>OU696481.1:8027500-9277500 GCA_916048165.1 Spilarctia lutea
CGCATCGAGGCGCTGGGCTTACGGGTGGCCCTTGACAAGACGGAGGCCCTGCTTTTTCATGGGCCCCGTCGTGGTCCACCCCCCGGCGCCTCCATCGAAGTCAACTCGGTCCTCGTACCGGTTCGGGCCCAGATGAGGTATCTGGGCCTGATCCTCGACGGTAGGTGGCTCTTCGACGAGCACTTCCGACAGCTTTGTCCAAAGCTTGGGCGTCTTTTGCCCAACTTGGGTGGAGCCAGCGTCGCTACAAGGAACCTCTTCACGGGGGTGGTCCAGTCGATGGCACTATATGGTGCACCGGTGTGGGTGGAGGCTCTGACCGCCCAGAATAAGGCGCGCCTTTGGCGGCCTCAGAGGGTATTGGCGGTCAGAGCCATACGCGGATACCGCACGGTGTCCACCGAGGCGGCGTGCGCCTTGGCCGGAACACCCCCGTGGGATTTGGAGGCGGAAGTGCTCGCCGAAGTTTATCGGCGAGCGGCTGAATATCGGGCGGAGTACGGGTATCGTGCTCCGCCCGAAGAGGTACGCGAATGGCGTGAAGCCGCTCGCCGAGCCACGATGGCTCGTTGGTCGTCCCGGCTGGAGGCTCCACGCGCTGGCTTTGCCACCGTGGAGGCGCTCCAGCCGGTCATCCTCGAGTGGGCAGGGCGGCAGCACGGGACTCTTTCCTTCCGACTGACGCAGGTGCTTTCCGGGCACGGTTGCTTCGGGAAGTACCTGCACTCGGTCGCTAGGAGGGAACTGAGTCCCGCCTGCCACCACTGCGACTGCAGTGAGGACTCGGCCCAGCATACGCTGGAGTTCTGCCCCGCTTGGGCGGAGCAGCGCCGGGCCCTCACTGCAGTCATCGGAGGGGATCTGTCGCTACCGGCCATCATACGCTCCATGGCCGGTGGTGACAGCAGTTTTACCGCGGTCGCATCCTTCTGCGAAGACGTAATTTCGCAGAAGGAGGCGGCGGAGAAGGCCCGGGAGGACGATCTCCACTCGGACCCGATCCGCCGCCGGCGAACCGGGCGGCGGAGGCGCGCCCATCTGCGCCTCATGCCGCCCTGAGTGTGGCCGCGGATGGACGGGATGGGTTTTCCCGTCCATCCGCTTTAGTGGCCAGCCGCGAAGGGGCGACGTACGCGTGTGCCGTGCGTCGCTTAATTTGAGAGTTTTTAACTAAAGAGTGTGCCCGCTTCTGTGCGGGCAGGCGCTGGGAGGGGTCCGGTTTGCGTTAATAACAGCGATCCCGGACCCCTCCCTTCTCAGGCGCAGAGTTGGCACACCGTGTGGTTTTAGTCGGTTCGATTCCGACACACCGCCACACGTAAAAAAAAAAAAAAAAAAAAAAAAAGGTTCTAACTTCAACTACTTTTATAGACCATTTTCTCGCGGCCTTATCTGCGGTTGTTTTTCTAAAGTTTCAACAACAACCGCGGGCAACACCGCAGGACACAGCAAGTAGAAAATAAATTCGAACCTGAAAAACAATATTTTTTTCCTAGATGACCTTTCTTTAAGTATTTAGAACTCGTAGAAAATAAATCACTTAAAGCAGAAGCGTCTTAGCAACTAAAAACGATGAAAACCACTTAAAATAGTTGAATGTGTGTGAGTACGTGCGGTAAGGACTTAAAGCTGAACAAGCTCGAGAGCGGAAGGTACTCGATGCGATCGCAAACCGACGACACCGCGGCTCCCTGATTAAACTCATAAATTGACACGCCAGATGGCGCGCGCCGCGCTGTAAATCTGCTACCAATACGACATTTGTCTCTATTCCCGGCGGTGCGATTACATCTCGTTATCTACCATGTAATCAATTCCTTTATAAAACCCATTCGTCAGTGTTATTGAAATTATTTCGAAAGAACGCTACGAAATTGGTAGCAATCCATTACATTTTTTTCAGTTTATTTTTTATGAAATTTATGAAAAAAATGTGGTTGCATGAAAATAATGTTTACTCTATTAAGCCTGGAATTTTCAATTTTTACAACATGTGCTTGTCCTCAAAAACTTCTTTTATTCGTTTCATGACGCTACCCAAAAAGACTAATCATATTTTCTGAAAAACTATACTACTGAATTGCAGCTATATATTTAGTATGTGAGTCGAGTAACCCCGAGGCTATAACATGCACGGTTAATGTCATAAATCTTTATTTATATAAAAACAGTATTTGTTTACTTGTGTAGTTATAGTTTTGTCATTTCATTATATTTTTTGCACATCCTATATGCACCTTATATGTATTTATCTAGTTACGCTAGCAACGTATTTTTGTGAAATTTCATAATATTGAGATTCATGGTTCGGCAACCAGTATCCTCGCTCATTCAGTGAAACACAGAGCAAAGGTTATTTCACCGGCTTACTGTAAGATCACTTCGGTCGAGCCGGCCCATTCATGCCGAAGCGTGGCTCTCCCACTATAACATTTGCGCCCCTTGGGCAGAGGTGTCACGGTGCTAAGGGTTCAGCAGCCGCGTCACTTACAGCGGTCCCTCCCTGCGGACGGGTACTCTGCCCTTGGGTTGATACTAGGGTCGTTTCTGTTAGAGTAGCAAGTCACTTCACCCTCTCCCTGCAACGCTGCTTTTTGATTATTTTGTGCGGCTTGACCTGTGCCTCACAAAAGGTAGAAGATGAGCCTTTCGCCTTTTCCCCTTCCTCTTCCTGAACATGGCGACCTGCCAGCCCGACAAGCTAAGTTCTGTGGCTGGGTCGCCTCGTTGGGACCCCGTGCCCGCGGTCTGTCGGTGAGCCGGGCGACGCCCGGAACTTTTTCTTGCTATTAATATCATGAAAGTACTAGCTTTTTCGTAATAGGTTATCGCGGTTCGGAGTAGCCTATGTTCTTTCTCTATAACCAAAGTATGTCAATGTTCCATTTCATTGAAATCAGTGCAGCGGTTTAACAGTGACAGACAGAGTTTCTTTTAAACATTTATCTATATTGTTGATATCACCAGCATTACGTAATATTTTATATAAAATAATTAAAACAATAGGTTCTAAATGTTTTAATAATGTCGGAAAAAAAGAGGATTTAATGAATGAAAAAATTGAAACAGAAAGAGGTAAATACATAATTATATTATTGTATTTTAACTGTTTCACTCAAAAACTTTCTCTGTGTTTTTGTCGTTCCCATACATAGGACTAATTTATTTGAGAATTTACATAACTTCATTTAGAACTTCGCCTTCATTGAAGTTTAATTAGTAGACTATTAAAAATTCGATTTAACGAACAATTCTATTGCAATGCGCGTATATTAATTTTTTGAATGAAACTATGAATTTAATGTACGAGTACATTCGATTTAACGCCAACGATAATATTTTAAAATGTAAGTTTAGTTTCTTTGACCTTTTATAACTTACAATAGCATTTCTAGATTAATTAAATATGAGTGATGACGTGATGAAATCTCTGTCGGTCGGTTTGAATGAAATGAGGTAAAGATTTACTTCAATACTGTCAGTTACAAAACTGATAGCTCCCCGATGTTGGCCCTTTTTAATTCGAGTATCTTCTAAGCTTAAATCGGATATACAACCCATTACTGACATAGCGGAACAATGGTGGACATAGTTGTCTTTGTTCATGGTAAAAGTACTTAAATTTTAAAACTCAACGATTAATACTTTCGTAGTTTGCTCTTCTTGAGGGAGACCTTCGTTCAGCAGTGTACGTCTCTAGGATAATTTGAAAAGAATTAATAATTGTGATCAATTATTTTCAAATACTCGATATTATATTTTTAAATATATTTCTCAACGGTAATATTAATAAAATTTAAAAAAAACATTATGAAAGCCGTGTTTATCTCCATTTAATTACCAAAAAAGATTCAAAAGAGATTCATACCAACAAACGTCCGCATACAATATTCAGGCAATGTTTTATAACTGATGTTTCGTCCGAGGCACCGCATAACTAAACATAATAACATGGCATACATCACAATGCAAACAGATATTTTACAGAGAGAGTTGGCAACGAGACATAATTCAGATAATATAATATTCACCGACCAACCTGTACGAGCAAATATTTGTTTCTCATTACGCTGACTATTACCGCCTACCTCGATTGTAAAGTAATAATGTACCCAAATATTTTCACTGACAATGTTTTCGGTTTTTGTGTTTATAACATGATTTATACTTCATAAATTCTTCGTTGAAATTTCATTTAGGTCCGAAATAATACATACACTGAAATTAGTGTTGTATGTGCTTGTACCGAAATTATCATTAACTTTTTATGTGGTCGATTTTAACTACGCTACAGTTGGATGTCGGATTAGCGACTAAGTGCACTACAGTCTCGAATTGATTCCTAACACAAATAGTTTGTGACACACGTTGCAAATTGTGATTAAATAAACATACTTTTTTTAAAACAAAATCCCGACAGCTATAAAGTATTCTTTCCCATTTTGAAAATTTATATTATTATAGCGTATGTCACTATCATGACTCTGGTAAATTCAACAACACCACATTTCAAAAACCGACCTGCCGTTTGGGCTGTAGGATGTGCCAAAGAAATAGACATACATACTCACACACTTCATACATAAAAATTGTAAAAATGAAGTGCTTATTAAATTCCCACTGTCATTGAAATTAAAACTCCCAAACGTCTCAAAATAATTATATGGTATCATATCCACTGTCAAGGTTGGTCTTTTATTTCAAGTATTTATTCATAGTGCATTCAAAGTGCAGTGATTAGATGCCCTGACCGCGTTAGGTGGTCGTAGACTCGATAATAATTGTGTGATATGTACTATCATTAAAATTTTGAGCATATTTAATAAAATAAAATGTTTTTGGCCGTAGGGTGGGCCTGGAGATCTGTGACACAGGCTTCGAGCCTAGTACGGACTCCAGCACTCACCAATGAAATTTTAGTCTTTTTTTATCTTTTTTTTAACCTGTAGCAAAATTGTACCTTCCTTGTGAGAAAAATAAAGTTTGTTATTATTATTATTTGTTTTGAGTTTAAGCATAAAAAATATCTATAGCTTAGAAATATTTAATTAAATAAGCAGCTAGGTTCCCATGGTATATATCATAGTCAATATTATCATTTTTAACAATGTCAATAAAGTATTTCAAGATACCATATGTGCAAAATGTATTCTAAAATAACCCGTTCTTTTTTACAAAAAGAAAGATATAATTCATACGTTTTCAAAAATATATTCGCTCTCTCGAACCTCATCACAAAGACTCCGTTGCACCAATCTCTACACATTCTAATGCAAATTTTATTGAAATGCCCTTCCATTGTTATCACTTTCAGTCCCCAAGGAGAACTTCGTACACACACATAAACGCTGTTTTATATACTCGACTCTGCAATATTATTAAAAATGGAATTTGAATGAGCAAATTCAATTTCTTCACTGTTTTCTTGCGTTTGGTAGTTAAAAAAATATATTCTTGTTTTCACTTGTAAGAACTTTACTAAATGTAATATTTAAAATCTTATTTCATATATAGTTTTGTTTTCATTTTCGTTATTTCTTTTATAAAGAGGACCTATACCAAGAAGCGGACAATTAAATACTGTTAATGATTGATGATAATACAAAATTTCGCGGTCCAGTCGACGGTTCTCATCGCCGACATCTTCTTCGTTCAGGATCGGCCCTCTCCCGAGCCCGTTCAGCGGTTTCGTTTTGGAACATAACAGCTTCCTAGAAAGAGACTACTGCGCCACAGCCCTCCTCACCGCCAGCATGGCAGCAATAATTGCTCAGAGACAGGTCCCATTCAATTTGATCGACCAGGATTTCGCGTTCAGATGGCCATGCAGGGCGGTCCCCCAGCGTGTGCTAGGCGGAGTCCCAGTCAGCTGCGCAGTGGTGGCATTGTGCCGTCTCTTCCCATCCGATCTTATTCAGATACTCACTGAAGTAACCGTGCCCGTTGTGTATCTGCATCAGTCGGTAGGTGACGCGACCTTCCTCTCTTTCTACCCAAGCTTCGAGGTTAGGCAGAACCGCACCAACAGAGCATTGGCGCGCATTTTGCAGTTGTTCCAGCCACGCGCACTACTGTGCTAATACCTTTCGGTGAGCGTTCCGCCGCATTCAGAGCTCGTCCAGGTCTTCCCCATTTTCAGCCCGGCGGATGGCACGAAACTAGTCATAGACCTTCGCGTCCATATCTGTAGAATATCAAAAGGCGGGAAACGTCCCAGGACTGTTGTCTCAGATGAGATGGTGCGGTATCCTCGTATGATCTCACTGAGCTTGATTGAGCTTAGCTCGGCAGCGGAAGGAGGCCGATATGTGCTTGGCCCATATCGGCGCCGCAAAGAGGCCCATGGATCGTATCATCACACCGTAGAGGCGGCGAACTTCTTCCTGCTTACCCCCTAAAATAGGCAATAGCCATTGTAGGGCCACACAGCAGATGACACTCACTCCAGGGGGTAAACTGGTGATCAGAACCGCATCATACGCGGAAAGCAGCCTACAACCTTTGTTAGATCATACTGTAAGGTTATCCCTCTTCTTGGGAGAAGTTCTACTCACACTTGGTGCCGTTGAAAGGAACTCATTACTTTTAATCTGCAAATGAGGTTGTGATGGGTCTTAACAACCCCAGTTTAAACAAAGACTCGAATGAGGATGACTCTGATGCTGATATTTTTATAAGTTCATTCAATGAATATAATTATATCTATTGACCCCTGTTGAGATTAACTAATCAATGCAAATGACAACTGATGATAGCTGCGAAAATTTTAATGTAGATAATAATTCTCTAATATAAAATCAATTATTGCAGTGATTATTAATACTATTTAGCTTATGTTACTTTACTATAATATGTATAAATGGAGTTTGTGTAGCTTAACTATTGCACAAAGAATTCAAAGAGAATTAATTTGTGAGTGATAGACATTTCCTACCTTTACCTTCCTTTACCTATCTACCTTTTACGGCAAAATTACGTAGCCACAACGTTGCATTGCAAGTCCTCGACCCGCACTTGGTCAGCGTGGGGAAGCATGGCTTGGAATGTACCGTACTTGGAATGCGTAGCCTCTCCTGAGAGGAGACCTGAGCCCAGCAGTGGGACGTTATGGTTTATTGATAGATATTTACCTACTGATTAAGACACAATAAACCTTGTTTCCTTAAATAATACATGAAAGTAATAGTAAAACGTGCCCACCTATCTGGGTAGGTTTCTACAACTGCCCCTTTTTAGGAAAAGACGTAAGTGTATGCTATAATTTTATTCAATTTTTTTTTTTATAAAACGTTCATAATAAGTACGATCTTAATTTTAATTTTTTTTTAAAGAAAATCCCAAGTATATAGTGCACACCACCATACATAGACAAAAGCTTTCGGTAAAGTATTCCAAACACTGAATATAAATATATTGTCATATAAAAATCTCATAAAATAATTCTTCTGCCTAAATCTTGAAAAACGAGCAATAGGACGTCCACAGGCCAGATGGAATGATGATTTGCGCAAGATGGCTAGCAGGAGCTGGATGCCAGAATCTGGAGACTGAAACAAGTGGCGTGCAGTTGGAGAGGCATATGACAGCAGTGGCCTGTGGTAGGCTGATGATGTATCAAATTTCTTAAGAAAAGATGTGGGAATTTTTAATAATAGTTATTTGTAGTTAATTTCCTACTGTGTTTTTGGAATTAAGCATATCTCCGTGACAAAGGCTTGTCTAATATACTTCTTTTACATTAAATCATCTTGATTTTAATAACAAAACTTTAGTATCTAAATATATCATTGAAAAGATCAGGGTTTCTAAGAAATCTGACTCTTTCATTAGCGTAAATGCCTAGAAACAACGTATTTATAAAAACAGCTTGTTTTTTCCTTAACTTCAGAAATAAAGTAATGTTAAAAGTTGGTGATGAAAGTATGTACTCGGCTGATAGTTGTTTTTGCTAACACACGAGTCAGTAGTGAGGTCGAAAACCGGGGGATCATTAATATTTATCCAGAGAAGGATTCTTATAAACAAGGGAAAAACATGAACATTTTATTTATGACTTCCAAGTTGAACAGTTTATTCGCAAAGGACGTTGTTATTGTAAAAGTTTCCACAACGAAACGAAATATACAATTTTTAACATAATATCTCTCTTGTTAAGTGAAGGACTTAAATCTTGTAGTTTGTCTAAAATACCTTAATTTTTATAATAATGGTTGGACAGCTCATGTACTGACCGTTAAATTTTAAAGAATAATGAGAAAACACATGAAGTTTTTAGCAAAATGCTAATTTTAGAAATACCAATCCAGAATATGTAGTTATTTGGTACTATCTAATGAAAACATATACAATTACAGATTCAAGCATTACTTAACACTATTATTACTTGGTTGCTTCAGTAACCTCTCACGCTCAGTAAAAACCAATAACAAGCTTTGTGTTAGATAATTTTATCACTCCGAGCCAGCCCATTTATAAATAAGCATTATTTTCTGAATAATGTAAAAGAAAATAATTTTAAAACAATATCATTACTTTTTAGACACGTGTCAACGTAAAATGGGTAGATAGGTTATAATTCTATTATATACCCCTAGAACTTATACAGGCTCAAAGCGTTTTGAGCATATGCACACACTATTAAACATTTGCACCAATCAAACACCAAAAGATTTGCATACAAGTGGACGATATTCTCTTAAAAGCTAGTAACCTGGTACTCAATTTACATGTTCATTGAGTAGTAATAGACTTCTAGCTTATAAAATATTCGAATGCTCATTTCAGATTCAAGAAAATACAAGTTACCTCCTTGAAATTTAATCGCATGATTTTCTGTACTTCAATTTTCTATAGATTAAAGTTGGTGAAAATAAAACGTTACTCAAGTCTGGTGGATACTTTTCTCGTCTACAACTTTATCGGCGAGATAAAAGCCTCCGCTGTTTCCTTTAATTGCAGCTACTTGATTTTCTGTCTCTTGTACTTGTCTCATGTACATCTTAAATATAAAATTCTCGTTTCACAATGTTAGTTACCATACTCCTCCAAAACGGCTGGACCGATTTTCATGAAATTTTCTGAGCATTTTAGGTACATCTGAGAATCGGTCAACGTCTATTTTTCATCCCCCTAAATGTTAAGGGTAGTCCACCTCTAAATATATTTTTTTTTAATTTTTAGGTATTTTTTTTTTATTAGAAAATACATACAAGCCTGAATTTTCAACCCTCTACGATCAACCCCTATTTTTCTATCGCGATTTTTATTCACCCAAAAAAAATATATATTCTTTTTCATGGCAAAGCAACGTTTGTCGGATCAGCTAGTATTATATACCTACATACCTATTTAAGAAAAATAATTGGTTATTATTGTTAAACCCACGGCGTGAAAGTTAATAACAATTTATACATATGTTGGTATAATTACATTATTTACTACTAGTATACCATTTACTGATTAATTGTTACTTTGTCTAGTTTACGGGACCTTGAATAAAGTCTCAAATATTTAAGTAACTGATGATTCGTAACAATCATAGTAAAGTGATTGAAATAAATATATCGTAGGTATAATATCCTTTAGAGGTGCGTATTTGTTTATATTGCAACACAAATTAACCAACTGATTCGGCCCTTGACCCTCCAAGAGCTTCATTACGCCGATTTTGGACCAATCTAAGTCCTTGAAATAACGGCATTTGTGGTATGTACATCTACTCGACGCTAGAGAGCCCTCGAGTATATCTATTATCGGTAGAGAAATGCAACATCTACAAAACAGCCTGAAATAACTCGTATGAGACAGCATTTCTTCAAATAATTTAAGCTCTACCGTTGGAAAATAAGGTTCCAAATTCTTTAACGCTTTAACAGTATTAAAAGCTAGTTTTTAATACAAACAAGTAGTCAAATTGCACATGAAGAGTGACGTCGTACTTCGTTATTCGACTGCGGCTGCAGGACCATGCTAATTGTACACTCGTCATTATAAAAGTTCGTACTCGGTTAAGAAAATATTTGCATATTATTATGATATTTTATAAAGTACTGATAAATTCTTTCATGTTTTTGAAACATTCTAAATGAGTGGTCTTAGCGTGATTATATAGAGCCTTCTTCGATAAATGGGCTATGTAACTCTGAAATCATTATTTTTGATTGGATCAGTAGTTCCTGAGATTAGCGCATTCAAGCAAACAAACAAAATCTTAAGCTTTATACTTTAGTATGGATTTATTTTTTTAAAACATTCAAGTAAGTATTACAAGTTTGTACTTGTAGCTATGAAAAATGCCGGTATTAATCAAGCACGGAACTTATATAGGATTCCGTGCTCCAACTGATAACGTTTTTATACAATGATGCAATAATTTATTTACCTTTACCTTTGATTTAAAACATCTAAACCATTAATTTTTTAAACAAGAATAAGCTTAAAAACTTCAACCTGACTACGTAAGACTTAAAATTAAATTTATATAGCCTATGTCAACTGGGCCATTATTACAAATCTATTGACACCTCATTTATCAAAATCGGTTTAGTAGTTTAGGAGCCACGGAAAACATACAAAGATGCATAGAATCCCGAAACCATTACCCTTACTTTTAGCTTAGCCCATTAACATTTCTAACAAATCTAACTGACGAATGATATTCATGAAATTATAGTATGCAAGGGATTTAGGAGGCGATCAAAAGATTAAACTATGATTGATTTTTGGAAAATATATAGATGACGCTAAAGCATCACTCGATAAAAATGTCGATCGACTGATGCAATTTAAATTCAAACACATTGTTCTTTTTCTTCTTTTGATGAAATGACAACAAGCAGGATCACTCGGATCAGCTATTTCTGCCAATGTCAAGTATTTATCGTCTTCAATTATAAGTCTTCAAATTTTTGTCATAATGAAATTAATGACAAAAAATGATGAAACGTGAATGACATGAAATAGAGACCGTCTTTCGAAAAAACAAAAAACGATCCCTCCACAACATTGTTGAAGAAGCGATTTGAAAACGCATTGAAAGTGACAGGCTTGACGTTGAGCTGTCAGAGACCGTCAAAAGGCGTAAACGATTGTAACGCGAAAAATTTTCCATTCCCATTCAACGTTTTTGATATACATAAACATATTTTGGGGCATCTTATGGATTTTTTAAATAAGTAAGACAGAAATAATAACCTCCTTCTACTATATGGTCACTTTAATAACTTATTTATCAGATATGGATTATGATAATAAATCAAATAAATTTAGCCTAAGAACATTACTGACATTGAAATCTTCTGATTGTTTAAAGACATGAATAATATCACAAGTAATTTCTTACTTGCTTTGTTTCCAAAAATAAATTAGGAAGAGTGCCTAATAGTTCTTTATTTACTTCATTGGAGCAACGTCTAGCAACTCAATAGTGGCAATGCAAACAGTTGGTCGTCCGCTAGACAATAAGTCGGTACAAGCCAACGTATACATATGTACATGTATGCCAACGTAAAAAGTACTCTCCGACCATCGTAAACATTGCAGTAGCTTCAAATAGAAAAGTTAAAGCTACAAAGGATCTTGCTCTGTGTAAATATAGTACATAAGGATTAAAATTGTGTATAAAGTATTTGATAAATGTGTGTGAAGAACTAATTAAATTGTTGCTTGCATTTATATGGTTGGTTGGTAATGTTTAGTAAATTAATTATTCTGATTAATTATTGAAAATAATTTCTGTAAATAACAATATTGAGGTCCTCATGGTTGTTTATTGCTATATGATACTTGTCCTTACATGTCTTGCTATTAATACACATAAATATGACTGAAGGTTTCAAAAGCGGAACGAAATAAAATTTTGAAATCACGGGAATAAAAGAAATACCATTATGTAATGCAAGTCGGGAACAAACTAGAAATATACAGCTGCAATAAGATCTACAAAAACGTAAACCTAAATGCACTCATTCCAATTCTTGAAATAAAATTTCTGCGACGCAATCCACTTAAAAGCCAGGCAACATTACTACTACATGTATTTTTCTATACCGAAACCGTACCCGTCTGCAACAACCTGCGTCAATATTGACTCCTGAAGGAGCATCTCACGACTAATCTTATAGAAACTGTTTGCCTTCGCGATTGAAGGCTCTACGCTCTTGTGGAAACTTTCGTATTTCAAATAGAATTTGCATATAGGCTACGAGGTAATATTTCCGCCACGGTTCAAATTTGAATATTGCTGACAAAACGAAGAAATAGAATATCTATCAGATGCTTGTCTTTCTGAATAGTTTCACTTGCCTTTGAGATAAAGCTACAAGATGAGGCAAGTTTAACGTCTTTTGTGACTTTTATGTAGTATGTAAATCGGTATATTTGTTGTGTAAATAGGAAGAAACATTTTTAAATTACATAATCATTCAAATAACTATTGCTGCAAAACTAATTAAAATAATCTTTGTTTAAAATGGTCATGATGTATCCACCTTTATGGCATAAATGTGTTTATAAAAAAAAGAATATATGTATTTATATCAGTTGTCTAGTACCCATAACACTAGCTCTGCTTAGCTTGGGACTAGATGGCGTTGTGTGTAAAATGTACGAAATATTTATTTAAAAATATTTATTTATTTAATTTCAGATAAATAGAAATCTCAAATGCTTGTGAACCAATCAGTAATGCATCAATAAATTCCATTATGTTTAATAATTGCTTGCAATAACATTATGCTGACTTTAATAATATCTTATACTATATTTATAACAATACACGAGGATAATAACACTTCTGAGTAGTGTTCTTATCTATCAAAGATATACGGTTTTGCTGACGTGTGATTTCAAGTATGTCCGAGTAGTCACGAACCCGACTTGCTCTTCAACTTAACGAGATGGTTCCTAACGCTTGACTGGATAGAAGAACTTTTTACCAGATAATACATGAGCTCATTGAACACGGACATATAATTGACGGTACGTGAGTTATACCCAGGAGGTATTATACAAGGGTTTAAGAGTTTAACTGCTTCCAACTGCCCAACAGTATGTTTTGACCTTCTACTAGTATAAAAAAACAAAACTGTGTCTTTATGAGAACGTAAATCAACATGTGGCTATAAAAACATACCAGTACAAATTGTTAATACACGGAATCCCAACATAAACAATTAGAGAAACATCAAAATCTAACCCTCGAATGTGTTCTTTGTACACATCAGCTGCTGACACAATACGTAGCGTTGTTAAGTATAAATTATTCTACGTTCGTACAAACTCTATCGTATCGTGTATATGATAAATTTATTTGCATAATTTTATTATTATCAACGTCTGTTCGCATCAACGATCACACACTGTTAAAAGCGATATTGCACTGAAATATCATCATTTGCATAAAATGCACATAGTTTAAAACGTTTAAATCATAGTACCAGTCATGATACATTCATATTTAAGTATATAGTTATAAATGCTGTTACAGTTTTGTTATATACATATTTTAATTGCTGTTCATAGTAAATTAATTCTTTAATCATGGCGCAATACAATATATGGATGATAATTAGGTTTGCTAGAGTACGCTGTGATACAAAGACCGATAACACACTTAAGGAGATTTCTTTTTTCTTTTCTTTTTCTTTTATTTTCTTTTTCTTTTTAAAGGACAACTCCCGCTTTAGGAATATACATCCTGTGTCGCGGGGGACTTTACAAACATACATGTAACGGACACAAAGAACACCCAGACTCAGAACAACATTTTGTGGATCACACAAAGTGATGTCCCACGTGGGATTTGAACCCACGGCACTAGGCGCAGTAGCAAGCGGCGTAGTGACCGCTTAAACCACTAGGCCAACCGTGCAGTCAAAGTTTGGAGGTATAGTAGCCATACACGGTAACCCTACAATGGTACACTCCTACCTGACATATTTATCCGCACAGTTGCACCTGTCAGATAAGGGGGCGTCCATAAATTACGTGAGGTGTTTTTTAAAATTTTCTGCCCCTCCCTCCCCCCCTGGTGAGATGTCGTGAGATTTTATTCATCCTCCTCCCCCATCCCCTAATCTCACGTAAGATTTTTCAAAATGTGAGTTTCTTACGTAAACGCGTTGGATTGTTATTGTAAAAAGAAAAAAACAAATTTGCTTCGTGCTTTTATTTACGACTAGTTAAGACTATAGTCGTTCCAATCGTTTATTTAACTTTTAATAGTTCTAATACCTAATCAAATAGTGATACTCTGACCTGTTACCGATTGTAGTACATTGAATCAAAAATTATTACAAAACTTGTATGTGCGTGATCTGTCAAAAGTTAAATAAACGATTGGAACGACTATAGTAATCAATATTGCTGGATTAAATGGACCAAAATAGTAAAAATTTTTTTTCGTTTCAATCAGAAAAAAAATTGCGTGATATTTGCCGAGACCCCCCCTCTCTCCAACGTAAGATTAGATGAGATTTGACTCGACCCCCTCCCCCCCTTAAACACCTCACGTAATTTATGGACGCCCCCTAAGCTTGAGCTGAGTAAAGGACATACACGAAGCGGTAAACAGGCAAACTCTCAGTTAAAACCATGGCCCTGGTAGCAGATCTCGACGCTGTCTTTCTTGTAATCACTGCTTAAGTAATGCCAGTAGGGGGACGACAGCACAGTTAAGCTACATAGGTATAAGAATATCAAGATTCATATATTTTCATTTGCCTGAACAGATGCTGAAACCTGCTCAGTTGTGCAACATACATGTTCCAGTTTATCTTTAAAATTCAACTGTACAGGGAAGCCGTGTACCGTATAAAGGTATGCTTTAAGGTATTGTCCGTGATAAGGTCAGGTCGTTACGCCTCCTTTTTAGTGTCTTAATATGGATCTCCTATGGTCTCACTTTTCATTAATATTATTAAGTTAAGTAAGTTATATTAGACGGTAAATAAATAAACTCTCTAAAGTTTTATGCCAGTTTTGTAAATATAAGAACGAAACATTCATACAACTTACTTTTACACAATTGTGAGGTTTTAATCCAATGAAAGCTTAATTCAGTCTTGTAAGTTTGACATCCCTGTTTTCATTTATAAACTCGTTTTTCATTAAAACGACGAGATAGCTTAAGGGAAGCTTTGAAATTAATGAACATGTTTCCAACAATGAGATCTAAGCAAAACGATGAATTAAATTAGGATAACTAATCCTCTTGGATTAATATAGGTACCTCAACGTCGACATTTCGTGTACGAAATAATATTTTCAAGAGCTTGAGAAGACAAAGTTATAAAAGAATGCCGTTATACGAATGTAATTTTGGACCAGGATTATCTCACTAGTTAACTAACATAACTGCGCTATAAGTGTTGGGAACGAATGTTACCGACAGTATGTTTATACCAGTAGGAGTTAAGAGAGATTTCTTCAGGACAAGCGGAAATAAGCGAAAAGAAAAAAATAAGAGGCGTGGCGAGGCTTAGTGACGACACTTACTTTTTCGAGTGAGGTTTGGCATATAGGAAATGACACGATGAGGTAGATGGTGCAATACTAGTCTGAGTCTTTTTTTACTATTAAATCGAAGTGAGACGGATGTGATAGAATCGAATATTGTATATAACTGTTACTTAATTTCATTATTTCATATTGTTGAGAGTATATAGTGCACGTAGAACTATATTATGCTTTATTTTAGTATTGTGTAAAAAAATTATAACAATGTATTGTGTGGCGGTGGTATGGGTTCTAGCCTCGCTTGGAATAACAATTTGTTTGATCCACAAATTATTGTTCTGAGTATTCTTTGTATCCAATTCATGTAGGTATATTTGTAAAGTCCCCTACGAAACAGGAATGTTCATAGTTTGGGAGATGTCCTTATTTTTTTATCCTACTCTGACCTTTAAATACTACTACAATATTTTAACACAAAGAATATTATTTTTTAACTTTGTTATTACTTAAATTCCCGAAGAGATTAAAGTTTTAAATACTACCTACTTCTACCTTCCATATTGTGTGTTGAGTAGCATTTTATCCCTAAAATGCATTTAAGGGTATTTACTGTGATCATGAGCTTATTACAGTAGTATTTATTTTCGAATATAAAGTGTTAATTTGTTTGTAAGTCCTAACTGAGTGTGATTACTCCTAGTATCAGATTGTTATTATTTTTTGGGACGGAGTTGGTGAAGGTGTAAGACATTATAATGTGGGTATGTATGTACTAGTGCTTCCCTATTAACAAGTTTAGGCACGTATTACTATAGGTACCTTTATTTAATAAAAATACCATTAAACTTAGTGAGTGAAAGTGAAATTTGTTGTTAATTTCTTTTGAGAAAAATAAAGTTCTACAACCACAAATATCTATTACTAGCTTTTGCATGAGATTTCACCCGCTTGTATATCAGTTATCGCAGTAAAGCATAGCCTATAGATATCCTTCCTCGGGAATCAAAGTATTTCTATACCAAAATTACATTGAAATCGGAACAGCAGCAGCAATTAATTTTGACTTTAAAATATTAGTATGGATAGGCAAAACTTGTTTGCAAGTGAATCGACGAGATCGTATTTTTGATAGTTAATTTAATTTAAAATTCATTCCAAATTTAATTAAAATACAATAACAATTTACTTTACAACTTGCAAAGCTAGTTGTAAAATTTAAAGTAGACGAAGACGAAGTTCACAAGCACTCGAAGCACAATTTACAACATCTAAGGAGACAATGTGATAAAGTTAGTTCTATAAATTGTCAGCAGGTGGGTTTTGGAAGACGTCTTGAATCTTGACACCAATTTGGCGTTCACCCATTCCAATATCAATCGATTGACACCTTCGAAAGACAAAGGAGAATTGAAAATGAACAATAGTAATGTTCCTGGGCAGAAAGAACATTGGTTATAGAAATAACATTGAAATTTCATTGAAATAAAACTGACATTACACGGTTCAAATATTTAAATAAAAATCGAAATATTTTTTAACATACAAAAACATATTGATCTCAATAATTTTGATTTTTAAATCTTTTAAATACTTCTAAATTGTTTTATCGCCATTTTCTCTAGATTACTAATCCAATAATAACACGATTACTTCTCGTCTCCAAAAAGAGCCGCGTAAAAATGGCTGTTTTTAAACTTTGTCACAAATCTAATTTAATCCCGTTAAGCACGCTCTAAGTTGTAGAAATTAAATTAACAAGAAGTTTTTCAGAAATTAAATACAAAACGTGTGCTTTACGTTTGATTTATTTCTCCTTTTCTTTGAATTATTACAGCTTTTTATAATTTGAACTTAACTTAAATAACTTAAATATTCATTCTATACCAGTATTATGAAGATGTAAAGTTTGTGAGTTTATCCACATCCATTAAACCGAATTTACATATGTTTTTACCACTGAAACGCCACATTATTTGTGAGTGTCATAGACTCATCATCATCCTAACCTTTGTTGTTCGCAAGAATAATTGAGATCGGCTACTAGTTTAACCAACTTTATCTGAATATAATTTTTTCTACGGAGCGACTAGCATTGGACCTCCGCAACTCTGAAGGTGAACTAGATTCGAAAGTTCAATTATTTGTCAGTATTTTTGAAGACGCTGCCTTTCCAATAACGATTGTCGTAGATATTCATCACAACCGGGACCGATGGCTTAATATGCTTTCAGAGGTACGGAGTGAGTATCAAGGCTATAGGCTATATATTAATCCGGCAAAATCTGTGAAATTCACAAACACCAGTGGAGCCATTTGCAAAACGTAATGCGTTAATGAGGTACGTTATTTTCAAACAAAATAATAAACCAAGGCTATTAAATGTAAATCAATAAAAATATTCAATCAAAATTTACGTCATTTTTATGCATGTGGAAAAAGTAACACAGCGGATTCACAGTACGAGTCTCGTAAGTTTAATACGAAACTTAGGTGATCAGTATAACTAATATCGCTACTATTAACTGTACGCACACTTTGACACTTACATACTTATTTAAAACTTTCAGCGACGGTAGCGTTTAAGTTTGACTAGTAAATTTACTTTCTGTTGAACTAGTCTTATGTCGTCACTAACTTTGAGAGGTTCCATTTTATAAAAGAATGCTTTTCGTGCGATAATGCCACCTTTCGTAAATTACTTCTAAATACAATTTATGGTCTATAATCTTTGTGAAAAACCTAGTAAGCAATAAATATACAACAACAATACATTATTATCAGTTTATCTATCTATGTACATATAAGTGTATTTTTAAAAACTAAAAACTGATAAGGGTGGTTATAAAATTATAGCCTGACTATAATTTTATAACCACCCTTATCAGTTTCTTAGAATGGTGACCAGTACGATAGTAGTAACAAATGACCGCCTTTGTATCCAAGTAATCTAAAACAGACACAAAAACTCAAAAGTTCATTTAAAACACATATACCTACAAATATTTTTTATGAACCTAAAAAAAACCGTACATGGGATATCCACGCTTCGGCACACGTGGGTTAGGGCGGCCGCTGTACTAATGACATAAGGCCTTCCGGACTACCGGTTTTATCAATACTCTCGTTCCATTTCATATAGTAACTGAGGTTACGGAAGATCCTAACGCTAATTATTGTTACCCAAAGGGGAACTAATGATCGAGAAATTACCTCTAGATGTGTACACTCAAAACGCATATAGCGTTTTCTGAGCTTATAGATACTAGGTATATGTTTACTAACGGGTTCGTGGGTTCGATTCCCAACCAGAACAAGATTTGTGCGTTAACACGATCATTTGTAATGTTTCTGGGTGTAATTTATGTATTTTTAAGTATATAAATATGTGTATTAGCAGTATGGATAACACAGTATAGTTGTCTAGTTTCAATCAGACTATCGTGAGTGAGATGAGTGAGGGTCTTTTTAATAATAATAATAATTATTATTATTATAAAATAGCCAGTTCTTGAGAATGGTCATGCTACGTTATATTGGGATATGATCTATTATTACAGACAGGACTATTGTTGCCAATAAGCCTGATATTGTGGTGATAGATCGATTAGAGCGCTGCGCAATGATAATCGATATCGCCGTTCCTCATGACGAGAAACTCGTGAAAGTTGAAAAAGAAAAACAAGGAAAATAACATTGTTCAGATAGTCGTATCTGCTCACGGATTGATAGCCAAGAGCCTGGACCAACACCTTAAGAGGCTCACGTAAGAAGGCATAATGAGGAGGTTCCGGTCTTTGGAGCCCTAACCACCGGTTTCTTGGTCCCTGTACCCGAAGTCGGTGGTCTACTAATTTTTATGTTTTAAATGTATTTATTTATATATATATTTAAAATTTTAATTTATATGTATATTTAACTATAATAAAGGAAATAATACTTACAATTAATAAATAGTTGTAAAATTTTAAGTTTTAAAAGGCACAATATTATAACATAACGTAAGTAAGTAAGAAAATCCACTTTAAGCTTTTTTTCTAAGGAAATACTTCCAAAACTGAAGATTATATAAAACAATAAAGCGGCGGAAGTGTTAAGGGAAAGCGGTTGGACTTATAATTTAGTGGTTTGCGTATTCAAACTCTACTACGACAACAACGTGAACTTAACACAACTACAATCGTCTTCGTACAAGATAGTTTGGGACTCATTTTACGTTTCTTTTAAGTTAGTTACTTTAACAGTCTAAACCTACATTACAAAAATACTTATTTAAAATTGCACTCCCATTAAATGCAATAAATCTTTGTACTCAAAAACAGTACTTGAGAGTAATTAGTTACAAAGTAAGCTTTTCGGATTACTGTTACAATCAGTATCGCTTGTTTAACGGAAGTTATAGAATCACTTGATGATTAATTATTATTTTGAACCTACTGTATTAACGTGTCTCCACAATTTATTTCTTTTGATTTCAAAAGCACAATGTAAGTATACAACTAAATATTCAGCAGAAATCTCGTACAAACAGAAAGTTTTAGTATAGAATGGGTTCATAAATGTTTGTGGGCTGCTGTGCGAGTATTTAAAGCATTCCACAATCCGGAACGTGATGCAGCATTTAATTTGAATGTTCCGTTCAGCTTAAATCGGTGCCTGCAAACGAGAGTCTAGTTTGTTTGACTAGTTACTTCACTGTCCAAGTTGTCTAAGACAAACATGAAACTGCTAAACTTGAAGTTCTCTCCGCAGGGTACTGGATTCCCCACCACCAAGGACGTTATCTTAATTAAAGCTTTCGGCTCGAAAGTTCGGTGACGAATTTATTAAAACTTACAGTCGGTAGCAACATTTGTATGTATTTTGTATCGTGATATTATTATTCATATTCTAATTAAACAGGTTTTAAGTAACAGCATTCAAACGGTACAATAAAGGTATGTAACTACTTAAGTAGTTATGAGTCCATATTTAGTTTAAACAATGTAACATAGTATAGTTGTAGCTTTAATTATAATTCAAATGCTATGGCTGTATGTTTCCTATTAACGAGCGTTTTACTCTGAACGTAATAATTTCATACATTACAAAATGATTCACAAATGTTCTATAAAAAGTTATGTAACATAAATTCGTAGCACAGATTTTAATTTAGAAGCTGAATTCCCAATTATAAATTCAAGATGAACCGAAATAAAGTTACCTACTGGAATTGATATATCATTACATTACTAACATCAGTATTCTCGGCAATACAATTTTGCCTTTTTTATGGAATATGGGCCAAACGAGCAGATATATCACCTGATACCCATGCATAAGCAATTACCGCCGCCTATGGACACGCAACACCAGAGGCGTCACAAGTGTTTTGCCGGTCTTTGGGGGATGAGGATGGGAAGAGGGGTTGGGGCTGGGCTATGGGTATGGGCTTCTGATATCACAGCGCAAACGCTGTTTCACACCGGTTTTCCGTGAGGTCGTGGTATCACTCCGGACGAGCCGGCCTATTCATGCGTGCTCTCCCACATTTCTTCACTCTAGTTTCTTGAACTTCAAAAATGCTATGTAACGATTCAATGGTTTCTCGTTGTTGTATTTTAAAACTAAAAATAAATGAAAAAAATGGCTTGTATATAGAATGGACTATACTTAAATAAGTATAGTCCATTTGCTACATTTACCATAATCGCGCCGCCGTCGCACATGCGGCGAGCTGCCACAAAATCAAAGGACTCGTTTACGCCGTTTTATGAATTATTATATTCGTATTTCACAACAACGACCATAATTGTGTGTGCGCCGACACTATCTAAACGAATGGACTATAAGCTATGATAGATAGAGATATTATTATTATTATTCTCTTTATTCCATTTGTATATACATATAAATTACATTTTTAAATATACATATAAAACAAATACATTTAAAAATATAAAAAATAGTAGACCACCGACTTCGGGTACAGGGACCAAGAAACCGGTGGTTAGGGCTCCAAAGACAGGAACCTCCTCACTATACGTGCCGTGTCAAGAAGGACTGCCTTCTGTATCAGACCCTTGATCCAGCCCCCTAACGTGAGCCTCTTAAGGTGTTGGTCGAGGCTCTTGGCTATCAATCCGTGAGCTGATACGACTATCGGAACAATGATCACCGAATCCACATTCCACATATCGACAATCTCGTGAGATAAATCCAAATATTTTATTTGTTTTTCTTTTTCGACTTTCACGAGATTCTCGTCATGAGGAACGGCGATATCGACAATCATTGCGCGGCGCTCTAATCGATCTATCACCATAATATCAGGCTTATTGGCTACAATAGTCCTGTCTGTAATAATAGATCGATCCCAATATAACGTAGCACGACCATTCTCGAGAACTGGATCGGGCACATACCTGTAGTATGGTACCTCTGAAATCACAAGATTGTATTTAAGGGCAAGTTGCTGATGTACGATCCTGGCTACTTGGTTGTGCCTGTGCAAATACTCGCCGTTAGCAAGACGAGAACAACCAGAAATAATATGCCTGATAGATTCTCCAGGACGGTGACATGCCCGACAAATGTCGACCGTACCATCCTTCAGGATATATTTCCGATAGTTATTCGTCATGATAACTTCGTCCATAATCGCACAGACAAAACCTTCGGTTTCTCCGAAGAGATCACTATACCGTAGCCAGGACGTAGATGCTTTGAAATCTATATCAGGCCCATTTAAGGCCCGATAGAATCGACCATGGAGTACTTTGCCCTTCCATACTTCCCTGCGATCATTAGTACTAAGTACTACAGGCTTGCGCCAATTCTCTTTAGCCAGAGCGAGCGGAGTGAGTCCGGTATCCACTGTGACTACACTACGATGCACTCCCACATCAGTTTGTAGAAAATATTCTCTAAGATTGTATACCTCGCGATTGTGCAGGGTCTTGATATTTAGTAATCCACGACCCCCTAACCTTCGCGGGATATACAATCTCATAACCGATGAACGTGGGTGGTGCATTCGGAATGCAGTCAACAATGTACGGACTCTCCTATCAATGGCATCTAATTCAGTCTGAGTCCATCTAAGTACACCAAAGGAATACATCAGAACCGGCATAACCCAACCATTGCAGGCTCGTACCCTGTTACCGCCTGACAAAAGACTTTTAAGTACTTTTTTCAGGCGGCTAAGGAAGCGTTCCCGCAACGTTTGTTTCATGTCAGATTCTGGCATTCCTAAGGACTGTGAAAAACCTAGATATTTGTAAGTTTCGGTTGCAGACAGAGATCTGAGTTTTGTGGAATCTGAAAGCTCTATACCTTCAGATTCCACAATCTCACCTTTTTTTACATACATAACTGCACACTTGTCTACACCAAATTCCATTTTGATAGAATTACTAAAGTTTTCCGTAACCTTTAGTAATGCTGTCAATTGTAATTTAGTGGGGGCAAGTAGTTTCAAATCATCCATGTAAAAGAGGTGAGATATAACTCGATCATCTTTCTGCAACCTGTAGCCTAACCCTGAACCCTCTAATAGAGTGCTCAGAGGGTTCAAAGCTAGACAAAACCACAAGGGGCTCAGACTGTCACCTTGAAAGATGCCTCGCTCGATCTTTATAAGTACGTCGTTCATCGCAGACTGCCGACACCCAGGATAGCGAAGTGCTGTTCTCCATTGCCCCATACACACCCTCAAGAAAGTGCACAGAGTTGTATCAATTTTATACAACTCAAGCACCTTCAAAAGCCATGTATGAGGAACGGAGTCAAAAGCCTTCTTGTAATCTATCCAGCATGTCGCCAGGCTCTTACGATTACGACGCACCTGCTGGCTAATGGTCATGTCTATGATAAGGAGCTCTTTAGTGCCACGGGTCCCACTTCTACATCCATTCTGAGAAATAGAAAGTATCGAATTGTGATTAATATGTGTTGTAATTTTGAGTCTCAGAATAGATGTCAGAAGTTTGTACAAAGTTGGTAAACATGTTATTGGTCTAAAATTTTTGGGATCCATGGCATCACCAGATTTGTAGAGTAAGTGGGTTATGCCAGTGGTCAAAAATTGTGGTAATGAACCCGAATCCAATGCTGTTTGGAATTGAGATGCTAAGCACGCATGTGAGCTTCGGAACCACTTAAGCCAAAAGTTGTGCAGTCCGTCAGGACCTGGTGCTTTCCAATTCGGTAATGAACGGACCGCACAACTTACATCCTCTTCATCGATGCTAATAGGTTCCATAGGTAACAAAGACTCACATGAGCGCTCAACATCCCGATACCAATCACCTTCTGTATGAGTGACAGGCACAGACCACATATTGCGCCAAAACGAATTTGTGGCATTTTCATCTGGAACTTGCCCATCACTCACACACGGACTCAGGTTCTCCCATTTCCGGTACACCCACTTCTCATTTCTTTGGAACATGCGATTCTGATTATACCGATCTACTCGTTTTCTATACCGCCTTATTCTATTTGCCCATGCATAAACTTTTTGCTTCAGAAAGTCTATGCGCTCCGTGACACATGACATGTACTCTTGAGGACTAATAGTAGTCCCCAAGAATGCCCGCTTCACAAAGCGCATCACTCTCGGTCGTGTGTTTCCCGATCGAAAACTCATTAGCTTACCAATGAGTGTCCTGGCCTCAGCAATACGACGTTCAATTCTATACTGCCAAGCTGGCAAAGTATTTTCTTGTCGAGTAGTGGTTGTATATTCTGTAAATTTCACACTAGCTACTCGACAAACTGCAATAGCCGCACAGTATAGAATTGAGTGTGTATCACTGAGATCTTCGCTATTACTGAAATATTTCGGTAATAACGAATCCAAGGCACTCACCAGCGCTAAATTTCGTTTATGTATGGGCAAACGGGACAACCGGGGTCTGTTATTCAAATTTACATATCGGTATTCCCGAATCGCATCCTCCAAAGTGCTCCTTATCCTATCATTATATTGGGTACTTACGGATATAATTTCACTGTCCACTAATTCACTAATATCATCATTTTGTGGTACCTGTGGTGTGCTGTTTGTTACCACATTCAGAACATGTGACGAAGAAGGGACAGTCAAGCTATTCCGTATGTCAGAGCGTATCCTTTCAAGTGCGGCATCATCCAGCAGGTGACATCGCTGTATAGCTCGCACTTGATCCGACAATCGTTGTGCCGAAACGTTGACAGCTGGCTCAAGCTCCTGAAACAGAGAGACTAGTCGAACACGGTACGCAGTAAGGTTCGTTCCCAACTCTGTAGCCCGAAAATATGCCCGCATGACATTCTCATTTATAGAATGTGTCCACTTCATGCGGCGCACATCACCACCGGCAGCGGGGGCCCTGTTCGAGGTCAATGGTCCTCGGGATCCCAAGCTGGTCGGTGGCCGGCCTCTCCCCTGCCGACGTGCAGGTATTGGCGACGTCGGCGGAGAGAAAAACTCGTCGCTTGAAGAAGAGCTCGACGCCTCTGCACCAGCCGGAACTTCTATTGCTTCTTCCGGAGATGGCAAGGCGGAGCGGAGCGACGAGTCCGGGGGTGATAGCTGTGCTCTCCGTCTAGCTCTTGTTAGCATCGTCGTTATTAAAATTTATCAAGTATTGTTTTGACATGACGTTTACGTTTAAACGTCATGTCTTGTTGAGTAGATATTTCTATGTTTCATTTTTGATTTATGCATTTTATTTCTTCGTTGTATTTATTTTATAACAATGGAATGTTTAATCTGCTTGAAAATTATTGTTGTTTGTTATTTTGTGCCATTCTAAACAGTAAATATAATTTATTTTAAAGAAATTTGTTTGATAAATTCTGACGGCTTTAAGTGTTGCTAGTTTTATTATTATTATTATTATATGTATGCCAAATTCAATGCGAAGAAATTATATATATTAAGATTTAAATACATTTTATACCTTGACTAAACTAATTCTAAAGCAATGTGGAAGTTGATTCTCACTATATTATAAAGTTGTAGTCTTGAATACATATTATTATAATAAATCAAATACTATCTACATAACTATAAGGGTATATTAATTCCGATTCTTTTATTGGATGGAATGCTTATGTTCATCATTAAGTATCATTAAACTTTTTTAGATGTATTTCATTGACTAGATCATCATCAGCCTATCGCAGTCCACTCCTGGGCATAAGGCTCTCCAATTACACGCCATTTGGTTCGATCCCCGGCTTCTCGCTTTCAGCTTCTGCCGGACTAGATTACCGATTTAATATTCCAGCAAAATTTATAATTTATTTATTATATTTACATATTGAACTTACTCCACACATAAACTTGTTTCAAGAAGTAATGTAAACGTCTTTAATTAGTATTGTTGATTAAAATACATTTAATTGTAACTTTGATTGGAACATAAAACCTAAATTCAATTTTAATCACATAAAAAGGAATATTGTAACTGAAATCTATCGAACGGACCCTTTGAATACATATCTAACAAATAAACTTAAGGATGAAACAAATTCTGCTACTGCTAAAACTCGGTCATCTCAAGTAAGGCAATGACTGGCCCGAAGCAATAATTGAGAACAGTTTACTAACGGCAACGTAGATATCAGATCCAGCTTTAACAGAAGCTTCCGTCGCTGGAACCGAAGGACCGCTTCCTCCGGAAGCCGGACGCTGAGAGGGCGGGTGGTAGGGGAGGCTGAAGTCTGCACTAAGCGGATTCCAAACAGTATGTTGTTCGACATTTACATCAACATGCTTATAAATATTTAACATTGAGCTTAGACGCCCACGAATTAATTGAAAGCATGAAGCCAACGAAGTAAAGAAACCAGTCGTATATACAGCAACAGTTATCTATATATGACATTATTTTATTGGATAAAACTGAATAGGTATGTCATTTTAATTATGGGTACCTCTAAAAAGTCATTAATTCATTGTATATAATAGGTATATTATAAGACCGGGATAGTTGGCACTCCTGGGACTGAGAAGCCCTCATTCAGCAGTGGACGGTGATTGGATGATAAAGATTAAAAATTTTCAACCTCCTTTCTAAGAAGTGACCTATGGCACTGGTTGTTGATAATAAAATATGAGGAAGGAGTTAAGAGAAAGAATTTTTGAAAACCTAAATATTCATCGCGATCGCATTTTTAGATTATTTTCAGGTAGATGTCATCAAGTGTAACTCAATGAAATTGTTCATAAGCAGAATTTTAGTAGTATTTCAGTATTATTTATAAAATAGATGCTTAGTTTCAAAGTATATAATATTCTAGCTGACCCTCGCAACCTCGTTTGCGTCTTCTATTGCCCGTAGCGTGAAAATTTTCCCCCGTTTTGGTAACATTCTTCATGAGTGCTCCGCTGCTATTAATATTAGCGTGATGTTATATAGGCTATAGCCTTCCTCGATAAATGGACTATCCAACACTGAAAGAATTTTTCAAATCGGACCAGCTATAGCCACCTATTTGAGAAGAAAACACATGTTTAGATTTCTAATATAAATACAAGCCTATTATGGAACAAATGTCTAGACTCTCGTTCGATTTATACACGTCCATAACAAATCCCCTTTTTTTTCTTTTGTTTTTTGTGCGGTTATCCCTTCGGATACCACCAACTGGTTGTTATGTCGGACACAAACCGACCAAAACCACACACCGTCTCAAAAGGGTACTAGAAGCCGGGGAAACAGGTGCACCCTCGAAAGGAAATCCCTGGAACCCCGCCGTACCTCGGGCCACCCACTGTTTGTAGGTGGCTCCCTCCTGTGTAGGAACCCTAACATACCCGCCCTCTATTCATAAAAGGGCGGCCACCCCGGCTTGCTTCTGCTAGGGTGACTGGTGGCCACACCTGTCACCCTTAGGCTTACGCTTAAGGAGGACGGAGATCGTTTTGCGACCTCCGGCGCCTGAGTCGTCTGCGGTACCTGAACCTCGCAGAAAGAGACGACAGAGTTCCACACGCTCTCACTCCGCAACATGGCTGCAATCATGTTACCGAGTGAGAGAACCCCGATGATAGCCACGAGATCACGCCTCGGTTCATCCCACGCCGGACATTCTGCCAGCGTGTGGACCGCCGTGTCCACGGTATGGCCATCGCAATGGTGGCACTCAGGCGTTGGCTCTTTGCGGATCAGACCAAGTGATCTCCGAAATATCCTTTTCCAGTGATCACCTGCGTCAGCCGGTATGAGAGGCTTCCGTGATGCCTCTCGAGCCAATCCTCCATAACGGGTCGTATATTCATGCCGAAGTTCATTGAAATAGCTGCAGCGGTTTAGACGTGCAAACGTAACAAACAAACAGACAGACAGGGTTACTTTTCAATTTATAATATTAATATAGCATGGACGTTAACCTAACAAAATTGATTGAAAGGCAATTACCCTATTACCTTTGTACAAATATAAACGTTTATATATTAATTTTTTCTAGGAAGTCATAAAACTAATGTACATATAGTGATAACATTTTGTCACATATACCTAGAACTTATCACACACAGGAAAACCCAATATCAACTTATTTTCTAATCAACGTTCGTATTCGTGTACCTTCGGATATTACAGATATGATAATATAATCGATATGCTCTATATTTTCCTGTAATAATTCAAGACAAATTAAAATAATCTACAGTATGTGAAATTAATATGTACCTATGTCTGTTACAAATTAAAATAGACAGTCGGTTACTACAATTCACTTTTCGATATGATATCGAAACTATTAATGTTAAAATCTATATTGCATAGACCGCTAATTCATGTGATTGGCTATTTTTTTTCCTTTCGAATATATTGCTGTACTAGCTGAGCCTCGTGGTGTACCCGCGGTTGTTTACCTTCACGACAACAACCACGGGTAACGCCAAGTGGCAAAGTTAGTCTAAAAAAAATATGTTTTTGAAAGACCTATCCGATGATACCATACTATGGAGTTGTCGCTAGTAAAAAAATTATCCGTTCCGAGACGTGGGCTATAGAACCTTAAAAAGTAGCCTCAGTAACTCCTTACATCATCAGTTATCTGCCAGTGAAAGTTCCATGAAACAGGTCGGTGTTGCGACTCTTACTGTGTAGTGCGGTGAGAGGCGTGACAGCGGCCCGCCCCGGGGGTGACTCTAGTTACCCTAGGATGTACCTTAGTCGTAGGGTTCGGCAGGAGGGACTCTAAAAGCCACTGATGCGTTCCTGGAGCTCCTCCCGACTGCCGAGGTAGGCCGCCAGGGGGTTTAGTGGGTAGACCGATTCGTCTGGAGTCCCACACACGTCCTTCGTGTGGCCCCCACTGAGAGTATGTTGCAAAACCATTCCCAGCGTAAAAAAAGACACACATTAAAAATTGTTAACATATTTAAAATTGTAAACAAAAAGTGACGTTCGGCTGACTAATATATATGCGGTTGAACTGTTATCTTTACAATACTCAGTACATTGGCGATTTTTTATCCTCAATGTAACGGATGTACTTTGCCATAAAGGCCTTTTTGTCGTATACTAACTGAGCTAAGCCGAGGCTTAGTTGGTAATTATAAGAATCCCTAAATAATTGCTTCCTTATAGTTACCGGCTGAGGTAAGGACAAAGGTACAAATACGTAAGGCTAATGTAATGTGTTTCGATGTGATGAACTACTTATTATTCTTGGTATCAAGTTTGAACTTTTTTTTAAAAGCCAGGTTGCAATTCTGTGTTAACAACGATACAAAGTAGAACTGCGTCAAAACTTTACAGCGCAGCGCTACAAAACGCATTCAGCGTGAACATTCTTGTTAGCCAATGCACTAGAACAAATCTGCAGTGAGTTACTGCCGAAACGTATAGAAGCTGTCCAGTGTGATAGATATATATATCAAACCACGTCACATCGTACAGGGCTATTTTCTTCTTGGTAGAGAATCGCACGTAGGTACATTTAGTTTGAATGTTCGCTGTAATCAAATATGGAAATCGAAGGTAGGTAAAAATAAATTAACACAATAGTAAACGTCAGGAGCTAAATGATATGCCACATCAAATGGTGAAACAAAACAACATCTATTTTATCTTCTTGTTTTCTATTCCTATTAATTGTAAAGTACTACTACTACTAAAAGTTACTAGTAAAAGTACTAGTCATGAAAGTAAGATACATAGAATTTCAACGTTTCTTCGAAGTGATAGAAAAATATGCGAGTTCTCACTCTAGTTGGTTTGAGATAAGAGCCGTGAAAATGCAACAATACTCAAATGCACTTCGACCTGTCCTTAGTTTTCCAACTGACACCAACAAAATAAATGGTTGTCATAGTTTTACAGAAAATCCTGTTATTGAAACGTAGAATTCTACTTTCAGATCATCTCCTTTAAGATTTTAAGCAACTCAATTTACTCTTGAAAACAAAACACTCGCACAAACACACACACACACACACATACAAACAATAATAGCTAAAATATTTACATTCTAAAGATATCCCAAATATATTTAATTAAAGGTTCTGTATGTGTTTGGAGCTGAACAGTTTGGAACTGCGTCTAAGTTTTGCATCTACCGAAGTACCTTTAGCAAATACTAATTGGTGAAAACTTTATAGTCGTATGCTCCTCTCCTTCTATTCAAAGACAAATACGTGCTTACTTAGGCATTAGAGATGACTTATTGTTTGAGTTTCGGAGTGTTTGAATCAGAGTTGCTAAGATGCAGTAGTTTAAGTTTTGGTGCAGTTTTAATAAGACATTTCGTGGGGTCGATATTGATATTCATATTTTTTAAGACTAGTATTTCAGTGCATAGATTGAAAAAAAGGGGTTCAGGTTACAATTCCTTTATGTTGACTCATTTATTGAGAATTTTTTTTTAAAAGGTAATGATTGTACGAGTAAACATTTTATGGATAAGATTATTATCTTTAAAATGTTTAGTTTTCTAATAAATAAAGAATAAATGTGGATATGTAATTGATTTAAATCTAAAATCAATAACATGTCCACATTCATAAATAATAAATAATAAATAAATATTCCGGACATCTAATACACAACGCCATCTAGTCCCAAGCTAAGCAGAGCTTATATACTTTTTTTTGTAAATACATACATATTATACATAGAAAACACCCAAACTCCGAAACAAATATTTGCAGATCATACAAATATTTCGTCCGACCCGGGAATCGAACCCGAGACCTCAAGTTTAGCTGTCGCATACGCTACCACTATGCCACCGAGGCAGTTAATAATCAGGACTTTATTATTATGTTATGTTCAATCTATTGAGGCACTATATTTTTTTTAATTAATTCCGATTAAATTAAATTACTATATTAAATTATGACTTATTTTTCGTTATTAATAATCGTTTGGTTATTATGATTTCATTATTTAGAAATATTTAGTTATTATGATCTCATCGTAGATATAATTAAGAACTAAAACATGGTCTGCTAAATTGAAGATACAATTCCTCAAGTTATTACCGAAACAAAACCCTGGCTTTAAGTTAAAATAGTGCTAACTCATTTGCAATAACATTAAGTATCTACTTTAGGTATTGGGAAATTATTACACAACTTAGCATTGACCTAAAAGTTATAAATACTTTTTAAAGTTTTGCTGTATTTTACTAGTAACAGACGGAGTGACCCACCAGTAATATTTCATTTAAAGTTTCATCGTAGGATTCACGAACTTTCTTTAAACTCGCTAAGTATTTCTTGAAATTTTCAAGACGGAGTGCAATCACGGGTTGTAAGATCGTTGCAGTTTAAGTTCCGAATCGAACTGCGACCAGTGAAGTCTTTTTCATTTCTGTATTTTCGATGAAAAATGTTTAAACGTACTAAGAGTTTTGTTCAGAAAGACGAAGTATTTACTTGCACTTTTATTGCAGAAACTTTTAAGAAAACTTTAAAGAAACTAAATTTTATTATTACATAAAAACTATATTTAAAGTTAGTTGCTAATAATCGAACTGTCAATACTATGTTTTAGGTTATTTCATTTCGAATGATTTCTTGTACCACTCCTGAAGAACACGTGCTACGATTGGGCCTTTTAAGATGTTTTCAATGAGCTCAGCTCAATTTTCTACATCGGTGATGTCGTTGTTACAGACCGGAGGTAAAATGGGACTGCACTTTTAACTTCTAGCGCTTTGAGCGTGGTCAACTAGTTTTCGTTAATGACTGTTTAACAGTTAAGGGACTTAATAAAAGTTAAGGTAGGATATAAAATAAACTATATCCCTTATAAAATGATTCCAAGCTGGAAAGTTTGAAATATATCCTTCAAACCAAGATTGTGTGAATAACGTGACTGAAAAATTGAAGTACATACATACTTATTTATTAAATAAACCAAGCGTTCATTTATAGAGAGCAGCAGCTCCAGTATTTTGTCATTCAATAAAACTAAAGAGCCGTCGTTACGAAAAAGCTAGGTTCGCTCAGGTGCAACCGACTTAACACAATTGAGTTCGTTATTCCAACGGCGCATTGTTCGGGCAATAGAGACTTACGGCCTCGATCTGTAATCAACCTGATTTATAGACTTCAGAAACGAACAACGAAGGCAATTGTTGTGGAATCTTTAAAAAATAAATATTTAAAATGCATTTCAATATTACCGCGAGTAGTTATGGTTTATTAAAAGTACTTCTTAAATGGCATCATAATTTCAATGTAAATCCAATTAGATACAAGTCTTTATATGGCAAAACAAATGTCCAATGTCAATGATATGTGATAGCAATGAGAATCCATTGCAATTCCTATTTCATTGTATACATTAATCTTTAACCAAAATAATGAGATTGTGATTGCATCAATTGTCAGTAACTCTCTTAATAAAATAATTAATAAATAAAAATATATGAGATCTCTAGAAAGGAAGAATACAGTTACATTTAATTTCGGATAAAACCTTTACAGCAAAAGACTTTACAGAAAAAAGATGGTAAAAACGAGAGTCCCTTCAATATTTGAAATTATCAAAGCTGTGATTTGAAATGCAATAAACTTCGTTTCTTCTTGCCTTGTACGAAACACCTTTGTTCTTATTTTCAATTTCATGTAAAGCGATTCTATAAATTTTAAAATCGCTGCCCAGACGGGAAGTCAGATCGAAATCGTGGCGGTCGGGAGGAAATTGCTCATTCTCACGCGAACGACCGCCGTCTCACTCCAGGGAATCCGCTCTAATGGAAAAAGTTAAAAAAAATATACAAAACTTTTTATTACAAAGCCTCGGCGGACTTACATACCGACTACCAACTATGCAGGAAACTACGAGACTAGAATAGAAATAAATGTTTATGACACCGTGCAGAGTATGTAATTGAGGACTTTATTTAATTTATTACAAAGTAGATAAAAAGGTTACTACTAAATAGTTTTTCAGATATTAATCTTTTAATTACTATCAATTCAAATATAAATATTTATTATCATAAATAAAATATTTGAATTGAGATATTGAGAGTTTTCCTATCCTTTATTCAGGCAAAGATGCTTCGATAGTGCAACTCAGAAAGGATCCTTTGAAGAAAACTAGATTCAAAAGTACGCCACGCTATGCCGTAACATTTCAAAAGAAACAGAAATTTTAAAGTCACAGCTCAGCTTTAGACTGCATAATTTATTTCAATTGAATGTTGTCACCGTTCATTTCTAAATTTATTTTATTTACGAGTATCATAGCGATCTAATTTTACGATCGCTTTAAGACGTCTCAATACAACTATTCTCCAATCTGGGATCGATATTATAAAAACTCCTGTATTAAGAGTAGATGGTTGTTTCTTTATATTCAGTCAAACAGACAGTCCAACTTTAACGGCTATTCTAGTTCTTTTTTCTTACGAAAAATTATTTATATGGAACTTGTTTGCCTTATTTAAATTCTTTGACTATAGTTATAAAGAATTTAAATAATTGTGTGTACCTGCGTTGTGCTGCTCTGGTGGTTTTAAACTAAAAGCGACAGTCGGTAAGTGCATTTTTTGTTTGAATATGTAAATTAGTATATAATTCAAATTTATCAGATAAAGGATTAAATTATAAATTCTGGTCATAAATTAGTTCGTAAACATTTATCTATGAAGGTAATTTGTAAATATATACGTGTTTTACGGTGTAATAGTTGTTTTGTAATAACCGACAAAATCAAAACAAAAATGTAACACAAATAATAGAAAAAAGAAGAAACTGAACTGACGTAATTGAAATATATATTTTAGCTCCATCTATAATCGCTCAAATAATTCTTTATGAAATATATCTTACTATAACATATATTATAGCTACGTCTGTGACGGGCTTTTTAGTCAATTATTAGCAGAACATCTGCAAGATCCTAGAGGGAAAAAAGATCTCTTCCGTATTGTAAAAAGTAGGGCAGAAAGAGCGAAAGATCTGAAGCATGTAAGATGCATAAAAGATGAAATAGGGAGAGTGTTAATCAAAGCTGAGGAGATAAGGTTCAGATGGAAAACTTACTTCGAAAAGCTGATGAACGAGGAAAATGAATGGACTGGAAATTTGAATGATGTGCATGTGAATACAGGATTAGTAAATAGGATTAGTATAGACGAAGTTAGAGTGGCAGTACGAAGTTTTAAGAATGGAAAAGCTGTTGGACCTGATGGTATAACTGTTGAAGTATGGAAAATATTGGAAGAGGATGGATATCAGTGGTTGACTTTTTTCTTTAATAAGTTGCTACAGGAAGAGGTTATCCCGGATGAATGGTGTTTAAGTTCACTAGTACCCATCTTTAAAAACAAAGGAGATGTACAGGAATGTGGCAGTTATAGGGGAATAAAGCTAATTTCACATAGTATGAAAGTTTGGGAGAAAGTTATTGATAGAAGAGTGAGAGAGGAAAGTGCAATAAGTCGAAACCAATTTGGGTTTATGCCGGGCCGCGGTTCAACAGATGCTATGCGAGAAATACAGACAGGCACACAAAAATTTGCACATGGTGTTTGTTGATCTGGTAAAAGCGTATGATAGGGTACCCCGAGAGGTTTTGTGGTGGGCCTTGAAAGAAGAAAGAGTGCCTGCTAAGTATGTGGCATTGATTCGAGCTATGTACAGGGGATCAAGTACCTATGTAAGATCGGCTGCGGGAGACACCGACCAATTCAGTGTCCCTGTTGGTTTGCATCAGGGATCGGCTCTTAGCCCATACCTCTTCCTGCTGATAATGGATGCTTTGACATCGGACATACAGGAGGAGGCACCATGGTGCATGCTATTTGCAGACGACATTGTGTTGGTCGGTGAAGACGCGCCCGAGGTCCAGCGCAGACTAGAGGCATGGCAGCAACGACTAGAGAATGTTGGCTTAAAAATCAGCAGGAGTAAAACCGAATATATGTTTTGCGATTTCGGCGGTCTCTCCGGTCTTGCTGCCATGTCACTAAATGGAACGGTGATTCCGGTCTGCACAGATTTCAAGTACCTCGGTTTGCTGCTACAAAATAATGGCGAAATTGATAGGTGTGTGCAACATCGAATCAATGCAGGATGGATGAAGTGGTGGCAGGTAACAGGAACTGTGTGCGATCCAAAGTTCCCTTTAACCTTAAAGGGACAAATATACAAAACGATCATCAGACCTGCCGTTCTGCATGGATCTGAGTGTTGGCCAGTGAAGGTAACGGACGAGAGACGCCTGCATGTAGCTGAAATGCGAATGTTGAGATGCATGTGTGGTGTGACAAGAATGGATAAGGTGAAGAATATCTACATCAGAGGAAGCCTAAAAGTTGCACCAGTGGCTGAAAAGTTGAGAAGCGGCAGGTTAACGTGGTATGGACATGTGATGCGTAGAGATGAGCAAAATACTGTTAGGAAGGTTTTGGGTATGGAAGTTGACGGGTATAAGAGTAGAGGACGACCAAAGAAAAAATGGATAGACTGCGTAAAAGAAGATATGGCCAGAAAGGGAGTTAGTAGTGAACTGGCGAGTGATAGAGGAGAATGGAAAAAGAAAACTCATTGCACCGACCCCAAATAAATTTGGGAAAAGGGTAGGAAGATGATGATGAAGATGATGATTAGCATGTGAAGTCAACACATATTCAAAAATGAACAATATTTGCACAGGAAACGTAGGTGAAGTTAGTTCTTATCAATCAAGTGTCATAAATGTATATCGATCGATAAAGATAACGCGATGTATGTTGATAAGTACTTTTGTACTTTTAAATAGCAACTACTTACGTTAATAGTCGTACACTACAAACTGTCTCCGGATCACAGTGTTTACAAAAAAACAAAATGTGGTAAGTCTTATGAACTGTTACTTTTGGTGTATTTTTTAAAGGAATGCTGTAATTGTTGTGCAGAACATAAATATTATTAAAAGGTTGTGTGGAAGAGATCGACGTGAGTGATAAAACCGCCTATTGTTTAAACCCATTGTAGTTTTTCATGTAGTTATTGTCTGTAAATTTTTATTTTTTTGTGGTTTTCAATGAAGCTGAATAAATAAATAAAAATAAATTATTGATCAGTAAATCTTTTGTGAAGCTTTACATAGTTATAAAATGAAGTTGCTTGCGCTGTCTGTTCATTTAGATCTTTCAAACTACTCAAGGGATTCTAATGTAATTTTCAGCAATAGATAAAGTGATTCAAGAGGATGGTGTGTAATATATGCATAATAATTGAATATTCAATAATTGAAGTTGCGATTTTCTGTTATATTGACGTAAAATTTTTATTAGTTATAATAAATACATGCATTTAATTTTGGAGGCACTCATAGCTCAACTGCACTCGGTGATTAGAAACAATCACTGGGGATAAACAACGACGGCTCGGTCAGTACCAGTATGTGTGAACCCTGGTGGTTTGATACCATGAGCGTCTCTATGATTTAGGTCACGTTAAGCAATCGGTCCCGGTTGTTATCATAGGATAAACAGTCGTGAAGCTTAGGCCTTTGGGCGGCTTACCAACATCCAAAGGCAAGATACGTAGCCACAACGTTGTCTTACCAGTCCCCATCTGCACTTGGCCAGCGTGGGGATGTATGGCCTTAACCCTCTCCTGAGAGGAAACCCGAGCCCAGCAGTGGGACATTTGGGTTGTTGATTAATTTAGGATGTTGAAATTCAAGGTTACATTTATGGCACTCTAATATTAGGATAGACACAAAGAAAGAAAAGGGAAATCAAATTTAGTAAATGCCTGTGGCATTAAGTCCGCCTTGTGCAACATGTTTGCAGGAAGTTTTAATAAATAAATAAATAAATAAATAGGAACATTTTTATGTTATTATGAATGTCTTTGTTTATGTAAAGCAAGTTGGTCTTGTCTTTTGCTCTTAAAAGAAAATAAAATTGAACTATGTGCAGTACATTAAAAATTAAATGAAACTTATGACTCATATACAATACTAATTCATTATATAATACTAATTCATATACCTAATCGACCTAAGTAATATATACAGTCCAACTGGTCTTGATTAAGTATGCAATGCATCACCCGTATTTCTCAACGGTTGCACACAGCGCAGCATGACATTAGTACAAAGTTATTTTATTTTGATACAAGTTTCTCATTTTCATTAGTAATACCTACCTAGGGACAGTGATTGTTAAATTGAATAAATTAATATCTGCACGTTGATAGAAATCAATGATCATGACTTGTTGACAATAATTTCCTTGATAATGACTAATGCGTAGTTGCCTAATAATCTAATTTAAATAAAGTAACAAACCAAGTGAAGCAACAAGCTAATCATGCGATTTAGTTGGCCATTACATTTACGATTTATCAGTATACTTACCTATTCATGTAACATAATCTTTGTAATCAACAAATAACAGATAACGAATAACAGATATATATTTATCGTACCGATATATCTCAAACTATTCTGATTTGTCCTTGTAACCAAAAGTGTGAAAATCGCAATTCAGGATCTCTTAGACTTGTATACTCATACTATTCACAAGTCACAATTAAAGTTCATATACAATATGTGAAAGAATCTTCATAATTTTTAAATAGCTATCATGGTGATTATTCTGTTCTTTGGGGAGGAGAAATTTCAAAAGATCTAACAATGTGAACATTATGAAAATCTCTTCAATTCCATTCTTGGGTTATAAATTTACGTCTTTCTTTTATAATAAAATCACGAAATAGTGAAATATGTAGGGAATAATTTTGGATTTATATACCACAATTTATATTGCACTGATCTCTTTTAAGACTCATGTACCACGAATCTTAAAAGATATCAGATATGCCTCACACATTTAATCTCAATTAATCTATACCTTTAATCATTTAAACCAGTGGCTGATACAATACCTATGAATAACTATTTCCTCTAAGCAGTTTTGTCCATAGGGAGGCTATTTAAGGGACACAAAAGACGAACACACGCTCATATCGTCTTGTCCAATTCAAATTCCAATGTTAATTTGTCATTTTTGATTCTCCGTAGATATTTGTTTTGTCATTTAGTTTTTGTTTCAGTCTTAATGAGCAAAAATTTTAATTCATTCCAACATTATAGTTTTTTTTGGTAATCATTATTTTTAATGAAATCATTTAATAACAAGACCATTGTATTAACGACAACTTGTAGTCATCAGAAATTCAGAAAATCAGAAAAAGTCAGAAAATCTGAATCAATGTTAAGAAAAAAGTTGAAGATCCACAATATGGTTTTATTTTATCATTAGTATCACATATTGTCTTTTTCAGTACCTGTTGTGTGTGCAACCTCTTGTGCAAGCTTCTCAGTTTGGCGGTGTCGATACTATTTGTAATAGCAATAATCTTGCTAATCTTATGGGGAGTCGGAGTCATATTTGGTAAGTATTATAATCATAATAAGACAATATTTTCCTTGATAAATGAATGAATATAAGACCTAAGAGTTAATCGAAAAAGCTAGCATTAAATCTAATGAGATTAAAATGATCAACCACAATTATCCAGAATACTAGATAGTTTTAAATGAATTTCCAGTTGCGTTTATATTTTAAATCTATTTAAATTTAGACTTCGAACAAATACATTAACGTCTATAGATCTTTAAACTGTCCTATATCCATAACGGCGATAAAACAATTAGTTTATGTTGGATGCAAGAAGTCCAAAATCGATCAGAGTAACATAAAATGGGAGAGGCCTAAGTTCAGCAATGAACTGCATTAATCTAATAATCATAATTATGTATAAGCATTGTTACAGTTTAATTATTGATCAAATATAGATTGTAGAAAAATGTATTAAATAACGCATATTCAGTAATCCCTTATTAATTTTTACAATAGAGTATATTACTGAGATACAACTGCCTCGATGGCGCTGTGGTAGCGTATGCCACTGCTGTGCTTGAGGTCTCGGGTTCGATTCCCGTGGCGGACCAAATGCTTATATGATCTGAAAATATTTGTTTCGGTGTTTAGGTATTTTCTATTCACTTTTTTTGTAAATAAATACATATTATACACTAGCTGACCCCCGCAACCTCGTATGCGTCTTCTATTGCCCGTAGCTTGAAAATTTTCCTCCGTTTTTGAAACATTCTTCATTGGTGTCCCGCTCCTATTAGTATTAGCGTGATGATATATAGCCTATAGCCTTCCTCGATAAATGGACTATCCAACACTGAAAGAATTTTTCAAATCGGACCAGCGGTTCCTGACATTAGCGCGTTCAAACAAATAAACAAACAAACTCTTCAGTTTTATAATATTAGTATATGTGCCCAACAATATGTATGTATTTACAAAAAAAAAGTATGTATGTATTTATATCAATTGTCTAGTACCCATAACACAAGCTCTGCTTAGCTTGGGACTAGATGGCATTCTGTGTTATATGTCCGAAATATCTATTTTTTACTTTTATGTTATTTCTTTATATGGTTTACGAGTTAATGGGGTAAGTGATATTAATTGACAGCCATTATTCATTCACACCTGCAACTTAATATTTACAAGTGCATTATCGCCTTTTTGTGCCTTTCCCTAGAATTAAGGGGAAGGGGATGGTTTAGGATGACCTAACTCACATGTCAAAAGTATTAAAAGATAAACAGACACGGATTTTCAGTGACACCGCGGTGGCGTCCGGTTAAACCTAATCCATAATAAACGAAACTTGATTTGCCTACAATAGTTAAATTCTCTATAAGAAAACAATATATAAATATCATTTTGTTTCAGGAACTGATGATGAAACAGCGGAAACTACTACTACTACGCAAGCTAGCGTGTTAAGCAATAACTACGGGTACAATTATCACAAATTAATTTAATATTAGTACGAGTGTGAAATCCTTGCTGCGAAAATGATGATGATTGGCTCAATACAAAATAGAAATTGTGCTATGTCAACAATTTTCTGTTACTTAAACATATTGTTAAATAGTTCCTAAATTGGTTTATTTATTTATTTATTTAAGGATCTCACAACGAGGAATACACAAAAACAAAACAAATGTAATTAGTAGAATAACAAGTTATGTGCTCCCTCACTTATAGGAGACCATATCATGCACAAGCAAGTTCACATAAATATAAAAAAAAGGAATGGTTGCTTATGTAAGACTTGTATATTGTATTTGTAACCGGAAAATTTAACCCATGTACAGACCAATAATCACAAAGTTAAAATAGCGCTTGCGCTGTGTTTCACCGAGTGAGTGAGGATACCGGAGGCCCATAGCCCAACCCCTGCCCATCCCCTTTCCTATCCCCCAAAGGTCGGCAACGCACTTGTGACGCCTTTGGTGTTGCGGGTGTCCATGGGCGGCGGTAATCGCTTACCATCAGGTGATACGTCTGCTCGTTTGCCCACTATTCAATAAAAAAAAAAAGTTAAAAGTAGACATTGTAACTTAAATAACTAGGCAACACTTTTAACAAATTGAAGAAATAAATTTAAAGCTACTTCAAATTATTGCCCTAAACTTTTTATTTGAAATGTCAAGGAAAATTTACATGTTGAAACTGATCTGCTGGTAAGATTATACTAGAAAAACTATCTGCAAAGCGGGTTTGGGCTGATTTAATTCGTTTTGACTGTACTCTGTTGGTCTGTCAAATTTAACCACTAGTTGTTGACAGGTTTCGGAACTTATAAAATACTTAAGGACATCAATCCTAAGGATATCAATCTAGACATGATGACAGTACCGGAATGGTTGTTTGTAAAAATGTATTTTGATTTCGTTTTTTAAATAATTTTAGAATTGAGGTTGTGTATAGAGTTTTTAATGAATTTGTAACTTTCGGTGTACTTCCTTTCTTTTTAATTATAACTAGGCAAATGTAGTATTAAGTTTTTAAATATAAGTTTATTTATAAAATGTATATCATAAGTTTTCTTTAAACGCTACTGAGACATGCACGTTTATATCTGTAAGTAGCGGCCAAAGACTTCGTATCTTCGTACTTTTATGTGTCCAAACTAAGACGTATTAAAAAGTACAATCTTTAACTTTTGTGTTTTAATTTCATCATATTTTTTTTATTATATAGGGGGCAAACGAGCAGACGTATCGCCTGGTGGTTAGCGATTACCGCCGCCCATGGACACCCGCAACACCGGAGACTTTACAAGTGCGTTTTATTTGCTTATCCTCATCATATTTTTAAAATAAATGGACAGCCACATAGGAAAATTATCTCAACGCCTTCTTAATGAATTTGAAGACGTGTCTAACATACATTGAGAAAATAAAAACATGCTCACCTTATATCTAAGAATGGTATACCTACAGTTTTTTTGCAGCATTTAATTTTAACACTTTCTCGGTACGAATATATATTGTGTCTACGATCTAGAGTAATCTAGATGGAGAACAAATGAATTGGTGGACCAGTGAAACTAAATCGATTTTTTGATAACATTCATGGATGTCTAAAGAAATTTAAATGATTATGTTCAGTTATTTTGTGATACAGTCAATCTGATCCAAAAGCGCCACACTGTTAACAAGTCACGTTCTCTATTAACAATAGGTCAGTATTAAGGTTTTCCATTCCGTAAATACTCGTATTTCTGAAACTGAAAATCTACAATCCGGGACTTCGATAACCACAGAATTACGTAAACAAATATTCAAAAACAAAAACTTTTGATTTACTTAGCAGTTTATTAGAAAATAAGTACTGCATATTTTGCAATTATTCTGTCATTAGAATTTTGAAATTGCTGTTGGGTTGGTAGAGGGAGACAGCTACCGATAAATAGAGTTGAGACCTAAGATACCTTCTTATAATATGTACTACGGTACAAAGGCCCTTAATTCAGCTATCTAAAGTGATCCCCAGAACAAACTGGTCGAGGCTCTCAGCAAAGCAATCATTATTATCGGTATAATGATTGCGAAATGCACTCATTATACCGACCGACATATCGATAATCTTTTTGCCTAAATTTAAACACTTTAATTGAGTATATTTTAATTTCTTGATTTTTTTATATTATCGTATCGATGTAATTATCTAGATCCAGATTTAGACGCGCACACACACACGCATACACACACACACACACACACACACACACACACACACACACAGTGCTTATATTTATATTGTTAAATGCAATTTGCTGCAATAAAGAATTTTTTTTTTTTTGTAATCTTATTTAAGGAGCTTAGCCACAATTTTGACTATGTCGCTCCATCATAGCCACTGTTTTAATTTACATAATTCTTATAAATTCAGCATATAAATCATATAAGGCCTTAGCTGCATCTGTTGAAGGACTGGCCAGGATGCTGTTACATCTTCCAACATCCATCAACTTATCACTAAGTAATCTATTTCTAAGTTGTTGGTTCCGCGCACATTCCATCAAAACATGTTCTACATCCTCCACCACACCACAAATTTCACAATTTGGCGTAGACGATAAGCCCATTAGAAAGGTAAACTTTCTGGATGGGATGTGTCCGGAACGTAACCTCATAGCCATTATTAATTTATGTCTATTCAATGAACAGTTATCAATCCAAGGTATAGCCAATGGTTCAGGTTGTATCAAAGTTTTTGACATGGGAACTAATCGAAGACGACTAGGTTAAATTTAATACTTACTTACTATGTGATTATTAATTAAAACCAATCTGTCAGTTTCTGACCCTAAGGCTAAACTTTTAGGTTCTAATACAGTTACTTGACAGATGAATCGACTTTCAGCAGTAGTGACTGAGGTTTTCGTCGCGTTTAACTTTTCTTGGGACTGGCGTTCAAGGGAGAAGAGGTAAATAAGGTGTGAGTACGCAGTTTTAATTGGCCAAAATTCAAAATATTTTTTATTATTTCGTTGCTTGTAGTTTTATTTTTATTGACGATGAAGAAATAGTAATATTGATGCAATGAAAATACGAAAATGAAAGATTGTACTTTTTAATACGTCTAAGTTTGGACACATAAAAGTACGAAGATACAAAAGCTTTGGCCGCTACTTACAGATATAAGCGTGCATGTCGCAGTAGCGTGTAATGAAAATTTATACCTAAAATTATATTTACAATTATTATGCTATATGTGCTTAGTTAAGATTAAAAGAATGGTAAGTACACCTTATCTTATTTTTATCCGTACTTAATATTAATAAGTATAGAACATTACAAATAGAAAACATTGTGTCAAACAAAATAGAACAATCATATCAAGAGGAAAGCAAGTAATAATTTAGAATACAAGTAAAAATTGTGATTGGGTGTACAAACATTTTTTAGAAATAGTCTCTTTCTATGCTAAACTCGTGTTACTACGGTATGATAATTCTTCTGCAGATAAGTTTTCGTGTTCAATTGTTAACGGTTATTAGTAAGAGAGTGACAAAAGTCACGATGACGGTTTTTATTTAACTTAAGTATTTTGGATCAGTAGTAATTATGTGTCATATTGTGGAGAAGTTTACTTTACAAGGTATATCTGCATTTTAATGTATCATTCAATTCAATTTTAACAATGAAACCATGATCACAATTTGATATACTCGTAGTTACTTATAATTTATATAAAATACACTTTTTATGCATATCTAATAATTTATATTATGATGTGTAGCTTATTTGTGTGTTTTTCTGAGTGAAGTTATTTTTCATTAAGTCTATCTCCATAATTATACTAAACTTAATACTAAATTAACTTTTTATGAGAGTACTCATAGTTACTGCCTAATAATGTAGTTGGCTTTTCTTCATCAGATCCTGAAACAAAGTAGGTTTTTTTTATTCTAAAATAAAAGTATAACGGCATACATAAATCAATATTAATCAACAATGATGATCACTTATGTAAAACATTTCTATAATTAATTTAATATCAATTTTTGTTAAAAAATACTTTGATTGGGAATCAGAAATATAACTATCGAATATTTTGCTACTGTTAATAAATAATTTGACAAGACATGATAATATACCCTTTCATTATTTTTTTATTTAAATTGTGTTCTACTCTGCTATTAAAATAGCTCTTGATTATTAATTTATCTCTGGTCAAGCTTAGGTACAAATCTAGTTTAGCTTTATTATATGAAGCTAAAACCCAAACTTTTTATGACAATAATCAAATTTCGAAATTAAAATAACGTTCACTTATTTACACTTACCGAATATGACTCCAACTCCCCATAATATCAACAATACCACTGCAATAATAAACAGGATCGATATCGCCAAGCTGATGAGCTTGCACAACAGGTTACACACACAACTGAAAAGGAAAACAAATACATGAATTAAACAGTAAAATTTTAATCTGGATCTTGATGGTTTCACACATCTTACACATGGCCATCTGGGCCCAAACCAGGCAGTACCTTCACTACCAGACTACTGATAAACATAATCAACTTTCAACGTTGCCCGTGCGCGTATCGCCCATACGCGCACGGGCAACGTTCGGTTTTCCAGCGCTCACGCTGACACTCCATTGTTCGCCACATGTTTTTTTTTTCTATATGAGCCTGCCAAAGTGACTCTAATCTGCCAGATAGAAAGCAAGAGCATAATCCAAAAGTGGTGGTCACATAACTCATTGCGAATGCAGACAATACTGCATGGTGACGCATACTATAGCAGCCTAACGCGACTCGTTTACCCCTTTGCCCCAATTCCATACGAAATAAAAATAATAATTTATGGATTTACCGGGGTATATGTTACAAATAATTTTACGATTAAATTCACGTTATAATGTTTTAAGTTTGGTGATGTTAAGTTCATTGAACTGTTCAACGTGTTCAAAGGTTATAAACTGAAACTAGGTAATTGCGTGACCGTGCAAACGCTGCACGGTATTTGTATGAATTCCCCACTCTCAAAGTTACATATTCATAACAACTTCATTTTGACTTGGGAACAATTTGATATATAAGGCACACAGAATGATCTAATGAGTTCTCTAAACGACCTACTCAGTAAAACTAAATACCATATTTATATCATAGTTAGGATAAATGGGTGTGTCATATCAACTTTGTATACTCAACCATCTCAGAATATTTTATTCATAAAAGAAAAGTACTAGCTATTGCCTAATAACAGCTCAGTTTTATCTGATTATTTCAGTATATAATACAGCCTTCAAACGATCCTGAAATTAATTTTGATATTGAATGTTATTCTACTTTCAGTAACAACGATAAATCAAAAAGATAAATTCAGCAGAAACGCTTCGAATGACGTCAATTGTATTTTGTGGGTGGACAACAAAAAATTCTGCCGTTTTATATTACCAGTCAAGATACTGGATTAAAATATTTAAGACTATTGGACCCGCTATTGCTATTAAGACGTCGTTTAACAGCTAAACTCTTTAATGGACTACATCAAAAGCTTTCGTAAATTCGTCACGTTTATGTGATGAAAAATATAAAATATACACATATGATACGGTACATTAGTGCTAACACACAAATGTAAAAACTAGTTGCGCCTTCAGATTTGCTTCCGTAAAAAAATTACTTCAATCCCTCTATTGGTATAGTTTTTTTATTGAAATATGTCTCTGTTTTGACCTCTGATTGGGGAATGTGACGTAAATATCACTGTTTCGTCACATTGGCTATGTGACGAAAAAAATATTGTTTAAACACTAAAGATATAAGATCATTACAATCAATTAAACGTAGAATTTTAATCATTTTTGTAGTAACAGATTGCACTGCCTAAGACCGGAATTTTTGGCGCTCTTTGTGAAACGTAATACAGATGATTCCATACACTCATTTTTATCTTGTGACCCCTTTGCTTTTTGGTATGTAAATTTCCCTCTTAAACAACACTTTTATGGTCTGTTTGCTATCATAGGGTAAGTAGATTATGACAAAATATAAAAACAGTTATTCAAACATATTCGAATTACCTTAGAACATTATTAAAATACAAATATTAACTGACTCATAAGAAAATCTAAATATTTACAAAATCATGAAATTTTAATGAAGCTACCTGCCCGTAACATCAAATAATTCTGAAAATTTTACAATCACTAAATTACAGAGAATATATGAGTTAGTCAAACTGCAAGGTGATAAATTTAAAACATAACATTATCTGTATACGACTAAATTATACGAAATCAAGTCAGAAACTATTCAAATTCCTTAACAATATTAAAGTGATGATTTTCATCCTTTCTAAAGTTCGACGGACGAACGGAGAAACGGACGACTGAACATTGATGATGTTGATAATGAAGTAATAATTAAAATATAAACTTAAGTCTTTGAGTGTAAATAGAACAATTCAATTATAATGCCCATAATTATCGTTGAAAGCGTGCACTTGGTATATTAAATTCTCATTATTATAGATTTTACTTGGCAACTTTTAATTCAAGTTTTAGACTTATTGCCATAAATTCTTGTCAAAACATATATTCTGTAAGAATATGACAGATAACTGAACCATTGTTTAGCTATTGTTTAGTACTTATTGTACATTTAGCGTAAACAGTGTGTGTGTGTATATATACCGTATATACATTGACATTAATGTGATAATTAGGGCTAGTTTCGGTGAAACTAGCCCTAATTATGTTTCGGATAGTTATCTGGTATTTAACTCTAATTAACAGATAAAACATTTTGATAAATATTTGTACAAATATGTCTCTATCTAAGACTTGTGAACCCGAAATCGGTAAGTAGTAGTAGTATTTGCCAGATAAGTAGTCATTAATCTATCAGGTGCTTTATCAGCAGGCGCTGAAACTAGCTCTTAGTATTAGAAGTATTTGTAATCTCTAAAAACAATCATTGTGTACTTTAGATAGGATATACGTTTTTATCTATACTATTATTAAAAATTCGAAAGTAGCTCTGTTTGTTTGTCACGCTTTCACGGTTAAACCATTGCATCGAGGCATGGAGATACTTTGGTTCCTGAGAAAGAGAAAAGGCTACTTTCTATCGCAATAACTAACATAAATTCGAGCTGAGCCCTGAACAAAATCTAGTACTTAATGTAATGTCCTATTGTAAAGATTATCCTTACTTGTATATAATTGTTCAACGTTCTTCAGAAAATTAATGAGTTTCTTTATAGCAATGGCTAATCGTACTTAGTTGATTGATTTGAAAAATCTTTTGTTCCTGCCAATATTATCAAGCCACTCCACTCTTATCAGTGAGTCACAGATTGCAAAAACAAGCCCATTTATTATGGAATGTTTCATTTGAGCAAGGCAACTAAACGACATTGAAAGCAATACGTGTCGTCGAATCTTGGTTTTTTTTCCTCAAGTCGTCTGTTGTATAACAATGAAGAATATTTTATTTCTGCTAACAAATATACTCACAAAGGAATTACCAATATAATACTAGTACAAGACTGAAATAGCAATAATCTGAAAATTTCCAGACACTCCAATCTTGAGTTAAAGTGCTAAGTTATTGGAAATAGCGTATTATCAAAATGCCTAAGATCTCTATGTAAAATAGAGATCTTCATTTTACAAATCACTGTTAATATTGACAAACAAAACCAAAAACGCCTCTCAAAAAAGATATAACATATTATCTTAAGTGTCAATTACTATTTGCAACAATACGTGTTTCCAATTGCAATGCCATTGGTCAATAATGTTTTGCGTCACGTATTGAGGAATATTCGATTATAGTGTATTGATTACATCTAAGAGACGAAAACAAGAGTTATTTTCGAAAGATTTTTTGAAGAAAAACTAACTAAATAACTAAAATCGTAACTATAAAAAATTAAAAGCAAAATAAATTTATGGTCTTTGTTTCTTTATTTTAACAAGTGAATGACTTTAATATACATTTCTAGAATTAAATACGAAATACGTACAAAAAGTTTAAATTAGTATAAAAAATTTGGGTGACGTAAAGAACCTTGCTGACTAATAATATGATTATTTTACACAAGAATGTAAAAGAACACGTTCATTACTTCCATTAAACAGAATCATTTTGTGCAACACCAAAAATATTTGTTAAAGACACTTACCACATTTTGTTTTTTTATTTAACACTGTGATCCCGAGACAGCCACCAAGTTGTCTAGTACTATCCGAGGTTGTTTTTGCTATTTAACAGTAAAACAAAACTTATCAACACATATCTTGTTATCTATGTCGATCGATAACACCTTTTAGACACGTCATTTACTGTGCGTACGTTTACAATACAAATATTGTTAGGAATATTTATTTAAGAACGTTGACTTCACGTGCTAGTAATTGGATTGTATTCGCTCTTTTGGCTTCGGTGTAACTCAGGTGGCCAGTCCGCACTAATGTTAAACTGGTACTGAATGTACTGATAGAAAGCAGTTGTGTTAATATTGTTTGAGTTACTTCCAACTGTTATTGCGTCATTGTCTTTACAACCGTATTATTTTAGTTTAATGTGTTGCTATTCTCTTGTGAGAGTAATTCTAATTTTTACAGATATTTATTATACGACTTTATCCCTTAGTAAAGTTAAGAAATGTCACATCTAATGCTATAACTAGCGACAGTATTTATGTAATACAAGACTTGCTTGAAACTTGACTTTTTTATATCACATTGACAGCAGAACACTGACTCCTAAGTCACAGAATTACCTAGTTTAGGAGTCGGGGTTTACCTTATTGGAACGAAGTTCCTTATGGCGCGTTGTGTAAGGGGGCTAGACGGAAAAATTGTCACGACACAATTTTTCGACACACACAGATATTTTCGTTTCGTCTTTCTATTTCGAACTTCGTTCCATCCGGGTGTCCCTTGACACCTCTCAAGTTTTTTCTTATTACCTTTGGTTTAACCAAGTTATGTGTCCCAATTTTAAACAATTCCAAAGGATTTTTGTATCAATAAAGGTTTTTATTTATTTATTTAAACTGGCTGACTTGGTCGTACCCACATGCGTACATTCGAAGCAGCTAAATAACAATAGCGTTACAGTAAATTTATGTTTTAGAAAAATTTGGAAATCTTACTAATTAAATCTTACTAATATTAGAAAGATGAAAGTTTCTGTGCGAGTGAATTAGTAATAGTAATAGGTAACACATTAGAACCCCCAAAAAACTTAATAGAAATTTTATAAGAATTAACTATTCTAGACCTGTAAGATCGAATCATTTTTGTCTTATATTTTATAGGAATCAATATTCTTTATAAGTAAGACACTCATTAATATTCATATATTTTTTTTTTTTATAAAATCAAAATTTTAAATGAATGCCTTATCTATAATATTATATTTATAATAACTTCTGCGCGCGGCTCTGCCCGCGTGTTTGTCGGCTATCGCAGTAAAGAGTAGCCTATGTCCTTCCTCGAAAATTCAAATATCTTCATGTCAATTTTCATTGAAATCGGTACAGTGGTTTAGCCGTGAAAGCAGGACAGACAGACAGACGGAGTTACTTTCGCATTTATAATATAGGTAAGGATTACGTAATTATCTTCACTGTATCATAAATAGTACGAAAACAATAATGCTTTACGCCAAGATACGATACGGTAATAAAGCGATTGCTTCGTTCAAATTGATTGTAATATAATTTTCCGCATGATAAGAAAATTATTTCTTCCTCCAAATGAAACCTACTTCATTGAAAATATCATCAAAAGTACAGAAATAAAAAGTCTTTGCTGTTCGGAAGTTCGATTCGGAACTTAAACTGCAACGATACAACCCGTGTTTGCACTGTTTCTTTCAAAAAAATACTTGGCAAATTTTAGTAAATTTCTTGAATTTTACGATGAAACATTAAATGAAATATTACTGGTGGGTCATGTCGTCTGTAACTGGTAAAATGCAGCGCATGCTGTAAAAAGTACCTATTCATAGTTCTAAATCTCAGTTTTCACTTATATAATAAACTCCCTGTAGGTATTTAAAATAGTCAGTTCAAATAAGTACAGATTGTTATAATTCATTATCTACTGAAACTGGCCAATTATCTATTAATTATAAATGCAAGTAATTCAACGTTGTTTTCCTTATTTTTCTATCAGGTAAAATAGAGTTGGAACCTTGACTTAGCTTTTAATTAGACTATGCTCATAAATTTTGAATATAACAATATAGTTTTCAATCAAATATTGGTAGTATTTTCTATGTGTTGCTATTATTTTATGTAATGTGTAAACTCTATTTTAATTTCCTTTCCACCAACAATACACCAACAACTACTATATACTTACCTTTCCATCCCATGTAAGATATTGCCATGGAGCGAAAAGGCCGTCACTTTATAATAGTTTTAAGTTTAAGTAAGCTACTACTGGTGAGAGATTTATTATTATTATTATGATTTCTTACCAAAGCTTACTTAAAAAAATATATACCAAATATTTTTTTAAGTAAGCTTTGGTAAGAAATCATAATAATAATATGTAATATAAATGATTTAATTACCGATAAAGCAGACCTATACAATTTATTTGTTTTGATTATATTCTCAATTAGATATAACAGAGATATAATATTACTGTGTGATAACAAGAAAATAACGAACCTAGAATCAAATTAAAACACAGTGAAAAAATACAATTAGATTATTATTGGCTCTTCGTAAGATAAGGCGAGAGAAGTTACATTTCTTTGACTCTTATTTCATTAGAAAATTCTTTAAAATGATACTATAGCTTTTGTTTCTTCTTAATAGTCTAACATTACTTATTGGATTTAATTGAATTAATATCGTATGAGTATAATGGAAGGTCAAGATAGGGAAACAATCGCTTGACAAGGCTTTAACTTTATTTAGTCTAGATTAAAAGAGAGGTTAGATGATGGTTAGTTAATTGACAGGCGCTGGGAGGGGTCCGGTCGTGTTAATAACTGCTGTTACCGGACCCCTCCCTTCTCAGGCGCAGAGTTGGCATACACCGTGTGGTTTTAGTCGGTTCGATTCCGACACACCGCCCCGCCGCGAACCCCGGTTGGGTGACGGCCCGAGAGGGTTTCCACATGTTTAAAAACAAAAAATGGTTAGTTAATTGACGTGAAGAATAGTTACGAAGGGTTACCTAGTTTACCAACGCAATTTTTATTAATAGTCTACTGCTATATATTGCTCTGTCTCATTAGGAGGTAGACTTTGGTGTACTTGGCTGTGAACAACACAGACTTCATTAGTAATCAGTAAGTTAGGTAATTATGAATATAAGTTTAGGTGTGTTTAATTATTTTGAGATCCAATGATCCTTTACGAATATGTACGTAAATAAGAAACTAACAAGTGAAATTCGCGGTAAATGTGATTTAACCGATAAGTAACTTAACTTTATTAATTTTTTATCGATACAATATTGTTAATCTATACGTATTTCAAAATAATTTTCCTCAAGATATGATTCACATTGTGTCTAATTGGTCGAGATAAGAATTGTCTTTGAGTTATGCTATTGATATAACTGACATTAAATCAATTAACAGCTTTTAATAGTCCACCGTCAGACATTGGCGGCATTTAGCTATGCTTCGGCATGAATGGGTCGGCTCGACCGGAGTGATACCACGGCCTCACAGAAAACCGGTGTGAAATAGCGTTTGCGCTGTGTTTCACCGAGTGAGTGAGGATACCGGAGGCCCATACCCCAACCCCTCCCCCCATCCCCTTTCCCATCCCCCAAAGGTCGGCAACGCACTTGTGACGCCTTTGGTGTTGCGGGTGTCCATAGGCGGCGGTAATCGCTTATCATCAGGTGATACGTCTGCTCGTTTGCCCACTATCCAATAAAAAAAAAAAAATTGGCTTCTGCTTAGACAAAAGATTTTGATCTTTTGTCTAAGCAGAAGCCAATGTCTGGCGGCGGACTATTAAAAGCTGGGGCTAAAAAAAGGGGCTGGTTTTGTTGCGTTTGTATCGAAATGCCTGCTACTTCAATGCTGTTGTCCTGTAGTTATCGCTTTTACTTGGCTTATACAATGCTCACGGATGAAACAGGATTTTGACACCCATTCTTATACCTCTAGGAATATATATTCCAGGAGATAGGAAGGAAATATCCAGGAAAAGATATTAATCTCATAGATTAGCTACCCTGAAAATACTATAAAGTAATTGGAGAAATTATGTCAAGTTTCAAATTTAGAAAATAACTCTAATAAGAAAGAAAAGGATCAAAATGGCGTTCGGTCGTAAGAAATGAAAAATAAGAAACGAGCTCCAGTTTCTATCTAGGTTCACTAACCAAAACCTAGTCCTTAGTTTTTGAAAGTGCAAGCAATAGTTTTGTATGTAAAATCTTTGCTATTAAACCCACACACAAACATGGTAGTTTAAACAGTACGAACTGAAACATCAAAATTACCTAGCTGTCTTACATCAAAGCTGTATTAACAACATAGTCATCCTAGCCCTATAAACTTTATAATTGATATACTTGCAAACTCAAACTATAAGTCATTTCTAATACCTGAGTAAGTTGTATTTGTCTTTGAATAGAAGCATACAGCTACAAAGTTCTCATCAGTTAATAATTGGTGGCTGCACCAACCAATTTATGCACATTACATTCAGTTTCAAATAGTCGAGAGTCAAACACATACAGTTATTTTAATTATATACGTTTGCGATATATTATACCGACGAAAGAAAACAGAAATGTCGTATTTGACAAAAAATGGAATTGTTCACCGAGCCAAAAAAACATTTGCAAACTTTAATAATTTGGTCATAACTTTTATTTCATTGGTGCTAAACGTTGACTATCTATTGACAACAAGCACGAATAAAATAACTGTTTCTTTATCTCTATTATGTTCATAAAACTATACAAGTACAGAAATTAGAACATTATTTACGAACACGGCTGTGATAATTATTATTATTGCAGCATTATCACGGTTTGAATACAGAGAAATGCAATAAGTTAAAGTTTTTTATTTTGTTGAAAAAAGTTTATTAAAAATCCTTCATACATTCTGGACTGTAATTACAACCTTCTTACAGCCTGCCTCTCGAGCCAATCCTCCATAACCGGACTTAAAAAATCCTATCCTAGCCTGTGTGTTATAAAATATACAACAGTTAATCAAGGTTTTTAACTAGACTCACTGACTTAGCTTAGACTTATTAATGTGATAAAAAATCTGAAAATGTACTGGATACTGCATAGATAACGTTATAGATTGCATGAGCCAGCCAACCGTCACGTTTTTATTTATAAGTATCAACTGATATAATATGACTATCACTGACGTGAAATAAAAGATAAATATTTATATATATTAACTAGTTGCACCCTGTGGTGTTACCTGCGGTGGTTATTGTACTTTTACAACAACCGCAAGTAACACCGCGGTACGATCTAACAGATACACCATCTAACCAGCTATAAGATAAGCTGTAATCGGTCAAACCCGTCCAGAAATGAGCCGGAATAAACAGACATTAGTTTTACAACTATTTTTTATATAAGTGAGTGAAAAGCTGTTAACTTTAAATTAAAGACACACGTTTAAATTTATTTATTTGAATAGGTTTTAATACTTCTACTACTTACTACTACTACTTAGTGTCACGTATTATTCGTAGCAATGTCATGCCTTTGCTACTTACTAAATTGATTGTCATAAAATACATGTAATATTTAAATACTGATTATTTAATATCTAGTAACTTTTAAATTATGACTATCATCGAGTTACTTAGAAACTTTTTTTTTTTGTGACAATTCCGTTTCCAAGACCGTAAAGTAATGTAGTACATGTATATTACTTTAAGAAAAACAACGGTTTCTGAGTAATTAATAGTTTTTCGACTAGGGGCCTTTTTAAGATCATATCCCCTTTATAGGCTACACGGTTGGCCTAGTGGTTTAAGCAGTCCGATGTCCGCGCCGTAATCTGCGAGAAGGCGAGTTGCGGTGCGGACAGCGTCAGGGTCGGCACCATCCGCCCCGGTCCAGGAGGCCTTGGTGCAGTGTGGGTCAGCTGTCCCGTGGCGTCGGCCAAAATATTGGCCGATGCCGGCAGGCTACTCATCGGCTTCGTGAGTGCCAGGATCACAGTCCTGGCCGCGAGGCCGATGAGGTGTTACAAATGCCTTGCCGCGGGACACACTCGCACCAAGTGCCAGAGTTGTTTTGACTGCAGCGGATTATGTTTCCGCTGCGGTCGACCGGGGCACAAGGCGGCAGAGTGCTCTGCCGCCCCTCACTGCCCCGTGTGTGCGGCGGGCAATAAGCCCGCCAATCACCAGATGGGGCAGGGGGGCTGCAAGCCTCCAAAAGCTTCTCGGCAGACGTCGGGGGCTAGCCTGTCGACCCAGGCTGCCTGCGACGTCGATCGTGCGACCACGTCGTCGCCCATGGAGGAGGTTGTAGAGACGATCCAGTAAATGGATCAAGTCTCCAACCTCCTTGTCCAGACGAACCTGAACCACTGCGCCGCGGCGCAGGATCTCTTCCTGCAAACCATGGCGCAGTGGTCGATAGGTGTTGCCGTAGTCGCGGAGCCCTACTACGTCCCTCCCCGTCCAAACTGGATGGGTGACCGGGACGGCTCCGTGGCAGTCGTCGGCTCCTCGGCGGCTCGTTCCCCGCCCTTGTCGCTAAGAGACAAGGGCTCTGGATATGTGGCTGCCGAGTGGGGGGGAATCACCGTTTACGGTGTGTATTTCTCCCCCAACCGGAGTTTGAGCGATTTCGAGGTCTTCCTCAACAACCTGGAGACCTCGATGCGGCGACTAGCGTCTGGGCACGTTCTCGTGCTGGGGGACTTCAACGCAAAATCCATTGCGTGGGGTTCCCCGGCGACGGACGCCAAGGGCGATGCCGTTGTGGAGTGGGCGGCTTCGGTGGGCCTCTGTTTGCTGAACAGAGGCGCCACCAACACGTGCGTGCGACAGCAGGGGGGGTCGATAGTGGACCTTTCGTTCGCTACCCCTGCTGTTGCCGCACGAGTAAGGAACTGGTGTGTCCTGGATGAGGTTGAGACGCTCTCGGATCATCTCTATATCCGATTCGAGCTCTCCCGGTCCCAGGGCCCCAGTAGGGGTCACGTGGCGCGGCATTCCTCCCGCTTTCCGCGGTGGGCTGTTGCCAAGCTCGATAGGGACCTGCTAGAGGAGGCGGCCATCGTTCAGTCATGGCTGTCTCCGCGGGCCCCGGCCGAGGAGGTCGACATGGGGGCTGGCCGCTTTCGCACTGCGATAACGCAGATCTGCGATGCGGCCATGCCCCGCGTTCGGGGTTGTCGACTTCCACGGAACGGGGTCTACTGGTGGTCCCAGGAGTTGGCGGGCCTCCGTGCGGCCTGCACTCGTGCCCGGAGGTCCTACACCCGTTGCCGGCGGCGACGCCACCGCGTAGACGGGGAGGAAGGCCGGCTTCATGAGGAGTACCGCGAAGCGCGGAGGACTCTGAAGCTGGCCATTTGCCGCGCCAAAGAGGAAAAAAGAAAGGAGATGCTGGAGAGTCTCGACCGTGACCCCTGGGGTCGCCCATATCGTGCGGTGCGTCAGAAGCTCCGCACGGCGGGCCCCCCCCTTACCGAGACTCTCCAGCCCAGCTTCCTGCAGCAGGTGGTCGAGGGCCTTTTCCCGCAGCGGGCGGAGCACACGCCCCCGTCGATGGCCTATTCAGTGGCCAGAGACGACGGGGGCCGAGAGGACGATATTCCGCCCGTTAGGGAATCGGAGGTTGGGGCGGCTGTTCTTCGGATCCGTTCCAAGAACACCGCCCCCGGGCCGGACGGGGTACCACCCCGAGTGATGGCCCGAGCCCTCGACCATATGTCGGACCGCCTCAGGGAGGTTTTGGATGCCAGCCTGGCGTCCGGACGCTTCCCTGAGTGCTGGAAATGCGGGAAGCTGGTCCTACTGCAGAAGCCGGGACGGCCAGCCGGTTCGGTCGCGGCCTATAGGCCCATCGTGTTGCTGGACGAGGCGGGCAAATTGTTCGAGAGGATTCTCTCTGCCCGCATCGTCCAGCATCTCAGCGAGGTAGGGCCCGACCTGACGGACGCCCAATTCGGGTTCCGAGAGGGGCGTTCGACGGTCGATGCCGTGATGCGCCTTAGGGCCGTGACCGAAGAGGCGGTTGGCTGTGGCGGCGTGGTGTTGGCGGTGTCCTTGGACATCGCCAACGCCTTTAATAGTCTGCCATTCAGCTGCATCAGGGAAGCACTCCAGTATCATGGGGTGCCAGAGTACCTGAGGCGGCTGGTGGCAGACTATTTGGAGGAGCGTACCGTCGTGTACGAGGATCGAGATGGCGTCCTTAGACGGCGACCCATGTCGTGCGGCGTTCCACAGGGGTCTGTCCTCGGACCACTCCTGTGGAACGTGGGGTACGACTGGGTCCTTCGAAGTCGTCTGCCCCCCGGGCTGGGCGTAATTTGTTACGCCGATGACACTTTGGTCACAGCTCGGGGGGCCAATTTCCAAGAGGCGGCGCGCCTGGCCACCAGGGGTGTTTCTCTGGTGGTTGGGCGCATCGAGGCGCTGGGCTTACGGGTGGCCCTTGACAAGACGGAGGCCCTGCTATTCCATGGGCCCCGTCGTGGTCCACCCCCCGGCGCCTCTATCGAAGTCAACTCGGTCCTCGTACCGGTTCGGGCCCAGATGAGGTATCTGGGCCTGATCCTCGACGGTAGGTGGCTCTTCGACGAGCACTTCCGACAGCTTGCCCCAAAGCTGGTCGGCGCTGCCTCCGCCCTTGGGCGACTCTTGCCCAATCTGGGTGGAGCCAGCGTCGAAACAAGACACCTCTACACGGGGGTGGTCCGGTCGATGGCACTATATGGTGCACCGGTGTGGGTGGAGGCTCTGACCGTCCAGAACAAGGCGCGCCTGTTGCGCCCTCAGAGGGTATTGGCGGTCAGAGCCATACGCGGATACCGCACGGTGTCCACCGAGGCGGCGTGTGCCTTGGCCGGAACACCCCCGTGGGATTTGGAGGCGGAAGTGCTCGCCGAAGTTTATCGGCGAGCGGCTGAATATCGGGCGGAGTACGGGTATCGTGCTCCGCCCGAAGAGGTACGCGAATGGCGTGAAGCCGCTCGCCGAGCCACGATGGCTTGTTGGTCGTCCCGGCTGGAGGCTCCACGCGCTGGCTTTGCTACCGTGGAGGCGCTCCAGCCGGTCATCCTCGAGTGGGCAGGGCGGCAGCACGGGACCCTTTCCTTCCGGCTGACGCAGGTGCTTTCCGGGCATGGTTGCTTCGGAAAGTACCTGCATTCGGTCGCTAGGAGGGAATTGAGTCCCGCCTGCCACCACTGCGACTGCAGTGAGGACTCGGCCCAGCATACGCTGGAGATCTGCCCCGCTTGGGCGGATCAGCGCCGGGCCCTCACTGCAGTCATCGGAGGAGATCTGTCGCTGCCGGCCGTCGTACTGTCCATGGCCGGTAGCGACAGCAGTTTTACCGCGGTCGCAACCTTCTGCGAAGAAGTAATTTCGCAGAAGGAGGCGGCGGAGAAGGCCCGGGAGGACGATATCCACTCGGACCCGATCCGCCGCCGGCGCACGGGGCGGCGGAGGCGCGCCTATCAGCGCCTCATGCCGCCCTGAGTGTGGCCGTGGATGGACGGGATGGGTTTTCCCCTCCATCCGCATTACAGGCCAACCGCGAGGGGGCGACGTACGCGTGTGCCGTGCGTCGCCTAAATTGAGATTTTAACAGCAGACGGTGCCCGCTTCTGTGCGGGCAGGCGCTGGGAGGCGTCCGGTCGTGTAATATCTGCGATTCCCGGACCCCTCCCTTCTCAGGCGCAGAGTTGGCACACCGTGTGGTTTTAGTCGGTTCGATTCCGACACACCGCCCCGCCCCGCAAACCCCGGCGGGGTGACGGCCCGAGGGGGTTTCCACACGTAAAAAAAAAAAAAAAAAAAGTGGTTTAAGCAGTCGCTACGCTGCTCTCTACTGCGCCAAGTGTTGTGGGTTGAAATATATTTTTTGTATATATTGTTAACCTAGTCATAATTTTGGAACTTTAAGGCTGCCTACAATTCCAATATTCCAGTTAAATGAATAGATTACTAATAGCATATTAATGAGTCGGGACGTTCATTGTGTCCGTTCCATTTTTGTTTGTAAACTCCCCCGTTACACAGGAATGTAAATTCCTAATTCGGGAGTCATCATCAAAAAAATATAGATACACGTGTTGCAGCACGTGTTCAGGTGTATAAATAATATACTGGAATTTATGTTTGTACTGATAGCGTGTTATCAGTACATAGATATGATAATATACTATGTATATAAAAACTTCTAACTCATGTCTCGTGTCTCACATTTGTCTAAGTGGTAAGTGTTATCTGCGTATCTAATAGGTGACTATGGGCTCCATCTAATCCAAAACCGCACAGACAAACAATGAAACCACATAACATAATATAAATATTTTTCTTATTACCATAGACTAACTAGGAACTTACTTATCTGCAAACAAGTCAGTCAGCTAACGTCTATTCAGACATTTCTGACATTCTTAGTTAGCGAAGTGTATTTTATCATACTAAAAATATTCTTATTCTATTTAAAGAGAAGTGCTGTATAATTTAAAATAAGTAGAGATCCGTATAAAAGAATGTGGTAATTCTATTTTAACATTAATTTACACTTTTAACACTGTTCGTACAGATTTAGAATACAGAGTGCCACCACTCCTACTTATTCCATTGGTGTCATAAAAGCAAACTACCCAGGACAACGTCGTAAAGAGATAAAAAATAAATCCTTCACCAACCGATCTGACTAGCGTTGTATAATAGGCCAAAATTTCCTTTTACGAAAAAGTTTATATCTAACAGTGGCATACTAACTGACCTCCACGAACGAGAAAATCGAAACGGATCTACGATTTTATCGTCGGGTCATCTCCTAAACGAGCGATTATTCCTTTGGCACGACGATAGTATCGCCGCGATCCTTTCGCTTGTTGATATGGCTCCTAAGGCAGTCAATGTGATACTTTTTTAAGAACATCGCATTTAAAATAACTAAAAAACTGCGAAACTCTTAAGGTCAGGTTTCGAGAAGTTATATAACTACTGTTCTTTTATCAAATGAGAGCAATAATTACCAACATAATTACGATCAACCAGTAGTAGTGCAGTGGGATTTTAAATACTGCGTTATTTGCAATTGTCCTTGTGTTATTTATTTGTTTTTTTTTTAATTGAAGCAACAATATCACATATAAGTTTTGGTCATACATTTTTTACTTTGACAAAATGGGACATTTAGAGGTTACCATCACCACCAAGTTATGTTGCTTTTTGACTACTTAGTAATTCTATTTATCTCGGGAATAAAATTATCTAAACACGATCAGTATACATTTTTTTTAACTTAGTAAATTACTTTTTAGATCGCTAAGTAGCAGGTTACTCAATTCGTCTCACGTCATGTACTTATACATTTCACAAATCACATTATCAATTGTGAAGGTAAGGAATATCGGATAAAGATGTTAAAAATAACTGCAAATCGCAAAATCCTCGAGACATTTCAACTCTTGTTTTCCTTATACTGTGTTAAAAATAGAAACAATTCTCTTTGTTGTATGATGTAAAGATTAACCTTCAAGACAAGTAATACCACAAACCTTAGTACATAACTTGTAAATAAATGTTTTACACTAACTTGTGACTTTGCTCCCGTGATTATTTGTTATATCGTGTTTCTACCATAAGAAAATGATGAATTTTTACATTCCTTGTGGCTGTAATTTCCGAAAATGCTTTCATAGTGCGTGCTACAACATAAGAAGCATCATCTGGCAAAATATTAAGTTTTTATTCCCAGTGGTTTATGCTCTGCGTTGATAAATACGTTCCTCAAAGCAAGTGATTGTATATGCATATATTAAGGATATCAGTGATGCTAAAACTGAAATACTAGCAACCAAGTGGATCTTACTACTAGCGCTCGTGTTTCCTTCACACTCCCACGTCTTTTAACCTGAGAATTAAATAACATCTCACTAGGCTTCCATAGAATGGGTCACCATGCACTCGCAATGTGTATATTAACCCCGACTCTTAGGAATCTACTCATGTTTTTCATCAGGCAGAGTCGAGTCACTTTGAGAAAATTTCTTATGACATTTACAAGATCTTATTGATCGGTACTGAGAGATATTCAGAATGTTTTGCAAACGGTGCATAATACTATATGTTTCTTTTACAGTTGTTTGGGTATAATATGCAGTTTCATCATGATAGTATTCCTTTAAGTTCTCATAATAACAATACTGTGCTTTTTATTGAAATAGGGTCCTTACAAAAGAAAAGCCATAGATAGGAAGAAATATAGTAAATTTAGATTTGGTTTGTAAGTATTTTATTTGTACCTACTTATAAAACCAAACATTTTTGTTAGTTACTTAAATAAATTTAACATACTGAAATATGTAGGTACAAAAATATGAACAAGAAGTAGTATTTACATCTCAGATGCGGTACAAAACAAATCAAAAGACTTCTTTTTATAGAAATTATGTTCATATGTTCTGTCTTTTATGTTAGGACGCACAGATAAATTAAATCGTCTTAGCGTTGTTCCCGGTTGCTTTCAAAGCTACCACTTTTGAGGCCGGAGTCCACTTTCCTACTCTTTCTCCTCTACTTTGCCCGGTCTTCAGCATCCCTGGTAGTGAAACCTTTAGCAGGTATATCACCCTTTACAACGTCAAGCCTTCTTGGGTCTATCCCTGTCTCTCGAGATACACTTATTTTAAATAAGGATAAATATTTACAATGAATCAAAATATGAAAAATCTAAAAGTGATGTAAAACAGAAGTGTAAATAAACTATGACATCAAAATTCTCAACACATACATTTCGTTTTTTAATTCTATACTGTATTGTATTAGTTGGGTAAATTAAGGTTTTCAAAAGAAACCATTCTCTTACCTAACTTTATCATGTAAAGATGGTTACATCGAGACAAACGATGTTGTAGGCATCGACGTCTAATCTTTCACTTTTGTTCTGTACAAACCGAAGTATGAACAAAGTATTAACAGCCATTTAACCATCTATATGAACATGAGTATATGAACTGACCTTGACATCGCGTTTGCTTCTAACACGGTGCTCAAAGAAAAACAGACTGTACAGATTTTTTTACTGAAACGTTGGTCTATACTAAAGTGACATGTTGGTCTAAATTATTCTAAAAGATATTGACCTTCACTGCTATGCCAGTGGTTGTTTCTTTTTTCAAATATAAACCTACCGAAGTGACTCTACTGTGTCTTTTGAGAAGCATGAGCAGAATCCAAGGATAGTGGTCACCATACTCACTGCAAATGCAGACAATGCAATTATGCAGCATCATCACCAACACTATGGCAGCCTATTGAGATGCTTTTATATCGTTAGGGTCTCCAGTCTTGCAGTCGTCAACGAAACACGACAGCACTAATGTTATTTTAGGTTGATCTCCTGTAAGAGAGTAGTACAGTCCCGATCGAGCTCTTTGCTCTTTCGTGCTGACATCAGTGTGGCTCTACTACCTAAATTTAATTCCACCGAGAACTGATTAACATAATTATTATATTTAAGTTCTGTCAAATGTGAAACAGTAGTGTGTGAGATGCGTGGAGTTGTTATTGTAATATTTATTTCTGTTGCAGCTGTTGTGGCCTAATATGCAATATCATCTTTATAGTGATAATTGTAGTTATCGTATTGGCTTTAATAGGCTTTTTCCTGAAATAGGAATGTTGGCAAAAAGCTATAGATAAGGTGATATACTCGTACTTGGTTTGTAAGTATTTTATTTTTTTAACCAACTGTAGTTATGCAGTATAATCAGTAAATGACTGCCTCGGTGGCGTAGTGGTAGCATATGCGACTGCTAAGCTTGAGGTCTCGGGTTCGATTCCCGAGTCGGACCAAATGTTTGTTTCTGATTTTTCTGATCTGCAAATATTTGTTTCGGAGTTTGGGTGTTTTCTATGTATAATATGTATGTATTTACAAAAAAAAAGTATATAAGTATTTATATCAGTTGTCTAGTACCCATAACACAAGCTCGGCTTAGCTTGGAACTAGATGGCGTTGTGTGTTTAGATGTCCGGAATATTAGTTTATTTATTTATTTATTTATAATCATTATCTGTGACAAATTTTAATAGCATTAACACGTTTAGTAAGAATAAGTATATAAAGTTCAGTATTTTTGATAAGGAACTTTATAGTTTAATTATGCTCATCTGCATGTTCGCATGTCTGTCTACGGCTTGCTTAGAGGCTATTAGTACTGGAAAAACAATAGCAAAATTAAAGAAACAAACAGACTGTAATGACAGTGGTTTACCACTGAGGTTTTAACTTCTTTTTGACTACACGAATGACGTGTTTCGCCGCTTTCTGCTGCCCTGAGTCCCAAACCCCACATGGGACAACACTTGTGTAATCAACATACTTTTGTTCTAAATCTGAGTGTAGGTACTTTGTGTTTGTAACGTTTTCTGAAATCCAGAATAAACTGTAAAAGTAGAAGTTGTCTTTTAAAAAATAAATGTCATAATTAGATTTCATCTTGTTTCAGAAAATGACGATAATCTTTAAACATACGAAATACTATGTATACAAGAGTACAAGATAATTTAATTATAATGCTAAGTTAATAAGGATTTATTTTACTTAACACTAAAGCAATTCAAAAGAGTTTACCTTTAATAAATTATGTTTACGTTCCACAAATGAATTGTATTTTGAAAATATACAATTCCAAAAAGTATTAAGTAGGTATTCATTTTCAAAAGAATCTATTAGCAGAAGGCTAACAAAGGTAATCATTATAACAAAAGCAATCATCAAAAAACCTTTTATTTTATAAGTAAATCTCTTATAGATATTTTACGCGTCGACTTTACAGCTAAAAGGTGCCGACATTTGCTAAGACTCACTTTGGGAGAAAATGCCTTTTTTTAAGTCCGTGAATATAAATTAAATATAAACTATGCCAATACAGTCTATACTGTCTTTATATAGGGTCTGGCTTAACCTTTTGAAGAAAGTACCATAGTTTCCAGTGAGCCTGTCCGCACAGATGGCATAAGAGCCCCAACTCACGGATACCAAAACTAATATTAGTTGAGATTGATGATCCGAAGCGCAACACTACAACAACACTAAAACCACCACAAAGATACTAAATTTGAACTAATATTAGAAACCTACACTATATTGACATTTACTTATATGAAAAAAATTGTAAACAAATCAACTTCCAAGTAAGAAGAAATGCCAAAGAAGAGGTGACGGTGACTAGCCCAGAGACTACGTAAGAGTTTTAAGTGTGTCACGACGCCTTTCGAGGTATTATGGACTGGATTACAGTTCAATAACACAACGGTGGTAATTCTGTTGCTGTCGTCACGAAACCAAAATTTCACTAAAATTTGTTGTTGGATTATGTACTTTAATCTCATCTGCTTACAGTCATTGTTCAGCTCTCACTGTGTTCAATTCAGCACCAAATAAACGTTAATCAGAGACACACGCTAGATCATTACTTGAAAAAGTAAAATTTACTTTGGCATAGTGAATATTAGTTATATTACTCATCTTAGGCCATAATATTTCTAAAGACGTCGTCTAAATACGAGTACATGTCGACTAAATTACTTACGTAATTATTTCTTATAATTTTTAGACTTAGGAGTTTAGTTTAGTTTTTTACTAATGAACTAGCTTGTATTTCTGATCAACTTTTAGTTTGTACTGAACTAAATTTAGTGAAAGTATATACGCGTATATTCGAGTATGTATATATGTAAGATATATAAAAAAGGACTGTAGGCAGATGAGATTAAAGTATATAATCCAAGAACAAATTTTAGTGAATTTTAGTTTAGTGATGACAACAATAGAATCACCACCTGCCGAAAACAAGAGCAAACAGTTCAATTTCTTTGTTCTGATCATAGCGACCACCTGTTGGAAATAACGAAACATCGCTTTTCAGAATCGTTCCACTGCTAACGCTTTAACAGTTATTCTTAGAATTATAAAAAGTCAGTTCATAGCTAGTCTGTAAATTTACAACATCTAAACATCGTTTTATTATTGTTTGGAATACATTATCATCACAAAAACATTATATATTACACTTAATCCTCTTCGTTATGCATCTTCTACCGCCGCATCTACTATGGGGAGTGCTCCGAGGAATTGTTCGGATTGATCCTGCCCGATCTTTTCGCCATCGTCCTACGCGACAGCAATTCCATCCCCATCACTTGGATGACTGGCAGTCCACAACTGTGCGTTTTTCGCGAAACTTTTTGCCTCGCACAACAAAACTGTGGAATTAACTGTCGCCTGCGGTATTCCTGGACCAATACGACCCTCAAACCTTCAAGAAAAGAGCGTACTCCTTCTTAAAAGGTCGACAACGCACTTGTGCGTCTATGGTGTTGCGGGTGTCCATGGACGGAAGTGATCACTTACCATCAGGCGATACGCCTGCTCGTCTGCACAAAATTCAAAAAAAAAAATTTGAATGTAACTTTCTTTGTTAAGCTTTCACGCGAAAACTACTAAATTGATAATCATGAAACATTGTACCCATATTTTTGGAGGTATAGAAAGTAACATAGGATACTTTTTAATAAATGCAAGCGAAGCCGCGGGCGAAACTAGTACCTACATAAAAATAAAGAAACGTTTTTGACTAACTCATTAATAGTTTAACTTTCTTTATAATAGCTACCATGACCTATAAAAAAATATGTTATGGACTTTGCTCTCCTAGTAATAATTTGATTTGCTGCATTTCATTTATCTTCTATGAAAAACTTCTCATTTGTAGAAAAATCGCTAGAGTGGAGAATAGGAATTCTATGACAGAAAGTGAAGCTGTCCTTTCACTTGATTTCGTCTCGTAGAATATTGTGGTTGAAACCTTTGTGGTAAATAAACGCCCTATCACCACATAGATTTGGAATTACTCGATTTGTTATCGATTTGTAAGCTTAGTAAGGCTATGACGTGAGTTAAAATTGTAAACCGCGTGGCCTGATTGAATTTCCAAAATGAAACCGCCGTCTTGACGCGAAAACCTATAGAATTGTTTAAAATCTGGGAACATTAAACCCTCTAATGGTCGCGTATCTATTGGCGAGATTTTGTGATATATATTGTGAAATAAATCTTTTCTGATAAAGACTAACATGAGAACCTCGTTGATACCTTGCGGATTGCAGAGGGGAATTGATTATGGAAAGTTAATAGGTATACTTTGACACTGCGCAGTAGAAATAGTTTTTATTTCATCTTGTACCTTAACTGTGATTAATTTCAGCTGAGTTCGTAAGGCAAGTTTATCACTTAGTTAACCTTACAGCACCTAGCGGATCGCGGGCGATTATGTTCACTGCTGACCCGAAGCCGTGAATAGCTTTCACATTGGGTTTAATGATAGTACTTTTAAAAGTTGATTCTATTAAACCCTTAAATCGGATCAGGATTATGCAAAGCAGTAAAGCTTTCGGTTCTGGTGTTTATTTTTCATCAAAACCATAAAACTATCCGTATTTATTCTATCATTGAGAACACTGGAAAAAATATTTAAGGAACTACATTTTTAGATTCTGCGGAAATATTCTTTTCTTTTCTTTTCTTTTGAAAAAAACACAACTCCCACATTAGGAATAAACATCCTGTGTCATGGGGGACTTTACAAACATACATGAAACGGACACAAAGAACATCCAGACTCGGGACAACTATTTGTGGATCACACAAAGTGTTGTATCGCTTGGGATTTGAACCCAAGACACTTGGCGCAGTAGCAAGCGGCATGGCGACCGCTGAAACCACTCGGCCAACCATGCAGTCAAATTATAATATTCAGATTAGTAGTAGCTATAAAATTTGCTGGCTAGAAACTAGCTGTATATACGTAAATAATACACAAACCATCACACCGTACCACCACAGTCGACACCTAAAAGGTAAAACTTAATAATGGAAATGCATCCACGTAAAGTAATTAGATCCTAACGTTTGCCAGACACTTTAAATATTATGAAAAAATTTGCGCCCAATAAAGATGCAATTGCAGCCAACTCACTGCACAACTGCACGGTTGACCGAGTGGTTTCAGCGGTCGCCATGCCGCTTGCTACTGCGCCAAGTGTCTTGGGTTCAAATCCCACGCGGTACAACACTTTGTGTGATCCACGAATTGTTGTCCCGAGTCTGGATGTTCTTTGTGTCCGTTTCATGTATGTTTGTAAAGTCCCCCACGACACAGGATATCTATTCCTAATGTAGTTGTCTTTTAAAAAAAAAAAAAAAGAACTCACTATTTAGAAAAAAATAACTCCCAGACACCTTAAAATTATACAAACAGTACCGTGGGAAGAAGCAATTCATTCGTAATAATTTTTCGAGCTTGGAGAATATTTGTATGCAAGAATACAAAAATGAGTAATTTTCTAAAGTAACAAATAAAAATTAATGCATGACTTTTCAAGTAATTTACACATTTTATGTTAAAATGTAATAACAAACGTATTTTTTCATTGGACAAATAAAGTTTTTAAGTCACAATGGTTTTAGTGCCATGAAGTATCACGCTTAATAAATATTTTTTAAATACAAACAATATTTTTAGCATTTTATTTGTTTCTCTTGTCTATAAACCAGACGAAATGCATAAAATGTATTGTTTCATGCACTCACACTTGTGCTTGTTTCATGTTGTAATATTTGACAGTAATGTTGACATTGTCTCCTAAGATTTATGAAATCATAGACTGAATTCTCTATAAGTACACACGTGTATACATAGCGTAGCAATTGTCAATGTTGTTTTGCTGTCAACAATACAATTATAGTTTTATGTTGTATTATTTTGGACTATGGGGTTTTATTAAAAAGGAAGTTCAAGCAAGGAAGACATGAGTCAGTGGTTAATTTAGACCAATGTCAAATATTGTTTACAAGTATAGAAATGTGGTAAGTTTATACTGTTATTGTTACGTTAAGCAATATCAATTGCATAAACTGTTTCATAAGGTAAGGCTACCTTTGGTTACCTTTTAATTATTATATATAGTGCCTCCTTCTTGCTTTTGTGGTGTAGGGAATGTTCATTGAAGCTCCAGCAAGTTGCTTCTATAGTAATGTGCAAACGGTTTGCACCATTAGTAAACTCAGCATACTAATGGTGCAAAACTTTTGCACACTATTATGCTGAGTTAGCTAGCCCAAAGGAGCTAGCCCAAAGTCACCATTGTGAAGCAACTTTGTCTACATCGCACATTTAAATTTTTGATTTACTCCATTTCACTTTTTTTATGGAAACAGGGGGCAACCGAGCAGACGTATCGCCTGATGGTAAGCGTTTACCGCCGCCCATGGACACCCGCAACACCAGAGGCGTCACAAGTGCGTTGCCAGCCTTTGGAGGATGGGTATGGAAAACAGCACAAGCGCTGTTTCACACCGGTTTTCTGTGAGGCCGTGGTATCACTCCGGTCGAGCCGGCCTATTCATGCCGAAGCGTAGCTCTCCTACGTTATTATTAGTCTCCTTTCGAGGAGGCTTAGTCCAGCAGCGGACTGTTCCAAAAGCTTGATTAATATTTTGAGAATCAAAAATACAAAATATATTTTTTCTAGTGATAAAAGTAAGTTTAGTAAATATGTTTTTAATTATAGTAAAAAGTTTTTTTTTCCAGTTGCCTGTGTACTCTTATATGTCAAATTATTAGTTTAGTTGTGGCTTGCTGTTTTATTTCATTTTTGATCTTTTTCGCACTTTGGCTCGTTGGATGGTTTTGGTATTGTAAGTATTATCTTCTTTTTAACGTTCCAGATAGTTTGATTGTCATAAGAAACGATTTACACGTTTATGAGACGTCCATTTTTGGTAGTGATGATAGTATTAGGCCGATTTCGGTCACGGCGGCCAGTCTCAACGGAGACCAGCCCTAGCCGGGAGATATTATAGTGCACAAGTGTGTGCGCAAACACAGGTGTAGGTACTTTCTGTTCCCTTACTGTCATAATCCGTAATCCGATGGGACGGTTATCCCACACGGCCGGTAAGAGATTACGTGCAGGACCGACAGCGACTACTGGTGTGCTGATACAGTTGATATTTAATTTGCTGTAAACGGTATTTAAGTTTGATATTATGATCGGCATTTTCGAAGAGAATAATATTCACTGTATTATTATTAGTAATTCTTTCTTCTTATAAATTATTGTTAAATGCAATAGATGTAGATAAAAAAAGGGAAATTAACTGTAGTAATATTGTATAGAATACCGGATTATACAAATTGCAAGCAACAGTTACATCACTTATTGGAAATAGTATGGTGTTAGCGTTGATAACAGTACTTTGTTGTTGTTGATAACAGTACTTTGTTGTAGTAGCCTGTTATAATCCGTGAATACAATTCCCTTTTCAAACCCGCTTTCTAAGGAGCGGCTTTTATCGAGCATTATACTAATAAAGACCGTTGATGAAAATGGGTATCCCTTTATTTCTTCTAAATTTAAGTCTATATTTTTTTTTTATTTCAGAACCGGCTTTCTAATGTTAGACTATTAAATTTAAGCACAACATGCAAAGAAACGACCAGCAGTCCACTGACAAGAAATATCTTGAGAATTCAGTCTTAGATGAGTGCGTATACCGGGAACTTTACTGTGTAAAGCTTTATAGATATTTTAAGTAATTCTTATGTGATATACAATTAAGTTACTTTATTGTTATAGTTGTATTGCATCTGATAAAATATAGAATAAAGTACTTATTAAGTCATTTCGGATTATTTCTAGAGAGTTTATCCTTTTGTTTGGTGTTTTCTTTTCATTTATTATCTAAAGGTCGAAGCAGACACCGCAAGCACGCATGCATGGAAGCAGTTAAAATATGTCGAGTAACAAAAATAACTCAGCGCTGAGCGATACGGCACTGTTTGACATTTTGTAGACATTCACTGTATTTCGTATACAGCACGCTGCTGCGTTGATAACATTTTTTTGCAGGGAATGCTTTTCGCGTCATAGCCTCCGTGAAACGAAGGGTGTATGTGGAACTGCCGGATAACCTGTCTTCCCACAAAACCCCACGGCGGTCTACACCCGTCAGTCGTGAGCCCCACGAACGCGCAGTAAACTACTAAATTTGTGTTAATAAACTTCTTGGAGAATAGTTTATAGAAGTGAATGTAAAATGAGTAAATAAACCATGAATTGTTTATATAATACTATATTAGGTAAGTACACTGTCACTAATTATAGAACGTTGTTAAGTTCTGTAAGTCTGTAAACATTAAGAAGTTCGAATAGGGTAGACGAAAACAAAATATTTAAATGTTGGTGCTACGAGGCTGTTCAACAGAGAGCTGTAACCACGACTAGTGCAACCTACGATTGCTGACGGATTAAGGATATTTATTTATCTATTATTTATTTATTTAATACATCATGCACTTTAGGTACATTGGCTGACTTAATGCCTAAGGCATTCTCTACCAGTCAACCATCGGGTAATGCAGAGAAGACAAGAAGTGGGTGTATTTTGCAAACAAGCTAATCATACATACAAGAACTAATACATCATCTTCCTAGCCTTTATTTTTCCCAATATTTGGGGTCGGCTACCAGTTCAACCGGTTTTACCTGAATATCAGTTTTTACACAGAGCGACTGGCATCTGACCTCCGCAACCCTGAGGGCGAACTGAATTCGAAGGTTAAACTAGTTGTCAGTATATTTGAGGGCCCTGACTTCCCAATAACGATTGCCATAGATGTTCATGACAACCGGGACCGACAGCTTAACGTGCTCTCCGAAGCACGGGCAGGAAACACCGCCATCTTCCATACTCCGGGCTGCTATTAGGAATTTCTTGTAGGAAAAACCCAACAGCAGTCCGACCCGGGAATTGAACCCGAGACCTCTTGATTTGCAGTCGCTTACGCTAACCACTAGACCAACGAGGCAGTCGTATATACCTAAACTAATAACATAAAAAATATAAATATATAAATTATATTTGTTAGATATGATGTGTTTGATATAATTAGCTGCGTACGAGAACGGACTTGTGAGTTGAGATTGGATATTGAAACTCGTTTCAACTGACTAGAACTTAAACAGAAGTATAGTTGTCAATAACAGTTATGAATAATTTAATATGATCCAATAACAATGCCAAGAGTAAAGTACCTACACAATATTAATATGTAACCAGGCCTATAACATTTTTTTTTTAGTTTGTTATAATTTGTTGTAAGTGAGCAGAATAAAGTACCTAATTACCTACTAAATGATTACATAAACTAGTTAGGTAATTAAATTTGGGAAATTGTAACAAAAATAGGGGAGGAGTACAGAGAGATCAAAAGCACTTTCACCAATATAGTCCAACAACATAAAAGAAAAAATTTTTTTTTACCGTTCTTCAGTATTACTGTTACTTTTTTGAAATTCCCCGCAGACACACAACACGAAGTGACATATAATAGCAATTTAATATGGAATGCTGGGCTCGTGCAGGTAGTGTTAATGCAAGGGATGCAAATGCAGATGCGAACATGCGTTAATGCGGTGCAGTGCAGTGCAGTACAAAAACATGTGAAAAGTTGAGGCGAGATGACATGCGTCGCATGACTGAGTTCTATAAATACACTGTCGTGGAACAAAATTCTGGTGAAGTTCTGTCTTTGTTAAACAATATCACGTCGGGGTCACCATTTGTGGGTTATCCCGCCTAGGCAAGGATAAATGAAGATTTCCACTCACTTCACTTCGTTACCCGAAATCAAAGTCCTCATTGTTAGTGTATTCATATAATCACAAGAACTAATACATACTATACATATAAGTAAACACATAAACACATATAAACTTACATAGATACATACATACGCAAATAGGTGTACCAGGAATAATAGATGACAATTATGTAGATGTAGGATTTCTCGACCCGTATTCGTGTTGTTATTGTCGTAAGAGGCGATTTAAGAGGAAACTAAGCACAATAATGGCACTGCCAAATGAAGGAATCCTATCTTATCAACTCATTTTCAAAACCTTCTTTCTAATGAGAATCCTATGTCCAGCGGTGAGGTGCTAAAGGTTATAAGAACGTTTCAAACATGTGAAACATTCAGGTATTTCAAATGTATCTTATCAGCATTACTTTAAAAGGTACCTACATGTAGGTATATTGAATATTAAGGCATTCTTAGTATCATGTTTCTTATCACCCAAATACTGAATATTTGCAACATATATCATTCATAACAAAACGTACATCTTAAAGCAAGTGCGACAGAGATATTTTAAGGACTTGGAGCTAAGGGAGGTACAGACAAATAGATACTATGTTTCTACCTCTCTTAGTAGCTTTATTTCCCGTGGGAGATATGAAATCTGAGACAAAAATTTAAAGTCACTGTTCGCTACACATAAATGCTACATTGTCCAACAAGCACCGGCGAGATTGCTCTGCTCTGTCTTGTTTTTGTTATGAGAGTTTCACCAAAGGACGATGACATTTTTATGTGTTACTCAACAGTTTTTACAAAGTTTTGTAAAATTTAACATGTAAATTATTACAATTGCAAGTGTAATCTTGTGTAATAACCGAAATATTAAATACCTCATGTAAATCAAATATATCTACACAAAATAGATACACTAACAATTTTATTGTTCCTTAAAGATACCACACACAGGCGCGCTTTTATCTGTCAATAAAACTGGGTGAGTTATACGATATCTATATTTAGTAGGTACATTATACATTCTCTCTGACCACCGACACATCGTATTTGATGTGTCCCTCTGCCGCCCAGTCTGCCCACGCCAGGAAAGAGAACCTCCGCGACTATGGTCCCTTAAGCGGCTCAACCGAGAGATGGCCATAGCCGCATCCCACGTCGCGGATTGGTCGGAGGAAAGGGTTTCGTCCGATCCGGAAGAACTGGCGGCCTGGTTTGGGAACATTATGGTGTCCATATGCGACACCTCAATGCCCCGAGTCATGCCAGCCAGAAAGAGCTCGGCGTACTGGTGGAGCGCAGAGATCTCGCAGCTGAGAATGACAGTCGCGAGATTGCGACGCCCGTACCTTCGAGCCCGGAGAAGACGGCGAGCCACAGTCGAGGAGATCGACGGAGCACGACGTGAATATGCAGCTGCCGTAAAAGCTCTCAGCGATGCAATCGCAGAGGCCAAGGCTCGGTCCTGGAGAGAACTCATTGCGGGACTGGATAGGGACCCATGGGGGCGACCATATAAAATGGTACTGGGCAAGCTCAGACCATGGGTCCCTCCGTTGACGGAAACCCTGGAACCGGAGTTTTTAGGAAGAGTGCTAGACACGCTCTTCCCAAGGGTCCAGGATAGTCCCCCGATCCCTCCGATACAATCGGACCGGCAATTCTGGTCAGATGAGTGTGAGGTGACGGAGGGAGAGCTGGATCGAGCCGTACGGCGGCTGGCTTCCCGCAACACCGCACCTGGACCTGATGGTGTTCCAGGTCGGGCGCTGGATATCGCTCTGTCGGTGCTGGGTAACAAACTGAGGCTAATTTTCACTGAGTGTTTCGGCCTTGGCATTTTCCCTCTCGGCTGGAAAGAAGCGAGATTAGTACCTACTCCTTAAAAAGGAAGGAAGGGCTGCAGATTCTCCCTCTGCGTTCCGACCGATATGCCTGCTGAACGAGTTGGGGAAACTTTTTGAGAGAGTTATCTCTGACCGTATCAGTGGGCACCTGTCACGAGTGGGTCCTGATCTATCGGACTGCCAATTTGGATTTCGACGGGGACGCTCGACAGTGGACGCCATTAGGTGTGTCCGCTCCCTGTCGGAATCGACAGTCAGATCGGGAGGGGTGGCGCTGGCTGTTAGCCTTGATATCGTTAACGCTTTCGGCTCCCTCCCCTGGCGGACAATTAGGACGGCCCTCGAATATCACGAGGTGTCACCTTACCTGCGTGCCGTCATAGAGGCATATCTGTGCGACAGGACGGTGAAGTTTGTCGATCGGAACGGGGTAGAAAATCGAAGGGAGGTGTGTTGCGGGGTTCCTCAGGGCTCTGTATTGGGCCCATTGCTATGGAACCTCGCATATGATGCGGTCCTTCGCACTAGTCTGCCCTCTGGCCTTAGGGTCGTCTGCTATGCAGATGATACCCTAATACTGGCTAGAGGGTCAAGCTTCGAGGAGGTGCTTCTGCTCGCTGAGCAAGGGGTGGCTTGTGTCGTGGATAAGATTCGTGAGCTGGGCCTGAGGGTGGCGCCTCAAAAAACTGAGGCAATATGGTTCCACGGCCTACGTAAGCGCCAGGAACCACCCAGCTCATGCCTCCGGGTGGATGACACTGAAGTCCAGGTGGGCAAGTACATGAAGTACCTAGGCCTCATCCTGGACAGTCGATGGAGCTTCGAAGAGCATTTCGGGCGACTAGTCCCCCGAGTACGAGGAGTAGCAGGGGCGCTACACCGCCTGCTGCCCAATCTCGGGGGACCACGGGAAGAAGTTCGCTGCCTCTATATGGGCGTCGTGCGATCCATGGTCCTCTTTGGGGCACCCGTCTGGTCTAAGGACCTGGCGGATTCCTCCCGCTGCAAGGCTCAACTCAGGAGTCTGCAGCGGTTGATGGCCATACGGATCGTACAGGGCTATCGTACAATCTCGTACGAGGCGGCGACGATCCTGGCGCGATCTCCACCCTTCGACATTCTGGCCGACATGGACACAATGGTCTACGACCAAATTCGTTCTGTCGTTCGGAATGGCGAAGAGACAGCGCCGGATCATGAGCCCGGAATGCTTCGGCGGAACGCACATACGCAAGCCCTACGGGCTTGGCGGGCACGGCTTGAAATCCAGGGCTGTGCCAGTCAACGCGCTGTCGGAGCCGTTCTGTCGAGCTTCGAAGCTTGGATAGAGAGAACCGACTGTGTCACCTACCGATTCACTCAGATGCTCACCGGGCATGGTTGCTTCGGAGAGTATCTGAACAGAATCGGACGTGAGGCTACGGCACAATGCCACCACTGCGGGTCCGACCGGGACTCTGCCCAGCATACGCTGGAGGACTGCCCTGCGTGGGAGTCCGAGCGTCCAGTCCTGGTCGGACAGATTGGACGAAACCTGTCACCACCAGCATTGATCGCGGCAATGCTGGCGAGTAGTGAGGGATGGGAGGCCGCGGTCTCCTTCTGTGAAGACGTTATGCTTCAGAAGGAATCCGCAGAGCGGGATCGGGAAAGGGCCAATCCCGCTCGCAGGAGGCGACGAAGGGGACGCGGTAGAGTCCGTTAGCTCCCCAATCGTCGCTTAAGTGTCGTTGTGGCCACATCTAGGGGAGATGTGGTCGCTGCAAACGACCCGAGACCGGTGACGTCCCGGTGCGGCCGGGGGGTGTCGTCTAAGGCGGGTCGGTGGTGCGACTCCTACTGTTAGGAGGCGCGACAGCGGCCCGCCCCGGGGGTGACTCTTGTCACCCCGGGATGTACATAAGTCGTAAGGTATGGCTTGGGAGACTCCAGATGCCGCTGATGCGTTCCTGGAACTCCTCCCGACTGCCGAGGTAGGCCGCCGCGGGGTTTAGTGGGTAGACCGTTTCATCGGGAGTCCCACACACGCCCTTCGTGTGCCCCCACACACGGAGGGTATGGTGCAAAAAGCATTCCCAGGGTAAAAAAAAAAAAAAAAAAAAAAATGTACATTATACATTAGGACGGCTACGAAGCTACACACTCTTCTGCGATAATATATATAATAACGCAACAGAAGCTGGACGCTTGCATTCCGCCGTCATAATTAATGCATCCAATATTATCGACCGATAATAACACTAATAGGCGAGAGTCTTTATCCACAAAATCACATCATTATTAAGCGTCTATTTTTAATTTTATTCACACTTTGATGGTAGGAGGCAACACTAATACCTTCAACCGGACACTTCTGTAACTAGATGGGCAAATTGGGAGCACTAAAAAGAAATGCAGAGTACGGATGGATTGGAAAGTGAAGGCAGGATACATTTTTACATTAATTCTATTAAGTATTTGGCCATTAACAACTGATTTATTTAATCGATATACATCGTTAACGTAAATCATACATATTTTCTAACATTCGTTAAACACAGAAGCTGCAGGCACCCGTTTGAAATTAAAATGGTGCATCTATTGCATCAGTGCATAAAAATGATCTTAGAGCCTTGACCGGCCTTGCGATCATACATCGAATGCTGACCAATCTGCTGAACTTTAAATAAATACATACAACGTGTCCCAAACCTTAACGATAATCCGGTACCAGAAGGTCGGCCTGCTCGTGACTACTGCCGTACTGCTATTCAAGCGAGATTTGTGAGATATTGTAGGGTAGGAGGATTATACTATCATATTTTTGTACGTAAGTGAGATTCAAAATTATTGGGAATGTTGAATAAAATAAAACAATTTAATAAAATTTTTATACATTTATTGCGTTATCAACATTACAGTAAATGTTCAAACTGTTTGACGCCGGCATTAATACAAGCATTTTTTGCAGTTTCCCTCTTCCGATCTAGACAAATGGGGTGTCGTTCGACGGGTCTCGATGAGACTTTTCCAAAAATGCAAAAATTAAAATTCTAGGACTAAGGTCATCGAGCTATTCGACAAAAACCTCAAAAAATACCAAAATTTAAGTTAAAATGTAAAAAAATTCAAACTTCTATTTACCGGACTTATGTAATTTGCTATAAATTAGGTAGATCTAGATGAGATCTAACTAGTTATGTATAATAAGCTACTACCAAAATAAGGGTTGACGGAAAATTCGACAAAAACCTTAAATATTGTCAAAAATTTAGTACTATAAACAATTCATGAATGTTGGTTTATGTTTAAATAAATAATATGCATTTTTTTTTGTAGTTGGTTTTCAAGAAGTATTGTACCATTTTAGATTCATGTTTAGATGCGTAATTTTTTTAAAACATTTGCCATAGTAGTGACCATACATTTTTTTTACACCACGATGAGTTAAATTGCCCTTAAAGAAAAATCTTTTAGAGTTTTGAAGAAAAGAAAAAACTTTCATTAATTTTCGTGTAAAATCTACAGGTGTTATGGGTTTTCTAAGGATTGTGATGGGTAACGGTGTTACTTAGGATGCTGATACAAAAAAAAAATCTGAAATATTTGGAAAATTGTGGAGATGGTAGTTAAAAATATCTTAAGAGGTGTAAATTTTTAAGAATTTTAGTTTTTCTTTCGTAATTAAAAAAAAAAAAAGATAATTATTTTTTAACATTTTTTCACGAGTAGTCACGAGCAGGCCGACCTTCTGGTACCGGCTTATCGTTGAATTTTGGGACACGTTGTATATTTCACAGGATGTCCACACTCCGTAACATAATGTGCATGATTACCTTCTTTTTTGTGTTTAAATATATGTATGTACATATATGTTTACATGAGGTAACTCTTAGATTTTGTCAAAATCAATTGTGTATTGTTCTAGACAACTTCCCATATCTCTTAAGCCTTCCAAAGTTTGGCTGGAAGAGAATGCCCAAGGCATTAAGTCCGCCGATGTACATAAGTGCATGAAGTTTTAAATAAATAAATATATTTCGAACAGGTAGTCACTATTCAAACCAGAAGCATTCACATTTTTCATTTGTAAGTGTCTGGCCCAGAAACTTCCTACCTGTGAATATATGCATAACTTAATCCTAACTAAAACAAACCGAAAAACTAAATAATTAAAAAGACAAAAGTCTTTAGAACACGTTCTTTTTAGGGCTATCTTATTTCAGAACATATCAATAGATGGCGCTAATAACGTAAGTAAAAACTGTTAAACAGCAAAATTCTTTCGTAAAATAATAATTATCTAGGTAGGACTATCCTTCTCTCACAGTTTCTAAGATTGATGCAATGATGATTGATTAACTAACCGAACTTCCATTGGTTGAAACCTATATCATAGAGCGATTTGAATGCAAAAGTATTTTGGACTAGATTCATATGTATTCTTTGATGTCATAAAATTAAGTCAATGGTCAGTACTTAATTTACTTTCCTGGTCATCAAGACAATACATAGGTATCTGAATATTTTTTACTCAACCATCAAAGCCCTCTATATTTTATTTGCTGAACTACGTGCAACCGATACAAACTTTTACACTTCAATACACGTCTGATATCATCTGCGAATGCTCTCAACTAGATGTCACTAACCAAAAAGTATTACCTGTTGAAATTATTTTTGTCTAAACTTTCCATAAAATACTGATTTACTTGATTTGGTATTCGAATCAATATAATACAACATCTGATACTTCTACTATTAACTTCTCTTAATTGTGTCTTGCAACTATACAGGTGGATTGAGTTTTTTATAAATTAACGCTTGTTTGATTGATAGACTCAACATTCTCTATGAATATGACGTCAGGCTAAATCTTTTATCTATGAACAGACGCCTCTCTGTCGGCGTCGGCTTCACTGGGAGGGAGTTGTTATTCAAAGCGTCACAAACAATGTACACGAGTCTCAATAGAACAGTATACTAACTGTAGTTATATATCGTGTCGTTGTTGAATCTCATTGGGCGTAGAATCTAGTCTATGGTTATTACTCCCAAAGGTGCTGTAAATAAATTCGTAGGGAAAGAAAAAAGTGATTTTGTTAATTCCAGAGCATCTACTTGTTGTTAACAGAAAATGTCTGGATGTAAGTATTATTTCATCATATTTGTTGTATTAAACCCATGTTTGAGCATGAGTGTTGTTAAGAGAACCGGAGATAAAATGCCGCAATTTTAACACATAGAAAACGAATAATGTTCTTTTTGAACCTATCAATTGAGAAAAACGCGTAAACTTGACTTTGTATTTTAAATTTACTGATTAAAATGATAAAATATATAGTGTGACATTTTAGGGTTAAATTATATATCATTAAATTAGAAAACGAATGCAAGTTTTCTGAATGTGTTGTAATTTTAGATAATTAATATGAACGAAGAACTTAATTTAGTTATGTAAAAGTTACGAATTTACTTAACTCAAAGTTTTTAAATACGAATATCAGAGCGCCTAACAGAAAATCTAAGCAACTTATCTAGGTAGGTGTTTGTTTTGAGTTAGGATTGTAGGATTGACCTTGGATTTTATTTTTAATTTATACCAAGCCAACGGGGCCTCCGCTTACAAAAAATTATACGATAACGTTTTCCTACTCTTTTATATTTAAACAACAAAATATATTTGTTTGTAGACTAACTAGGTACTTACAAATGCTTATTGCAAGATAATAGTATAATATTAAATTGATATAACATAATAACAACCAATATTATATTTCAATTAATAATAAATTACGTAAATTACCTACCTTTATCTAAATTTTTAACAATTACTCACAATATTTATCATTCCATTTCATTCAACTTTAAGGGTAATGGAATGATAAATACGTTAATAAAGTTACGCAACATTACGTTACCCAAGGCAGAGTTAACGTAGCTAGATAATACTTTCGTGTAGAAGAATGTGTATTATACTGAACTAGCAAATATTACATAGTGTGTACCTATATACCTACCTACCTACTACTACCTACATAGTACTTCTTAAAATGAGCTATTTAGTTTAGGGAAGATGTTAAATAATAACGAATGTTTATTATGTACTAACAAAACAAAATCTTTTGTTATTGGTTCGTAAAGGCATATGAAGTTATAGAAAGTAAAATCTACCGAGAAGAGGCACCCAACTCGTGAGAAAGCTGTTACGCTTCGACTTCCGTCTTTAGTTCTAATACTGTTGATGAATAAATTAAAATGTTCTATATCCATATCGCACTAAATACAAATATATTACAAAGATAATATTAGAATTAGAATCAAAATAATATGTTAATTCTATTTACGTCTAGTTACACAAACTGAAGATTTAAAACATTGTTTACATTTACTAAAATTGTATTATTTTATATGGCATATTTGTATAAGTATAGTAATTTTGTTATCAACTTATCAGGGCATATTAAGAAGAATAACACACGAGATACGCATATTCACGAATGCTGTCACCTGCCAGCATTAAGCGTTAAGTGCATTATAACCTTATTCTTGCTAGAAGTTTACAAAATTTACGACGCAAACAAAAGTTATTACTCGTCAACGCCCTTTAACAGTATACTGCGTGACATAGGCCCCTATCGAAAGGAGTCTTTGGCCTGGCGTAATATATTACGCTGATGAGACCAGTTGCTAAGGGTTTTATTAAGTTTGTTTGTGTAGTTTAAGTAATTAGTCGCCTCTTACAAAATCCATGGGATGGGATGAATACGGCAGGTGACACTCTGTGTTGTGCGCATTTTCTAAAAACATGTGGAACTTTAAAAACAATAAATACCAATAAATAGATAGAAAACTCTTTATTTGTACACTGTATTACATATTTAAATGAATGTATAATGTACAAAGCGCGGCCTTTTTGCCGAAAGCAATCTCTTCAAGGCAACCTTAGGATGGATCAAAATACATGGACGAGACAGTACTAATTATCAGATAAAACCAAAAATAATTAAACATTAATGGTCACAGTTTATGATGCTTTTATAAATGAAGCATAATCACTAACAATGAGTGTTCTGCTTATCTTCAAACGTGTTCCACGACCGGAATGTGAATCATCGGGTTTCGCCGTTAAAGTACTGTTTTCTGTGTATCTATCGATCTAGGGACTGGACTTTCGTGTTTTTGTCGCTATGTGACATAAGTAGAAATGATTCCGTTGGTCAAAAATACCTACCTACAGATAAAAGTATAAAAAATTCACTCTCATATAAAAACTGTGCATCATTTTAGAAGATCACTTGAGGAGACTTTAAACGAAATAATGATAAGTATAACAATACTTACGACTATTTGTGTAGGAGCCTTTGATCGAAAATAGCACCTTCATTATGAAGGAAACCGTCTGTAGGAAGAAAATACAAAGGGTTAACTTCAATTTGAATAAAATAGACAAGTATAACTTATATGATAATTTTAGTATTTCAGTATGTAACAAGTTTAACAATAAATAAAGAATTTAAGTTGTTTTATCTAATACAAAAGCATTTGAATGAAGAATAAAATGTTCAAAGTTTTATAATGTTTCATAATAGTTGCCAAACCAACCCAATTTCCTTATTTCCATTTAATAAACGTAAGATATTCCTCACAGTATGAAATTTCATTTAATATTATCAGAGAATGTTCCAAAAAAGAGACGATTACACAGTAGATATCTTTTACATACTGAGTAATACGAGTATTTTGAACTCTTACATTACGAACAAAGGAATAACATAATACATACAAATTTCAAATTACTGAGTCACAGCATTAGTCACCGAATAACGAACTTTTTCACTTAATTTCATTATTTTATTAATGATAATAAAATAAAGTATTTATTAGTACATATTATTGGTAAATACACACAGAGTTTTATGATTAATGAAAGTGGGTAGGAACAGATGTAACTTCAAAATTTGGTTAAGTACAAAAATTGGGAGAAATCAAACCACATGAAGTTCTTCTTCCTAGCCTTCATTATTTGGGACTATCTGAGGTAGGCTTCTAAATAAAATTAAATATAAAAAGCAACTATCTTCCTTAGATGATCAATAAAAATATGTCAAATATTACTTATTAAAATAAAAAAAATGTGTGCGTGTACTAGCGTACACTCGTAAGAAGTGAAACTTCTTTATGACGTTATTTTTCAAAAAATAATTTACTATATGCAACTTTACAGAAATTGGTTAAATAAAGTTAAATTAGATAAAGTTTAATAAAAGGCTTTTATTATCATAGACATAAATTTCAAATTCTACAGTTATTTCATCGTAGCTTATTACTACAAAGATTATTATTGAATTTCATTAATTGTAATAGAATTATTACCATCATTGATGTCGTTATTATTCGGTTGTTGTAACGTAAACGTAAAAAAAACGTAACTACTCAAAACGGGCCGCAAAATACATTGGACACATTTACCAATCCCTGTGATAAGAAAAAGATAGCGTAACGGATAAATGTGACGCGTAACGTAACGGATAAATGTTACGCGTAACGTAACGGATAAATGTTACGCGTAACGAAAAAATGTTACACTAAATTTTTTGACAACCCCGATAAAGAAGTTTCACTTCAATAAAATGAGTGTACGTTTTTGTTTTTTCGATATTACTATAGTTTTCGTGTGTTTAAATATTAGATTTTTGTAATTTTATTTTACATTAATAGAATCAAAAAACTTGAAACAAAAAATTTTACTGCAAAAGTATCGTGTTTTATAGACCACATATCTTTATCTTATAATTTCAGATCCGTACGGAAACCCTCAATATCCTCCACCACAGGGTCAAATTTACCCACAAATTTACAATCCAGTAAATGCACCGGCACCGCAACCTGGACAGCCGGGCCAACCTGGCTATCCTTACCAGGGGCAATTTCAACCGGGACCTGGATACCCATACCAACAAGGTCAGCCACCATCGGCGATGTCGTATCCAAACATAAACCCAATGGTTCCTACGGCACCACCTGCAGGCCCTGGCTTCGGATTTCAAGGATATCCGAACATAACTCCTACTCATCCATATGAACGTAAGTACCTACATAATACCCTAATATTTTATCTAAGTATCTTGCTATGTTACCATACCAAGTAGTGTTGTACCATATCTAAATGCGCGCAGATTTTTTTTTTTAAATTGTCACTTAGTCACTCACAATAGGCATATCGACCACTATTAACCATAAGCAACATTTTCATGACCTGCTGTCGGTTTAAACAATCCAATATTAGCTATTGACTACCTTAAAAAATTAACGACTGAATACATTTTGCAGAAATGTAATTCCAATAGGGTAGTATCTTATTGCAGAATACGGAGCGGAAACTTTCTTATTCCTAATTGTTGGCCAAGAGTAGACAATCGTAAATTTCAGAGGGCCTAGTCTAATGGTTTTATTCTGCTAGTTCGGCAATAACCATGAAACTTCGAAAGAGTACAACACGAACTGTTTGTGAAAATTTCATGCAAACGTTTTAAATTCCAACTTGTGCAAAAGCAATTTTGCACAAGTTGGGAATTGATAATTGGAACTGTTTAAATAACTTGTGCAAGTAAAAAATTTGCACAATTGTCTTCCAACTAGTTGCGCATGTATACTGTTACAGCACAGTATTGTACAGCGGCCTTTAGACTAGCTTCGCCCTGCGGTGTTTCCTGCGGTTTTTGTTGTAAAAAACAACAACTAACGCTGGTAACATTTCGGGGTCAGATAGTTATTAATAATCCGCCTACCTATTTATACCTCTAAACGAATCATATACAAACGAAATACTTCTACTCAAAATATGTAATCAATCTATTTATAGCTACTGTGGAATGGATTCCAACCACGCCCAATAACGCGGCCCAACTAACCAATAGAGCAGTTGTTGCCGGCTATGAAGGTCACGACGGAAGCCCCCTTTGGGTGATCAGGTCAAGGTTCGAAGGAGACCTGATACCCGGCAAGCTGGCCATCAAGCACAGGTCTGCTTATGTGCCATGGGGAGGACAGGAAAACAGCGTGCAGAACATAGAGGTATATTTATGCTTGTTTTTTGTATAACCTGTTTTTAAAAAAAAAAACACCACAAAAAAGTTTTAAAAATTAGTGATGGGCACAGAATTCGTACTTTAAAAATGCTTAGTTAAAACTTTCACCCAACTCTGTCAGAAAGAGGTAATGTTTTTTGTTCTTACATGTAACTGCTTATTATATATACCTACATTGTTTTAGTTGAATGAGGGGTAGTTCTTACAAAATCAAAATATTTTACGACACCATAGGAAACAAGAGAACAACGTTGAAAAGATTCACAGGTGCTCTGCTATGTCAGTTGAAATAAATTGCGATTAAAAAGAAATGGAAAGAAAAACAATATAGAGAAGCATGTTTGACTGCCTCGGTGGCGTAGTGGTAGCGTATACGACTGCTAAGCTTGAGGTCTCGGGTTCGATTCCCGGGTCGGACCAAATTTGAAACATTCTTCATTGGTGTTCCGTTCCTATTAGTAGTAGCGTGATGATATATAGCCTATAGCCTTCCTCGGTAAATGGACTATCTAACACTGAAAGAATTTTTCAAATTGGACAAACAAGCAAACAAACTCTTCAGCTTTATTATTAATATAGATTAGCTGATGTCCCTCAGCGATTATATCAAGCTCGTCGGTCATTATGTGTGAATGTGTTATACCGACACTAATACAAGCATATTCTGGAATTTACGATCACAATTTTGTTACACAATTAGAACGCCCACGTGCGGATATTGTCTATTAAAGAGAAAATTATAAATTTCATGGGCTAGATTATGAATGTGTTTTGTACTTAGTGCAATTGTTGTATGATAAAAAAATAATATCCTACTACTATTATAAAGGCGAAAGTTTGTAAGTATGGATGTATGTATGTATGGATGTTTGTTACTCTTTCACGTAAAAACTACTGAATGGATTTGAATGAAACTTTACCACAATATAGCTTATACATCAGAATAACACATAGGCTACTATTTATAAAGATATAGCTTCGCCTCGCGGCGTTGCCCGCAGTTATCATCGTACCGCGGGTAGCACCGCGGGGTTCAGCTATCCTACTACTATTATAAAGGCGAAAGTTTGTAAGTATGGATGTATGTATGTATGGATGTTTGTTACTCTTTCACGTAAAAAATACTGAATGGATTTGAATGAAACTTTACCACAATATAGCTTATACATCAGAATAACACATAGGCTACTATTTATAAGGATATAGCTTCGCCTCGCGGCGTTGCCCGCAGTTATCATCGTACCGCGGGTAGCACCGCGGGGTTCAGCTAGTAAATCATAATATTAAACACTTTATCATACCATTGCTCTCGTGAACACAAGTGATTAAAAAAAATCATAAACTTGGAATATGTAATTGCCTCCGGTATCCTAAATCACTCGGTGAAACACAGCGCAAACGCTATTTCACACCGGTTTTCTGTGAGGCCGTGGTATCACTCCGGTCGAGCCGACCCATTCATGCCGAAGCATAGCTCTCCCACGGTTATACGAGGCAGACCCGCGTAAGAACGGTTACGTAACATTTCCTGTACATTTAACTGCCTCGTTTGCGTAGTGGTTGCTTATGCGACTGCTGTACCTGAGGTCACGGGTTTGATTCCCGGGTCGGACCAAATGTTTGTATGATCTGCAAATATTTGTTTCGGAGTTTGACTGTCTTCTATGTATAGTATGTATGTATTTTCAAAAAAAGTATTTATGTATTTATATCAGTTGTCAAGTAACCCATAATACAAGTTCTGCTTAGCTTGGTACTAGATGGCGTTGTGTGTTAGATATCCGTAATATATTTAATTATTTATACGGTACGAGATTTTTCACGACACTTTCAGTCAGCTTATCAACGGTTAATATTCTTGTAAACACGGCTAATGCACCAAAAAACAATTTATTTAAACTTTATTTTTATGGAATAAGGGGTAAACGGAGCAGAAGTATCACCTGATGGTAAGCTATTACCGCCGCCCATGGACACCCGCAACACCAGAGGCGTCACAAGTGCGTTGCTGACCTTTCCTATTTAAATCTCACTATCTATTAGCACGACTTGTATGGGTACACATAGCCCATTCTCCATCTGTAATCGACGGTTCTCCACTTGATTTTTATAAATTAACTATTAAGTGAGAAATGTAGAAGACTTTTTATAAAAAAAATGAATTAGGATGATGCGCAAAAATAGTTTTGACTGGAATTACTTGTCCCGGTTTGAGTTGACAATTTCAATAGTATTTAGGTACAAACTGTGGAATGAGCTGTCGCCTGCGGTGTTCCCGGACCAATACGACCTTCAAACCTTCAAGAAAAGAGCGTACTCCTTCCTAAAAGGCAGGCAACGCACTTGTAACGCCTCCGGTGTTGCGGGTGTCCATGGGCGGCGGTAATCGCTTACCAACAGGCGATACGTCTGATCGTTTGCCCCCTATATAATTAAAAAAAAAAACACATAATATTTCATGTGTATGTATTACATATATTTTGTTCTGTAGGTGTGCTGTGCTCGTCCTGAAAAAATACACTGGGTCGAAGCTCGCAACGGAATCATGCCACCTAATGCCATTGTGGCTGGAAACACAAAAGAAGGTGAACCTTTGTACGTCGGCAGAGCTAAGCAGAGTGGATCGTTAACTCCGGGCAAGGTAAGAGGTTTTTTCATATATTTTTCTTTTATTTATCATATATAACAAAAATACAAGAGATAATAAGCCATAACACGATAAACCTTTGGGGTTAGTATTGTGTTACACAGATAGCCAGTATGACAAAATATGTAGATCTATCAATATCAATAATTTAAACACAAGCTGATATATTCCTTCCCTGGCAATCTGTTAGCGCATTATATCAACATCTCGCTCAACAAACGCAATAATAAGCTCGATATATGCCTGCCAAATGTGACTAATTACATCTAAAAATGATTAGAACAGTTGTCTAAGAAAAATACCTCTAACTTTACTATAATGTTACCCTGTGTAATTTTATTAACTAAAGCCAGCGGTACCTTGTTAATCGCAAATAATCACCACAACTATTTTTTGAGAGATTGTTATACCTACTGGGTACATACGTCACAGTATGCACGCTCACTGTATCAGGTGCACAAACTACACTTGTTCTCTTTCCGTGGGAGAGCCACGCTTCGGCATGAATGGGCCGGCTCGACCGGAGTGATACCACGGCCTCACAGAAAACCGGTGTTAAATAGCGCTTGCGCTGTGTTTCACCGAGTGAGTGAGGATACCGGAGGCCCATACCCAACCCCTCCTCCCATTCCCTCTCCCCATCCCCCAAAGGTCGACAACGTACTTGTGACGCTTTTGGTGTTGCGGGTGTCCATGGGCGGCGGTAATCGCTTACTATCAGGTGATTTGCCGTTGCTCGTTTGCCCCATATTCAATAAAAAAAGAAAAAAAAAAGTTTATAAGTGATTAAACGTCACGATCCAGTTCATGTGAAATAAACTCACGCTAGTTCCTCTCGATGATATAATTTATTTTAACATAATTATTTCGTTTTTCTCAGTAGGTTCTCTCGCGCATACATAGTCTATAATATGGCTATTAAAGTTTCTTCCTCTTGAGGTTGATTGACCTATTGCATACTGCTCCAGTGTCTAACTAGGTCGATAAAGACCGACCCCTACCCCAGTGAATGTATGTGATTTTGAAAATATTAACGAACTCTCATTTCTACAGGTGCACCCCAGTCACAAGGTGATGTACATGTCGTTCGGCGGTGAAGAAGTCCCACACAGGTCTTATGAAGTAATGTGTACTGTATAAATATGTTTCCACAAATATATACCTTCGCAAATCTGAGGAATATACTCTGTTCTGTTCAAAGGTGGCTCAGATTTCGTTAGTTCAGTTATTTCATCAATTTATGTATAAGAAATGGTTTTAACAGGGCGTTTCAGTAAGCCGAGAAATGGAATGGGAACATTACTCATGAGCGTAGGTACTAACTACAAAGTGGTCATCGCTACTTATGGTTATCTATGTACTTTTTGTATTTCGTTAAATGTTTTATAATGTTTATTACATTATATGCGAGCATTAGAACATGTACTGTTTTACGTTATAACTAGTAAGAAAAAGTGCTTAATTATGTACTTCCCGAATATTTTGAAATTTTAAGACCATGGCCTAATAAAAACTTATGTTCTTAAAAGGCCCATAAGTGGACCGGCGAAAATGACATGTGATAAATTACTACAGCGTACTTATATTTTCCATTGAACGGATCCCTCAGGACTTCTCGAGGTTTTAATGTCGATGACAATAAAATGAAAAAAATATTAAATTGTTATTATTTTAAGTTTCTTTTAGAATCTATTATTGTCTAAGGGTTTTTACTCATTATATTAACTTTTGGCCTATTTGAAGAGTTGTAAGATTTTAAAGTTTTGTAAAACATTTATGAATTATTGGTTTTTGTATATTATACGTATATTAAACATTTAAAATCTGTTTTATTATTTACACACTAAGTCATTCGGTTTATCCTAATCTTTGAGAGATACTGGTTATTTTGTTAAGGAATATACCTGCTAAATTAGTTTTGTAGAATAGGAATCACTGATTGTCTTTGTTGATTGTGGGATCTGAGAGTGAAACAGCTAGCAGCAATGAGCAAGTAGGCAAGGTGGACTTGAAACACATCGGTAGCAAAACCCGTCTACTCCCGCATCCATGGCGGTTTGAACATCATCACCATCGTGCTGCAAACCCTGGTGGGACGACGGCTTATTAGGGCTGGTAAAAAATTTATAGTCTATTGGCGGTAAATATTGAAATCCGCCACTGCTATCGGTATTTATAGCTTTTCTTCAGCTTAGAAAACTTAATTTTCTATTCTGGATTTCTCTTTGTCTTCATTTTTACACTTCTGATTTTTCAACCAAAAGCACTACGTAATAGACTGGCTGCAATAAATAAACTAAGAATTTGATATTATGTATATTTTTTCTCAATATTTTATTAGAATATTTCATAAACATATTTAACTAGCTGACGCGGCAAACGTTGTTTTGCACTATAAATTATTTCTAGGGAATTCCTAGTGTGGAAAAAAAACTAACTTATTGTAAGTGTGTAAGGATGTGGATGTGGTACATGAGTGAAGGAGGCATGCAGTGCTGTGATCTCTTAATGCTATAGTATGAACAATATTTTCTGTAAGCTCATCTTTAGCCAACACAAACAAACTGGTGGGTACTCGAGAGCATGCCACGTATAATTGTGCGCGTGAAAAACATGGTGTGCTCAAATCTAAGAGACAAACAGACATCGTTTGGCCTTGGGACTTATTGATAGTCATTGCAAATGTCAATCTAATCGGAAACTAAATACGTTTAAATTGAATTGGCACATCTGTAGGTAGGATTCGTAGTATTAATATATTTTAATCTCGGAACTTGCCATTTAAAATGCTGGCTCTGATAAAGTTTTTCATTAATTTTTAAATGGCTAATTCCGTACCGTTGCACCGCCGTGGTAGGTTCAAATTTCGAAGCAAAATAATCGGAGATCCAACTTTCAATTGTAAATTATGAGGTGGCATGCCTGACAAATCCAGTGAGTTTGAAAACCCTGTTGGAAAATTTACAGATTCGCTGGCATCGCAAACTGTAGATTTGTATGATACCAAGTTCCTGGCAACAACTGTTGTATCTTCAGATTTAAATTGTCAACGTCCACATTTTTGCCGCTAAATTTGCTCTTTCTGCAAGCTACTCATGATATATGTACTGCGTATGTATCGGGAAATATTTGTTCAATGAGAGCATCTTGCGAATCCTGCGCCGCCTGTCCTGTCACGTGACCTGACGCGAGTTTATACGTCCTCTCTCTATCCGTCTTACGAATTTTCGATCAGGTCACGTGACCTAACGCGAGTTTATACATTTTTACCCATTCCAAAAAAGTACACAGCGCCGCTAAAGCAGTTTTCACTTCAAAAATGAACCAAAAATTGACAGGCAAGATCCACATTATTATTCTTTGACCCTTTTTTCACTTAAATCCGTTAGCGAAATTCGACACTCTCATTATGCATACTCACCTTACCTCTAGCGCTCGGTCCAAATGAAATGCGCCAAACTTCATAATCATGTACTGATTTCTAAGTAATTATGAGAAAAGTTTTTAATTATGTAGCTACCTACTAACTTCACATATTTCGATAATTTTAGGCCATGGCCAATTAAAAACAAATGTTCTTATTTGGCATATCATAAACATGTGACATGGAGATCGTTTTTTGCTTTTTCGGAAGGCGCTCCCCATTTCATGTCATCCACATATTATTATGTTTAAGCTTTTCTTTAACGTCTATGTTTACTCATTATATTAAATTTAACCTGTTTGAAGATTTTTAACATTTCATTATAACTTATTAAACATTTAGGTATGTATTTTTGGTTATTGAAATTTATATGTAAATTAAAAAAATAAATCTATACTATCAATACTAATATAATAAAGCTGAAGAGTTTGCTTGTTTGAACTCGCTAATCTCAGGAACATCCGATTTGAAAAATTATTTCAGTGTTAGATAGTCCATTTATCGAGGAAGGCTATAGGCTATATATCATCACGCTAAGACCAATAGGAGCGAAGCCCCAACACAGAATGTTTAAAAACGGGGGAAAATTATTACGCTACGGGCAATAGTAGACGTAAACGAGGTTGCGAGGGTCAGCTAGTATACAATATGCGTTTACGGTAAACCTACTTTATGGGAGATACACAGTGATTTCACCAAACTACATCTAAAATAATTATTTGAGGGTATATATATATATAGGACGATTTAAAGGGATCTGAATTCTTTCACATTGCAATATTTGGCCTAACACGTTTTGCACTATTCTTCGATTGATCATACCATTCACCGCAAAGGAATTATAAATTAATTTTTTTCATGGATACATTGTGGTGTATCGCAATATATTGATACAATTATGTCTAAATGTTTTTTGTACTACACTCATAAGGTGGCCAGAACGGCAGCCTGTCAGCAAAATTATTTATCAATGTATACGTCTTCTATCAAAAGATTTGTCTCGATAAAATTTAAAAAGGCTTTTAAAAAAACACATGTATAAATAACACATTTTTTTAATAAGTACTCATATACAATCTACAACAAACTACTTAATAAATTCCTTCATACTTGTGTACGTACACTTCTTCTTGCCAAGACTACAGTTTTGCAAGAAAAAATCCCTTCCATATATATATACAAGAAAGTCAATTAATTTCAACTATTTTTAATTGTTTGACCTAATGAAATCGTACTTAAAGTTATTTTACAAATAAATATCATCTTTTTAAATTACCCCTTGTAAAGATCAGTTGTTGCACTAAAATGAACTACTAAAAAAATGTCGTATCACAGGTTAAAAATAATCAGGTATAAATAAATTGATTAGAAATAATTATATTTCAGTGGTGTTCTAAAAATATATATGATAGAAAAATATGTAAATCGAAACGTTCACAATAAATAATTTTCAAGAAAACAATAATGAAGCCTAAATGTATGTGCACTCTCTAGAATATGTATAAATTTTACACGAATGTGTAGTTATAGTCAGATGAACAGAAATTTTAGAGACATTTCTATATAATATAACTAGAAATTTAAATATAATTTGTCGATTTTTTCTTCCTTTTTGCTTTTTGCACTTTTCCTCCTCATAAACGCTAACTGTAACAAAATTACATACTCTCGTTCCCATGATTTTCGTAAAAATTGGTTCATAGTTTTTGCATATTCTAAAGATCAAGAGGCTAATTTAAACAATGTTATATACTGCATATATTTAGCTTTTCTCGTCTTGATAACTAAATAAATTTTAGATAATAAAAACATAGCCAAGTTAGTACAACATAAATCCTAGTTACGAAACATTCTGCACATTCCAAGCACTCCAATGAGGAGTAAACCGAAAAGGAGTTCACCACTAAGTTTTTAATCGACTTTTTTAATTTCAAACTATTTATAAAAGTGCTGAAGATCTATAAAACCACTTATTAATAGAAACACTATCTACAAATTCTAAATCTAAAATATCACAAGAAACACTACTATCATAATTATATTGTATTAAGTGGTAGTCTTTACGACAGGACTAAAAACAACCTTCAATCCTAAAATGAGCTGCCGCGCTTTGGAAAAGAAGAACCAAAGGAAAATTCTAAAGAGTTTAAAAATATTTAGAATGATAGAAAACATAGTTACCATATTTTATTATCTTTAATTAATAATGAAGTATAATAAAATATTGTATTGTCCTGTGTTTTTTTCATCATATGCCAAATTAAAAATAATTTTCCAAATTGATAAACCAATGTTCTGATTTGTTTAAAGGTTTGAGGTGTACAACGTTAAAAAATAACAAAATAACCAAATTTAGAATCTCAAGAAATGAGCACATTAGCATGTGAAGAAGCCAACATGTTCTTTCTCAAGCACGTTTAGCAAAACGTGGAATCAATGACCTATCAATAAATAACATTGGGTTCATTATATTTTCGGAAGATGGCATTATAAGTGTTACAAATTAACGTATATCGCTTTGTGACTATTTCGTATCCAGTCCTATATAAATATCATAAGCGTGTTGACTTACTGATAATTATAAGTTCAATAGCTAGTAGCCTATTAATAAACGCGTATACTTGGGATTTGTAACGATGTTATCCTTCACCGTTAGTTTTATTACCTACTGATCAAATATATTTACATTTTACTTAACTAGTGTTGTATCTTACTATTATTTACAATACTCTCTAAAATTCCCATTTCTATTTGTGATTGCATGACACTGTCTTTAGTATCGACTTTTTGGGTACTATCTACATTATGAGCTTTCTTCTCGCTCTCTTCAGCTTCAAAGGCTTTATTTTCTATTCCGGTTTTTTCTTTGTCTTCACTTGGTCTATACGGAGCGTGGTCTACGTTGTGCTTCTTATTAGCTAACCATAGCCAACTGAAATAAAAAATCAAGTTTATCAGATAAAAATATTTCCTTTAATATCTATTATATTACATTATGAGCAATATTAAGTTCAATATACGTTAAAATTGGTACAGCACCTATTCCTATCCAAAATTTTATTATGAACTCAACTATTAAATAAACGTTTTAAATGAAGTAACAATAGGTCCAATTGAAAGTACCTAAACTAGCTACGAAAATATTGATATTATAATTTAACTTCATCATCATCATCATCAGCCTATCGCAGTCCACTGTTGGACATAGGCCTCTCCAATAGCACGCCACTTAGTTCGATCCTCGGCCTCGATAATAATTTAACTTACTTGATTGAAACAGATTGATAATTATTATTTTAGTTTAGCTTCTATTAACCTAATTTTAATTTCTTGGAATCGATTTGTTTTGTATGTATGAGTCTGCCAAAGTGACTCTACCCTGCCTGATGAAAAACGTGAGCAGAATCCTGGAGTGGTACCTAATCACCATACTCATTACGAATTAAATATACAGTACTAATGCTGTCAGATTCAGATTCTGTTCAGATTGGTATTTTGTAAGTGTGTAGAGTTCCGGTCGAGCTGGCCCGTTAAAAGCAGAGAACAGCAAGGCTCTACTACCTTGAGGTTTATATTGAAGAAGTAAATGTTTTAAAGATATTCATACTCACAAGAATATAACTACTGCCGGCAAGGTGAGAGCGCCTCCAAGTATGAAGAAAGCCCCCGGGAATGTTTTTAAAGTTGTTGTATAAAGTGTGGTATACATAGGTGCGTATATCAATGGCATCATTGCTTCAGCGACGCCGAAGAAAGAGTTTACCTTACCTGGAACGTTTTATGAAAAGTTATATATATTTAATGGTATTCGGGTTTTCAAATTTTATTATTTCAATTGCTTGTTCATCTGACTGGAACACTTTTTAGGATAAAAGTAGCCTCCAGCGCTCTAGAACATTAACTACTTCTATATCAAGTTTTGAGAAAATTGGTCCTACCGATCCAACTTTCATGAGATTGAATTGACTGACATTTCAAATGAGAGAAGGGTTTGCGTAAAAAACAAGGACTCTTATTAAGACTTTACAAAGCTTTATAGTTTTAAAAAGCTAATAATTTTATTAATAAATACATGAAATGAAAACTTTTATAAATAGACAAGATATTTATTTATTTGTAATTTTATGAAGTTAGTTGTAGGTTAGAGTTATTCGGTGTTACAATAGATCCCCCTGGTGAAAGATCTTCTAAATTTCTATACAAATAAATAAAATTGGAGTTTGTTTTTAATATTAAAATAACCGCTTTTTTCTAAATGCATACACGGTACAAAAATTGAAAGAAATGATATTTTGGTATTTATACCTATTTATAATTTTTTACAATTTTTGTCCGTTTGTCGTGACTGTTTGTTCTGGTTATGGAATGACTTGATCGAGTTTGACATAAGGATGTTTTAAGGAGTAACTTCAGCTTCCTTTTTTACAGTTTCTGTGTATATTATTACTGCCTCGGGTTTAAATCCTGGGTCGGACCAAGTGTTTGTGTGATCTACAAATATTTGTTTCGGAGTTTGGGTGTTTTCTATATATAATATGTATGTAGTGTTAGATGTCTGAAATATTTATATTCAGGAAGGCAGAAGGGAGAGCTGTCCCAAACTTCTTCATACGAGCTATTGAGCTGTGGCATTTCCAAGAGGCTATGGCTTATTGGCAAAGGTACTTATACCATAGATACTCACCAATAGTTCCCTATGCGAGAGTCCAACCATATTTATACCCATTTGTTTATATACACTAGCTTGTACCCGCGGCGTTACCTACAGATGATGTTATACTGCGGGTAACATCTTGGGGCTCACCTAGTGTTTACTCATATATATAATAATAATAATCTAAATCTCGGGAACGGCTCCAATGACTTTCATGAAATTCAGTTTGCATGGGGTTTTGGGGGTGACAAATTGGTATTATTATTAGAAAATTTATCTAAAAATAATACTGAGCAAAGCTCGGACATACAGCTACTTGTTAATAATGAGTATCGCCTGCCACATTCATCTCTTAACAGGCGACTAAAGGAGTAAACTATCTACGCTGAACAACATCAGTCACTACAATAGGAAGGAAAAATTTAAACCTAAAACAACCCGTCTAACTAGACCAAACCCGTAGGCAGAACCTCATTTCTAAAGACTATTGGCTGTTGATGAACGATGATAACAATAGTAATATACAGCTTATAAATAGATAGAATGAAAAAGTTACATTATTTTCAATCGTTCAAAGATCGTACTGGTAGCAACATTTTTACCTAATTCATCTCTATCCACCAACTTCGAGACCATAGACCGCATGGCTATAAATGATGTGCCATTAAATATCTCGATCAGAGGAGCTGAAATATAAAATAATAAATGTAAAACATCGGAAATATTAGTAAACTTACAAAAAGCAATTAAATTAAAAATCATACAGACCTATGTAAATATGCCACGTTTTTGTAGAAAAGGCATACATAAATCCAGATAGTATTTTGCTAGTGCACGATATAACACCTATGATTGCATCATCGAACTTTAATAAATGACTAAAAACACCCACGGAGAATAATGTACCTGAAACGAAAAATTATTAATATATATAGCAAATTACTAATGTAGGTAGCTAAGTACATACGTAGCTATACGTAAATACCTAACTATACAGGGTTTAAAAAGACTACTACCGAAAACTTGGGGGTTGCAATCAGACCATGATACTGAATAGGTTTAGCGAAACAAAAACTTAAAAGAAATGTTAATTTATCTAAGTCGTTTTATGTTTTTTTCTGCTTACATACACATAGTAAAACATAACAGGACCCAAACTACCTAATTATCTCATTTAGAAAACAAAAAAACAAAGAAAATCAATAAAACAGTAATGTATTTTAATATCAAAACAGCTGGCCGGGTGAGTGCAATGACCGCGGCAGAGCGCGCGGGCGCGTTATGTTGTACATTGCTGGCTTCTGAAATTAATAAAAATCTTGACACATTGTTTTTTCAAGCTACAATTTTTTTTGAAGACAACTGTTTGTTTTTTTTAATAAGTTTTGGGGTGCTGGATCAGCCCCTTTCGTTTTCGGTAGTCGTCTTTTTACACCCTGTATAACTACGTATGTGCTAATAATTTGATGTCAGATAAAAAAGTATATAGTGTGACAAGGACATTTGACAGATAGAGGTCATTGACGTTCCTATTCTTATTTGAGTCGCACTGTATCTACGTTGAACAAAACACTTTAAGCTCCATGAAATTTTCGGTGCTTAAAGCGAAAAAAACTAATAATAAACGTTCTAGCGATGGTTGTTTTAATAGTTCGTCAGACGACATAATATATACATACATAAAAATTATATAGGTACACAACATAGTTATTCGTAATCAAAACTAATATAGTATATTTCAGCAGTAGTAGCAGTGTTCGTTTTAGGTAAAGAATTTGTATTGTAAAGGAGATATAGTACTTTAAAAGAAATGAAACATAATTACCTACTAAAGCAGTACCCATTGCATAAGTACAGAACATACTGTAATCCACTTCGTCCCAGTTAAACCGGTATCTAGTAAACAGATACAGAACGGACATTTCACCTGAAACATAAAATAAACTTAAGTAACATAACCAGAGCACAAATATAGTCGCTTAACTAAAACTAAGTGAAAAAGCAAAATTATGCGTTTTATTTATAAGATTAGTTAAAATACAGTCTTAACATTTCTGACATACAATTATAAATATATTTTGATTGAAATTATTTCATTTATAAATTTATTAGTGTGTAGAATATACGCTGTAATACATTCTAGAGCAATAAATACTAATACATATAATAATAAACATTCCGTATTTAACACACAACGCCATCTAGTCCAAAGCTAAGCAGAGCTTGTGTTATGGGTACTAGACAACTGATATAAATACTTATTTACTTTTTTTGGAAATACATACATATTATACATAGAAAACACCCAAACTCCGAAACAAATATTAGCAGATCATACAAACATTTGGTCCGACCCGGGAATCGAACCCGAGACCTCAAGCTTAGCTGTCGCATACGCTACCAATACGCCACCGAGGCAGTCAAAGATTAAGATACCTGAAAATTTCCGATAAAAATGAAGATAGTTTACAATATATAGATGTAGGCAATTCACAATGTGACCAGTATTCATTGCTCTCGAGTTTATCAATTATTTTTATTTCATTTTCATTCTCTTGTCATGATTTGATCTATTTTTACTTCGACCGTAATTTTGTAAAAGAGAAAATTGACAAAACTCCTATTCTATTATTAATGTTAATTGTAAACCTGGATGCATTTGACGTAGATACCCAGCTTTGACCCCAGGTGTAGGTATTTTATTTTTGCCAACCCAGTTAGACAAGTTATTTTTTGGCTTCATGTAGCAGTCATAAGTTTCATAAAGTTAGTATTATGGAAACATACAATCACTTAAGACGGGACCAGCTCTTCTTTGTTAATTTGAAGTAAACCAGTATATGTATAAAAAAACGAGTAAGAGAAGTCGAACCTAAGTGTCTTTGAAGTTGTGATAAGTGCACGACCTTTGCTGTAAAAGGTAAAACTAAGCTTCGACATTATATAAATGGATCGATCAGATAAAATAGAACAATGAAATCGTGATGAGTAGTAACAATAAATTAATTAAACAATAATTACTCAAGGTATTAGAATCACGCTCATACTGGCTCGACCGGGAAGGTACTAGAGTCACGCTCATACCGGCTAGATCGGGAAGGTACTATAGTCTCACAGATTACCAACCGAAAATGACAGTATTGGTACTGTAGTTTTTCGTTGGTGAGTTCGAGACCGGAGGTCTAATGTTATCTCAATATGCCGTTATAGTCTGGGTCACTATGCTGCATTGTTGCATTATCTGTATTCGCAATGAGCATAGTGACCACAACACTTGGATTCTGCTTATGTTTCCCATCAGGCAAATAGAGTTTTTTTTAATTATTATTACATAGCCCCCTATATAATAAAAATAAATAAACGAGCAGACGTGTCGCCTGATAGTAAGCGATTAAAGCCGCCCATGGACACCCGCAATACCAGAGGTGTTACAAATGCGTTGACGGCGTTTTAGGAATGAGTACGCTCTTTTCTTAAAGGTTTGAAGGTCATATTGGTCCTAAAAAACCGCAGGCGACAGTTCACATTGTCACAGCTCAAATAATACTCTAGGTATTCTGTTGACCTGTATGTACTTGTATTCCAAAAACTTTCAGAGTTTTTGGGACAGATTCTTATTTTTATAGAATTAGCAACTTGAGCTTGCAGAATAACACCGTACAGTAATACTCAGAATAACAAAATAGAAATATATTATCGTAGTAATAATCCAAATGATCAAATATAGGTATTTTAGCTTTTGTGTTACATAACCTCATAACCATTTCAAAGTTATTATGTGATAACAATATTTCAAGTCAGTTTAATGGTTTACACATGTAACGCAACGATAAGTGTATATATTATATGTATATATAACAAATTGAAGTAAAAAAAAAAAATCTAGTACGCAATAAAATGTAAAATATCCTTTTTTACGAGTTACCTTATGCTTTAAAATTTACGATTAATATATTGAAAACACCACCGACAAGTTAAAGTGCAGACAAACGTTTACTACTGCAAACATTGAAACTATTTAGCATGATATGATCACTTGAAGTCTCTTAAACAAAAGATTTCTATATTGTAGTAATATCGTGTATTTTTTCTTCTTCAAATTTTCATCAATTCATGTCACACTCATATAATCATAATTAATTTACTTATTAGACTGAGATCCCAGTCACTCCAGATTTACGTCATTTTAGGAAACCTGAATTTTATGTATATAATTAACTATAATATTTTAGGATATTTCCTAAAGAGCTAGACAAATTCTAAGGGCCATTCACCGTCCCAGACTCGTTTAAAGTTTACTTATAGGAACTAACGCCCTTGCCATATTTACGGCAGACATACGCGTCATGTGTATTGCCATATAAGTTATCGTAGGCGTTCACACTTCCCAATAATATAGACTTAAGACTAACAACATACTAACTAGCGAGTATCTATTCTTCCTAAAATGACATAAGTATGGGCTGCTGAATGCAAGAATACGGGTATTTTTGGATGGTAGTCTTTACTTTAATTTACTGCATAATATTAATTATGCAGTAATTGTACAAATACTTGCTGCTTTAGGGAGATCGACTAAATAGCTGCCATTGAATGGTAAAGCAATATGATAGAAAACGAAAGTCATAGATAGTGTTGTCGTATCTAACGCGTTATGTGCAGCAGCGTAACTGGCGCATAGAACAAGTAGTTCATTTACATGCCGTAAATGCATGTCTAGATAAAGGTAATCGAAGGCTAACTCAAAGAAAAATTATGAAATATTAATATGTCTAACAATCGCTTAGAACAGATAATCATACACGTTTTTCAGATCTGTTTTGGTTTATCTGATCGCGAAGTACTGAGGATATGTATATTTATCGAGGCGTTTAAAATTAGAAATAAATCAAAATGGAAGTTGAAATAAGAAAGTTACGAGCCTAATTATCATCAATTTTATCTTAGATTCATTTATTTAATAATACTAGCAATAATTAATTAAGTAAACAAATTACAAGCAGATTTAGAATAAATGAAACTTTTTTGTGAATAAAATACTTACTAGCATAATTTGACTATTTTTGGTATTCCAAAGGACGTTGAAATAGACAAAGCAAATCAAACCTTAAAGCACTTTAATAGTGGGATTAATATAATTGTTGAACTCACCATAAATAGGTCCAATAATAACACACATCACTACCACAAGCATGATTACCCTCAGTCTTCGATTGTTGGGGCCTCTTTTAAATGCCACCATCAGGGTTTCCTTGACGTACCGAATATCGAAGAAAGCATGCAGCCATTCACAGCAATTTGTTGGTGGTTTCTGAAAAAGGATAAATCCAAAGTTATAGACAAAAAACATGAAACGTGATTGATTAACGGTTTGACTGCACGGTTGGCCGAGTGGTTTCAGCGGTCGCCATGCCGCTTGCTACTGCACCAAGTGTCTTGGGTTCAAATCTCACGCGGTACAACACTTTGTGTGATCCACGAATTGTTGCCCCGAGTCTGGATGTTCTTTGTGTCCGTTTCATGTATGTTTGTAAAGTCCCCCACGACACAGGATGTTTATTCCTAATGTGGGAGTTGACTTTTTACAAAAAAAAAAATATTTTAAGATACGGAGATCTATTAAATATTTTTTTTAATATTTCATTACTCGTACATATCGTATGATAAATAAAGTATTCGTAATTTAAAAGAATATAAATAAATCAGTGCTAAGCGTAGTAACTAATTTGGCTTAACCGACTTTATTTGGTTATTTTCAATTTATAAAGTGTTTGTAATTGTAAAATAGAGTATGTATTACCTAGCAGATATAGGTATATTATGATAACTTCCCAGCGTCGTAGCTATTGTGATTTTGTGATTTTTAAGTAGACATTCAATTTATTTTTGCATTCAAACAATCACTTTTTCAACCATGCAAAATATTTCAAAAACAACTAATGTATAACGAAATAGTATATTAAGACTACTGTGAGAGTAATGGATAATTTTTGAAAATTAAGTATTAAAAGCTGCTAGATATTAAATGTAAGTACCGTAGTTTACATCTGATTTCATCACGATATTTATTTGTTACAAAATCTATAAATAGTAAACTTGATGCTAAATATAGCTATTTGAAATAAGACCGTATCAATTTATTTCACGAATCAGTGGTTCAATCTACTTAATTTTTTTGTCATTATAACAATAAGGCCTAATCATTTGTATATAAAGTTCGTATTTAACTATTTACGTTTAAATTGCAAATTCGGATTATAGGACGAATAAAAAAATGCTCTTAAAAAACTAGGCACAATTAAGTATGATCACTAGTTCCTGATAAAGTTTCAGGTAGTTATCTGATATGTAACACCATTTAAAAGATAAAAGTTGCCAGTATATGTAATATATAAATCTGACATTTATGTCCCTGTCCAAGACGTATAAAACCGGAAACTGTAGTTATCTGCCAGATAAATCCATATTAATTTATCAGGGTTTACCAGAAAATAGTGAAATTGGCCCTAAATTCTAATTCAAATATAGAACTTCATTAGCTGAGTTCAGCTGTCAAAATTACTATTACTATAGTATTTAACCAAAAATGTAAAATAATCGAGTGAACACATGTTACGAATATATGATTGTTTTTATCGAATAAACAACCGAAACAAGCGCCTACTGTTCAGCGCAGAGAACTATTTATGTTTAAACACATAAATCACTATTGGATCATTTTTAAAGAATTATGGGTTCATAGCTTTCACTCTGTTCTTCAAAGTAATTTCAATAGAAAATAATAGACGTGAAGAGACTTCCTTGCAACCGAGTGTGACACTAATTTAGGTCAAGATAGCGGAGTTTTTGCACTGTTACGCACGAATAGTCTATTTTACTCATTGAACTTGTAACTTGTTATATAATTTCGACACGGTTTTATTATATTCATGGTCAATTTGTGATTAATTTCATTACCGAATAGTTATAAAAAAATTGTTGCTTTTTACTTGCTCTTTTGCGGAAGATTTCTTCTAAGGGTCAGTTGCCATGACACCTGATTATTAATAGGAAACAAATATCAGGTTTTGAAGTAAAGATACTTTTTTTTCTGACTAGGATAAGTTACTTAGTGAATTATAGAGGTTTAAAACAAATACAATCTAAAATTATTGTTGCTAACGTAATACTAAGCATAATTATAGTAAAGTCAGCTAAAATGTAATTTTGAAGTACGTACAGATATTTGAAATAAACCTCTGTAGACTGACGAAATAGAATAATGCCTAACATTATAGTATTTTATGCTATAGGTTTAGTACCTTATAAAGTTCTTGTGATTGTACGAAGTTCACTAAATTACACTTGATTATAGTTTGCAAGTATTATCTTCATAATGCTCAAACACGGCTCTAAAGTACTTATTTAATTCTTTCTTGCATAAGATGTTTTTGTGTTATGAAACTTTCGAACTTATCTAATTTTTTGTTTTTGAAACCTTTGGGTTTATGGGTTACATTTATTGTTCTGCCTTAGAACTGAAAATTCTTTGCCCTGATGATTGGCTAGTGACATTAGGAAATGGCCGACCTATCCAAAAAACTATTACCTCGCATAGTCAAGAGAATGATATTGACATAACACCAACGTTAAATGGTTAAAGACCAAGATGTAAACAACATTTAATTAGCTATATTTAGTACAGAACTACTTGAATAACTTGAATTGATTTCTAGAATTTTCGCAGCGAAATATTTCAGGCTTCACGGCCCGTAACGACTGTCGCCTGTAAACATGAGAACGACACGGAAAATTACCAGCTTTTATGCACAATAATGGTAATCAAAGGTTTTTTTCAATAATTATTTTAATAGATTGTTAGATACTTACAATCTTACATACGTTCGTTTTATTAAATAGTCTAAAATACTCAATGACATTGTGGTACAATTGTACCTCAGTGAAAAAGGACAATTATTTTAACATTTGTTTTTTTCTAACTTACATGGAACTAAGACAAAAAAGTGTACCAAATGAGTATTTATTTTGTTTTTTTAACTTAAAGCATAGCTCCTGCTTTAGGAATAAATTCTGTGTAGCGGGGGACTTTAGAAACACATATAAAACAGACACAGAATATCCAGACTCAGAACAGCAAATTGTGGATAACACAAAGTGTAGTCTCATGTGTGGTTTAGAACCATGTTCTCGTAGCAGTAGAAAACGGTAAAATAGCGTGGCGACCTCTGAAACCATTAGGCCATTAGTGCATTTAGGATTATTGGGCTTTCTAAGGTTTGGTGTCAAAGAAGTAGACGGATCACCTGATGTATCCTGTACGTGGATACTGTTGGATGGCCTTTGAAATCCCCACCAGGATCTTACTCGTAAACTGAAGTCAGAGTGGAGGTTTTTACCTCACACGTATGCTGAAAAATTGGCGGAAAGTATGCCGGATCGATACCAAGCGATTTTTGAAAGTAATGGAGATTGGACGCCGTTTTTATATAAAGCATGAAAAAACAATAAAAAACTTAATTGATTATAATGTATCATTTGATATTACTGAGGTTTTCATTAATAATTTTGCCGGTCAAGTTCTTTTCGTACATAGTGTACATAAATAATATTGACAACTTTGTTTGAAAAATTAGCAAAGTAACATATTTATCGTATGAAGGTAAAATATGTATAAACAGTTATTTAATTTTGAATTATACATAACACCTGTATCTATAGAAAATCGTCAGTAACTAAATAATAGGTTATAAAAGATCTGAAAATAAGTTGTTGTATACAATAAGCTTTTGTAATGTGATTAATATGTTTACGCAGTAACAGTAGCGGCTTATAAGTTTGTATTCATCATTGATCTGTCCATCCCGTAGTGATCAAATCCTAAAGAAAATAGTCTAATAGGTAACAATTTCAATCTGCATAACATACCTCACCTATGAACTAAATAACCTATTTCAACTTTTAGTCATTCGGTGAAATTGCACTTTAGATATTTTGTTCCTAAAAAAATTAAATTTGTCAAACCGTCGTCGTGGGAAAAACTTGGAAGTATGGACGATTTTTCCATCAAATCATCGAAAAGACTATTTGTGAACGGACATAAATAAAAATACGCAAGAGCACCACATAAGAAGCAATTTTCGTACAGACAAACAATTGTATGCACAACATTTTGTGAAGTTGTACATGTTGTAAATGAAATAAAAAATATTATTGAAATATTCAAAAACCGACTATAACAATTTTTATGTATCTATCATGAGGCCAAAATTTAAATAAATCGACACATAAAGCCAAAAAAAATCAACCTATAGAAATATGCAAATACAACCTATATGCTTCCTTATACTCGAAAAAAATATAAATAAAAACAGTTCAGAGCTACAGCACCAATTACAAAGTACACTTTTGAGTATGTAAGTAAGTTATTATATTATCAATACCAAGTGCAATTCTTAACCAACTAATCAATAAATTAGTTGGTAAGTGTAAGTGTTAATACAAGCTCACTTAAGATGCTTCGACACTTTACATGGAGTTCAGCTCATTAGCCCATTTACGTCTAACCCTGAAACAGAGCGCGTGTGTTTTTATATTGACAATCACCTCACGTGCTTCACAATCACTGAAGAAAGAAAGACAATGTATATACGAGTAGAATATTGAAGTGATTGTTAAAAGATGTATCAACTATGTATCATTGAATAGATAATATTACAGGTATTAAAAAGGTTGAAAGTTGTGACCAAATTTGATTTGCATGAAAATTTCTAGTAGTGGGATCCTTTCCTTTAAAAGTAATTTTAGTGATTTTAAAATTCAAAGTACTATATTTTTATATCTTGATTCTTTTCTTAGACCGCAGCTGGGGTCTCGGAGTAACTTCTCTAGATCTTTGGACTATAGTGATCTATTGCGCCACCTGCCACTACAAGCTGGTCAATGATTTGGACCCTTGAGCTTGTTGCTACTCGTATTTCCAGGGTGTCAATCAAGGGTGTCTCTAACATTTCTATAACTAGGATGTTCTCTACTAGTGAACCTTGCAGTTAGTAGTATTCACACCATCCCCACATTTGCCAATGGCAAAATAAAAAATAAATTCATTACTATTGTAGATTAATCTTACTTGAGGCCGGATTTGTATAGTCAAAGACTGAGTGCTGCCAACAGTTTTACTGATGCTAATGGCAATTTTTCCGCTTTTAAGACTCATACAGTGATTTTAAATAGAGCTGCCTCGTGGATTGTAATGTTCGATACAAGAAAATCTTTCAAAATACAGATTTCTCCTTTCTCTTTACCTTTATTAAATGACCGGATTTTTTAAGTAAAAACTTCTTTAGCGGCGCTGTGTACTTTTTTGGAATGGGTAAAAATGTATAAACTCGCGTCAGGTCACGTGACCTGATCGAAAATTCGTAAGACGGATGGAGAGAGGACGTATAAGCTCGCGTCAGGTCACGTGACAGGACAGGCGGCGCAAGGCGCTTGCGCGAATGTTCGTGTGTGTATGTAATGTAAATTGTCATGTTTGTGTACGATAGCGCAATAAATGAATATTGTATTCCACCACATAAATAATAGTACTTTTATACTGATAATGAAAGCAATTCGTACAAAATTATTCTCTAACCATTCCAAAATCTCAAAAATGCACAACGTTAATATTCAAGTTTTCACTTCTGCCGGCACTCCCGGAGTGCAACCCGTCGATTTTTTTATGAATAGTATGAATATTAAAGTAATATTAATGGAGCGTTTTCGACGTTGTCTAAGTAAAAGGTTCACATGCTATTGTTGCTATGTTTTCACACACGTATTTGGTCAGTAACTTGAACTTATGACTTGTAGTTGCCGTTTAAAAATCATCAAACAATTTTATAGTTGAAAGGTGAAGGACCTTACTGTGGTATAATATTTTGAATGAGGTAATTTAGATGAACGTGACCTTTAAGAAAGAAATGTATTTTGTGAACTATTTATAGTAGACACTGTGAAGTTATCTTACACAACAAAAGAAGATGTATTGTGAATGTAACTTCTGCAACGAGGGTTCACTTAAGAAAAATCTTGTATATATTAACAGCTTGTTCATATAGAAAACCAATCGCAAAGATTTTCGCCCGTTTGTTTCAACAAATGAACTTTATTGGTTTGTAGATTTAACAATATTCTCTTGGCCATTAATAATTTTTTTTCAATTTTTCTTTAAAACTTTCTTTATAATTTTCACAATTCTAGTTCACTGATTTATTTTTGGAATTAGTATTCTTAGGGAAGTGCACTGGTAGTCTGCTCCTGTTAAAATCAATTGCTCCAGGAGACCTTTCTATGCGATCTATAGATAGCATCGGCCTCCTCTCGAGCTGTTCAGACTACGAAGGTGATTATGGTTACTTGATGCACCAAACAGTAATCAATAAAGAAATAGGTAAAAGAACTTACGTATTATGGCCATCTAGGAAAGTTCAGATCAGTTGCAATTATATGCTAAATATAATAATAATAAATATTTCGGACATCTAACACACAACGCCATCTAGTCCCAAACTAAGCAGAGCTTGTATTATGCGTACTAAACAACTGATAGAAATACTTAAATACTTTTTTTTTGTAAATACATACATATTATACATAGAAAACACCCAAACTCCGAAACAAATATTTGTAGATCATACAAATATTTGGTCCGACCCGGGCATCGAACCCGAGACCTCAAGCTTAGCAGTCGCATACGCTAACACTACGCCACCGAGTCAGTCAAAAGTCAAAATACGAGTTTAATAGATACAATATAAAAATTAAATAATAAATGCCATATAAATCTCTTCTGAAATCGTTCCAGTCGAAGAGAGTGTGTCGTAAAATGTGGTCTCCATACCACGCTACAAAATACTCTTCACTAGGTGAAGAGTCTTCACACAATTGTATAAAATGATTTTTGTTTTATTGCTTCGAAAATCTTTGCCATTTGTAATCAAAAATCCTCTACTGATCATGTTTCTTTAATATGGAATGGAGGGAATATGATACTAATTTCATTTTATTAAAAGGCATCCGTAGTAGCCCGACCAGAAATTTTAGTGCGGCTGTGATTAGGCGCAAACTTGGCATGCCTCATTACGAACTTGGGCAGAATTACGCCGTTATGTCGAAAGTAACGCAGTTGCGAGTTTGTTTCTAACTTGGCTTTCTGTTTAGGGGGTCACAAGTTAGTACTGCATGCCAAATTAAGGCAATGTCACAGCATTTCCTAGCTAGGATCGGGTTTAGCATGTCAAACTTTGGTATAGCTTCGATTACACTACGGTATACTGAACTTCGGCAGTACCGAAGAATTTCCTAATGACACCGGAATTCGGAAATTTTTCGGCATGCCACCATTTTGCTTTCCGAATATGAATTTAATTAAGTACGAATTAGGCAGGCCTAAGTTAGGAAAGCCAAGCCAAAGCCAAGTTCGGCCCGAACTGATTCTTTGGCATGCCACACTCAATTTCTAGTCGGGAGAGAATAATGTCGATTGTAGCATAATTTGTCTTCACAAATTATTCAGAATAATAGACATTACTTATTTCGTAGTCAAACATGATAATGTCAACATAATGATGCTTTAGAAGGTTTTTTCCCTATATATTCACGTGCGTTTCATATAAAATCACATTATGACTTCACAATTTGTAGTGGTATTATTTGGCCATAATTTATTAAATTATTGACAGTAATAAATTGAAAAAAGTGGTCAACAAACACAGGAAATGATGTCAAACCGTTTGGTAAGCCGTACTCTTTTGGCTTAACCTATTTAATTATACATATATGAATGATGATGATTACGTGATTACTATTAAATGATTTAGCATGAAAAGGTTTGTGGAAGATTGAGGTTTAATATGTTTATTCATTAATTGTTATAATTATTGAAACCAACCATCTTTTACGGCTATTTTCAACCAAGCCTTTGATTTAGAATATGCGATCGATGTATACATGAGCAATGCAGACATCATCACAACATGGCGTACAAAGTTTTTTGTATGCTTTAAATATACAGAATTTTATAAAAGTTGACCTATTAAATAATAAAACAATAAGTTCAAGAGAATAAATAAATTATTCTAGATATTTTAGGTTACGGATGAAACCACATAGGAATACGACAGAAAAGCATTAGAGATGTGTTAAATTTATAAGACAGCGTACAATATCGACGGTCCTCTTGGTAGAAGATCGTGAAAACACGAGTGTTGTACAAACACTTCTCCTCTGAGAAACTTCAACATAAAGTTATTTTCTTATAGTCGTTCCAATACTTTATTTAACTTTTGACAGATCACGCACATAAAGTTTTGTAATAATTTTTGATACAATGTACTACAGATAATACTGTACTTTATGGGCGGGCTCCGCCTACTTAGGGATGTGTCATTCGTAATTAATGACCACAGACTATAAAAACGGTTTTGAAATAAATCGATTATCGATTATATTAATAAAACATACAATAAAATTATTGTGATTATATTTTATATCAAATCACGTAAAAAGCTTTATTATTTTGCATTAAAATGCCCTAAATGTCTCTGTTTCAATGCATAAATAATTTGCGTAATGAAAACAGTTCCATCGTACTCGTACCTAGTAATGGGATCGAATGTATTCGCCGCAAATTAATGAATCTAAAATAATTGTTTAGACTTACTATAGTTGGTTCAAATAAAAACTACCTGCGGTACCTACTTGTAATGAACAGGTACAAAATGTTGAAATTCGTAGTAATTTACGGATTAAAAATAAAACAACCAAAAGAGGTACTGTAATACTAATTTTAATTATAAAGAATCGTCTTCTTCGTATGACCAGGAATCATCATCACTTGAGTTCTCAGTAATATTGATTCATTGTCACGGAGCCAGTTTATAATTTCATGTTTTTTGTTGGCCTGTGTTGGTATTTTATTAATTTGACGAGAGTGATAAGGTGCATTATCAATAAATATTATTGATGGCTCTTCGAGTGATGTAAGCATTTCTCTGAACCACTTTTCATACACGTTCGAATTCATCTCCTCATGATAATCTCCTGATCCTCAAGCTAATAGAGCGCCTGGCACAAATCCTTTTACTGTTCCTGCATGACAAATAATCAGTCGTTCGCCTTTTCCCATTGGTACTGTAGAATTGGAGCCAACGGTGTTGTCAGTCCAAGTTTTTGACAGCGTATGATTCGCATTGAGCCAAGTTTCATCTGTGAAAACAACATTCGACCAATCTTCTATTTTTTTTGCTTGTCTTAAAAAATCGCATCTATACAAAGCAATATCATTGCGTTCCATTAAAATTTTTCGTTTGTCACATTTTTGGAATAACATTCCAATGTCTTTCAATACCTTTGTCAGAGAAGATTTTTGACCACGGAACAAACCACTATTTCGAAGAGATTGTGTTAGTTTTTTTAATGTTGGAATCTCTTTTCTTTGGTAATAGTCGTATATATGACGACGAATAGCATCAGCGTCAAAATTGTCAACGGCTGTAACTTTACTAGGCGGACGTTTTTTCTTAGGTGTAGATAGCTTATTCTGTTCCATGCCACTGCTGCCGTAGCCTTCTTTTGTTATTTTTGCCACTGTTGGAGCACTAATACCTAATGCTGCTGCAACACGGTCTCTAACTTGAGTCACTGGTATAAGAGGCCCACCATTACGGCTTTCCTTTTCAAAGTATTCACGAAGTCGCAAGACAAACTCTCTTGTTTGTCCTTTGAGTACTTTCTTTTTTGGCATTTTGACAGTAACGAAGGCAGGAACGATACGCTCAACTCAACCAAACGTGAGAATTCACAAATAAATCAATACGGAGGAATATAAATACTCAACTATATTGAAGGTTACTCATTGAAATACTGTAGATTATTTTAAAATAGACATAGAGAGATTTAATAAAGATCATCAATAGTTTAACAAATACAATATTAACCACTGAATTACAACACAATACAATAATACATTTTGAAAATTCAGTGCCTTTTATATATTTTTTCATGACATAGAACCGTCATATTTGAACAACATTCTTTTAATCCATTTCTTCTTTATTTTGACAAAGGAGGTCGCACATTGAAACACATAGAAATATGAAGTACGAAATTATCTATAAAATAATGAGTTTGTTAAATCGATTAAAACTTCTTAATGCATAAAATCGATCGATGAAAGAAATCGAATAGGTAACGGGTCAGGGTATCACTATTTGATTAAGTATTAGAGCTGTCAAAAGTTAAATAAACTATTGGAACGACTATAATAAAATTCATTCTGATTCTACAGACCATCTATCAGCTCCTCGATTATTATCGTACTGATAATTATTACTTTTAGTACCTAGTTCTTTCTGCTTGAAAAATATAGTCAAAAATATTTTAAAATTTATTTTGTAAATTTAAACTCTAATAATTGTTTCTTATAATGCAGTGTAGATATTCTATATAATGTGTATATGCACTAGTAAATTACTTACTTATCAATAAAAGGAATATTTTGCAATAGCACAAAGTCATATTGATTTCGCTCAATGAGATCATTTATGTTAATATTAATATCTATCTTATCTATCACTTCATAAAGTGCTAATGTTCATTTAACCGGTTAGCCATTGTAATCTATAATTGGTTACAAAATGAACTGAACTGTAAACATTTATCTTAGTGATCCATTAGTTACGATAATTATACAAAGCCTCTTGTCTCATTCAATGAAATGTTTCATTTTAATTCATCATCAAGGTGTTTTCCATAATAACATCGATAAAATAAAAATAAATGTAATTGACAAAGATACTCACCACAGATGGGTCTAATTTCCTCACTTCCTTGATTCGTATAAAGCCGTATATGAAACTTACAACGTAGAATGTTGAACTCACACAGAAAACACCGTACAGTCCAATTTTTCGCACTAATATGCCACTGAGAGCCGCCCCTACTGGCACTCCCACAGAATGGAACAAATTCACTATTCCTATCCTCAACGTCCTTTGTTCTTCTGTTGTGATATCTGCGATATAGCTAAACACTCCCATGAACATTGTAAACCAACCTCCTGTCAACGCTGGAAATATAGCTTCTGTTACAGCTGCTACTTCTACAGGCAATTCATAAAAAAAATACGTATTCAGTATGAGTCCTAAACTCGTCAGTAGTTCCCCAATTATAGGTAGTAGCATACAAAATTTTCTCTGTCCAATTTTGTCACTGTATCCTCCAAGGAAAATCAATATACCACAGGGTAAAAATGATTGCAATACAGTTTTCCAACCAGTTACTGATGCCACTAGGGTTTGTACCGCCTCCTCTTCTGCAGTGTAATTTGCTGTCTCTCTTCTTGTTAGAGCATCACATATATGATGATCGAACTGAAGATTAACTCGACACGCTTTTTCTAAATAAAGATTTTGTGTCGCTAAAATAGACAGCACTGAAGGCATCACGTAGCAAGCCAATATAGGCTCTACTGTAATGAGGGATATCACGCGTTTAAATTTTTGAAAATAACTTAATGTATCCCAGTTTTCATCGTCAATTTTCTCGCTATCTTTTTCCATTTTTGATTTACTTAAACTATTCTTAATTACATTAGTTCCATTTAAGTTACCACCATTTAAGTTAAGAGTTTTATCGGCAGTTTTGTTATTCTCCGCATTTTTGCTATCCACAGCCATGACTATGTCACGCGTATCTGAAACAGAAACATTAATTATTTTTTTACATTTACGACCGTTATATCGATAATCGAACAAGTTTGAATTATACAGAGAGGCACTAAGTTTTTGTATACTTTTTGAATGATTTTGTTTGTAATTTTTCCATCGTTCTTTTGTACATCTAATTGGTAAATGAAACACAGGAACTCGGTAATCATTTCATGATTGTCCTACATGCTTCGTTTAATCGTTTCTAACAACTGTACTGAATCAACTGTACTTGGATAAAAATAATTATTCATTCTTCTGTTTCCTTTTGTGAGTGTCACAATGTTTGGTATCTTTGTCAAAAATATTTTTAGCAACTCGTAAGGGTCATGAGCCTATTTAAGTTTCAATCATTGACATGGTGCAGATTTTTGTATTGAAAGGTTAATAATGTCACAATACAGTTTAATTTAACGGTCTAGTACAGCTGAATCTGTTGCAGAAATACTGTCTAGTACTATTATTAACATTGTTGTCAGGGAACAATTTTTAATCATTATGCTTTAAATTAATGTCTCATTACTTTACTCGTGTAAAGATAATTTTCCTGTATTACTTCCACGTGTGTGAAATTTAAAAAAATCAATTAAGATAGCGCTTGAAATAGTGAAAAATAAACAAAGATCAGTAGGAGTTCATATATAAAATTAAAATTTTTTGAGGTTTTTGAGGTTGTATGGGGGCAATGTCTGGACCGACTAAACCGATTTAGAAATTTTTTTTTATCAATTGAATGTTAGCCACATTATTTGTGAATGTCACAGACTATAAGTATTATTAACCAGAAAAAATATTACCGCAATATCCGACATACACGCGAGCGAAGCCGCGGGCATAAGCTTTTGCTTATATGCGGTTATAAAGTCTCAAAAAAATTGTAAGTATTTTTATTGTAGTGGCTATTTCAGTCAACGTACGTAGAATAGGTATATACAATATATCGGTAGGCATATAGGTATCAAAAAGCATTAATCAATCAAGGTACGTGTTTAATTAAAAGCTTTTTGTCTTGAACATCATTTGATTGATGACATTAGTTAGAGAGGCTTTTAAGAATTGAACAGCATCTAAAACCACCTAGCTACGAAACCTATTGCTCAATGGATTATATAATATTAATTTATGCCTTATAAAGAGACTGTTACATAATAAGAAAATATCAAATTTAATCAAGTGTCATTGATATTATAAACCTGAAGAGTTTATTTGTTTGAACGTGTTAATCTAAGAATCTACTAGTTCAAATACAAAAAATCTATTTGTGTTGAATAATTTTAGCTGAATAGTCTTCAGAAAAGCTATAAGCTATATAAAATCAATCAGCGGAACCGCGTTTCATTAAAAAAATATTGCAAAAAGGAGGATTTTTTTTTGGTTTTAAATTAAGCAAAGTTGTACAGAGCAGTTGGTCAACTATAAAATGCAATTTTCAACATCAACAACATAGGCATAAACCAATGTTTACAATCCAATTCCAGGAGACAGCTATTATAGTGTGACTCTCTGCCACAATGCATTACATGACTGTGAATTCGAAGTCACACAGCGCTAAACAAATTGGTTCATATGATTCCGGGCTTTGTACAATAGGTAAAGGGAACATGCGACATTGATACTATTATTAACTATTGAATGTTAGTATTAAGGTCAGTCGGGGATGACGTCATAATTGTGTTGCAGTTCTGAAATGCTAGATTGTACAAAATAAACACGTGTTTAGTAGCCTCGGTATTATAATGAGTAACATCTAATGAAATCTTGACAATACATTTTAATTTAATTCTTTATCGTATTGAAGTGAACCTTCGCATTTAAGTAGTTTGGATGGCCATACCGTAAAGCACTGTTCTTGATATAATGCGATAATACCGTTAGGAGATATTAGACTTCTTCAATAGCTAATGGTTGATAAACCACTCGAGTTTGGACTCAAACATGTTGTGGTGCAGTCACAAAAACATCAGATATTGACTAGCTGCCCAATGATTTGTGAGAGTTGAGTATAATTTGATGTATAATGCACGCCAATCCCAGGTAATCGATTATTTTCAATTTAGATATTAATTGATTGACAGGTTATGTGCAAATACTGAAAATGATTTCAAAACAAAAGTGATATTTACGGTTTATATAACTTGTGTTGTGATAACAAAATAGTAATAAGATCTTAAGCCACACTTTTGGTAAAGAATTAAAAGACTACGGAGTGTCAGCGCTCTTATTCATTGCATGCCTGTCGTATATCCTTACTCACTCGATGAAACACAGCGCAGGTGCTGTTTTACACCGGTTTTCTGTGAGGCCGTATCACTCCGGTAGAGCCGGCCCATTCATGCCGTCTGCCTGTCTATATATATATATATATATATATTTATTTAGAAATATACAAATAACTACATATGCTTGTCAGCAGTATGGTTACTTTAGTACTTGTAATGTCTATCAATGTACTGGGATCAAATGACCCTCTATAAAATTTGATAAGACTAACTTCGCAATTGTCAAATGTCCATATGTCGATGGAGTAAGCGACGAAGGGAGTAAATACTATATTCTAACTGCGCATAAATAAAGATTTCAAATATCATGGACACATCATAGGATGTTTTGTAGTTGTGTACCCAAGAGTTATTTATAAATTAGACTGCAGCTGCAGTAGTTCCTGTTTGAAACGACTTGTACTCTTACCGATTTCATCATAAACCATTTCCCTGCTGTAAGGCACTAACAAACTATCAAATCATCGATTATGAAACTTGCTATAGAAAAATACTTTACTGGATCGAATCTAATCATACACAAGCCCGAATACTCACCTAACGACCCTTTTACCTATAATTTGCATGTAAAGAAATTGAGAAAAAGACTTCAGTCGATATTATGGTTTCTAGCATAAATGCAATGATTAATGAAAAATATGCTTCTTCACTTTTCGCAGTATTTAAATATACATCCAACCTGTTAGCTTTGTATGTGCTGGTAAGTGGTAAAAAGAAAATATGACATGACATGCATGTAGAACACCGACAATGTTATCGCGTTATTTACAGATACATACACGCTAATACTTATTCAAATATTCAAAACCATAAATTACCTATCATAACTTTACTTACTAATGGCACTAATAGTACTAATCTATTTATATGTTGTACGCTATGCGATTGTATTTCAGAAGAGAACTAACTCTCATTTTTGCTCTAGCAAAATTATAAATATGGACCATATGACTTACATATGATTACATATGACTTTTTTTTTCCTCGTGCGGACCTTTTTTTTTCTTATGGAGGACGGAGATTATTCTGCGATCTCCGTTGCCTGAGGCGTCTGCGATTCCATTCCCGGGCCTAGCGGACCGGGAGGGTTTTTAACCTCTCCCGCTCCGCTGTCTCCTTGGCAAGCATAACTTGTTCGCAAAAAGGAATCGCGGAGTTCCACGCGCTTTCGCTCCGCAACATGACCGCAATCATATTACCGAGCGAGAGAACTACCACCCCGAGACTACGCCTCGGTTCCCCCCACGCCGGACATTCTGCCACCGTGTGGAGCGGCCGTGTCTATGGTCTGGCCATCGCAATGGTGCCACACAGGTGTTGGCTCCTTGCGGATCAGACACAGGTGATCTCGGAGATACTCCTTTAGGTTTTGAGTTAAAGATTTATGAGACAGCGATATTTTTAAAAAAAAATATTTGCCTTATGACTCATCTAATTACCATATCGAGCTTACACGAATCTATCGAAATATCCAGGCAAGTTGCATACACATCACATCAACATCTTTTAATGTATGTAATATACGGTACATAAACCTCTTCTGCGATAGGAGGATAGGAGGAGGAGGCCTACTCTTATCCTCCTCCTATCCTATCCTACCTTGTCAAATACTTTCCTGTGTTTTTTGTGAAACACTTAGATTGTAAACCAATAAGGTTTTTCAACTTTAACAATAAAGGCTGGCTTCTGATTTAGTCATAGTGATGAACACCGGAACTTCGGAGTTAGTACTGTCACTATTTCCTGTGTTGTAATTGTAGTTTAAGCATCATGCAATGACATAAATATCTCATTGTATGATACACAACAGACCTTAACAAAAAGTTACTCGCGTCAACCTTATATTTGATTGCGGACACACGAACGATATCTCTTGTGTATATATTCTTACTAACTGTTGCATGCAGTTTCACCCGCGTATATGCCAGTTATTGCATTGTAAAAGACTACCTAGTCTATAAAAGTTAAAGTATGTCCATGTTAAGTTTCATCAAATTCTGATCACCGGTTTAGAGTTAAACTCGCAATGATAATGTTTTTCAATCTTTAAGGATGATTTCGAGAATAAAAACTATTCTCTAACCTTCTTCACGGTTCTAAACTATCTTCACACCAAGTTTCATCTTAATCGTTTCAGTGGTTATTGATTTCCCATGCAAACTCAAATTCGCCCATTTACTTCGCACCTTTAAGAGCTAATGACTAGGATAAAGCTAGCCTATGTCGTTTTCTGGAACTAGCTTTATATTCAATTTCATTTAAATCAGTTTATTATTGATTTTAGGGTGAAGGGATAATATACATATCACAGGCACTCTTTCGCATTAATAATATTAGTATACATTAGCATACAAGGCTCTTTAATTGTACTTATGGAATCATTAACAATTTCTGTACTTTTTGTTGTAGTTAGGAACTTCACTTGAAAAAAGAAACGTTGAAAAACTCAATAACATTTGCTCATTTAGGGATTTTCCTATCAAGTCCGTAATGAGAATAAATATACATAAGAAAACACAGAAATCGTGAGAAGTAAAAAATTGTGGTATTGAAAATGTAAGTGAAAACCCGCAATATTGAATGCAGTTATTTACTTACATTTTTTATTCAAATAATATTTCAAACGTAGGTGATTCTTTTTAATATATAAAATTACTTGAATTCGTAAGATAATTTTAGTATAACAGTTTCGTTATTAGTTCGAATTATTAATGGATGTATTTTTTTATTTTCCTTATTATTATTGCAATCTGTCTTAGATAAGAAGTAAGGCTACTTTTAATTTAGAAACAAAATATAGATACCTATGTGAAAATAAAATTAAAACCAATGAAATAATAAACATTATCCAAGTATGAAAATCGTGTATAATATCGCGGGTCGCAGCTACGAGTAGATATATATATACGGTATAATAAAGTGTGTCTTTCATTTACAAATTGTATACACATTAGCCCTAAATAACTCACCATCAACGCTGTGTAAAAATCACTTACACCACAAACTGAAATTTCGAAGAACACCGAAAATGCTTCTAAAGCAGTAGTATTAGAAATTATTTTATGGCAGGCCAGGTGTTATTTGATCGTATTTATTTCAAAAACATATCACTGTATTCACCAAAAACACAACTTCTTAGACCCGCCGTGGGGTCTAGTACTTCAAAGAACAGATATTTTATCCGTATATAAGCAGCTCTTAATTTGTAATCATCTCTGAACGAGACCATGGTCAACTGGGTTTTTCCGGTAGGAAGACGTTAACCTAGGTAAAGTAACACTAATGCGTAAAGAAGATAACAACCAAATGACTACTTTATTACATCTGTTTTCATAGTTAACAAGCATGAAATGGCAGTTTGTGCCATTATGCTTTTCACAAATTTAAATCCTAATTATTATGAATGTGAAAAATAGGAATATAGGAGGGCAGCGAGTGTGTTTTCCGTTTCAATGCTCTCATGAGGCATGAATATTACTGGTGTAAACGGAAGTGTGTAATATGTAATATGTCACCGTTCCCGGGCCTGGTAAGTAAAAAAAGGTAAGAGAGTACTTAACCTCTCCCGGTCCGCCAAGCCCCCTGGAAATGGGCTAAGTACCGCAGACGACTCAGGTCAGATCGCAAAACGATTTCCGTACTCCGTAAGCGCAAGCCTGAGCAGATGCAGGCCAGGGTGGCGCCGCAAGCTCTATAAAGTGTTCACGCCCTTTTCTAAATAGAATAGGAGTATCAGGGACAAGAGAGGGCCATTTACAAACCGTAGGTGGCCCGAGGTGCGTCAGAGTTCCATAGATTTCCTTTCGAGGGTGCACCTGGTTCCCCGGCTTCTAGTACCCGAGACGGTGTTCAGTTTTTAGTCGGTTCGAATCCGACATAGCTACCAAATCGGTGGTATACGTTGGAATTTCCGCACAAAAAGGAAAAGGAAATTCTGCCCTGGTCGAGCTTACTCGTTCAAGCTGAAATCAGCGTGGCTCTACTACCTTGAATATGGTACTAAATAATAGCAAATGATTACAGGGTCCCATAAATTAATTAAAAGGTCTAGATGTTAATCTTGTTACCTTCTTGAGAAACTCTCTCTACTTCTAGCATGATCTTTGTACTGTGTTTAGAGATTAACGTTTGGCAGGGAAATTCCCGTTTTAAGCTTTTAGAGATAAATCGTAAAGATTTTTTTTTAACCAATAAAAAGTTATGATAAAAAAATTCAACAATAAATTTATGTGTAGTTAAAATCAGCAATAAAGACATAAACTCTTTAATCGTACTTACTTATTTTCTTATGTCATTCAGTATTAATTTACCCCTACATAATAATTACAACTAAATACGTGTGTGAACTCAGAAACATTTCATTAACGATATAAAGTCAACTAGACGTCTATTTATATCTTAGTAGTGATCGCCCGGTGATCGAAATTCGACCATAATTTATTAAGATGCTTCTGCATCGTTGGGCCTCCAGTCTCACCATCGCCTACGAAACACGACATCACGAAACCTATCATTTTAGGTTGGTCTTCTGTGTTATCCTACCATCAGGTTTCCTGTTTGTATGCACGTCCCCATACCATTAAAATGTTTAAAGCAATCGAACCAGAAGTTTCCGTTCCGTGAGGTGCAATAATGGTTTTTAAACGTTTAACTATTTACGTCTGCTTGACTTAAGGACACTTTTTTTCTACGAATAGATTTCAAATGAGTAAATAATGAATGCGATGACTCTTAAAATCGCCAAACATTTAGAAAAAAGACACGGAAGCATAGTTATTTAACAGTCTCTATCGCAACATCGAGAGTTCGAATTAATGTGTATGTATTCGATTTATTTTGATACGAGAATATTAATCAATGTTTTTAAAGATTATTTAATTTTAAAAAAAACCTTCAAGTGACTCTTCTTCTAAATAGTTGAGGTTAGCTTAAACCTATATGTTTTTCTATTAACGTGTTATGGAATTTTAGTCACTATCGTCAACTTACATCAGTTTCAATAATATTGGCATAGTTTAATTAGCCATTCCATTTTTAAATAATATATGAATTAAAGTCCGGCCACTCAGAGAATGCGTTTCTGACACTTGTAAATTCGACATGAGTAGTGATGTACCATGAATATCATTAATAATATTTGGTAACAGTATTTATAACATTCATTATGCATAATTATTCAATTTAGATATATTTTATATTTCAAACACAATAGTAACAAAATTGTTGATGGATGAATTAAATTTAATCGTAATTTCTGAATGAAACCAAGGGAAAGAAAATAAAAATACTGTATTTATTGAAAAATATATATTATGAATATAATACATAGTTTTAAGATTTCAATAATGTCAAATCAAAATTTAATCCGACTCCCGATTCGCTTGAGGACTCGCTGTCATCTTCACCAACATGTATTATCGTGTTATTATCAATCATAGTGTCTATAGTCTATACGAATATTGCGGTCAAAGTCATCAAATATCATTTTGTTAGTTTTTTCAACCACCTTCATCCAGTCATCTCTTGTGACTTTTTCGCATGCTTCTTTTAAAAGCGTCTTCATCTTTTTTATGCCATATGGTGGAGAAGTATTATGGCGGGCTGCATAACCTTTAATTTGAGCCCAGATTAGCTCTATGGCATTGTACTGGCAGTGATATGGAGGAATTCGGAGAACGCGATGACCGTACTCCAGAGCCAGCTCATATATTTCGTATCGAATATTTGCTAGCTTATGGTCGTTGACTAATTTCATCAGCTCAGCTTTTAGCATTGACATATTTGCGTCAATGCCACTTCTTTGCAGCCAAGCCACCAATTCCTCTTTTCTATTAGCTTGAGTAGGTCCTTTATTTATTTGCACCGAATGATAAGGGGCGTTATCCATTATTATAATTGAAGGCTCTGGAAGGCCAGGTAGCAACACATCCCGGAGCCACTCCTTGAATACAGCCGCATTCATTTCTTCGTGGTAGGCAGTAGTAGTTTTTGACTCAAATGCTAATAAACCATTTTCCACAAAACCATACTTCGCACAACCAGCGTGGCATATTATGAGACGTGCTCCTTTACCGATTGGCACTTTCGACGTCGACGCTTGAGTGTCATCTGTCCAAGAACGAGAAAGCTCGTGATTGGTGTTCAGCCATGTCTCGTCAATGAAAACGACATTGTCCCAATTATCTTTTTTTTTTGCTTCTCTTAGAAAAGTAATTCTTTTTATCAGAAATATAAAGGGATATATAATAATAGTTTTTCATTTATTTTTAATTCAGCTGACTGATATCACGACAATTATTTTCATAAGTTTAGTTTGGTCGTACCTATATCGTATTATAAACTATATTAAATATGTATTAAGTACATTATACACACTCTCTTTCTCCGATGTCCCCAGGAACTTTAATGTCGTTCGTTTAAATGCCCAAAGCATTTCGGCACATTTCCCTGAAATGGTGACAACATTCGACTGTACGACATCCTTACATACTTTGTAAATCATCTTGTTCTACTGTTTTTTTGTGTATTCAATAAAGATAAATAAATAAAATTATATATTATAAAATTAGAACGTTTTATTTAACAATATATCGACCGACAGAATATATTACGATTCCAAAAATACTCAGTTACAATTCAGTATTATTTTGTCTCATCACTACAAAAACAAACTATTGACATAACCTTGAAACAGCGCAGTTGACGTCGTTAGACTTTTAAAAAATATTGTTCTTAAATTAATTAATTGATTAATTGTTAATAACTTTAGCCCAAAATAAAACGTTTATTGTACATTGGCATGATTATTCAATTTTTAATGTTATTACTCATTATTATGGTTAATAAAAGATATTTAAAATTTTGCCATAAGTTGTACGCCAATTCAAAGTTACATCGCCCATTGAATCACGACCTGTCAGGAACGCATTCTCTCAGTGGCCAGACTATAGTACACAATCAATACTTTGGTAGTTTCGCATCACCATAAATAGCAGGTATAAAAATAATGTTTGAAGATAGAATTGTTAATGATTTGAATACTAAAGCCAAAAAACAAGTTATTATTTTCTATTATTTAAAAAAAACCACCTAATACATAACATTAAAAAAAAGAAAAAAAATCAATAACTATATTTACATACATTTTTTTTTTATTTATTTGAATACTTGGTTTAGATGATATCATTTTAATGTTGTAAACTTAACAAAACATAGTTATACTCCACTATGTTCTGTTAAGACAATTTATTATTTAATAGAAGCAGGTTTAAAAAACTCTTAACGTTTGTAGTAGCCTTGCTAGTTATTCTTTCATTATGTAAGTAGAACAATAATAAAACGTCTAAAGTAATATAGCTGTTTCATGTTTTCGTAATTTAGACGTATGAAGAAAAAACACAATATTGTCAGATGAATTCAGTTTCTGCGTAACAGATTACCCATCATAAACACAACATGTAAAAAGTACTCGAGTCTCGCTACGTCGTAAAAAGAGAGATACGAGTATAAAAATAAAATAAAATTAAAAATCGCTTTAATTTCTTGGCATCAAATTTTACAGTTTAATCTAATAATAGGTCTTTACCTATGAAATTGCGTTTCTTCAGTACTGGTCATTTCAAATAAAAAAAAGTTTGTAATGGCTCTGTATTCTAAATTCAAATTAATTTTGTTTTAAAACCATGACATTCTATTAACAAACTCAGTCTTTTGTTTTTTGATTAGCGTTGTATTTTCATTACATTTGAACATTTTTCGTCATAATGGATACTTTAAAAATTCGTGTAATTATGGAATATGAGTTCCGTCGTGGCACCAACGCGACAAAAACGGCACGTAACATCAAAAACGTTTACGGAGAGAACTGTACAAACGAACGCACAACCCTTTATTGGTTTTCCCGGTTCCGTTCTGGAAATTTTGACTTGAAAAATGAAGCTCGTGGTCGTCCGGAGACTTTGGTTAACGATAATGAATTAAAGGCGATTGTGGAAGCTGACGAAACTCAATGTACAGCTGAGCTAGCAGCAGCTTTTAATGTAAGCATCAAAACAATATTGATCCATTTGCGATAAATTGGCAAGGTAGGTTAAAAGCTTGATAGATGGGTGCCCCACGACCTTGGCGGAAGTGCTCGGCGAAGTTTATCGGCGAGCGGCTGAATATCTGGCGGAGAACGGGTATCGTCCTCCGCCAGAAGAGGTACGCGAATGGCGTGAAGCCGCTCGCCGAGCCACGATGGCTCGTTGGTCGTCCCAGCTGGAGGCTCCACGTGCTGGCTTTGCCACCGTGGAGGCGCTCCAGCCGGTCATCCTCGAGTGGGCAGGGCGGCAGCACGGGACCCTTTCCTTCCGGCTGACGCAGGTGCTTTCCGGGCATGGTTGCTTCGGAAAGTACCTGCACTCGGTCGCTAGGAGGGAATTGAGTCCCGCCTGCCACCACTGCGACTGCAGTGAGGACTCGGCCCAGCATACGCTGGAGGTATGCCCCGCCTGGGCGGTGCAGCGCCGGGCCCTCACTGCAGTCATCGGAGGAGATCTGTTGCTACCGGCCATCATACGCTCCATGGCCGGTAGCGACAGCAGTTTTACCGCGGTCGCGACCTTCTGCGAAGAAGTAATTTCGCGGAAGGAGGCGGCGGAGAAGGCCCGGGAGGACGATATCCACTCGGACCCGATCCGCCGCCGGCGCACGGGGCGGCGGAGGCGCGCCTATCAGCGCCTCATGCCGCCCTGAGTGTGGCCGCGGATGGACGGGATGGGTTTTCCCCTCCATCCGCATTACAGGCCAACCGCGAGGGGGCGACGTACGCGTGTGCCGTGCGTCGCCTAAATTGAGATTCTAACTGGAAGAAGGTGCCCGCTTCAGTGCGGGCAGGCGCTGGGAGGCGTCCGGCGTGTTAATAACAGCGTTCCCGGACCCCTCCCTTCTCAGGCGCAGAGTTGGCACACCGTGTGGTTTTAGTCGGTTCGATTCCGACACACCGCCCCGCCGCAAACCCCGGCGGGGTGACGGCCCGAGGGGGTTTCCACGCGGATAAAAAAAAAAAAAAAAAAAAAAATGGGTGTCCCACGACCTTAACGATCGCCGGCGCAACGTACGCGTCGAGACCTGCCTTTCGCTGCTCAACAGGCAAAGAAATGAAGGAATTTTGAAACGAATAGTTACGTGCGACGAAAAATGGATTCTGTTCGACAATCGAAAGCGCTCAGCAAGTTGGTTAGACCCTGGTTCAGCACCAAAGCAATGCCCTAAATCAAAAATGACCCCTAAAAAGGCGATGGTCACTGTTTGGTGGTCTAGTGCGGGTGTGATTCACCACAGCTTTTTACAAAACGGCATGAGCATTAATGCAGATGTGTACTCTGAAGAACTGGAGAGAATGATGGAGAAGCTTGCACATCTGCAATCAGCTTTGGTCAATCGGTCGTCCCCACTGCTCCTTCACGACAACGCGCGACCCCATACTACGCAACAGACAGTCTCCAAGCTGCAAGAGCTGGGGTTGGAAGCTCTCCCTCATCCGCCATACTCACCAGACCTTGCACCTACCGACTATTACTTTTTCCAAAATTTAGACAACTTTTTAGTGGGTAAAAAATTCAATTCCCGAGAGGCAGTACAAAATGCCTTTGAAGAGTTTGTTGCCTCCCGTCCAGATGATTTTTACAAAAAGGGCATCAATAAACTGCCAATGCGTTGGCAAAGATGCGTCGATTGCATGGGTGATTACTTCGAATAACAGAAATAAAAAAGTTTGAAAAAATATGTACTTTCACTTATTGCATACAAAACGGCAATTTCATAGGTAAAGACCTAATAATTATCTCTTCTACTATACTATGGATACATAAATAAAAAAATATTGAACGAAAAAACTAATCACTGTTTCTTTTTCTAACGCTATATATATATATATATATATATCTAATTTCATTCAATAACTAAGAATGGTCCTTTCAGCAACATTCGGCGCCGGTTATAAAGCTTGATCCACCCAATCTTGGTTAGAAAACAACGTTTTGGATCTCATTAGAGCTGTAGCCTTGCCTTCAGTCCTGATATTAATCTACTGGATTATGATTTATGATCAGTTTTAGAAAGTAAGGCTTGCTCTAAACGTCAGGATAATTTGTAGTCCTTAAAACAATTCATACGATTAGCTGTGAAGAATTGGCAATCAATGTTTAAAGAACTGCATTGACTGATTGGATATGAGTATTCCGCCGAAAGCGAATCGTAAACCACTTGAGCATTTAACGGAATTCAGACACATGATCAGATTTACGTAGGGCAAATACGAATCATATACAGAGATTTTGTAGTCGCTCAAGCTTGTTGTTATCAATTTATGCTTCAGTTAGATTCAGATTACTCACATCGGCATAGTCGAGAATTGGAGGTAGAAGCGCAATCGGAAGAAAATTACGTAGTCTTCGTAGAGACCCGGCAGAAGCAAATAACGACTCTTTCAGCTGATCTCTTGTGTGTTGTGGACCCCAAGATAAAGTATTGTCCATGTAAATCCCAAAAATGTTTACACTAGTACTGATCAAGGGTTATGCCAATAAATTTATTTTGGGGCAGTTGTGCACAGTTAACTCTTAAGACCAATCTGGAACTGCCAATAACATATGCCTGCATCTTAACAGGATTAAATGTCTGTCTGTCTGTCAAGAGCCTTTTTCTCAGGAACGCATGAAGGTATCAAGCCGAAATTCTGTCTAAAATTCTGGCTGAAATCTGAAACATCAAATACTCAGGTCTACTGTCCCTTATAGCTGTGAATAAATGAAACTTCTAAGCCAACGCAATCAAAAGTTACAGCCGTTTATGGTGCAAATTTTCGACACTCGCTAGGGAATCAAAACCTACAGGGTACTTCCCGTAAACTCAGAATCTTGAAATTTGGTTCGAAGTAACGTCTTATAGCACAGATAAAGGAAAAAATACGAAAAGCCTAATTTTTTTATTACATCATATAATGGGTAGGTATCTACAGATGTGTACGGAACCCTCGGTGCGCGAGTCCGACCTGAACTTGGCCGGTTTTTTGGACGTAATCCGTCGTATCTTCTCAGTAAGCCACGGTGCCGGTAAATATTTAAGTTTAATCGATCCCAAGTGTGCGTGTACGTTATTCTATTGTATTAAGTTTTAGGTATATATATATATAAATATTTTTACTTTTTAGTTTACACACTGCGAATTTAATAAAACAGATCAGATGTTTGATGTTACGGGCGTCCTCTTTTAGTTTAGCAAGATTCATTTCGCTAAAATTTCGTTGCACAAGAATTCTCGGCTTTGCCTCGGGAGGACGGATAGCATAAAAAAGAAATACCCAGTTAGGATTCTTATCCTAACTGGGTATTTCTTTTTTATGCTTTCTCTTGAAAGCATCAGCTGGATATTGGCCATGGCTGATGACATAATCCAAATTTGCGCGTTCACCGCTAAAAAACTCCCGTGGGTCGTATGTCCTCGTTTTGAAGACACTCCCCTATCTGCCTCAGCCAATATTGGGATACTCGGTCTCGACGTATCGAGCGAAGTCCAGTTTCGTGGCCATTTGGAGGGTAAGGCCAAATTGGCCTCAAAAAAGCTAGGTGTGCTCAACAGATCGAGGCGGTATTTCACTCCGGCCCACCGCCTTCGTCTTTACAAAGCGCAGGTTCGGCCTCACATGGAATACTGTCCTCATCTTTGGGCAGGGGCACCCCAATACCAGCTCCTCCCTCTGGACCGCATTCAGCGGAGGGCGACTCGTATCGTCGATTGCCGGGATCTTTCAATTCGGCTAGACTCTCTGGCACTGCGTAGAGATGTGGCTTCACTGTGCATCTTCTACCGCATTTACCATGGGGAGTGCTCCGAGGAATTGTTCGGATTGATCCCTGCCGCATCTTTCCGCCATCGTCCTACGCGACAGAAATATCATTCCCATCATCTAGATGGTTGGCAGTCCACAACTGTGCGATTTTCCCGAAATTTTCTGCCACGCACAGCAAAACTGTGGAATGAGCTGTCGCCTGCGGTGTTCCCGGACCAATACGACCTTCAAACCTTCAAGAAAAGAGCATACTCCTTCCTAAAAGGCCGGCAACGCACTTGTGACGCCTCTGGTGTTGCGGGTGTCTATGGGCGGCGGTAATCGCTTACCATCAGGTGATACGTCTGCTCGTTTGCCCCCTATACAATAAAAAAAAAAAAAAAAAAAAGAAGAGACAAGAATAAGGTCTACGCTAACTACAACAACAGGTTCTACGAAAATTTCTCTTTCTAAACACGCTAACGCCTCTGTTCTCCTATATTATTGGCTAATATTTTGTTTTGATCATGTGAATTAGTGTTAATAGACGTCATTCCCAAACATTTGTCAGTTTCCTATTATCGAATACACGTTTGTAGAATGCAATTTGGCTAGAGGGGACACATCGCCTACTAGAAGTATCTTGAAATTTTGAAGTGTTGGTAAGTGAGTTAACGACGCATTGACGGAACTTTGTCTTACATCATTAGATTAAATTAGAATATTGAACTATATCAACAGGCCTCTTAGTTTCTAAAACTTCAATCTTAAAGTTCTAGCCACAACAAAGTTCAAGAAATTCAAAAATAACCACGGTTTTATTGTTGTTGTTTTGAAATTATTGTTTTTTTGTTGCACTTTGCCGTGAGAAGTGTATGACATTGGAGATGACGGGTACAAGCACCAAAAGAGGTAAAAGCCTTGAATCCGTTCGCTGGTTCATATAATCACAGGTCCAAACACCTTATCGCTGATAGGTATTTAGAGGTCACCAATTTACTTCTTACTATAGAAGGTTAACTGATTGATGACTTTCAAGAATATAATTATATTTCTTAGATACTGATTGATAGAGATTGTTCACGTGACAATGATTTACCTATTATATTAAACTTCTGAAAGTCTACCTACCTATAATGTAATATTCATTAGCATATATGTATTAACTTTTGCCAAACATGGTTCCGGGTTTGACAAAAACTTTTATTGTAGGTATTAACTTCTAACATCCGTATCACATTTCAGTAATGAATACATGCAAAAAGTGTACTTATAATTTAACCAGCCTGTTTATTCAAGTTGTGAGGTAAGTGACGTGGGCTGGATGTTGAGGTATTGAGACAAGACGATCATTTTCATGAAGCCGCAGGAACGCCACGCAGTCGCAGCGTTGCGTGTTGTTTTAAAGTAGAATTGCGATAATGAGCCGTGTCCCCGTGTTACAACGTAATTATGACGTCGTATGGATCATTCATCGTCCATTCGTACGTTAGCGTGCTTTTATATGAGACAAAATTGTCGACCCAATGGAAGCGAACTCTGTGTTATGTCCGATATATTTATGTGTAATAATGCAATTTACTATCGCATATATAATACTTAAAATAGTACTGGTAAAATGGTGATGTGGTTGCATATTCGGTTTTAGTGTTCATTTTAATTGATTTTAATATCGTGACTTCGATACTGCCGGTCATTGTGCCACTGAAGTTTTTAATTTTATGTATTCGTTGTATGTCTCCTAATCGTAGTGTGTAATAAAGATTATCATCTATCTATCTGTCTAATATTTATATTAATATGTTGTAATTAGGTACAAGTTCCTCCTGTTAGTTGAAAAGTTCAAAGTCAACTTTTGTAAAAGGTACTTTCAGGACATTACAGCAAATTGGCCTCATTTTATATACTAACATTCATAAGAATGCCGATCTATTAAATAAATATTTCTTCAAACATATTCTTTAATCGTTTATATTACTTGGTAAAAAAAGTAGTTTGTATTTTGCTACACACCAAAGTTTGTAATAAATATCACGTTTTAAGTAGGAATTAGATCAAACAATAACACGTAAAATATTTAAATCTACGGAAAACCCATGTTTAAAATATGTACACTTTTAGTTTTTGTACGTACATTTATAATTATAAGCAAAAAGTACTCTTGTTAAACACATTGACTTTGTCAGTATCGTATCTATGTGAAGAATTTATTCCCACACAACCGACCCATAATAACAATATAAAATCATATATATTATTATACATAAAAATCTAGTGATTGTGTTGATAAAATACTTAAATTCCTTTACATTAGATTTTACGATGAGCCGGTTTTTATAGACGTATAAATTTTTGAACGAATATTCCTTAGATAACCTAACATTCGTGTGGTGATCGATTAAGAATACTGGGTGTCACACGCTAAACCAACCCGCTTGGCCAGCATGGTATTGGGTATAGGCTAAAACCCCCTTTCTCTTTCTAAGAAAAGGCCTATGTACAACAGTGAACTGTTGCATGGTGTGCAAAACAAGGATTGGCAATTGATATGAAGTTATTATATTTGAAAATACCGTTTCCTAACCAACAGGAAAAGCTCTTTCGCAGATAAAATTGAAGAGAAAAACTTAGAACACCCATAATTATCACAAGTAGCAATCAAACTCATATTATATTAAAATCATTTAAATAATAAAAAAAGAATAAAAATTTAAGAAAATTTAAAATGACCGGTTAATGTTTGTCAGGTCAACGGCTATTATGTACCACAAAATACCGGATGAATTGTTATCGTTTCGAGCGGAACATCGACTAAAAACATTTCAGTTTCAATGATGTTTTGATTATAGAACGACTGCATACAATGAAAGAAAATTCTATGAAATACAAAGTACATATATAAGTTGCTTATAATATCACAAAGAGTTTTGTTCTGCCTCCGTAATCTTATTTTTCTCAACCACCATATGGATTGGAGTTTTTCTTTTTGGTCTATTTATATCTTAGATTGACAGATTGACAAGGGAGAGGGGTGTGATGACTGGGACCTACCGAATATTTCTTTACCTTTTAGTACTTTTTTAAAAGCAAGTTATTTTAAATTAAAGAAAAACACTCATAAGAGTGAAGACGATGCTCTATTATAGTAATGCTAGTATGAATATTGAGAATAAAAATTTGAGTCCACAGCTATAAAACTTATTTAGTCTATACAACGAACATTAGAATGTCTATGTCGGCCATCATCAGTCAATTTAAAATATCAAGGTAAAACGACGTTGCATTCATTTGTGATTGCTTCCCAATCGGAATACCAATTTGAACATTGAAGAACTTCTGATCTAGTTTTAATCTTGTGACTTAAATTCAAATATTGCACTTCTTAGCATTATATTACTATTTCAGTTGAAAGCCAGAAGGTAAGCCTCTACATGAATGATGAATATGTATTTTTTTTAAAAATAAATAAATATCCGGACATCTAACACACAACGCCATCTAGTCCCAAGCTAAGCAGAGCTTGTGTTATGGGTACTAGACAACTGATATAAATACATATATACTGTTTTTTTATGTAAATACATACATATTATATATAGAAAACACCCAAACTCCGAAACAAGTATTTGTAGATTACACAAACATTTGGTCCGACCCAGGGTTTGAACCCGAGACCTCAAGCACAGCAGTCGCATGCACTACCACTGCGCTACCGAGGCAGTTTAGAAGTACAAATGTTATTTAAGAGTTGAAAATCGACCTCAAAGAACATAATATTGACCGTTTTTACTAAACCTTCGGTATTTACTTTTAATATTTATTTTGTATACAGATAATCATTGTTCATTCCCGTGAAACTATTGATAAATCATGGTGACACGGGAAGATTTCGCGTCATTATACGCAACAGTTGCCTATTTTTGCAACGGATGCAGATAGAAACCCACTGGCAGTTGTGGAATCTCATCTAGAACAATTACATCGTATAGCAATTACGTTTGTTTGATGGTATGTTGAGGAACAATAGAATGACAGAGCTCACAAGGCCGCCTGTACACCATTAGAAGATACCATCAACTCTGGCATCGGATTAATACTTAGAACTTGGAAAATATAATTAGGTTTTATGACAGTGTCTTTTGTCAGTTTACGTATGTCTTAAACTAAATTAGATGTTTTCAAATGGATACTTCTTAAGCCGCGTTGAGCACTTTTTGGTAGGGAAAATCTTATGATAATTTTAATTTATTGTTTATGAAATTTTTAATATCTCACATTAATTTTACAAATAACGTTCTAAGTTATAAGTTTTCACTCCTACCGGCAGTCCTTATGACTGCCAACTATTTAAGTTTATGGTTAAAAGTGCTATACACCGCGGATTATGTAGTCTTTACCAGTCACATAAGAAGCTAAATTGAAAATATATTACCGAATTTCAACTGAATGAACTGAACTTCTAGCCATACAAAGGTTTCGTTAGTTATATATGTGATATTCCTTCCTTAAAGAGTTTTGTTTATAACTTTAACATGTACCTTTACAACAACAACCGCGATAATGCCACGGATCGAAGCTAGCCTAAAAAAATCCTAAGTTACTAGTTATGTCACCAGCTATCTGCCAGTGAAAGTTCCGTCTAAATCAATCCTTCCGTTTCAGAGATCCGGGATAAACAGAAAGACAGACAAAAAATAAATAATTTGATTTAGAATTTGAGGTTAAAATATAGTACTTACATATATACTTTCGTATACAACTAAAAACTTGTTAAAACAACAATTTTATCAACTTTAAAAAAACATCAGACGAAAATTTACTGCCTTGAAACATTATAAAGCGTAAAATAAACCAGCTCTAATATGACTGACTAAAAATATCATGTGACAATTCTTGTCTATGCCTAATTTTTCTATTTTAATGGAATAGGGACCAAACGAGAAGACGTAACGCTTGATGTTAAAATGTATGTACGTACGTGCATAATTTCAGATCGACTGCACCAAATTGGACTGCACCAATTCTTTCTTTTATGTGTTCGTTATTGTCAGGTCTAGATTTGTGTGGAGAAAAACTAAAAGAAAACTGGAACCGTTATATTTTCGAAGTCCGCCACTGCACACTACCCGTGGGAATCTAAAGCGGGTTAAAAAAATAAAAAAAAAAAATTTCCGCATTTTTTTTTTTTATTTATGAAATATTCACCAATAAAAGTATTTCGGTGCGAAGTTCGCCGGGCCAGCTAGTTGTAAATATTTAAATGAACCCATTAAGACAAATGTGTGTATCAAGGTCTATACGGATAATATTGAAATCATTCTCTAATCACTAACTGTAACGGAGTTTTACCTTTTATCATCAGCTCATCTCAATAACTTGAAAGTATACAACTAAAGGCATAGAACAACCCTATGTCCAGCAGTGGATTGCGGTAGGCTGGTGATGAAAGTATGCAGATACGTATGAAATTAAAAGAATTATCCTCCAACTTGGAGGAATTGTACCTTCCATTAACGTTTAATTTGAAAGAATACGACTCAAGGTAACATACATACATATGACATTTAAAGATTTATCGGCTAACTCCTACCCCTTAAGGAGTTGTATGTTTCATCATGAGCTCATTATCATGAAATTACGACTACCAAACATAAATATTGAAATACCTTTATTGACTAGAAATATAAAAGCAATTCATGCCTATAAAATAGGCCTCCCCGCAGCAACGATTCATAACAAAAAAGCTGCAAATTAGACACAATAATAACTTTAAAATAAAAATATATTAACACCATATCAGATCCTGATATGGTGATATCGCAACCACCTCGGGAACATACCCTTTCGAATACTCAATACTTAAAACTTTATTGCATCTCATAGTTTATAAATGGTCTTACAATAATTTATATTGTTCCACTATGAACCCTGTCGGGCACAGCAAAATTACAAATAAAATAGGTTACTTAACTTAAAACTAATACTATTCTGTACATTGCTATAATTTCATATATAAGTATGTATTTAATAATATATATATGTGTGTGTGTGTGTGTGTGCATGTATGTGTATTTGTATAGCAACATGAATTATATTTAAAATTTACTACTGCAAATGCTATACTACACGTATTCGCTATATTTAGTCAATAAACAAGAATACAAAAAGAATTGTCAAAATCGGTCTACAATTGACGGAGTAATCGGTGATCATACATACTATTACCTAGCTAGTAGTGATTTTATTGACCTAAAGACTTGAAACTGATTTGAAGAAAATCGAGATTTTCCATTTTATTTCGGTTTTAAATTCTATCGTTTTAGCAGTCTGACTCTTTAGAAAACGAAGCCGAAGATTTTGTGAATCATCAATACAAACATCCAGTATGATAAAAACCTTTAATAGTTTGTGCTTCAACAGTTTATGCATTCATTGCAGCAAAATTTTTCAAACAGTATTATAATTTCGTTTACGTTTGTTGCAACGTGATTCTATATAATTTTTTTACCATTCAAGTTATTATTGCTTAGTTCAAGGAGTTCCCACAATGATATATTGTTCTCACTAATCGTTATAGCATTTACATGTGACTTCACGACATTATAGTCCGGCCGCTCAGAGAATGCGTTTCTGACACTTGTAAATTCGTCATGAGTAGTGATGTACCCTGACATTAATAATATTTGGTAACAGTATTTATAGCATTCATTATGCATAATTATTCAATTTATATATATTTTATTATATTTCAAACACAATATTAACAAAATTGTTGATGGATGAATTAAATTTAATCGTAATTTCTGAATGAAACCAAGGAAAAGAAAATAAAAATACTGTATTTATTGGAAAATATATATATTATGAAATACATAGTTTTAAGATTTCAATAATGTCAAATCAAAATTTAATCCGACTCCGATTCGCTTGAGGACTCGCTGTCATCTTCACCAACTTGTATTATTATGTTATTGTCAATCATAGTGTCTATACGAATGTCGCGGTCAAAGTTATCAAATATATTTTATTTTGTTTTTTCAACCACCTTTATCCAGTCATCTCGTGTGACTTTTTCGCATGCTTCTTTTAAAAGCGTCTTCATCTTTTTATGCCATATGGTGCAGAAGTATTATGGCGGGCTGCATAACCTCTAATTTGAGCCCAGATTAGCTCTATGGCATTGTACTGGCAGTGATATGGAGGAATTCAGAGAACGCGATGACCGTACTCCAGAGCCAGCTCATCCATTTCGTATCGAACATTTGCTAGCTTATGGTCGTTGACTAATTTCATCAGCTCCGCTTTTAGCATTGACATATTTGCATCAATGCCACTTCTTTACAGCCAAGCCACCAATCCCTCTTTTCTATTAGCTTGAAAAGGTGCTTTATTTATTTGCTTATTTATTTGCACCGAATGATAAGGGGCGTTATCCATTATTATAATTAAAGGCTCTAGAAGGCCAGGTAGCAACACATCCTTGAGCCACTCCTTGAATGCAGCCGCATTCATTTCTTCGTGGTAGTCAGTAGTAGTTTTTGACTCAAATGCCAATAAACCATTTTTTCTGCCACCATCACCACCAACCATTCTTCAACCATTCATCTGACTGATATCACGACAATTATTTTCTTAAGTTTGGTTTGGTCGTACCTATATCGTATTATAAACTATATTAAATATGTATTAAGTACATTATACACAGTCTCGAATAATTTCTCCGATGTCCCCAGGAACTTTAATGTCGTTTGTATAAATGCCCAAAGCATTTCGGCACATTTCCCTGAAATGGTGACAACAATCGACTGTACGACATCCTTATATACTTTGTAACTCATCTTGTTATACTGTTTTTTTGTGTATGCAATAAAGATAAATAAATAAAATTATATATTATAAAATTAGAACGTTTTATTTAACAATATGTCGACCGACAGAATATATTACGATTACAAAAATACTCAGTTACAATTACCTATTATTTTGTCTCATCACTACAAAAACAAACTGTTGACATAACCTTGAAACAGCGCAGTTTGACGTCGTTAGACTTTTGAAAATTATTGTTCTTAAATTAATTACTTAATGACATGGCCAAAGCCTTTGATAGGGTTTGGCACCGTTCGCTTCTCTCCAAGCTACCGACATACGGTTTACCCCTAAACTCTGCAGCTGGGTTGCCGCATTTCTGCACCAGCGCCGCATTAGTGTCCTTTGCGACGGTGCGGCCTCTGAGTTTCAGCCGATGAACGCTGGAGTACCTCAGGGGTCCGTCCTGTCACCCACGCTGTTTCTTATGCATATCAATGACATGCTGGCTCTTGCTAACATTCATTGCTATGCAGACGACAGCACAATTCACGGGCGATATTTTGGACATCCCACAGCTGGGCTAGCAAATAATGATAAGAAACGACGGGAACTTGTCGCTCAACTCGACCATGACTTGGACCGCATTTCTCAATGGGGTCTGAGAATCTGGTCGAGTTCAACGCCAAGAAAACACAGGTGTGCGCGTTCTCTGCCAAAAAGTCTCCATTCCTTCCCCTTCCCACTTTTCAGAGCACTCGACTGCCATTACAAGGTAGGCTCGATATCCTGGGCATGGATATCAGCCGCGATCTCAACCCTCGCGAATACGTTGAGAGTGTCACTAGGGCGACCTCGCGGAAGCTAGGTATCCTTAATAGGGTGAGACGGTTCTTCTCGCCCGAGCATCGGTGTCTGCTTTATAAGACCCAGGTTCGCTCGTGCGTGGAGTACTGTTCTCATCTTTGCGATGGAGCCGCGCAGTATCTGTTCGACGCTCTCGACCGGTTGCAGCGGCGAGCCATCCGCATTGTCGGCAGTCCCCAAACCACCGAGTCCCTTGAGCCTCTGCAGTTGCGTAGAGATATCGCATCTATGGCAGTCCTTTATCGCCTTTATCATGGAGAGTGTTCTGAAGAGCTGTTCCAACTGGTCCCCCCTTCTCCCTTCCTCTACAGGACAACACGTGCTGGTCTTGGATGTCACCGCTTCAGAGTGGTAGACATACGCTCTCGTACTCACCGCTTCGGTTCTTCCTTCCTGTGCCGAGCGGTCAAAACCTGGAACTCACTACCTGCGTACGTGTTTCCCTCCCGCTATGAACCCGGGTCCTTTAAGCGGAGCGTGAAGAAGCATCTCACTAGGCCGCCATAGTGTGGGTCGCCATGCTGCAATGTCCCTATTAGCATTGAGGATGGTGACCACCACTCCTGGATTCTGCTCGTGCTTTCCATCAGGCAGAGCAGAGTCATTTTGGCAGCTAAGACATTAAAAAAAATATATATATATTAATTAATTAATTGTTAATAACTTTAGCCCAAAATAAAACGTTTATTGTACATTGGCTTGATTATTCAATTTTTAATGTTATTACTCATTATTAAGGTTAATAAAAAATATTTAAAATTTTGCCATAAATTGTACGCCAGTTCAAAGTTACATCGCCCATTGGATCACGACCTGTCAGAAACGCATTCTCTCAGTGGCCAGACTATAAGTACATTTTTTTATCTACAAACATCAGCACACAGATCTTTCATACTTAGACTACAAATTTGTATGCATTTCTGATGAAAAATTTAAATCTTTAAACATTGAAATTTTAAAACACTATATAACCCGTCGACGTAAAAGCTTTGATAAAATTTATATGGCCTATTTCACTCGGCCCATTATATATATATAGACAACAAGTTAAGTCATTAATTAAAATCGATTCAGTAGTTTAAGCGCTACGGTGAATCATACATTCTTTCCAGATAACAAGTTCATGAAGTAAGGTTTTGTGCTAAACTCATTTTTATTTATTTTTAAGACAACTCTTGCGCTAAAAATAATTCCTGTGTCGCGGGGGACTTAACAAACATACATGAAACGGACACAAAGTACAGACAGACTTAGAACAACAATTTGTGGATCACACAAAGTGTTATTCCATGTGGGATTTGAACCCACAACACTTGAAGTAGGGACCGGCGTGGCGACCGCTTAACCACTAGGCCAAACGTGCAGTAAATTGTAAGTAACTTGATAGTGAATGGCAAATTTATTTTTAAACATAGTTTGAAAAATGGCCGTGACTGTTGGCTTTTTAAGTCGCTGTTAAGTAATTAAGTACCAACGATTATTTCTTATTTATTATGCTTAAACTCATATCATTAAATTATTCTATACTGGCGACCTAGTCCAGCTTTGCATGGAAGTCTTTAAAATTCTTGGGTTTGTCTGTTTTATAATAGGCATGTATTATACATATAAACCTGTTACTGGAGACATTCTATCTATTGCTGAAAACTGCATTAAAATTCTTTGAGTACTTTATAAGATCTAAGTAAGCATACAGCGGAAGCTACTCATAATATCCCGAGATGAAGACTTTTTAATTAAGGCATTTCGGTTGTTCTTGAAGGCAATGTGTATATTAGCAATTAAAGCAGCTGGTGAGCTACAAGGAAGATATCTTTGCTATGAGCTTTAAGATAACTAACGTAAGAATTATATCCAGAATTTATGACCCGATGAAGATTGAGCAAATAAATAATTATGAGTATACTTTGGGTTACTTGAAACTTAATTAATTACATGTTGAGATATAGCGCTTAACGTTCACTGCAGAGACAAGGTAATCTTCAAACAAACTTTTTTAACCAGGATGGTATATTAGCTAAAATCTTCTTTATAAAGAGATGGTACGTGGTTTCGGAAATTCGTGATCCGTGAATATGTCCAGAAATCATAGATCTTCAAAACCATTACTTGTCGTATAACTGTGGAACTTAACAAGTAAATAATTTTCGTCAGTCGAAGAGGATGTTCGAATTGAACAATATTAAACAAAACATGAAATCGTGCAAAATTTTAAAAGCTTATAAGGATATGAGAATGGTTAATATGCAGATATAACGATGTACTTCCTTTTTCAACGTAAACGAAGTTAATTTATGACCTCGGAGATTATTGTAATATTAGGTTGGTATAATAGCACTATTGCCCTTGACTTAAGATGCGACTGTATGATTTTAGATGATGCTTTGCATACCATACTTACACGTTATAAAATAGACAGCTTTACTAAAGTTTATTACTAAACCGTTTAATTTAATTACTTTAATTCACTAATATTTAATGTTTTCTTAGATCGTTTGAATCATATAGTGCATCACCGTACAATAATGTCATCAGTTAGAGCACAGGATCTTAGTCCCTGTGTTGCACCCAAAGGAAAATCCAAGGTGAGGCACAAGTCTGCCCTGATAAAACAAAAGTGTGTCGCCGCATTTCGAGTAACCAATTCTCTCAGCATAAAGGGGTAGGTAGGAGAGTTCAGCCTCTATACTTTATTTTAGGTTCCTACAGCCATATAATTGATGAAAATGTATCTACGTATATATGTATGTATCATTGGTATCAATATATGTACAATTAAAAATATCTAAGGAATATTGACCTAAATCGTTATTTGCGCTATAAAATTGCAGGCCTCTGATTCAAGAGCAAGGTTTTGAGGTGGAAATACTACTTGGAATAAAGCTGTTTATAATTATATATACATGTATGTGTCCACTGTGCATGTCACGGTATTTGTACACAGACCACATATGTACATATGTTTCTGAGACTTTACTGACAATTGATTACGATCTTACTACATATTTTTTGAATCGCTGTGCATTCTACATTCAAACAAAGTTAAAATATCCAGTTATGGATATTAATATATTTTAATTTTACATATATGTATAATTACACATTTTAAACTTAAATTGTTTTTAAGCTATTGCATAGCTTCTATCGCGGGCCTTGAGCGTGGAGACCGAATCACGAAAATTCCGTAACGAAAAAACCTAACACCCCGATTCCGACCGGCACAGCGGTGATACTTTTTAGTTTTGCCATCTATCAAAAAATACCAGAACTTATTATTATTATTTTTTTTTGTTTTTATTTTTTATATCAAAGAAAAAAAAACCAAAGAAAAAAAAATACTGCATAAATAAAATAAATATATAATTATAATTGCATACGTTGATAAAAATGCTATGCAATAGCTTTACCGCGGCAGTCTCCGAGTGCCACACGTCTTTTTTTTTGTTTCTCTTTATTTTTAAAGGGATTTTTACCCTATTAGGGTATGCCAATCCCATAAGGCCTTAACTTAAACAAATATCAACTTACATATTACATGCTAAACTGTACAATTTAATAGCTTTTTGTTTTTATATAGTCAAATAGTGTAAATAGCCAAAACAGTTTGAATTGTACCGACATCCAAACAATTCAGGCTTAACAGTGTCATTACTACATATCTTATAGATTTATTCTTGACACATTCCATTAACAAATGTTGAACATCGTCCACAGTGTTATATATCTCACAATTTGGTGAGTTAACTCTACGTATAAGATATTCAAACTTTATTGATGGAATATGTCCAGGACGCAATTTAAGAGCTGTTATAACACACGATTTACTTATTTCTAAGTTACCGAACCACGGTAAATGCGGAGGTACGGACTGAATAGTCTTGTAAAAAATTCCCTTTATTTTAAACTGTTCATCAAAATATTGTTTCCATTTATTGTAACATTTAACTTTGACACATTAACATTTAAAGGCCGCCTCTGTTATTGCGAGTGCCCATGGGCGGCGGTAATCACTTACTACCAGGCGATGCGTCTGCTCGTTTGCCCCTATTATACATATATATATATTTATATATACCAGCACGAAGTAATGTTCAAATTGTTTTGATTTGTAATCTATTGCTGCACTTTTGACCTTTCAATTTTGCGCAAATATATGAATTAATGTTTATGAATATTTATTGGCGATATAAATTTATATTTATAGTTATCTCTTTACTAATCCAAGTTGCATACTTTGAAAACCATAGGTTTAGCTTATTTATTTATACTCGAGGATAATGATTTTATGTGTGATTGGGACTAAAACATATTAACAAAAGCACGTAGCATTTACATTATATGATTACTGAAGACCACTCGGAAGTATGTCATTGTAGTACTCTTCCGTGCGACTGAGCAAGGAAAATAACTAATTTATACTAAAATCACGTTCCAATGACCAAAACAGTAATAACACCAAGGTATTAAAAAAAACAAATACGCTTTAACAGTAAGCTAAATTGAAAATTATAAAAGAATTTCACTATCACCAAACAAACCTATTATTATTATACATTTTCATTAGTTCATTGTCTTCTGATCAACATTATTCATCTTTAGTGTATTAAATGACAGACGTCATGTCGCAGTTGATGGCCTCGTCAGTGCAAAGAATCTATTTTTTAAATTTTTAATAACTGTATTAGTATGTTCGACAAATGAAAAGTTTATTTCTAAAAGTTACAGTAAGTTACATTACCTATTAGATAGTTCTAAATAACGCCAATAGAAGGGTGTTACAATAAATTTTTAAAGTTACATAATATATATCGATTTTTGTACGTTCTATTTTCATATTCTTATATTTTATTTTGTGTACTTAAATTCTCTGGAAACCAATAGAACACAATAGTTATATTATTTTGACTGGCTCTGTGTCGCAGTGGTAGCGTATGCAACTGTAGTGCTTGAGGTCTCGGGTTCGATTCCCGAGTCAGACCCGAGACCGACTGATATAAATACATATATAGCAAAAAGTATATATGTATTTATATCATTTGTCTAGTACCTACCCATAACACAAGTTCTGTTTAGCTTGGGACTAGATGGCGTTGTGTGTTAGATGTCCGGAATATTTATTTATTATTATACAACTAACTAACCTTATACTAATTGATCTTCGGAACTTCGTTTGCGTCCTTTAAAAAATGTTTGAGTAGTTTCTAAAACTAGCTTATTCAACCGAATAAACTACATTAGAATAAATAATAATAATTAATATTCCGAACATCTAAAACACAACGCCATCTAGTCCTAAGCTAAGCAGAGCTTGTGTTATGGGTACTAGACAACTGATATAAATACTTTTATAGTTTTTTTTTTGTAAATACATACATATTATACATAGAAAACACCCAAACTCCGAAACAAATATTTGCAGATCATACAAACATTAGCTCCGACCCGGGAATCGAACCCGAGACCTCAAGCTTAGCAGTCGCATACGCTACCACTACGCCACCGAGGCAGTCAAAATAGTTATTAATTTAGATTTACAGCCACGTTTTGCGCCTACCGCCTATCTAACATCTATCAAAGCAAAGAAATAAATATAGAAAATCCACCATATCTATCGTATGTTTTTCCCTCCCACTATGAAGCCGGGTCCTTTAAGCGGAGCGTGAAACAGCATCTTACTAGGCCGCCATAATGTGGGTCACCATGTTGCATTGTCCCTATAAGCATTGAGGATGATGACCACTACGCCTGGATTCTGCCCGTGCTTTCCATCAGAGCAAAGTCATTGACACAGACAAAAAGCGAATTTATTTTGTAATGTTTCAAACATATCGCCCTTTCTATTACTGGGAAAAATTATAAGTAAAGTAAGTTCTAGGATCAAAAGAAAAACATAATTCAAAATAATAAAGTATTGCACTTAATTGGGTGATAAAAATTTAATTCTAACATCACCAATTTATCAGGCTAATACAAAAGGTTTGAGAGAAAATAACATATTATTTATAAGCTACGCTAATCATAAATATTACTATAAACGCTTAATAATGTTTGTTTGCTTGTTTTATTTACTCATAATTAGGTCTTTTACAGTAATAATAACAAAAATTTTATTGGTACTTAATTTGTTAAGTAATAAAGTTTTATAGTTGCCGTTCCAATAAATATAATATCTTTGACATCAGAAGGCAACTATATAGTCACAAGAATAAACTACTATATTCATTTAAATATACTATTTTTAACTATTTCTACTAAATACTTAATTTCTTACTTGCATTTATGCATACACAAACAACATTATTCTAAACTAAATTATTTTCATTATATTTTCGTGTCTGCCTTTCCTTTGCATTTCAATTTTCTTCAAGCTATGGATAATCTTAGAGTTTGCGAAATTTGTATCTCAATTATGCAAGTGGTAACACATTATAGTTGGCGAAATGTTATTAAGGCATAGGCGTAGACTTTCGCTATCCTCATCCTTAGTCCACTGCTGGACATAGGCCTTGCCACTTGGTTCGATCCTCTGTATACATACCCCAACCCCTCCTCCCATCCCTTTCCCCATCCCCCAAAGGCGGGCAACACCCTTTAGTGTTGCGGGTGTCCATGAGCGGCGGTAATAGGTTACCATCAGGCGATACGTTGGTTCGTTTGCCCCCAAATAAAAAAATAAAATAAAATAATACAGTCTTGTTATGTATGAAAGCCAAGTCTGTTAAGTCATTGCAACATTCAAATAGTATTTGGCAATTTTTTATAGCGATGTAAAAAGTTGGATATTAAAACTACCTCCGGGTACTAACAAATATTTTAAACACAGTTTTATTATCAAAAGTAAACGGTAGTTAAGCCACATTTACGACAGTTTTACAATAGAAAACAGTTTAAAAATTTTTACAAAAATATTGTTTGAATTGATACATGGGCCTGGTCTTGGCCAGTTTTGCCACTTGATGATAATTGTAGAATAAATAAGAATACACTTTCTTGTACACCAATTACAATTTACACTTTAATAGTTCAAGAAGATGTGTACAATGGGCGGCCTTATTGCTAAAAACAATCTCTCCCAGGCAACCTTTGGATGTATGAATGGATTAATTATCTGCCATTAAACAGTATTTAATTAATTAAAGTTTCTGATATATACAGACTTTGGTTTCACAAGTCTTAGATAGAGACCTGCAAAACCGAATTCTGTGGTTATTTGACAAATAAGTTCATAACAGTTTAACAGGGCCTTTATAAGTAGGTCGTGAGACTGACTCTGAATCTTTTAAAAGTAGTACTTCAGTTAATCAAATAATGTTCTTGTATTTCTTTCTTAGATGAAACAATATAATGGTTGTTCTGACCAATACATATTGTCACGTGCAAACCATATTTTACGGAAATATTTTGTTTACCACTATTCGAGAACGTTCGTTCTCGTTTTGTACAATCTCCAAACGTGTTAAAAAAAAAATTACTAAAATGTCGCTGTTTATTTCTATAAGAACCAATACGTGAATTTTAAACTTACATATATGTGTTTATCTATACATTTAAACCAATAAATAAAATTGGAGTAACTGTTTGTAATATTAAAATAATCGCTTTTTACTAAATTTTCCGTGGGAGAGCCACGATTCGCCATGAATGGGCCGGCTCGACCTGAGTGATACCACGGCCTCACAGAAAACCGGTTTGAAATAGCGCTTGGGCTGTGTTTCACCGCTAGCTACCCACGCAACCTCGTTTGCGTCTTATATTGCCCGTAGCGTGAAAATTTTCCCCCGTTTTTGAAACATTTTTCATTGGTGCTCTGCTCCTATTGGTAGTAGCATAATTATATAGAGCCTATAGCCTTCCTCGATAAATGGACTATCCAACACAGAAAGAATTTTTAAAATCGGACCTGCGGTTCCTGAGATTAGCGCGTTCAAACAAACTCTTCAGCTTTATTATTAGTATAGATGTGTGTTCTTTGAGAACAGTGTCTTTAATCTCTACTTTACAAACTCTTCAGCTTTATTATTAGTATAAATGTGTGTTCTTTGAGAACAGTGTCTTTAATCTCTACTTTGAAACGATTTACTTCAAGACCAACTTATTTTAACTATGCATAATGTACAGAAACTCCAAACTAAAGTGGGATTAGTTCTGACACAGTGTGCAAGAGGTACAGAAGTTCGATGAGTTTCTTATACCACAACAACTTTGTCTGTAAATTTTACTTTCATTTTCATTGATATAATTTATACTCTTGACTGTGGGCACTTGATGGAACTTATTCAAATACCTTCTAGATTTAAACTCACTTGTACTCATTCGCCCTATGGCATACCTGATAATGTTCGTTATTAAGTAAACATGTATTTGTATCTTTTTTATTATAGGAATACAAGAGTGGCAACATAAAAAAGTATATTACATCAATATTCATTATGATTAATGGAGTCGAGACCAATTCCACCACAATAGGATTGAACGTACGATCTCTAACTCTCTTTACAATATCGAGAGCATGAGCATTTTTATTCACAAAATATGTTCATTCAATATTTTTATTGTACAAAATAAACACCTAAAGCGATAGATAAACATTTGAAAATTATTATAATACGCATTATTTGTGTAATAAACTCGACAATTTCGACAAATTGGCGAGGAAGTATTTACAAGAATAAGAACTGTAAATATTCGTTTTCAAATAAAACTTATGTCAAATTTATTAACGATTAAATATTTTTAGGCAAGTAATAAATACAGTTTTCATTTACAGGTATTTATTAATTATTTTTACGCAGTTTTAATATTTATTTATAAATAATTTTTTTATTGAATATTAAACAACACATCGTATACATGAAAATATATTTTAAATCGCTGTTTTAAATGGAAAAATATTTATACGCGTAAAATAACATAGTGTTGAGAAAAAGTAGTCCCTACTGTATAAAATTTTTTATACTTATTGATATATAAAATATTTGCTCTATTTACTCACCTGTTATAAGAAATAATCACAACCATATAGCACCACTTCACTTCAGGTTCAACTTCTATTGTTTGCTTTACTGATACATTAAATAATTATTTAAAACCTCTTCAATATTCTTTTATATTGACATTTGAAAATAATACCTATTTTTGTATTAGATTTAACAGATCGTTCCGTTTATCTTATTCATAAATCGATCATGCAAATCGCGCGCGAACTCCTGCGCTGCGGTCCTTTCGCGCGTTCGTCACTGGCGGTAACGCTTAGATGATTGCAGTTAGTTCACACCGGCTCACATTCTTAACCATTTCGACAAGTCAGTTTTGAGCGGATGTCGCGAACAACGTTGGCCGTCAATAGTAATCGTTCCTTACGCTAACTCGAATTTCAATCGATTGTTTACCTTTTCAAAAATTCGGATCCGGGTTTTAAAATATAAAAATCTAGGTATAAAAGCCCTCTGTATGTATTTTAATTGAAAGCTGTAGTCGACCGTGACCTAAAGATACGTGCATACATTCACATTTGCAAGCAATAAACTTATTATCATTAATCGAAGGCTCAGATACTACTAAGGTATAGTCATTAAGAGCTAATATGTGATGTAATACTGTTTGTTTAATATTGGTTTTGTGTATATAACTTACCTGCAATTGCTTGTAAATTTGATAAAAAACGATAATAAATCAATAAACAGTTCAATATATCAAAAACGTCACAAATAGAACGTAAATTCAACTAACAGTGCTATAAGTTACAAAAGATTTAGTTACTTAAACCTAGAGATGTTTTTTGTGTCCTTTTGAATCTATAATTATACCTGTTCCTGTAATTCAAAGAATGCCTATAATGATAGAACTGATTCATTTTAGTGGGACTCCACATGACAGATCTATTGGCCCAGTAACCACTAACCAGTGATATTGGTTATCGATCTAGATAGAGGTAATCGGTTCAATTTTACTACAGGACAAAAATTATTGACAAATGACATCATTTGTTCTGCGTTCTTCATTCTTGATGTAAATTGATTTTAATATCATACCATATTATACCATACTAATGTTATAAATTCGAAAGGTCTCTCTGCTACGCTTTCACGTCTAAGCATTTAATCTTCTGCAGTTGTAATTTTCGTTTACCTTAGAGCGGCTATTAACAGACCAGCAGTAATAGCATTATCAGTCATCATCGTTAATGCCTAAATTCTCGTGTGTCATTGGCTAATACTTTGTCTAAGATTAGCCATTGACACACCAAAACATAGGCGTTAACGATTATAGAAAGAAAAAAACGCTTATTTATAGAAGTATATTTTCATAAACCGGCACGCAAAAGGACCACATAGAAAACAGAGGCCGTTGACTCAACTTAAAGCACTTCGAAGCTTAGCTTGCCAAAAGGAGAACCAGCGGCCAGAGCAATTGCAATGTTAGCAGACCTTGGTGCAACAGGTGTAGATGGTTATGCAGGGACAACAGCAGACACCGAATCAACCTCCACAGCATCCACCGCAACACATACAATCGCTTGCAGAAAGAAAAACGCTTGCAACTTGGCTAGGGGGGCAGATGGCGGAACGACTTACTTAAGATGGCCGGCGACGAGTGTGGTCTGCAATGGACTGATGATGATGAATTCTTTCCCGATCTCCTCCAGGCAAACCGACAAACCTTCAGCAGCCTCGCATAGAACAGCACAGAGATTTTATGAAACCTAGTGTTTAATGTACTGTGGTCATTTTCTCCTGTTCTCTGCAGCACGGTACTTTATCAAAGAAGTCACGTTAACTAATTACAACAACAAAAAAAATGCAGTTATCTTTTTTATTTACAAGAAATATTTACAACTGCCAATTATTATTGGTAGAATATCCATAAAAATTGTGTTTCTAAAAAGAGAATATAGTGGCCTTGCGTGACTAAGGTCAATATTAATCTAAAATTATCATGCTTCTTATATTATTTCAAATATTAGATAACTAGTATTTTTCCGCGACTTCAACCGAATGCATGTCGGTTATAGCGGTATTGAGTAGAATATGTCCTTCTTCAAGTGCCAAATTCCCTTAAAATCGATGAAGCGGCTTAGTCATGAAAGCGTCAGATATAGACATGCAGACAAAGTTACTTTCCAATTTATAATACTAATATGGATATTAGGTTGGCAGTATAGATTTGAAATTCAAATAGTTTTTATCCTAACCAATATTCTAAGTTTATCGAAGCGGTGTTTGCGTGCACGAAGAACTTGTCAAAACCAATTATTGCGTTGACAAGATTTATTAATAGGGCTCCAAATGCTTTACATTTATGATATTTTAAATATAAATCTATACTAAAGCTGAAGAGTTTGTTTGTTTGTTTGAACGCGCTAATCTCAAGAACCGCTGTTCCGATTTGAAAAATTATTTCAGTTATAGATAGTCCATTTGTCGAGGAAGGCTATAGGCTATACACCATCATGCTAGGAGCTACTACTAATAGGAGCGGAGCACCAATGAAGTAAGTTTCAAAAACGGGGGAAAATATTCACGCTACGGGCAATTTAAGACGCAAACGAGGTTGCATGGGTTAGCTGGTATATTATATAAGTAAATCGATTGCAAGTTAGAATGTTTCATTAGTAATGTATGAGGCCTTAAGAAAATGCAATATGGTGGAGCACGCGAATACCTGGGGTATTCGCGTGCTCCACTATGTTGCATTTTGGCGCAGTGCTGTCAGTACTAAATAGATTAGATTCGCTGAATAATAATTTAAATTTGTATAATTTTACACCAGTCTAACCACGAGCGATACGTCGGCAACTAGAAGGTACTGTAACCTTTTAAAATTAAACCAAAATACTAGAAAACTAATAAAAACAATGAAAATATTTACAAGATTTTCTTAGAAGTGTCAACTTTTGCACCGGGCAAAACCTTCCAGCCACTTCTAAAAGGTAACCTCAAATCACCGCCATGTGTGTGTGTATTAAATTCAACAATATTACTATTAAAAAAACGACGGGTTGCACTCCGGGAGTGCCGGCAGAAGTGAAAACTTAAATATTAATGTTGTGCATTTTTGATATTTTGGAATGGTTAGAGAATAATTTTGTACGAATTGCTTTCATTATCAGTATAAAAGTACTATTATTTATGTGGTGGAATACAATATTCATTTATTGCGCTATCGTACACAAACATGACAATTTATATACGAACATTCGCGCAAGCGCTCTGCGCCGCCTGTCCTCTCTCCATCCGTCTTACGAATTTTCGATCCGGTCCCGTGACCTGACGCGAGTTTATACGTCCTCTCTCCATTCGTCTTACGAATTTTCGATCAGGTCACGTAACCTGACGCGAGTTTATACATTTTTACCCATTCCAAAAAAGTACACAGCGCCGCTAAAGAAGTTTTCACTTCAATAAAACGTAATTTCGATATGTTCTGATTAATTTTGTTGTGGGTTCCAAGACAGTTAAAATTTTCCTGGGACTTCCCGAGTGTCCCGAGGATATCTCGATATGTTCGTGAGTCACTGTTGTTGATCCTAGTGTACAGGAGTTACAGTGGTGGGCGAGTGGGCGGGATTAGTCCAATTACAAGCGTCAAAAAATTCCTCCGCATTATCGCCTACCGGTAGCATTCCCAAAAGGCTGACAGCATTGCCACGTTTCATTGCCTTTTAAATAATTTTACTGTGAATAAATTCCCATGAATGTAAACTGTGTGTATCTGTATAAATCGTGAAAGTATAAAACCTTTTGGTTTAGTTCTTCTGACTTCTCATGGGGATCAATTCTCCCCAGGTCATTTAATTATGTTATAATTACAATCTTTACCTATTATTTTTTATTAATTTCATTTATTTATTTATCTTTATTGCAAACATAATACAAAAAATACAAGAAAATAAGTTACAATATACATAAATATAACAATTGTCTTTTATGTCCAGGTGTAAACTTTATAACATTTTATAATAAGAATAAATAAGTTTATTCTTAATTTCGTATCCGAAGCCTGCGACTACCAGGTGTCCGATCGGGGTTCAATCAGTAGGGGGCCACCTACAATCTGTAGGTGGCCCGAGGTACGTCGGGTTTCGAGGGTTTTCCTTACTAGGGTGCACCCAGTTCCCCGGCTCCTAGTACCCAAGACGGCGTGCGGTTTTAGTCGGTTCGACGTGAACCAGGAGGTGGTACCCGAGGAGATTTCGGTAAGGAAAAAAAATGTGTTTGAAATAATGATTGTCATATTTAATGTATATTAATGTAATTTAATACTTACTTATTCACCATTGGCTCCGGTGGTGTGACGACTTGTAAATACTTTTACACTAGAAAAAGGTAAAAATCAAGTATTTCCTAAAATTTAACCGTTTTTTGTGGAATTACGCGTAATCATGACTCATCATCGCGTTCACAATTAACTATTTTTTTTTAATAAAATACTAAAAAAGCACACTTTTTTAAATGTTTTGTTTCAATGTTTATGATATTAGTTTACTGTTGGTGGGTAATGACCGGCTAAATTTCATGCCATATTTTTAAAGTCGTACGTGTAGATTTTAATAAAAATTGTTGCTTGCTTCACTGTATACATTTACATTTAAATAAACATTATATTTACATTCTTAATATCGCTATAAAGTATGTTTAATTTAATTATCGGGTTAAGTCTAAAATGAGTTCATTTCTGGAAAATAATGTTCATGAAATTTAAAAATAATTAAAATACAGTAACGATTTAATCAATTTAATTAATAATATATATCTAATAAATAAAATTAATTATTCATAACAAAACTCTCACACAGTTAAAATTACCTTATTATGTAATCAATCAAAAAAAATCAAGAATCGTTGATAATCACTAACATGAACTAATTTTAAAAACTGCATCTGCATAGATCTACTAATTCAATTTACCTCAAAACATTCATTTATAAAATAGTCAATGTAACCCTAATCACATTAAGGTAAGTTACGAAACTAAACTTTATCTTCGCTTATACCGTCTGCTTCTTGAGTCTTCTCTTGTGGTAGTTCATTTGTCACGATGTCTAGAGAGCCATTCTTACTCAAACCGCAAGCAGACAGCACTTTGCTTCCAACATCATGTTTTTTAACACAGTATAATACAATTATTACAATTGTCAATAAAACTACGATAGCACCGACAATGATTGGCGCACTTTGATCCATATCTGCTTCGCTAATGAGAGTCAATTTCGCATTCTCCGCTATTAAGAATTTTTGTAGTTCAGAGAAGTATTCCAGAATACCTTTAGTTGATAGTTCTCTTTCACCAGTTATTGTGTAAAGAACTGTCCTCCAATCTTCACTGGCGCCAAGAGACATACCATCGCTGAAAGGTTTAAATAAAGGTTATATTATTTAAGACTTTATTTAAAAAGAGTGCATTCGGATTTTGGGGTAGGACTTATACTTTGTAAATATAAATTTAACCACATTGTCTAATAGAAGAAAAAATATGATTTGTCTATGAAAAATTCGTAATTTAAAATAAATATTTGAATAAATTAACTATATTTTACATTCTATACAACTATAAACTTAGTACTGTTTAGATATAACTTATAATTCATATAGATTACGATATAATATTACATTGTTTTAGTATTAAAATACGAGTATGTATACAAGCTGTTTTAATTTAATGAAAGGTTTCTTTTAAACGTGACGCACACTTTTAGCTTTTAGTAATTAAACATTTAAACAGATAATCAATACACACAAGTTGTAGCTTTAAAGCATTTGTACTTTGAAATTTTTGTCAAAGTGGAAAGCGTTGGGACACATTTGTTGATTATTTTTATGTCTACATATTATTGGTTTCGTAGGTACGTTTGGAACTTTATACTCTGTCAGTATAGAACGCAAATCAAGTTATTTATGTATAATCTCTAAATTCAAACAGATGCTTACTAATTATCCTTGATAATACAAGGATTCAGTAATATTTTCCATGCATTATAATTAGATGGTCAGTGTTACCTTAGGAGTTTTCCTGCTTCCTGCACGCCGTATATAGAACATTCATGGAGCGGCCCCGTGTGGTTCGCTTTTTTACATAGCGACAATAGAATTTGAAACTCCAAAACATGTGATATCAGATATCTGGAAAAAGAAGCAGTGTATAAATAACTTAATACTATTAATGTATTATACGATTTTGCTGACGCTAGTGGCTCTTAATGGATTTTCGAGGATCATATTAATGAGGATTTGTTGTTCTGAATGAGAAATTGGTAGCGCAAGTTTGTGATGTTTTTAAAAAAATATCTTAAAATTTATTATAGTTAGGACCCCAATAGTCAATTGATTGATTGATTGATTGATGAAAGATTGTGTACGAAAGATATGCATTGGAGATGCAAATATCTTCTAAAGTTCTTGCTCTAATGGTTTAGGATCGCATACTTCAACTGAATTGATTATTTAGATAATCTAATAAATATTATTAAGACTAATAAAATATGTGTTTACACTCTTCAAGATATTATTCTAATGAAATTTGGTCCTATATGAATTTACACAAACAATTTCAATAACTTTATGATCAATTCTACAGTTCTGTGTAAGTATTAGACTTCAAAATCAGTCATTCATTAGCCGTAACTTTGAACACAATATAAAAATGCTATTATGTGTCATTAAGATATGTTTTAAGCCATTGTTTTAAACGCAAAAGGCGACAATCTACACGTAGCTCTTCATTCGGCCAAGGAGACGTACAAGTGGAATCACGACCCTCAATAATGAGGAAAATGACGCGAGTAGGAGGTTTTAATATTTGCAGCACTTACGTAATATACTGTACATGAGACACTACGTGGTACTTTGCTGCTGGGTCCAAGTCAGTCTCGTTCCTGGGTACCGGTGGAGATACTCCAGTCTCTTTTATCCTGCAATAGACAGACCACTTGAGTTACTTGTTTGTCAGAGTATTTTTAACTTTCGTGTACAATTATTGTACAAGCATTTGTAGGTACGCGATAAGAGTTAACGTTACTTTAAGGATTCGAAAATTTCAAAGACTTATGTCATAGCAAAATTTATGTATTATCGTAATGTAACGTAATGTGTTTTTAAGCCGCCCAAAAGCCTCCAACTAAGCTTCACGACTGTTATCCTATGATAATAACAAGGACCGACTGCTTAACGTGACCTCCAAATCACGTAAAAAAAAATAATGTAAATATTTTCATTATTAATTTATGTATAAAATCGTATATTGCAAACCTGTTGTCCATCTCGAAAATATATTTTCTAAAATTTATGCCATGTACATATAATTAACAAGAGAGGTCATATCTATTTCCTCTATAAATATAGGTCTGTCTATATATATTTAGGTATAAACGCATGTCCATCACACGGCAGGGTCTCGTGTCAAAGACCGATAGCAAATCAGAAAATAAATTACAAGTTCAAAAAAAGACTTTTTTTGCAAGTCTTAATGACATGGGACTGAAAGGGGAAGTGCAGATCCTGTACCGCTATCAATATGTAATGGATGATTATGAGATTTATACCGTTTGTTAAGTAAATCATGCTAATAATCTTCACGCATTTATCATATTTTGGCAATAGATAGACTGATTCTTAAGGAAGGTTTTCGTGTATAATTTGTTTAATTTTTGAGTACATTGCCGTTGGAAAAAAATTAAGCCACACATCTTCTCGGGTAACATAGGCTAGGCTTATTATATTTTCCGTAAAAAACCCGTGCGACTCTGGGGCGGATTGCTAGTAAATACTTAATTAATCCCTACCGCAAGATACGCGAGATGGTGTAAAAGCCCCATGCAAAAGCCCCATACAAACGTGCCATTGTCCTTTAAAACCTGTCAATAGATTATGAATACTTACGTATACTATTAGCAGTGCCTTTATAGAAAGAAGTATTTGACATCATTTTTATTTTAGAGATATTCAAAGATGTTTTTCGCTTTTGCTCTCGATGCTTATCATTATATATCTAGACTGTATTACGGAAGAGTTAAATTGATTTTAGCTTATAAATTATGTACATATTGCAAGTACACATTATGCAAAATTTGCTAATTTCAAGATGTTATTTCTTAATCTCTAATATTTAATCTTTAAATTAACGTCTATTTATCAGAAATAGCGTTATGAAACATACTAACTTACACAGATTGACAAAGTTTTAGAGGATATTTTGTATTAAAGAATAACTATTAATAAATAACTCTTAAACCATTCCTTAACGTAGTTTATGTAAAATGTTAAAACCAAATTATGAGGCACAAAAATCTTAAATACTACTGTTTCGGGATTTCTGATATTTTTTTAATGACTGGCCCACACTTGCCAAAGTAACTCTACTCTGCCCGATGGAAAGCATAAGCAGTATCCAAGAGTGTGTAGTAGTCACCATACTTATTACGAATGCAAACAATGCAACAGTGCAGCATGGTGCTTCTTCTGCATCATTGAGTCTCCGGTCAACGAAACACGACACCACTAATTCTGTCATTTCAGCTTGGTCTTCGTCTGTAAGATGGTAGCACCACGCTGGTTAAGCCGGCCCGTTCGTAAAACGTTAGCGTTAACTATAGTTTAGTTAACGCTAACGTTACTTAACGACTACTAACTTAACGAACAAGATCAATTAGAAGTACATAAATTATAAACCAACATAACTGTAAAACTTGTGAATTATTAACTACGATAGTTAATAATTTATAAGTTAACATATCAATTAAAATCGTGCAGTCACATATTATAAATGCACGAATTTTAAAGTGCATTATTAACTTTTGCTGTATTTATGTTTGTTTTGTATTTTCCTTACAAAGCAAAAGATTTTCAACCAGTACAAGGGGATTTACGTACTTCGAGTTTTTTGTTAATGCATAAATAATGACCTAATAGAGTGAATTCACGTAGACTCACGATGACTGCTTAATATAAGTATATACGATTAAAATAAGTCAGTTTAATATTATGTTTGTACTTTCTGAATTTGATGTAATCATTGATCATTGTAATGAATACTCTGTTGTTTAATAAAAGAACCTTTTTCTTTTGGTGACGTGGTGGTAAATCTATTCCAATGTTCGACTTTAGAGGATGTGCGAGAGCCACGCTTCGGTATGAATGGGCCGGCTCGACGGGAGTGTTACCTCGGCCTCACAAAAAACCGGTGTGAAATAGCGCTTGCGCTGTGTTTCACCGAGTGAGTGAGGATACTGGAGGCCCATATCCCCAACCCCTTCCCTCATCCCACTCCCCAACCCCCAAAGGTCAGCAACGCACTTGTGACACCTCTGGAGTTGCGGGTGTCCATGGGCTGCGGTAATCACTTACCATCACGTGATACGTCAGTTCGTTGCCACCAAGTCCATAAAAAAACGTTTTTGGTAAACACATACATAGTGTTTCCACTAAAATCCTTCCCAAACGTGGACCTAAGATTGGGCTATGGACTCCGGGCAGGCGCTCTTGATAACAGCTGTTCATACATCCCTCTTATTTCTTTCAAAAAGTGACCGTGTGGTTGTAGTCGGTTCGATGCAAACATATCTGTACAAATCACGATTGGGTAACGGCTGGTTTGCACCCATAAATTATGAATCCACGTTTATAAACAATACCTACAGATGTACTCATAGATACCTAAACATCATAAATATGGAGACAATATTAAAATTTAAATATATATATTTAAAACTGTAGACGACTTTTAGATCGCGTCTAGTTTTCGTGCTTCGTTTTGAATTGAAGTACAAATCTGTCTGCCTGGCGTAGTTTTTTATGTATATACGAAACCAATTGAGTTAGAATGTGATACATTCAAATACTGATATAAATCGTAACATTTACGGACGACAATATCATAAATAAACAAAATAATGTATAAAAATGCATTGTAGGACATCTCAAATACATTCAATGAAATACAAAGAGTTGTGGACACTATTTAATGGGAAGGGTACTTACAAGCAAATGGTTCACTTGATGGTAGGAGAATATTATTAAATTAAATTAATTGCAATACTTTTTCCCTATCCTCAGGCATTTATTAATCTTTACCGAAGCGTGATAGTTTGTAAAAATAAAGTTATAAGTAGCAATTTTGCAATGTACTCGTATATGAGAATATGAACTATCGTTAATTTAGCGGTGTTTTACACTCGTACATATCGAAGAGCATGTTAAGCCATCGGTCATGGTTATAATGAACATTTATAGTAATCTTTTTTTTCTTATGTATGGTCCTTCCAAAATAACTCTACTCTGCTTGATGAAAAGTAGAGGCCGAAGCCAAGACTGTAGTTATTAAGAAGTCAGTTCCCTCAAATATATTAACAACTAGTCAACCTTGGGCCAAATCAGTTACTCTTGGGATTGCAGAGGTCCGATGCCAGCCGCTCCCAGGAAAAACTGATTGAACTACTAGTCGACCCCGATTAATCTTGGGAATAATAAAGGCTAGGAAGATGATGACAAAAAACCAACTAACCTAAGATCCCACCAATGTTGATTCCAATTTTCCAGACTGCTGTTTCCGAAAACATCCCACCGCCACTTGTCCAAGACATAAGCGTACGCCATCAAAGGAAACTTTTCAAGAGCAACCCAGAGCAAATGGTTAATAGTAACCTCCGGACCGGAGTCGACTTTCACAAGATTCAAGGTCTGCAAGTGGTCAGGCGAAGTAAGCTGGACTGCAACGATGTCGGAGATTGCATCGTGGAACGCTGCAATGAGTTACAATAATTCTTTAATTACGTATTATTCTTTTGTATGCAAATCAGATGTAAATATAACATCAACCTATAAAATCTGTAAAATGTTAAATATCTTAATCTATACTAATATAAAAGGTTGAAGAGTTTGTTTGTTTGAACTGGTCCTATTTGAAAAGTTCTATGAGTGTTGGATAGTCCATTTATCGGGGAAGGCTATAGGCTACATATCATCACGCTAAGACCAGTAGGAACAGAGCACCAATGAAGAATGTTTAAAAAACGGGGGAAAATTACTACGCTATGGACACTAGGAGACACACACGAGGTTACGTGGGTCAGCTAGTAAATAATAAACACACGTGTTCAAATGTAATAGATACGTGTACAGAGCCAAATGGCATAGATTTATCAAGTTTACTTATCTCAGTTTACATTAATACCGACTTTAAAAAAGTTTTTGTATTCTATTTAAAAAACTATTTGAAGTAAAGATCTTGCAGTCTAGTTTTCCATTTAAAATTCTATTAACGACCACTTTAACTCTAAGATATGGATTATTTTGTAATACGTTTCAGATTGAATTAGTTTTAGTTATATCTTCTTTTAGTAATTAACGGACAGTACAATATTCTTATTTACTAACTGGGCTTTGCGGTGTTACGCGAGGCTTATCGATTTCTTACTCACATTAGATTTTTTTCAGAATTAATAGCCTAAGTGGTAAAACAGAGTATTAGCTACATCTACATGATTTTTTATCCAAATTGGTTAAGGACTCTAAGTATGGACACCCGGAAAAACTTTGTTCTTCATAACATTAGTGTAAAAAAGTAGGAAAAAAGGAAAAAAAAAATACCTGGATTAGGACCATCGCGATACAACGGCGGCAGTTTTCTGTAGTGTTTAAAATACTGCACGTGTCCTAAAAGTCTTGCAGCTCGTGATAAACCTACAACCACGTCAGTAACCTTTTCACCGCACCATTTTATCCTGCAAAGAGAGGTTAGGGAACGAACTTGAAAATTGTTCAAAATGAAAACTTGCCAAATTGCTTATTCATCAAGACTTGAAAAAATTAAAGTAACAAATTAATCATACATAAATTAAAACTTTAAGAATTTCCACAATCTGAAAATATAACGCGAGTAACAACTCAAAAGTTCACATTAAATTAAGTATTGCAATTACTATGATCACTAATATAAAAAAAATTAAAAGAAGATAAAAATATCCAGAAAAATGTGTAGACTCCCAAAAGATATGCCTGTAACTGATATTTTAGAGAAAGTCGCAAACTCGACAATAGTATTCCATTAACTTAGGATGGTGATTGTGAATTTTACTTAATATCTTAAAAGGTATATTACGATACATACTTATAATGTACACCATCACACATGTCATGACTGGATGGCAAACAATTTGCCGTAGTCATAGTCTCTTTTATGTCTTGATATGAATCTTTTGCACTCTCAAAGCCAAGGGATTGATGGAACTCATCCACTGCGTCGAAAAGGTCTTTTGAATGAATGGTCTCATTTGTTGCCAATTTTGGTCTCATATGATTTGCATACGTCACTACCTTTGGATATATAGCTTGCCATTCTTGGGCCCACAAGTTGCCTGAAATATAGTAAGGATATTATGCAAATTATAATTTTATAAAAGACTAGTTAAACCACGCAACCTCGTTTGCGTCTTATATTGCCCGTGGCGTGAAAATTTTCCCCTGTTTTTAGCGTGATGGTATATGTATAGCCTATAGCCTTCCTCAATAAATGGACTATCCAACAATGAAATAATTTTTCAAATCGGACCCGCGGTGCCTGAGATTAGCTCGTTCAAACAAACAAACTCTTCAGCTTTATTATTTTATAAAAGATATAGCACAATGGAGTTGAAAACTTAGTAAAAAATTATATTTTCCATTTAAAGAAATTTAAAATACAACTATTTTACTCATAGAAGTACCTGATCATCGTATATGTGTGAAATTTGATTAATCTACATATTGCTATAATCATTTCAAAAGTGTTTTGCATGAAAATATATTTGACACTTACCTAAAATGTGGGCTGGAATGAATTTATCGTTGTCCATCAATACATCTTTATAAAACAACTTTAATTTAGCCCTGACGTAGTCATGCAATAAATTGTAGAACGGTTTGATTTCCTTCCAAATTCTATCAACAGTTTCTATAAAATGATCATCTTCGAATGCATATCTCCACATATCTCCGGCATCAGTAAAGTTTTCAGATTCAGCAACCCTATTCATTCTTGTTACATAATCATTGAATATTGGACGTATTTTCTTGCCGGTTGTATCTCTATAAACCTTCCAATAGTATTCTAATTCTTTTGTATCGTTGCTCGTTTTAAAGATTGATATGATCTCTGAAATAAAATAAAACCTGTTGATGATTTGACCTGTATTAAAACGTGATAATAATGACATGTCGTAATTATAATGGTACGTTCTTCATGCAGATTTTAAATAAACTTACAGTTAATTGAGCAACAAGAAGATTAATATAACAAATTAAGACTTTATGACTATGTGAAGTATAGGGGCGAACGAGCAGACGTATCGCCTGGTGGTAAGCGACTAACGCCGTTCATGGACACGTGCAACACCAGAAGCGTCACACGTGCGTTGTCGGCCTTTGGCGGATGGGGTGAGGGATGGGGGTTGGGGTATGGGCCTCCGGTATCCTCACTCACTCGGTAAATCACATCGCAGGCGCCGTTTCATACCTTTCTCACGTTCCTGTGAAATCGTGGAATACCACGGTTTCACAGGAAACGGTGCATGAGCCGGATCGACCGGAGTAATAACTCCGGTCGAGCCGGCTCATGCACGTCGAAGCGTGGCTCTCCCACGGTAGAATATGACCAGTGAGAGTTCCTAGTTATCTGAATTCAGGCTAATATTACTAAATTATTACTACAAACTTTTCAGTAATTCATCTACCCAGATTAATAGTTCATACTAGGCTAACTTTTGCACGCGGCTCCACCTGCATACAGGTCGGTTTTCCTATTATTTGATTTATCAAGATTGTTAGAGAGATTTCATCCTTATAAGTGCCCCTAACGATCGATGCAATAAAAGTACAGGGTATAATTTTTAAAGATTTTAGTCGGTTCGATTCTCGGGTTTTCGGAAACCTTTGAATTCATTTTTCTTTCTTTTCAAAAATAAAGTACCTAACATTTTCTTTTAGTAAAATTTTCTCAGGTGGCATTACCAAATAAACAAAATTCTACCCAGTATATATAAATACTAGCTGACCCACGCACCCTCGTTTGCGTCTTATTTTGCCCGTAGCGTGAAAATTATCCCCCGTTTTTGAAAAATTCTTCATTGGTGCTCCGCTCCTATTAGTAGTAGCGTGATGATATATAGCCTATAGCCTTCCTCGATAAATGGACTATCCAACACCGAAAGAATTTTTCAAACCGTACCTGCGGTTCCTGAGATTAGCTCGTTCAAACAAACAAACAAACTTTTCAGCTTAATTATTAGTATAGATTACTAGGATCGTGTCTAAGAGTTATTTAAACATAATATAAATAAATTCATAATACTGACTGACCACTCATCGTCCGTACCGAATCTTCCGAACTACACGTTGTGTTATACGCACACACCGTAACTCGACTCCAAATTCTCTGCATCGTATCTATTTCTTCCCTTTGCTACAATATAAAAGAAAAAAAATTACGACGGTCATTTAAAAAATATTAATTTGAATGTTTGAAAGTAGAACGTTTTGTGACAATTTACCTAACGTAGTAATTACTTAAGTTCTTATCGAATTTGTACATCACACGTTCGAAGCAATAACGTATTGTATTGTACATTAAATATTACCTTGCTTTGAGGCATCTGCACATTTGTGCCTCGTTCTTTTATGATCCTTATTTTTCTTTTTATTTTGGTGTCATTTTTTATCTGTTCATCACTTATATATTTGTTTTTTAAAATATTCCAATATTGTTTTTTGATCTCATCTTCTTCGGCAGCAATCCGTACCTGGAAATATGATAAATTCTACTGTGTATACAGTTTACGAGAAAACGTGACTGTAGCTGTTGCTTATACAACTTCTGCGTTAAGATTACAGAATTTACATTTGCATGCCTTTGTTTTCTTTTTCTTACCATTTTGTTCTTTTTAGAATCGTTGTTTATATCTGTAACATACGACCATAGTGCCTCTTGTGATGTTTTACACACGTCTAAACTTAATTTGTCCATTTCTTCCATAAACAGCTCCAAAGTTGTATTAACTTTATTTAGTTCTTCCAGCTGAAGCTTAAATGTTTCTACAACATCATTAGGCTTAATTATCTGTGTAGTAGGATCTAAAACAGTTTGCATAGCGTCGTCTAGAAATTTCTTTTCCTTAGCGTCTTCTACATCAGCGTCAATCTCATGACCACTTTCCTCTGAAAAGTCTCCTGTTTTATTTATCTTCTGAATTTTTTCTCCGTCTCCTGACATATCCGATGTGGGATTTGGTGGGTATTGGACGGCTACTGATATTGAAGTTACCATTAAAACACATATTAATCTCTGTAACAATAAAGATGGGTTTATTCTGTACTTCGTCTGTATGTAGTGCATTTTGAAGCTGGAAACCTTTTTGAACCACCTTTGGAAATTAACAGCAAGGTTTGTTTAAATGTAAAAATACAATTGGATGATAAATATAAAGTGCATGCTATATCATGTTTGTATCAAAGATCTTGTGAGAATAGCTTTACAATGGATTGAACACAGAAACACAACTTGTAGTGTAGTAAGATAACGATCGTATCCTCTGTCTAGGATCGCCTATCGTGTAGCTGAGTTGAGATTGCAATACATGGCAACTAGCTTTAAGTAAGTATTTTTATTAACGCTTCCTCTACGCTGTGGTTGGTAGTTGTCAGTTTGTTATATTATTATACTGAATTTGTAATTGCAGCTATTAAAAAGGAAATCGAGATGAATCGTGCTGATACATGAATTAGATGATGTCAACTAGATGATCTTGACATCATTTATGAGATCATATTAGTTATGCTTTAATAAATGAGGGTTTACAACTCATAAACCATGACCATAAATTTACACTTTTGGTGAGCTTGACAATCTTCAGGAAAAAGTTGTGTGCTATATCTTAATCATCTTCATCTCAGCCGAAAGACGTCCTTTAATGGACATGAAAAATGGGTCCCTCCCTTACAAATAACCGTTTCACTAACACGAACTAAACTATGAAGAAATTATAAAGTACGGTTTAACATATGGATAATTTTAAAATTCGAACACTATCTCATATCAGCACTCATGTTAGTCAAGCACATTACGAATCTGGTTACATAGTCAAGATATAATCTACACAACAGCAATATATGATCAAGCAGTGTAGCTGTTTATAAACAAAATGCAATTTGTAAGTTGTACACTACAACATCTATTGAATAACAAGTAAAACGATACCAATTGGATAATCGCAGTAAAAATAAACCGCAGACTCTGATTCCCTACTCAAAGTGATATCTACCAAATTATATATCTCATTTTGCTAATACGTAGGTAATACATTTCTTTAAAAAATTACAAATTCATTCAACCTTGATTAATATTAGAATACATTATGTCATAAACACGTCGTAAAATTACCATTAAAAAGTTACTTAAGACCTAGACGTTTTATGAATTTCAATAAAGGTATATATTTATTTATTTTATTAAAAAGGTTCTTATTGAAATTATAATGGTCCGGAAATAACTATCGCCACAAAATACATACATATAATCGTTATCACAACTCGCAAAACACTAACAAATTGAAAGAAAACACTTGAAATAAGTAAGTCTCCAAGAAGTTGTATCTAGCTAATTAAAATATTTAAAATACCCACTATGAATATCATCCTGTTAACAGAACAATCCACAGCTGTATCAATTTGTATAACACATATCAACCGTAGCACTGCACCCACATTTTCAGTATAAAACAATTTTGTAGAATGTCGTGTTTCGCGAACCAGCGCTTGTAAGCGACAACACTTACACACACTCAGTTTCACTAGTAACTGCTTGTTTGTGAATTCTGCTATGTGTTTGATCGTTTTGTGGTGGATTATTCAAATTAGAACAATCGAACGCCTGTTTTGTTTTGAAAACGTATACCGGTATAAGCGCAGCGCGCGACCCGCTTGTCAGCGCTGGCGCATTGTTATGGCACATAGAAATGCCTACCTCAATTCAATAGGTAGACGGTGCGTTCTCGTGCGACCGGACGTCGTCCACAATCGCTAACACCTTATTAACGTCCTTTGTTATCATACTGTTAACTTATTGATTAACTAAGTATTACACCTTAGATGCATGAAGTATGGAAATATTATACCTTCTCAAAAAGGTATTAAATTTAAAATATTGATTTACTATTGCTAGTGAACACTTTCATAATGTTACATTTAGAAATAGGGCTGCCCGTTCTTATATGCCCCACTTTATTATCATTAACCAATTTAGGCCCACTGTTGGATGTCGTAGTTTTTCTATATTGAGAGTGGTTCACGCGCTACTGTTCACAATCTATCGTTTGTTATCGCACGATGCTTAACAGTGGAGTAACAAATTCTAAAGTAATTAAGAGAAAAACTTTGGCAAACTTGGTTTTGAAGGCTTTAAGCTTTAGATCTCCATAATTTATAGTAAAATACTATGTACATGATAATTCAAAGCATAGGATTAAATGTATATATTATGAATAAAGTAGAATAGAATAGAATAATGTTTATTGTACACTAGATAATACACTTTCTATAAAAATAATATATCAATTGACTGACCATGTACAAATGGCGGCCTTATCGCTAAAAGCAATTTCTCCCAGGCAACCTTGGGATGGAAAAAAAATACTGAAAGAGAAAACAAAAACGAATTCATGTATGTAAAAAGTATGTATTCATCTTTGTTTCGTGGTATCTTTACGGTTGCCTGTATGTGTTCTGTCTTCAATGAAGCCACTAAGGTTGATCGTTACCTTTTTAAAAAACAAAAGAAATATACGATATCTTGATATGACTTATGTATACCGAGTATGTAAACCATAATTTCAAAATCAATTCATATTCTGTTCCTATAATAGCGCCTTACTAAATTATGTGGCAAATACCTTACCTAATAAATAATTTGCTATAATTTTACGCTTAACGCTTTAAAAAAAGGACCAATATTTTGTTTTCGTTATATAGTAAAGGTATTACTGTTTCGGTGGCGCAGTGGTAGTGAAAGCGACTGCTGTGCTTGAGGCCTCCGGTTTCAATTCTGGGTCGGACCAAAAATATTTGTATAAGCTGAAAATATATTTTTCGAAATTATGGTGTTGAAAAAAATATTAAGTGTTAGTAAAAGGTCTGCTTAGTTTTAAAAACTAGTTGGCATTGTGTGCTAGACGTCCTGAATATTTTTTATTAAATATATAGTGGTAAGCGATTAGCACCGCCCATGGACACCCGCAACACCAGAGGCGTCAAAAATGCTTTGCGGCCTTTAGGATAATGGGCCTCCGGCATCCTCACTTAGTCGGTGAAACACAGCGCAGGGACTGTTTCACACCGGTTTTCTATGAGGCCTTGGTATCACTCCATAACCATAATGGTCTCAGAAACATCAGATGAGGATGTGTAAATGCCAATAATTGTTAAAGTTAATTTATCAATGAAGAAAATAATGACAAAAATAAAGCCCCACGTAAATATTAATTTTAATCTTTATTCAACAAATTTACCAAACGATTAATATTGCATGTTTTAAAATTAATAAAATTAATAACTTTCAACAAATTGTTTTTGCTAAATCGTCTAATTTTTCTTCAAGTAAGAAGCCAACATCTGTGCCCCTGCCATGTCTATTTCGTTGTAGCCGTAAGGTTCCAAAGCTTTCTTGGTTCTCTCGAACCATTTCTTCAGGTTTTCGTGTTGGCTGAAGTCGAAACCGAACGCCTGCAAAGCAAAAATATACTTAATTTACTGCAAAATAAGAATTAAATTCATAGGATTAATTTATAATTATGAGCGTAACATCTGTTGTACCTTACTATCGTTTATTATTAAATTAATTGTTCCCTTTTTCTGTTTACAGTGTGAGATATTGAAGAAAAGTATTGTACTCATATATTTTCTCTTATTTTTGGCAACATTTTCTAGAACGTTATTTATATAACGACAATAATTTTAATGATGTTCTTACGTTTCAGGTCATAAACAAATAAAATGTCGCGTTTTCCAAACTACGAATTCATTTTATTCGGGAGTAAAAAATAATTATCTTATTTTGGTGTACGAATAATTTTCGCTTCTTATATACTTTATAATACACTAAACACTATTCCATACTTTTTCCTTAACAAATTTTCTCTCCATCCCTAGATTGCCTGTTAGAGATTGCCTCCGAGCGCGCGAGCGTTAAGACCGTCATTTGTACCCACACTTAAAAACTTGACCTAGTATTAAGTCCACAATAATATTCTTATTTTCTTCTATAATACAATAAAGTCATTATTATTGTTTAAATTAAAAATTACCTTAACGATATTTTTAGATCATACTAGATTATAGACTCTTATAAGACTGAACTGTCAGCTGACGGGGACTTAGACCGGCTCACCGTCAACACCGGTTTCCTCTACAGCTACGGACCCCCGGTTTCTATTTTTATAAATATTTAAATAAGTATGTACGACCACTCTAAACAATCATAATTCTTGGCCTATAAAATTACCATTCAACGTTTTTTATTACGTCAGGATGTATTGATGTTTATTACGATATATGAATAACGATTACCGATGTTTTATTTAGCTTATCAAGGAACAGTATCAATCATAATTCTAATATTATTTTTTCTTTCACGGTGACTTTGTTCCTACGAATCACTGAACGGTAAAATAATTTTAGAACTACAAACAGCTCGACCCTATGTTAGCGTTAAATATACACAATAAACAAAACATGACATGTAAGTCTCTACTACTGTTAATTTGAAAGTAACTCTACTTGTCTGTCTGTTACGCTTTCATAGTTAAAGAACTAAACTGATTTTGATGGAATTGTGCCCCAAGATAAAATTGTTTTATAAGTAATCATGGCTTTGGAAATAGGAACTTACTTCAATATTTGTAATAGTAACAATGATGGTAATATCAGCAATTGTAAGGTTATCTCCGGCAACGAACGCGCGACCATCTAAAAATGTGTTCATCCATCCTAATGCTTCGTTCAGTTTCTCCGCATTTTCTTCATTATAATCTTCACCACGGAACAGCATAGGAATCTGAAAATTTAAATAATTAGAAAATACAAGTTTCATAAGTATTTTATTGTTAACAATTTGACCTTTTAAATGTCTTGGTCTATTTCAGGACAATATAATTTCAACTATCACTATCTCTTTATAGCCGTGTATACCTACAGATTTTTAAATTTTGTAGCACATATTGCTTAAAATGTTTCACTTCGTAAACTTCTTTTAAATGTAATCTATAAGTATTTCAAGTTTGATATACTTGCATATGCTACTCCACATTTGTCTAAAAACGATCACAAAGAACTATTTTCTTATATTAATAATGTCATAAATCATCATCATCATCATCATCAGCCTATCGCAGTCCACTGCTGGACATAGGCCTCTCCAATTGCACGCCACTTAGTTCGATCTTCGGTTAAATAAATAAAAGTGGCATTATTTTAAGTCTTTATTTATATTTTATAATATTTTTTCAGTTTTTCAACAGAATTATATTTATTCAAACGAATGTTACACAACAACATCATCATCTCATCATCATGTCAACGATCATTAAAACGATAATTATTATTGTTGTTTTATTTCATAAGATATTTGATAGAGATAAAATTCATAAAACAAATATTTTTATTGTGAGAATTTATACCGGTAAATGGGATTCCCCAAACGATTTTACTCATGATCAAATCAATATTTTGCCCACAGCTATTTAATGGTTAAATGATTAAGGTTAAATAATAGTAAAATGTAAAATATATTTGGTTCAGCTTATTTTTATTTTAAGGGAATATTTATGAAGTTTTCACACAATTTTTACTTACATATAAACCAGCGTATCTTGCGAAGAGGGTACCGATATCAAAGTTTAAACGCTGATCGACTATGGCACGCTGACGAGGATTTTTTGGATACAAAGAGTCATCACGACCATAGGCGTTCACCAGGTAAGCCATGATGGCACGACTGTAAGCAAGAAATATATTCGATAAATACTTAGGAGCACTCATGATCATTCACCTTTAGAAAGGAGTGCACTTTGCTTGACATAGGCCTCTCCTAATATAGAAGACACTGGTCTTCTAGACCACGGCCAGACTAGTTGCTGTAGAGTTTGTGTCAATTTTTCCTTCCCTCTGAAGTGTTGTTGAACTCCCTAGTTTGCTCCCTTGGTTCCATACGTTATGGTGACAATACATATATTCTAAATCCGTCACCAAACGGATAAATATAGGAGTAGGTACCTATTTATTGTATCACTGATGGGCGAGTTAACAAAAGAAAATTTAGGTAGATACGATAAGTTTCATTGATCGTTTCGTGACTGTGGTTTTAAAACTGACAATCAGTTTTTCTATATATTATACTAGCTGACCCACGCAACCTCGTTTGCGTCTTATATTGCCCGTAGCGTGAAATTTTGCCCCCGTTTTCGAAACATTCTTCATTGGTGCTCCGCTCCTATTAGTAGTAGCTTGATGATATATATAGCCTTTCTCGATAAATGGACTATCCAATACCGAAAGAATTTTTCAAATCGGATCAGCGGTTCCTGATATTAGCGCGTTCAAACAAACAAACAAACTCTTCAGCTTTATTTATTAGTATAGATGTATAGTCCATGTTATAACTTTTTTGAGTCGTAAACATCACCTGGACGTCATTATTAAATTGTGTAGTGTCATAAGTATTATCTTTATACATATTGTATTCATTATTCGTATCTGTGTGTAAACATGGACTATATTAACAAACGTGGAGCTCAGATGATTAATACAATAACTAGGACATATGTCGAAACTTTTATGTTATTTCAATTGCTGTTAGCGCTTTAATTTCTATGTTCTTAAGACAAAAATAAAAGAAACAATTGTAGACGAAAATACTCTGAATCTTGAAATACACTTGAATAAATCAGATTTCAAAGAGCTCTTTTTAGAAGTCATTCAAGATTTATGAACAGTGATAGACGTGTCATACTTGAAATAATGAAAATTAAAGAAGACGATTTAAAAGAAAGTAATATCACTGTAATTTATGAACACGAACAGTAAAAATTCTTGATAAAACTTTCAAATTTAGAACTTTTAAAATTAATAGATTTGACATAAAAATTGTCAAATGAGAATTAATGAGATCATGTTTGTGCACGTCTATGAGTATTTAAGACGGAGATCGTTTTTTGTTTTTTCGAAAGACGGTCCCCATTTCATGTCATCCACATTTTATATATTTTTATCATTAATTTCATCACGACGACGACTTGAAGACTCGAAGACTTGATAATTGAAGACGATAAATACTTGGCATTGGCAGAAATAGCTGATCCGAGTGATCCGGCTGGTTGCCATTTCATCTAAAGAATAAGAAGAAAAATATTTAAGACGTAATAAAAATTTTACCTTTCCCATAAAATGAAGCCACTGTCATCCATAGTTGGTATAGTATGCTGAGGATTCATCTAAAAAAAATATTTTACTAAATTATCTGATTTGCAAATACTTGAAAAACTGAGCGAAATCATCTTAGAGGTAAATGTTTACAAAACTGACCGAAACTTAACATTTAAAACGTGTATAAATAGAAACTCTAAGTAATAAGAGGCGAATTAATCAATAATACTTGTTTGCGTTGGAATTTACGAGACATATAACCATTTATCGTATTTTTGTTACGTCTACTAGCAGAAAATAGTATAAGTACTTTTTTACTGCATAAGAGATTGACCTTGTGATAAGCTGAATCTGAAGCCAAAAGATATTACACAATAGAAAAACTAGAATGAGATATATAAGTTTTAATAACTTACAAAAATTACAAGTGGTCAAAACATTTTTTTGTTATAATTGATATCTAAGGTATAACATTTTTATTTAAGGGGAAGTTTTAAAAATAATGTGTCATTAAGTTAATTAATCAATTCATATCCTTCGAAAAATACGCGGAATCGCATTAGCACTGAATGTGATAACACCTGTATCCATAGTATCCATACTAATGAATGAAACAAGTATCTTTAACGTCGAAATATCAGTTTTTCACTCAAAATAAATACAACATATAACAATATACAATATGTTTTGAATGAAAAACTGATATTTCTGCATTACAGACATTTGCATACACGTTACACGGATGAGAGAAAGAACTGTTTTTCAACATTTCAATATGAGGCTGGCTCGCTGTATGATTGTTTTGAGTCGATAAAATCGATTTCCAAGAAAGTTTACTGACAATTAGAGCCTTTAAACATAACAAGGGACCCAGACTACTCTTAGCTTTTGAAAATAATTATGATTTCACTTAAAAAATATACTTAGATGGGTACAGCAAGTTATAGTCGAAGATCCCAATCGCCACAGACGTAGATCACTTCACGGGTCACTCTGACACGTGAATATCTATCTCTTATACCTCCTGGCTACTTTGATTTAGCGTAATGTTAGTTTTTAGTCGATTTTGTTGATAAGTATGTACGCCTACGCAAACATACATAGCAATACACATCACGCGTATGTCTGCCGCTATAGAACAAAAAGGCGCTCTTTTTTTATATATTTTAAACGAGTCTGGGAGGACGTTTGGCTCATCAGATTTGTCTGGCTCATAGGAAAATATTTTAAAATATTATACTTAATGATATACATAAAATTCAGCCTTCCTAAAGTGACGTAAGTTAGCATGGTTTTCCTCCTTTGATACCTGCTAACTGTAAAACGGCCCGCTTTTAGTTTAACGAGAATCCATTCCTTTCTAAATTTATGTAAGACTACCGATCCTAAAAATTTGATCTTTCCTAAAATAACGTAAGCCTGGGGTGATTGAGATCTCAGTCTATCATATTATAATGCTTACCTTGGTGTACTCAGGCGTCATATGTGCTCCTTCCAGGACATTGGTAGGAATCAGTTCCAAGTCCAAGCTCAATACTTTCGCAGTCATCATAACAGCTCGGCAAGGTGGTGACGGTGGTATATAATACAATTTGATTGGCTGGATAGGCATCTTACTGTTTTTAGAACGGGCCGCGGCGTTGCTAAAATTACCAAGAAATTTTATTGTAAACTGCATGATATTTAAGTAAATTACATAGGTGCAATTGTCATTACAGTTAGTGAGGTAGTAATATAATAATGTAATCACTATTTATAGCAACACTAAGTGATTTTATCGATCAATCAAAATAATATCATTCGAGTCTCACGAAACACGTTTACATAATTGGGCCTACGGTCCCGTACTCACCAACAAAAAACGATAGCGCATATGCTGTCATTTTAGGTTGGTCAGTTGTGAGAGGGTAGTACCGCCCCGGTCGAGCGTTTTTTCCTTTTCGTACTACCTTGAAACACTATCCTTGCTATTCAATTTTTCAACGTTAATGTTCCTTCTCGCAATCGTGTATATGCAAAGGATCTTTTTCAGTCCCATGATGTGAAATAGACAAAACTAAAAGAGATACTCTATCCGATGCAAAATAATAACTTTTTTCAAAACATTCTACCAAAAGAACCTGATTGACTTGTAAAAAAATTATAATCTTTCAATTTAAAATAGGTACGTTGGTTATCCATAATTTTATATAAAATTCAATTCTCATATAATAATCCTCCTTAAAGTCTGATTTTGGTAGTCAAACTCAGTTTCAAACAGTTTTCTAATACTTGGTATACCTAGGAACAGCTTTTAAATCAGACCCATTTATTCAAAGTAAAAATTCTAGGTGTTTGATCTTGACGTTGCATGCTATCATTTTTATTGCTATACTAAAATAAGCACTAGCGTGCTAGGTACGGCGTTCAGCACTTCTTACTCTTTTACAAATACACCAAACCTTATAGTATTTCCTATAGAGATAGAACTTTAATATTTCCTATGAAGCTAATAATATGTTATTTTTTTATTTAATTGGTGGCAAACGAGTAGATGTATCGCCTGATGGTAAACGATTACCGCCACCCATGGACACCCGCAATACCAAAGGTGTCACAATTACGTTGCCGACCTTTGGAGGAGGAGTTGGTGGAAGAGGATGGTGTATGGGCCTCCGGTATCCTCACTCACTCGGTGAAACACAGCACAAGCGCTATTTCACACCGGGTTTCTGTGAGGCCGTGGTATCACTCCGGTCGAGCTGGTCCATTCATGCCGAAGTGTGGCTCTCCCACGGTAAAACACATTTTAGCTTAATAGATAATGAAAAAAATTAATAAGAAAGTACAATTTCAAAAGTAGTTTGGTCCGTTATTAACGTATCCTTAAATCTGGGCTTGTTAAAATAACCACTTTTAATTTAATAACAAATCAAAACGAAGATAAATCTTCAAAAGTTAAAGTGAAAAAACTTGTTAGTAATGTGCTACAAAATATTTTCAAATTATCCGTCACTCATGAATACCATAAGCGTTTAATTAAATTAAACCACCGAAATCCGTAATCATCACTATTATTGCAACCTTTATTTCCACCACCAAAATAAGGCCATGTTTCAGACTAAACTCACCCTATGACACTTATTACAAGACAAAGAACTACAACACTTGATACGGTCGTCATTGCAAATGATTTAGCAAATAAATCTGAAATAAGATATATAAAAAATAAATTTAATAAAGCTACCTAAAAAGAAAATTCTTATGCAACTATATAAAAAAAATGTGATAAAGAATTAAAATGCATTCAATTTAAGTCACGTTGCTCTTGTTTGCTAAACTCACTGCGTTATGTGAATTTTCTCGACGATAGTCTTGTCCATGCATTGGCCCAGTTTGAATAATTTTCTTGAAACACTATCACAATAAATAAATGAAATAAATATTAATATTTTTATTTTTAAGTCTACAATTGAACAAAAAAATCTATTATGGTAACTTTTCAGTTGAAATATACCGTTTGATTTGAACCTAGCTTTTGACACCCTAAAGTCGACACATCCGTCAACGTTCAAATAAATACTGATTTTCTGAATTGGCTGTTATGATTGTACATATATACCTGTTATGACTATGGGCACCATAGCAACGTTAGGCGGTACTGCTGCGTCACTATGACCATCAAATCGCAAAATAAGTAGTGGCTTAGGCTATAATTTGTAAGTGATAAGGGCTACTTAAGCTATACTTTATTTATAGTGAAGGCTTCAAGACTCGGCAGTAACTAACTTAGTAGTTACTCGATCAATAGTCATTATTAATGTTTTATGTTTCAATTCTAAACCTGAATATTCGAGATACCTTTAACTTTTTCATTAATCCTAAGGTCAAATAATTTTCTTTATTCCAAAGGTGAAATAACCTGAAATTCAGTAACGGCTTGACTCCTGAGTTGACGGCGCTTACAGTGGCAATCAGTTTCCATTCATTTTAATCAATTGCCCGCTCTGATATAGAAAAGAACTACACGGCCTTACTTAAAACACTCATTTAGTTTAAGTAATTAGCCTCCTTCACCAACGGAGTTAAGGGCACAGCTGTCCATACATTATTGACACCGCAGACGAGCAGTCATGTCTGAACTTATTATGAATGATCCTGGCAGCAGTTTCACCACATCTACTGCTTAGTATGAACGGATTGAATATTTAAATAACTGTAGGTTACATTATGAAAAACGTCCCCGATATGATGAGAAACAATTAACTATCAGATCAGAAACGATCAAATCAACTATAGAATACAAAAAAATAATCAAAAGTACCTATCCATCTTTTGATAGAACTTTGTAGAACTGCTCGATCACTGTTGCAATTCAAGGCCGTGGTATCAGCCACGGCCTCACAGAAAACCGGTGTGGAATAGTGTTGGCGCTGTGTTTCACTGGCCCATACCCCCAACCCATTCCCCCTCCCCTCCCCGTTCCCATAAGACCGGCAACGCACTTGTTACGCCTCCAGTGTTGCGAGTGTCCATGGGCGGCGGTAATAACTTACCATCAGGCGAAACGTCTGCTTGTTTGCCCGCTAATCCATAAAAAAATCATTACTTTATTCAAAAATACTTAAGAATGAATATACAAAAGAAAAATTTATTATTTTGGGGAGAACTCGAACTATGTAACTTCAAAGACCAAGACACCGCGAAGCCGCACGCTTGCTCCTACTAAACAACCAATCAGTGAATCGTAATAATTCTACATAAATACTTTCTGACTAAACAAAGGATTAACTTCTAAACATTTTGAGATACAATAGAGAATATACCTACTGATATTGAAAGAAGAGAAACAATAATATGTGATCAGAATGGACAACAGTTTCTAGTTTTACTAATGGCCCCTAAGTGTGACATACAAAGAAAATCTACCTTGTAATTACCAGTTTCCAATACCATTAGTACACATTGTACGAGTATTATTTATTCATAATGCATAACTATATCAATTTGAAGTTAATCGAAAATTTTCAAAACAATAAATATTGACCCTTTTCTGAGGCCATTGTGGTCTCCAAATGTAAAATTAACCTAATGACTCAGAATTCTAATACCACAATATAATGGAAATATCACTAATATTATAAGGAACGGAAAGATTGATATTTCATTGATGTTTTTTGTACTACACTAAATTTGAAATGAAGACATGCGAGTTAGCATTTAGGCATTGCGTGTTTTTAATGTCAAGCAATTTTTCTTCAAATTTGAAGGTCATATCGTTTAAGATAAAAAGCAGAAAATACGGCAATACTTATTTGAAGTCACGAACCATACTGATTTCATTGATTTCTGACCATCCTATGGCAATATATAGACTGAATGTCTGATAAGCTAAATAGTTAATATATTATCCAAATCAACATTAAATTCTTTTTTATTTATATATTTATTTCTTTGTGCTTAAACAAATTAAACGTTTGCTTATTGACGGTTTCTGTAATAAGCTCGAGGCTGTATCGCGGCTACGAAGACCAGATTTTACATTATTAATTGGTGCTAATTGGTTGCAAATATTAAGCGACCTAACGGGATCAGAATGTTATTTTTTAGTTTTATAGGTTTTGTAAGGTTTTTTGACATGTTACAGATCTGTTTAATTAATTTCCGTAGAGTAATCAAGAATACATTAAAAACATTTAAACTGTGTTGAATGCTACTTTTGTTAGGGCTTAGAACCATGAAACTAACTTCTTCGGGCAGTAACTCCTTACAATGTTCCAATCTCTCCAGAGAATGACATTTCATCGTGAGGGTTTTGTCTTGCATTTTTATGACGTTGAGATGATATCCAAAGACATAAGTAAAAAACAAAAGAGATAGCACGATAATAGTCATTAACTGAGAGAGAGAACAGCCGTCAAAGAGATTTATGTATGAGCTTGTGTTTTTTTGTGAATGAATAAAGAGAGAAAAACTGACTCGTTGGTCTAGTGGTTAGCGTAAGCGACTGCCAATCAAGAGGTCTCGGGTTCAATTCCAGGGTCGGACTGCTGTTGGGTTTTTCCTACAAGAAATTCCTAATAGCAGCCCGGAGTATGGAAGATGGCGGTGTTTACTGCCCGTGCTTCGGAGAGCACGTTAAGCCGTCGGTCCCGGTTGTCATGAACATCTATGGCAATCGTTATTGGGAAGTCAGTGCCCTCAAATATACTGACCACTAGTTTAACCTTCGAATTCAGTTCACCCTCAGGGTTGCGGAGGTCAGATGCCAGTCGCTCTGTGTAAAAACTGATATTCAGGTAAAACCAGTTGAACTAGTAGCCGATCCCAAATAATATTGGGAATAATAAAGGCTAGGAAGAAGAGAAGAAAGAGAGAAAAACGGACGCCTTCAATTCTGCAATATCAATATCTTTGGTTCGACATATTATTGTTTTAGTGCACTCATTTAGCCGTTCCTTTAAAGTTTACTGTATATCTTTACTTTTATTTAGATCTTTTAGTGCGCATCGAATCTCACAGATTTCTTGTCTCAAATTTCGTATTTCTATAATTAGGTTAGAAATATCTAGGATACTCGTACCAGAGTCATCTCTCGAGGGGCATTTGTTTCTTTGTGTCAAGCCTTTGTCAAGCTTTGTGTATTAACATTCTGGTCAACTGGATATACGGCAGTGGTTTGTATAGGTGTGCTTGAGTTGTCCGCTTTCAGCTTGACACACGTAGATGTTGATGATACATACAATCGCCATACATATGTATGTATACACTTACTGGAAATTGTATTCATTTTATGGTTATCTTAAGTACCTGCTTTATTTGTTATTATGATATATCACGCAGTGGCTCATTTGTTTACCGTGTGAAAGTTACATTGTGTTGTCTAGAAAGTCAGTGCCCTACCGACCCATCTTAAACTTCAGATGTCCTTTGCAGATGTCAACTTGCATGAGAAGATTAAAGTATTATGCATTAACAATATTATCGTTCTTTTGTTGAAAGAAAATAATGGTCCATTATCTCAGTCATTGAACTCGTACAAATAGTTGTCTATTATATCTATACTAATAATAAAACTGAAGAGTTTGTTTGTTTGTTTGAACGCGCTAATCTCAGGAACCGCTGTTTCGATTTGAAAAATTATTTCGGTGTTGGATAGTCCATTTATCGAGGAAGGCTATATTTCATTACGCTACTACTAATAGGAGTGGAGCACCAATGAAGAATGTTCCGAAAACAGGGGAAAATTTTCACGCTACGGGCAATATAAGACGCAAACGAGGTTGTGTGGGTCAGCTAGTGGTTAATATATTTAGCTCTCAAACTATTTTATAAAATATCACTCACAGAAAATCAATCTTAAATAAAAGCATTCGTGCTGTCATGTTTTGTTGGTGAGTGCGAGACCGAAGGCACAATGATGCAAAAGTATCTCAAAATGCCACCTTGGTGTGGTTCACCATGCTGCATTGTTGCATTGTCTGCATTTGCAATTAGTATGGTGACCACCACTCTTGGATTCTTATCATGCTTTCCATCAGGTGGTGTAGAGTCTCTTTGGCAGGCTCATACATTAAAGTGAAAGAATATTGACTTAGAATGCAGTGAAGACACGATAATATTGAAATAAAACCATCGCGAACGGTAATGTTACGTAAACGTTTCTATACGATAAACCACAGTTGAAAACAGTCATCAACAACCCATAATATCTCACTGTTGAGCTCAGGTTCCCTCTTAATAGAAACAGTGATGATGTTTAACTGATTTTAAATTAATAGATGGCCTTCACAATGGTGTTGTGTTGTATGTCACTATATAGGCATCTTATAAATCAAGCGCAAATATGTACGAATATTACGTTTAGGCGGAGACTCCATAAACTTCGTATTTAGAGCTATCTGATAGATGAAATATTTCGTAATGGTTTGAAAGAGTGCTTTCTATAGAGAAGCCAACATTCAGTAGTTGACTGTTAAAGGCTGTTCACGAAAGTACTCTATTGAGATCATAATTTTTTTTGGCGCTTAATATTTTTTTATGAGGTAGGGGCAATCTAGCAGACGCTTCACGCAACAGCAGAGGCGTCACAAGTGCGTTGTGGTATCCTCACTCACTCGGTGAAACACAGCGCAAGCGCTATTTCATTTTCACCTTCGAATTTAGAATATTAGAATAAATGTTTTTTGAAAACTCACACATTAGGAATATAATTTTACAAATTTACATACCTAAAACGAACACAAAGAACACCCAGAATTAGGTTCCTTACTCTTGGACAAGTTGTCTTTCAGTTCCGCAGGAGAAAAAACACCTAACCATGGCTCCAAACAGTACTTCTGAACCTTGTGGAAAATTATGGAAAGCTTTTAACGAACCGGGGCCTGATTAACATTATAAGTATAATTTGTATTAAAAGTTACAGTTCTGTGGCGCATGTAATCATTTAAGTCAAGGGTCAGAGCTCGCAGAGAAACATCAGTCTATTAACTCACTTGTCTGTATCTAATGTATAATCGCTAATAAATAATAGCTAGCCCTTCAAACATTGTCCAACTCAAAACAGTATATGTGATTATTTCTTTTCTTTCTTTTTCTTTTTTAAAAGACAACTCCCACATTAGGAATAACATCCTGTGTCGTGGGGGACTTTACAAACATACATGAAACGGACACAAAGAACATCCAGACTCGGGACAACAATTCGTGGATCACACAAAGTGTTGTAGGTACCGCGTGGGATTTGAACCCACGACACTTGGCGCAGTAGCAAGCGGCATGGCGACCGCTGACACCACTCGGCCAACCGTGTAGTCATTTTTTTAAATATATTTATTATTTATTAAGATTATTTATTTAAATATATTTTATGTTCATATTTAAAAAGCCCTTTAAACACTTCATCAAATTTGTATAGCGTAAGTCACCTGGGCGATTATTACGAATCTATTAACATCTCATTCATTAAAATTGGTTCGGTAGGTTAGGCGCTAAACTTAACTACGCTTGACGTACAAACATACAAGACTGCCAAAATTATAACCCTTACTTTTGGCTTCGCCGTAATCAAGTAAAAGTAACTTCAACCCAGTTTATAGTCTAAACTAAATTTAAAAAAGACGTATAGCCCATAAACTACCATTTGACTGCCTCGGTGGCGCAGTGGTAGTGAATGCGACTGCTGTGCTTGACGTCTCGGGTTCAAATCCAGGGTCAGACCAAGTGTTTGTGTCATGTACAAATATATTATTTCGGAGTTTAGGTGTTTTCTATGTATAATATGTATGAATTTACAAAAAAAAGGATATATATTTTTATCAGTTGTCTAGTACCAATACCACAAGCTCTGCTTAGCTTGAGACTAGATGGAGTTGTGTGTTAGATGTCCGAAATATTTATTTAGTTTTATTTATTTACATCTTTTTTGGACTGATCTCTTCAGATATGAAATACCATTTTATTTTATTGGTCTGACTAGCCTTAATGATTTTTACATTATGTGTACCCATTAGTGTTGAATTCCACCTCTTTAGAAGAAGCTTGTTTACCCCATAGTAAAACTGTTTCAAAACCAATATCGGGCGTTATCATCATATACTTACACAATAAAAAACAATTCGCTGAAATTGAGCAAGTCCTTCTAATTAATGTGGTTCATAGGAAAAAATATTGAATGGAATTATTATTTATCATAGATTAAAATAATCATTCATCGTATTATAATGAGTACCAATTCCAATTCAAAAACCTCTATAACATATTTAGTTCTTCCATTGTAAACAGACTGTTAATATATAATACATTTTATATTATCTGTAGTAATATATTCAATACAATATCTAGGTCGTTGCAAGGGGAATATGCGACACAAGGTTGTCGCGTGTTCAAAGACACACAACACAACTGAGTCATATCGATGACCTAACTACTTCGCTTTTCAACTTTAAAAGTATTTTCCTTTTCTTTTGTTTATATTTAATTTTCCTTTCAAAATATTTAATATATCAATACCACTTATGAATTGTAATCCGTTCCCTTATCTGTTTAATCATACCAAACAATATATTGTAGAACAAAGCCAGCTAGCAAATATTATAAAGTGATAGTGACTAATATGTTTATTAGCCGACAGATATTTTTCAATACTTTGTTACCTAAACTACGTCAGAATATATTTCGGTCTACATATTGCATTATATTTTATTTTTAGGTCGCCTGATGTCAAACATAAAGCACATGGAGATCTACATCCCAAGGGTCACAAATGTTCGGCTTCCCTTTGACCTCCCGGCCCTACAGCCAAGGGGAAGGGGCTAAGGTTTGAAATTGCTAACGTGTTTCGTTAACGAGTGCGAGACCGGAGGTCCAATGATGCAAAAGCATATCGTGGTTGGACTCACAATGTGAGTTACCATGCTGAATTATTGCATTGTCTGTTTCGCTATGAGTATGATGACCACTATTCTTGGGATCCTTTCATGCTTTCCATCAAGCAGAGTAAAATTAATTTGGCAGGCCCGTATATAAGTCAAGATTCTACTCCCTTGATTGTCGACACTTGGTGTAATCTGTTAGAATACATTCTTGAATTTAAACTCACTTGTACTTTTATTTCACTATTAATGTAATATACCTTATATTGAAATAATTTTTAATACCAGTTTTCTTGCAGGCCGTGATATCATTCCTCTTGTACCGCTCTATTTCCAAGTATACCTATCTAAAGGTTAAATTTAAACCTAGTCGGTATCTGGTTGCATTCATATTCGAAAAAAAAACAAATGATTTAATTCAGTTTTGAAACAAAAGTATTTTATTTTAATGACAATAACATAGAATTCATGTGACAGTGAATATACGTTGAACACACATAAACATCTTATCAGATTCTGTCACAAATCTATCTTCCTATTTACAAAATTTTTCACATGTTTTCAATAATTGATAACAATCAAAACACTTCTAAAAAATATTTATTTATTTAGCACTTAGGTGTATATAATAACTTAATAATAACATTATTTGACTGAACAATAGGTAAGACTAGAGAGGCTAAACATCACTGGCGTTTACTTGTCATCGAGTACTTCCACTGTGGAGGCACTGCTTGCATTATCACGATCCTTATTCTCTCCACTCTCATATTCTCCAGGCTTAGTCATTGAGACATCGGGAACTTCAGTTTTCAACGAATTTATTCTTTCATTATTTGGTTCTGTATTTTTCTGAACATTTTGCGTCTGTTCATCACTAATTTTCACTTTTTTACTCTTCAAATTACCCATTTCGTGTCTAAGATGCACGAACACACACACGATAGTGGCAATACCAGCTATGATCCACGCTTTTGTAAAGATAAAACCACTGATAAGGGTATTTGTATAATTAGTACTGACACTGCCACAGATAAGTCTGTTGCCAAATAAAGTGCAAATTAAACTGCAGTCAGTAAGATGGAACTTCTGCAGACAATACACGAGTAGTATATAAATACAAGATAAGGCGGCAATGACACACCGTCTGTATTTATGTTTCATTGACCGAGCGCTTCTGTCTCATTTACAAGTATGTATATTAAACGGGACCTTCAAGGAAAACATTATTTTGTTTCTTTGTGTACTATTTTTGAACGCATTACCAGGAACATTTAGGCTCAAAATATGGAAAAACACTCGGCTTACGTAAATAAATGGATCTTTCGATTTCGTTGTTCGTTTACACTATTATTGTGAACTTGGTACCACTTTGACCACATTTTTCAAAAATGATTGTAATAAATTCTCAGTTAACTAAACGTTCCTTTATTTTCTGTTATTACGCTTGTTTTAAAATAGATCAAAACAAGTAGAGGATTCTCCGACGAGGAAATGTGATCACGTCTGATTAGCTGTGGCTGTAAGGTGCATATTGAGCGATCATATAATTGTCTGATGCAGAATTGTATGTATTCCACAGTTTTAGCGATTTGTCAGAACAAAATTTGCGAGAACAAAATGTCTCAGCATTATGAATCACGATGTCACTCAATTCCTTGTGTGTCATGATAAGATAATAACTAAGCGTATAAACTGGTTGAGTCACTACTGTGTCTGCATTTAATACCAGAGATGTTTACAAGAGTTCTTCCTAACATATTCTCTACGACATTAAAAGATCAGTGTGAAGAAAGCAGGGGAAAACTTCCGTAACAGGAGGGGTTCTAATTTAATTTTGCTCTTTTATCTAAATTATGTACGTTACCTACTTTCTCGAAGAAATATTAAGATATTTTTTTTATGAAATGATATACTTTTTCTCGATCTCGAATAATGCCATTCTGAAATAATCGAGAGCTATGTGTTATTTATAGAACTCGTGCTCGGAAAGTATCTGTTGATGAAGTGAAACTATGAAATAAATTGTTGTAACAAATTAAGAACCTCTTTCGATTTGACTTATGTATATTCAAAGTAGAATTATTGTTAATAAAATACTACAAAAGTCCAACTTACGATTAAACAATAAATAATGAGGAATCCTTTAAAAAAGTATATGGCAATGACAATGTTCCAGTTATGAACTCTGAATACTAAATTTGAGTTGGTCATAATCAAGTTGCAAGTATGTTCGCAACATTACATAAATTAACTTTTTTTCAGAAGAATCTCAAAAGATTCCTTCACATACTTACATTACTCAAACAATAGAAAAACACAACCGAAAAATCCTTTATTTCTTTTTCACATATGAGTTTTATACTGTGGCGACTTCCACATATAACACAACAATAACCTACTACAGCGCCATCTACCGAAGATACACTGAACTACGAAGTAACGCACTACACGGGGTAATTACAAATCCTGAATCGCGCTATAAAAATTCTCGCGCCGATTATCATATATACAACATCCCAACATCAACTGTTGGGCAGTAGCCCGCCAGGCATGATCACCTCACCTGGTCGGAGGATCCTTCCTTTGTGTTGGAGGGACCTGACAACCGTTCCTCCACAATACTAACGCCCATAGTTTCTTAATATTGATAATAGCATAGAAAAAAGTTAATAGAGTTCACATACAAGAGGATAGGTATCAATTGAATTACCAAGTACAAATGGCGGTCTTATCGCTTAAAAGCAGTTTATTCCAGGCCACTTTAAAAACCATTTAAAAACTTTTAAGATGATTATGATAAGCACAATAACGCATTTTTTTTTACTTTATGTGTCATAATCATAAAGGTCATTGGAAATAAGATTCTGAAATTACTGAGAATGTGCGATATCTCTTTTTAGATAAAAATAAAACGTCACATGATAAGTAGGATCGTTCTTGTTGAACTATTATTAAAAACGATGACTGTTTAACTAGACAAGATAATGTGCCTCTTTATAATCTGTCTATTGTACAATTCCAACACTTAATGACACTGTACGTTTGCCCATGACTTCATATAGTAAAGAGAACTAACGATGCACTTAGAAGCATATTTAAAAATAAGTAACTGCTAATACAGTCTCATTTTTTACCCAATTACGCTAGAAAGAGGTGTCGTATTCGCTTCCCTCGCCTCGGTGGCGGAGTTTGGGTGTTTTCTATGTATAATATGTATGTATTTACAAAAAAAAAGTATATAAGTATTTATATCAGTTGTCTAGTACCCATAACACAAGCTCTGCTTAGCTTGGGACTAGATGGCGTTGTGAGTTAGATGTCCGGAATATTTATTTATTTATTTATATTATTATTATTCCCTTTAATATTATCATTGCAAAACTTTGCAAAGATTTAGGGATAGTTGTAACTCTTTTACGCAAAAACTGCTGAATGGATTTATATGAAAATTTACAGTATTATAGCTCTTACATCAGAATAATACATAGACTACTATTTAGTACGATATCCGACATACACTCGGGCGAAACCGAGTACAATAATTAGTGAAATAATAAGTGAAAGCATTTTGGTATTCTTTAGTTTATTGGAACCGTTTAAGAGAGAAATTTCTCGTTACATACAAATTGGCAATGTAAAACAAAGTAAAAGACATTTACCGATTGACTCTCTGATTGTAAACAACTAATTCAAAAAGTCTAGAAGTTACATTAATATACAATATTAATGTTTAGGGTTCCGTACCTTAATAGGAAAACCTTATAGGATCACTTTGTTGTCCGTCTGTCTGTCAAGACCCATTTTCTAAGGAACGCGTGGAGGTATCAAGATGAAATTCATAACAAATACTCAAGTCCGCGTAGCTGTGAAAAAATCAAACTTCTAAGCCAACGCAATCAAAAGATACAGTCGTTTATGCTGCAAATTTTCGACACTCGCAAGGGAATCAAAAACTACCCGTGAACTCAGAATCTTAAAAATTGGTACGAAGCATTGTCTTATGGCTCCGAAAAAGAAAATTTGCGAAAATAAATAATATTTAGATCTATCATATAATAATACCTACTGGTTTGTACGGCCGGTTTTTTATTTAAAGGGATTAAGTACAAAAACGATTCTTTACGCATTCATTAGTGTAGGTATATTCACTATAATCTCAAACAACGAATTCTAAAAGAGTCCTTGTGACTATCTGTTACGAATCATTAGTTCTTGGCCAGCTCAGAAATAAATTCGGAAAACGACTCAATTGCTAAAAATAACTAAAATTGTTATTTACTTATTCACATTTTAGTAGTTATGTGTAATTAAAGTCCATACCTAGTTGAAAATAGCATCAGTTTTAACTTTAATTTCATTTCATTTAGATACAATTTGTTATAAGTCAAGTCAAGTCGGTACACTTACTTTCATCGAGCGAACTAGATCAACATTTGTTCTAAACATTAATTTTAGACACGATCAAGCACTCTAACAAGGTTTGTCGGTAAACGTGAAATTGTAAATAATAATAATAAACCCTTTATTTCATGCAAAAGTACAGGTTACATAAATTTTTAATGGAATAGGGGGCAAACGAGCAGACGTATCGCCTGATGGTAATCGCAACACCAGAGGCGTCTCAAGTCAAGGACTGCACGGTTGGCCGAGTGGTTTCAGCGGTCGCCATGCCGCTTGCTACTGCGCCAAGTGTCTTGGGTTCAAATCCCACGCGGTACAACACTTTGTGTGATCCACGAATTATTGTCCCGAGTCTGGATGTTCTTTGTGTCCGTTTCATGTATGTTTGTAAAGTCCCCCACGACACAGGATGTTTATTCCTAATGTGGGAGTTGTCTTTTACAAAAAAAAAAAAAGTGCGTGCTATATAAAAAAATAGTAACAAAATGTCTTTCAGAAAAGTCAGTCGCGTAATGGTTGTGTTATTAAGGTATCCATTATAATTCATTATTCGATAAGCAGATTAAAGGTGAAAAGTTTTCACAAGCGTATTTATTACCAAATAAAATATTGGAAATGAAATATAATAAAATTAAATTAAGTATTTATATATAATTTAATTTAGTATTTATAAAAAGAGCGTCGTTTTCTTGTAGAAGGCAGCTCATCTGCTACTTTTTGAATTTTTTGGTATTTGTCGATAGCAGTTTTAACAAAATCAGCGGCGTGGCTTATCTTCTCTAGCCTCTCTGGGCTCATAAGAGCTCTCATTTCTTCATGAATAGGCCCAACTCCGTGGAAAGCGATAGTGCAGAGATTCGTGTAAGAGCAGACACCGACAGTAAGTAACGAGCCGAGGAAAAGAACAAAAACACTGTTGAAGATCCACAGAATGGTGCGACCTGCATAGTTTACTAGAGTCTGAAAAAAACAAAAAGTTAATAAGTAACACGATAATTCCAAAGGATTTCCAAGTAGCATTTACTTGAAGACATAAAAAAACAATTTATCTTTGTTTCGTATAAACAATTTGGGGATGTAAGGGCAAAGTTTAACTGCACGTTTGGCCTAGTGGTTAAGCGGTCGCCACGCCGTTTCCTACTTTACTAAGTGTTGTGGGTTCAAATCCCACGTGGAATAGAACTTTATGTAATCCAAAAATTGTTGTTCTAAGTCAGGGTGTTCTTTGTGTCCGTTTCATGTATGTTTGTAAAGTCCCCCGCGACACAGGAATTATTCCTAGTGCGGGAGTTGTATTAAAAAAAAAAGAAAAGAAAATTACAGCCCTGTTTACAGTATTCTTAAATTATATCTATCTAGAGTAACACGAATTTACGAATTTCCTTGGTGTCGCTATCATTCTTTCCATTTCATCTTTGTCACATTTTTATTAAAACTAAACCGTTCATAGAATTAAGAAGTTTGTATATACATAACACAGCTAAAACGTGTTGATGGGCATTTTACGAAATCCCACTAATATTAAAAAATGTGTTCACGCAAAAACTACCGAATGGATTTTGATAAAACTTTACATTAATATAGCTTATATATCAGAATAACACATAGGCTACAATTTATAAAGGTAGTAGCTTCGCCTCGCGTCGTTGCCCGCGGTTATTGTCGTACCGCGGGGTTCAACTAGTAAAAAATATTTTTGTTAGGTCGACAAAGAAGCTAAGGACGCAAAGGATGCCACATAACACATATTTCTAACTCATTAGGCCTCAGACATAGATTTTTACAATTAAATCACACGAAGTTACAGAACCATACCACATTAAAATTAGGAAATATCTGTAATATGGTTTTACTGCCTACATAGCTTCAAACGGTCACAGTAGCACGGTACTCACAACACATAGTTGAGTGTAAAATATAAGAATATCTATAAATTAGATAATACTCACTCTTCCATCAGGTACTTGACTCCACAGCAGACCTAAAGCAGATGTATCAGGCTCCATTAGATATGGGTTCATTCCATATGGATCGTAACTGTAACAATAATTTTTAAAAAATACGTTAATGTGTCATATGTTACCAATAAATATTAAATCCTCACATTTTCAGTCTAAATTACCACCTTATTTATATAATATACGACGCAATATGTTCGGAAAGACGTAAGCGGAAACAACCCTCTAATCTACCTATCTATATAAATATTCATTTCTGTCTTTAACCTCTATAATTTTGAGCATAATTATAAATACTATAAATAATAAAGGTCTACTTACTTATTTTGTGTAGAATATGCAGGATCGTAAAAGTAGCCTGGAGCATACGGTATGTCAGGGTACGCCACGTCGTGTGTGTTTGGTATATAACCTTTTTCAAGGATTCCTCCTTCGTCCTGAAATTAATTAGATTTTTACAAAATGGTTTTAAACAGTCCATTTTACCGTACAATATTCATTCTCTGAATTATTTATGGAAATACATACTTAAATAACGAAATCCTCAACGAAACATCGGCCTGCGCCTCGTACCGCCCCGGCCAACCCGGCCCGTTCGAGCTGAAATCGGCGTGGCTCTACTACTTTGCTATATGAATACTTACAATTCTGTTAATTTCAGTTGAAGGTGTGGGTTGATCGGAAAGCATGCCATCGTATTTAATAACTGGACCATCTGGCCTAACTGGTTCAATTCTCGCTCTTCCTAGACCGTAAATTTCTTCATTCCTGTAGATTGGATGTGCTATGCCAGATTTGACTTCTTTTATGGGGTGGGTTTTCATTGATTCAAGGTTGAACATAGCATTAGTCTTTTCTTTCAACGTATCGTAAGATGGTGATAATTCGGTTGCATATCCAGTTATGGCTAAAGCCAATATTACTGTCACAATTCTTAACATCTGAAAAGTTACGAAGTATTAATAATATTTTCGTTATTATAAGCACACCCTTTTCTACAAATAAGTATACCTTACCTTTAAATCTTAAATATATTGCTCCCTTCCAAATGAAGACTCCAAAAGAACTGATGTCGTTCGTTCCTGGTTTCCACTATTTATATACCCATTTCTATGACAACTTACCCCATACAATTACCGATATCTCCCTGTTGTTTCGCAACAATCAGTAAGTTGGACCCAAAGATAAAGTTTTGTCAAAACATTGGAATGTTGGTTATTTATTCTAAATTCTTTGCGCACTTCTTATCATAGGTCTAAATGCAAGTGAATAGAGAATGATTCATTCGTTTTTATTAAGCTTTAGTAATATTTCGGTATGCTTTTCAGCAGTCTTTTTGAAACATTTAGAACCAATAACCTTCTGATTTTCCAGGACATGACATGAATGATTTTTAATTATTTTTACTTACGACACGTTACTAGCAACACAATTTTTGTCAAGAAAAAATCCTTTTAAGAATTGCTTGAATGTACAGTTAACCCAGTGGTTAAAGCAGTTGCCATGCTGTTTTCTACCGCGCCAAGTGTTGTGGGTACAAATCCCACATGTGACTACGCCTTGTGTGATGCACACATTGTTTTTCCGATCTGGGTGTTCTTTGTGTATGTTTTTAAAGCCCTCGTGACTAAAAAAATATATGGTTATCTTATATGTTACCTACTTCTACGGTTAACTAACAACGGTTGGCGGGGCAAATTGCTCACAGAATGGATGACCGATGGGTCAATATCGTATTTGAGAGGCCACCGCGTACCGGAAAACGCAGCATGGGTTTTCCGGTACGCGTACGCTAAAGATTGTTCTATGACCTGGTAACAAAGTACTTTCGGAAAGCCATTGTTGATGGATATGAATTAAAAAAAGCCACAAATAAAACTAACATAATAACATTGAAATAACTTTTATGATAAATGCAATTCTTGTATTAATTTGGACTTAGCCTTTAAACATGTACTGTGTGTTGTGGTTTTAAACCATACGTTGAGACAACACTTGTCTGTGCGATCCACAAATGTTTTACGAATTATAGTCTAAAACTGCCTCGTGTAGTTAGTGTGCGAAAAAGCTTAACTTTATATAGTCACAAAGTTACCGGACTCCTATTAAATATTCAACAGTTTTCCATCGGCTCACTTTGTTGTGACCCAGTTTAGATTTATCGATGCGTGTGTGTGGGTGTTTGTGTATCCAACGTTGCTACAATGTGTGTGTAACCATTGAAAATACATATATTATGCATGAATGAGTTGAATAAATTATGTCAATATCAGACATTGATCTATTTTATTTTAGTAGTTATGAGAATGATTTCGAAAATTTTAAAAATCAGTTAATCTTTTCAAAGTGAAGCTGGATTTTGTTATTATCCTTCTTTATTATTAAAATTTCTTTCACGTGACACTTATTTTAATGTCATTCAGGTAGTTCTGAGTGAGCTCTTCTTCTGGATGAAAGCTACTCCATGTCATTTTCAGTGTTTTTGATAAAGGTTAGTTATATATTTCATGATGGTTGGTTAAATAATTTACAATTTGACATACTTTTATATTCTCTTTCTTTGGCAGACAACAAAACTGTGGAATGAACTGTCGCCTGCGGTATTCCCGGACCAATACGACTTTCAAACCTTCAAGAAAAGAGCGTAGTCCTTGTTAAAAGGTTGGCAACACACTTGTGGCCCGCCTTTGGGGATGGGGAGGGGGCTGGAGGGACGGGTTGGGGTATAGGCCTACGGTATCCTCACTCACTCGGTGAAACACAGCTATTTTTTTATAAAGGCAAAACAAAACTTTCTAAACATTTTACAGTCCAAACACATCCTAAGTTTCTTTCATGTTAACTTTCTTTCGTCTTTTTGAATTTATTTGTATTCCTTTTCGTTTTTCTTGGCGGTCTAGTATATGAGCTTAAATATGATACCAACTTTGTGTAACATTCTAAATCGACAGTTAAAGAAAAACAACAAAACAATTATTTTTTCATAAAAAGTCGTAATTAATTCTTCAAAGTGAGTCACCAACCTCAAAGTAATTATTATACAGTTTTCTGCTTTGGTTAATGTATTTGACTTCCTATTATCTTAAGCACAAAAGTGAGCATAAAATATTGTATTATCAAATGTATTAGTCAATGTATATCTTAAATCAGACAATCATTTCATACATTCTTTTGACTACGACTCATATTGAGTCATATCTCAAAAGAATGCATTACGCTTTTTCCAATGAGATAACATCCGCTGTGCTGATAAGTTTGTAAAAGTTTGGAAAAAATGCATTGTATGAGCCATCCTGGTATCTTTGAAATTACCAGCTCGGTTACTGTACGTTTCTAATGGCATTTTATGAGAGTAAACATGAATAATTATATAAGTTAAAGACAACTATCCAGACTTAATACAATATATGTCTATGAACTATCATATGCTCATTGTAAAAAGGTTGTATACTCACCTCTTGACGTATTCCCAAAACATTAATATCTCCTTTTCAATAAAATCACTCATAATTCTTAAGTTAAGATAACTATCAAACTAACATTGTTAAGTAATTTAGATTGTATCTTAAAAAATGCATAATAAAATTTATTTAAAGTCTTAACGGTTGTTGACGTGTAAAAACACAATTTATTTTTATTATACTGCTAACGATAGCCGATAATACAAATAGTTCGGAACTAAAAAAACGTAATACCGCGTTCTAGTCAACTTATTTTGTTTATTTCTCTATTAAAAGCACCATACGGTCAATCATATGAGGGCACGTAAACGACTACTCGCCATTCAACACTTCAAGCCTTATCGGTGTACCTATATTTCGATCAGAGTTCAGGGCTAAATACAAATCGATTCCCGTTCATTTAAATGTAGTTTTCAAGGAATTAACCGTATTCCATTGTTTGCTAGCAATAATCAATTTGAGGTCACTGAAATCTTGAAAAATCCCAATAGATACAGGGAAAAATATACTTTCGTTATATTTTCAGCGTTATTTTTTGCTTAAAAGGAAATCACTTAAAAAATAACCATAATAGAAGTAAAATCTAGTAAATGAATAGCAAATTATTATCCTTGCAGCACTGTTTTTAGGGTTCCGTACCCAAAAGGTAAAACGAGACCTTATTATTAAGATATCGCTGTCCGTCTGTCTGTCCGTCTGTCTGTCCGTCTGTCTATCACCAGGCTGTATCTCATGAACCGTGATAGTTTGACAGTTAAAATTTTCAGAGATGATATATTTCTTTTGCCACTATAACTATAAAAACTAAAAAACCGAATAAAATAATTAACGAAGGGGGCTCCTATAAAAAAAATAAACTAATATTTAAGGGTGAAAAACTGAAAAAAAAAAAATTATAAGCTAAATAATAACTATTTTGCTGACAAAGTATGGCGTCTGCAATTTGGTCGTAATTTAAAAGATACATATATTATAATACGAGTATATAAGGTTAGTAAGGTTCTTTTCGTAAAATATTTTTTTTATTTAAAAATCACAAATCAATTACGACTGTAGTAATAAAAATCTCCTATTTCCTAGATAATTAAATGGTATGATTATAAGTATTATATTAGTTATACTTGTTTGGTTTGGCATTATATACCTATATATTTAATGCATTATAAAACTTTAAGCAATATAGACTATTTAAATGTAGACTTAAGCGAAGTCTCTCTCTTTTTCGCAAAAAGTATCAACATACTTTAGGAAAAAAATGTACAAAAAACTTCAAAAGAGGTTTTAAAGTTTTTAAAAAAAACTTAGTGTTCGTAGCCTTCTAAATTTGAAACATTAATCCACAATATTTTTGATTGTAATTAATTTACGCCAAAATATAGTTTTACTTTATTTTTAAGTTTTATAATGTAAAAATGACTTTGAAGGCGTTGTCACATGATGTCCGCTCAATATTATGTGCATCAGCGCAAATCACTAACTACAAAACAGCCATTGCGGAATTAGTGAGTGTCAAATGTTATTTTTGTAGACATTCCTTATTTCTATAAGACTATCATAAAAACTATTAAACAAATATGTATCTATTGATATCGTTATAAAAATATAAAGCCTGTGTAAAAATAATTAATAATTTTAATATTTATGTATTAAATACTGATGTACGCTAGCTGTTGACTGTGGCTTTGCAGTTAAACGTTTTCTATAACCCTACAACAAAATCTTAACTAACAAATTAAGGTTTTTTCTTTAACTTGCTTGGGGTTGGCTTTTAGTGAGTACATGAAGCGAATGACATCAGACCTCTATAACCCTAGGCTTACTATAAGCGAAATCATGGTTTCTTGAATTTCTTGGAGTTTCACATGACGATTGCTACAGATGGATAGATTCGTCTTTCCAAATTATGTTGGGTAGACTGTCCTGGCATTCATAATCTAAGTTGAAATATGATATGTTAATTTCAGATATACAACTCACTAGATGCAGAATCAACATCAATTGCGATAAGAGTAAATATCCAAGAAAACACGATACAAGTTATTGATAATGGATGTGGTATAATGAAAAGTGATTTCAAATCGCTCGGAAAACGTTATATGACTAGTAAGGTTGCAGATATGGCAACATTAAAATCAATGCCGAAATACTATGGGTTTCGCGGAGAATTTTTAACAAACCTTATAGAAATATCACAAAGTGTAAGTATAATATCTAGGTATAAAGATGGTGAGGCGACGTGGGTGCAGACGTTTCATGAAAATAAAAGAAAACATCTGGTAAAAATGACAACGCGCCCTTCAAAAGGAACAACAGTAAGTATCTAATTAATGATTCAGAATATTTTCTGATGTAACTTCTTTTGTAGATAAAGCAAAGCAGAAAATTGTATTAACGTAACGAAATTTTCTCCTTGACTTTATTTTCATGGCACAAAATTGCATAGCTAATATTCTTAAAATATGATTGCAAAGGAAATACATTTAAAATCTCTGCGTCCTATCTCTACTGATACTAACAAAGACTTATAAGTTTTTCTTTTATTTTTTTATGGAACCGGGGGCAAACGAGCAGACGTATCGCCTGATGGTAAGCAATTACCGCCGCCCATGGACACCTGCAACACCAGACACACACACAGAACAGAGGCATCACAAATGCGTTGCCAGCCTTTGGGGGATGGGGTAAGGCCCATATCCTAGGGCCTCCGGTATCCTCACTCACTCAGTGAAACACAGCGCAGGCGCTGTCTCACACCTGTTTTCTGTGAGGCTGTGGTATCACTCCGGTCGAGCCAAAATAGTTTTTAAGTTAATAAACATAACGTGTCAGAATATAAATTAAAATAACCTTAACATTCTTGTTGGTTACAGATAGACGTCAAAGGTTTCCTTTACAATTTAAACATCCAAAAGCAAGCAATAAATCCTCTGAATGATTTGCAAAAAATTAAAACATTCTTAGAGCAGATTTCTATCGTTCATAGCAACATATCACTCAGTTTAAGAGACGACTCTAAAAATGAAATTATATTCAAAATTCATAAAAAACGGGATATATATCAAACTTTATTAACTCTTTTTAAAATTAATCGAAGTGACGTTCAAGAATTGCAGATCGAAAAGAATCAATACAGAGTAAAAGCATACATTGGTAAAACAGACAAAATACTTGAAAGTCATTGGATATATTTAAACGGAAAAATTCTTCAAAACTTTAGCATCCTTCATAAAATAACTAATGAATATTTAAGAAAATACTTACATCTGACAGACACAAAGAAATCAAGATATAAGGTAGGTTTCTTAAATTTCAATTTAAGAGAACGTAATAATTGTTTTAGCATACAATTTGTTTAAAATTAATATAACGCAAGCCATGGCAAAGACCAGAACACTCAGTCTTGTATCGAGTGTCCTGGCCTTTATTACTATATTTATTAATCTAAAATAATAATTGCAGAACAATTGTGAAGAAGAGCATTTATTTAAATCGAATATACCATTTTATTTTATATTTATCACATGTCCCTATAACGATTACGATATAAGTATCACATCACGTCAGTCATTTATTGAATTTAAGAACTGGGAACAAATTAAAGTTATTTTAGAAAAACTTATCAAGTTTTATGTTGATGATATTAATCTAATAAAAGGACAAAATGAACCAAATAATATGTTACAACTTGCGAATAGAAACAATAATGAAGATACCAGGCATAAAATTAAAAAAATTGTGGATAAAATATTAGGGAGTAATTCAAAAAATATAAGGGTCTCGCAATTACAAAATGGTATTAAAGGTAAGTCAAATACATTAATATTTTATTAAAATCATTATTTGATTTTTGATTTTGAATTTTGAATGTTAGGCAGACTTATTAAGAGAAGGAAAAGAAATAAAAAGAAAGAAGACAATAAGCGAAAATCATTTCCAAAGTTAGACGAGATACTACATTCTTGTGATGATGGTAATGCTACCAACATAGCCAAGCCAAAAAAAGAGAATTTGGTAATTGATAAAGACAGTACAAGTAATGATAAACCCAGAAAAGTTACAGCCACGAATGAAAATACTGCAGTTAGTTTAAAGAAAAACAAAATTCACGTAGATGATCCGAAAATAGAAAATATTGTTAAACGCACTAGAATCAAGAAATTAAACAAAAATAATAAAAACCAATTAGGCTGTGAGCCTATAGCGAAGCTTGATTTAAAACCGGTACAGAATAATAGTATCTGTAAATCTAAGAGAAACAAAATAAGACAGTCTAAAAATAACAATCGACAAATAGAAACTTATCGATTCTTAAATGACACAGATACAATTCCAGAACATACTAGAATTGTGGCTCAAAAAGTTCAAGAATTTTTAAACAATACAAAGTTTAAATACTCCAATGTACCTCAACTAAATAAAAATACTATTAACAACTATGTACGTCATAAAATAAAATCAAACCCCTTTAAAACCACTTACGATCTGGTACAAACAATTATAGAGAGTCAACAAGACCAAGATAATAGAAGTATTAATCAAGGTACTAGCAGCTTCGAAATCGGTATCAAAGGCCATAATGTTATTAAACACAAACACACTGCATTTAACAATATGTTTTCTAAGTATTGTAGTTCTTACAGAGAAGAACAAAAGTCAAAGTATGAAAATATACCTTTTAGATTGCAACAATCTAAATTAACTTATAAGAACACATACAATATAAACATCGATAGACAATATAAAGTAAGACAAGTAGAAAACGTCGATGACATTCCTGCCAATTTAAACTCTCATAGTTTGAGATGCGGCGATATTTACAAAGAAGATTTCTTAGAACATTGCACTCAAAACTATATTTCAAGCTGTATGTCTAATATGTCTAACACGTACACAGAAACAGCCTTAACGTACCAAAGTCATAAATACATTAAAAATAATTACTTCAAAATGTACGATGAAAATACACAAACGTATACAGTCATAACTCAAAATAAAAACTGTTCAATCAGTAAAGCTAAGAATACAAAATTTATTACAAATCAGTCTATTGGTAACTTCAATCCCAGTAGAAACGAATATCTACGCAGTAATAATATAAATAATAGATATGATAGATCATTTGCTAAGCAATCATATAACGAGCATGCTAAACAGATAATGAATAAATCCTATACGATTGAATTCAGAACAAGCAATGAAATAAATAATCCGTTGAATAACGAAGAAATACCTAACGGGCAACAATCTGAGTTTCCTAAGCATAATATGGATAGTAACAACCATTATTTTATACCTAACTCATATTCACCAAGCTATAAACCCACTAATTTTGGAAACACTTACACCTTACATTCATATAATGAATCTACTAATTGCAACGTAACACAGCATGGAGAAAATAGTGTTATACCACACATGAGATTTTTAACTAATTCAGTGCACTGCTCAAATATAGATAATAATGATATTATAGAAATGGACGTAGAAAACAATAATAGTCAAGTAAACAAAGATAATCATGAAGCGTCATTAATTTCTAAACAAGAATCTATAAATGATGAGATAAATATAGATGAAGATTTACAGCCAATGAATTTCTGTGAAACAGTTTTTCATGAAAACGAAAGTATTGAGAAAGAATTCGCTTGTAGCTTTTATGTAAAAAGTAAATCAAACGATTCGTTATACAACAATATAACAAATTCTAATAATAAAAATTTTGAAAAATGTCCTGCGCAAACTGTAGTACTGCAGACTAATAACGAAAATGTATCACATCACTTTAACTGTACAGCAAATCATGCAAATACTATGACTCAAATTAGTAGACAGTCACTAGTTTCAAACATGATCAATGTAAAAGAAATAAATAATAAAATAGATCGGGAATTACAAAATTTGAATAGATATAATAATGATTGTGACAACAATATTGATCTTGCACTAAGTGGAATTAACGACAATAACTTTAATTTCAAAGATAGATTACGATTTTTACCAAAAGGTATTGTGTAATGTTTTTGAGAGGACATCTTATTTTGTATTTTCTTTTTTTTAAATCAACCGAAAACTTAACTTTTCAGGTATGTCTCAAATTTTTGAAAAAAATGGATCTAAAGCCATATGCGACTACAATTTAGATGAGGATTACTACGAAGATGTAAGTAACACATAATTAAAAGGAAATACAGTAATTTTGCCATTTTTAATAAGTACACTGCTAAACAATATGAATGTAATGTAACAGTATGTTATACCGAAGAAAGATCTGAGGTCACTAAAATATTCGTATAATTTGTTTTAGTGATTTTTTATTTATCTTGCTACGGAGGAATAGGCTTTTATTAATCAGTAAAACTTGTTATGCTGATACATGTTTATGAATATCTTATTATGTTCTAAGTTCAAGTGAAATTTGTAATTTCGAAATACAAATGCTACTACTTTGATTTCAAATTACAGCTTATAGTACCTGTTTTCTTGATTGTTTGAAAAAAAGATCAAATGAAAACTAGTGCTAGTGGAACATATTTTGTAATTTTTCGAATTATTTTCGTCTAATTTCGAAAGTATCACAGTCTTGAATTACATAAAAATAAGAAATTAGACATATGTCTTTAAAGCTATAAGCTGGATCTAGCAAGACCATTAATACATTGCTTGCTCAATATCTATTTTGAAGTGAAAACTTCTTTAGCGTACTTTTAGTGTACTTTTTTGGAATGGGTAAAAATGTATAAACTCGCGTCAGGTCACGTGACCTGATCTAAAATTCGTAAGACGGATGGAGAGAGGACGTATAAACTCGCGTCAGGTCACGTGACAGGACAGGCGGCGCAGGGCGCTTGCGCGAATGTTCGTGTGTGTATGTAATATAAATTGTCATGTTTGTGTACCATAGCGCAATAAATGAATATTGTATTCCACCACATAAATAATAGTACTTTTATACTGACAATGAAAGCAATTCGTACAAAATTATACTCTAACCATTCCAAAATATCAAAAATGCACAACGTTAATATTCAAGTTTTCACTTCTGCCGGCACTCCCGGAGTGCAACCCGTCGATTTTTATAAATAAACACACGTATACCTGTTACAGGAAATTTACAATGACTTTGCTAATGAGGTACAAATGCAAACAGAAATATATGAACCGACAGTACAAAACGTTGAAGACCTGGCAAGTAGAGGTATTCACAAGTTTAAAATCAGAGTTCAAAAGGATAATTCATCTTTATTTTTCGATGAAATGTCTCTTAAACAAGCGCAGGTAAGATAATAGTGTGTGCAATGCTTTACTCCTATAACTTTTCGACACTTCACTAATATTATATAATACATTACAGGTCCTTAATCAGGTAGACTGTAAATTTATAACAGCACGCATGAAAGGACGAAGTCGGCAATTTCAAACTCTAGAAGATTACTTAATACTATTTGATCAACATGCAGTTCATGAGAGGATAAGATTAGAAAAGAACTTGACAGGTATGTTTGTGGTCTAGCTACAGAATTATTGTGCAATCAAATTAGTAGGGACTACTTATCAAATATCTAAAATATCTAGTGTGTATTATGTGTAAATGTGTAGTATGTTTGCAACGTTTTACTACTGAATATTTTCTGGTTGTGGTCTGTTAACTGACTGCCTTATTGGTCTAGCGGTTAGCGTATGCGTCTGCTGATCAATAGATTTCGGGTACAATTTCCGGGCCTGGCCAAAGAGTGTTATTCAGTTTCTGATTATAGAAATACTTAAGCTCCTGCATCTGATTTTCCCCGATTGAGTCGAATAGCCATCCCATCGGATTATGAGAATGAGAGATCAGAGAGTGCACCTGCGTTTGCGCACACACTTGTGCACTATAATATCTGCCGCAGAAGCTGAAATCGCCATCATCATCATGTTGTCTGGTATTCTTCATAACTTAAATTGAAGATGATTCATTAATTTTTTTTTTTTTTTTTTTATTGAATAGTGGGCAAACGAGCAGACGTATCACCTGATGGTAAGCGATTACCGCCGCCCATGTACACCCGCAACACCAAAGGCGTCACAAGTGCGTTGCCGACTTTTGGGGGGATGGGAAAGGGGATGGGGAGAGGGGTTGGGGGTATAGGCCTCCGGTATCCTCACTCACTCGGTGAAACACAGCGCAAGCGCTATTTCACACCGGTTTTCTGAGAGGCCGTGGTATCACTCCGGTCGAGCCGACCCATTCACGCCGAAGCATAGCTCTCCCACGGTAATTATTTCGGTATTAATAAAAATTAATCAATAGTTATAACTATTACTTCGGTAAATAAGAAAAAATGTCATCATACTCAAATTCAAACATGTTAATCAAATACCAATTTTTGAAATCGAAATATTAAATTGAAATTGAAATAATAATAATAATAAATATTCCGGACATCTAACACACAACGCCATCTAGTCCCAAGCTAAGCAGAGCTTGTGTTATGGGTACTAGACAACTGATATAAATACTTATATACTTTTTTTTTGTAAATACTTACTTATTATACATAGAAAACACCCAAACTCCGAAACAAAAGTTTGCAGATCATACAAACATTTGGTCCGACCCGGGAATCGAACCCGAGACCTCAAGCTTAGCAGTTGCATACGCTACCACTACGACACCGAGGCAGTCATATAAATATTAATATAAAATTCAAAAAATATTTTTTTTAAGTGAAAACTTATTTTATGAGATTTAGAAATGTTTTCCATTCATATTAATTAACATTAAATATAATATTCTTAACCAAAAAGGTACCAAAGGGTTGAATTTTCTTTTAATAATTTCAGATTATCTTAATGAAGATAGATGGAAAAGCGTTCCCCTCGATAACATTATAATGAAAATGTCTAAAGACGAAATAGTTTACCTTCATAACTACAAAGATAAGTTTAACCAACTAGGATTACAATGGTCCATATTAGACAAAAACGAAGTATCGATAAGTGCCATACCTGAAGCCATTCTTGGTAAAAAGCCTCGAGAGGTAATTATGCGACTAATTTGCATTGATACATAAAAAAATAACCCGACTGATGTTCAGACACTAATTGAGTATTTTTCTTAAATATTTGACAATTGCACACTATTTAAAAAAAAAACTTTATAAAGAACCTTCATTGCCCCTAGACACAATAGCTACTTTTTTCGCCTACGGTGGTCAGTCTATATGATGACGAATTAAAAATATGGACTGTCACCATCCCTATTCATCCCGTGGGTGTTGTAAGAGCCGAATAAGAGAACGCAGGGTAACAGTGCTGCAAAGAGAAGGAATTTCAACACAAACCCCATACCAACCCGCCTGATGAGCGTGGTATAGATTGCCGAAGCCTCCTTTCCAATGAGAAATCTATGTTCAACAGCGGACTATGAATGGTTGTTAATGTGTTATGGTTTTATTTAATTATGTGTTTAGCAGTAAATTGTATAGACTTTATTATTTTACTAGGTTGACAAAGTAATGAGAGCCATAAAAAGCTTAATTGTAGAAGAAATCAATGTAATAAAATTACAAAAAGGCTGCATATCATCGTACCCGAAATCAATAATGGATTTAGTTTTTAGTGAGGTAACTAAGCTATTTTAATCCTAAATCACAATACTAAGCAATAACAAAACGAGTATTGTCTACATATTTAATCAAAAGAGCAATACCATAAAAGATCTTAAGAAAGATATTATCAAAAGATTATAGATGAATTATAAAGATAAGACTAATAATAGTGTATTAATTTCCAGGCTTGTAGATATGCGATAAAGTTTGGTGATAAATTATCAAAAAAGGAATGTGTTGATTTACTGCGTGAACTATCCAATTGCAAGACACCTTTTCAATGTGCTCACGGTAGACCTGTTATGGCTGTTTTAGTTGACATCAAAGCTTCTAAGCATGAGTATAATGTAAGTTTAATCCTAGAACATATATACTTCAGTAATTGAATAAACCTAATTTCGTATCCCATTATCACTAAACATTTCCTCCTCTACATTTTTGATTGAATTTTATATGTTAAGTTGGCGATCAATCACATAATCCATCAGTGATATGACAATAATCCATTTCAACAGCGTCATCATGGGGTATTTGTCAACATGATCAAATAAATAGACACATTTGATAATTATCTGATCTGTCGAAATCTCCATCCGCTCATCATTTAAAGGTCTCGATATTTATACCTTACATGGCCTAATACTGATTTTATTATAATACAGCCTACTAAGCCTTGATGTTTTTTCTACTTACAGATAAATATTGAAAGTTTAAAGTCATATAAGCGGAACAGTACAGCGCATGCTAAATAATAATAAAATAAGTTTAATGGAATGGAATTAAATGGGTTTTTATTTACAATAAATAATTGTTATGATACAAGTGATTTTAATTCCTATACTTACTTACACGTTTAAAAATCAATATCGATTAATATTACCTCTTCTACATTGATTTTTCAAAGGCGGTTACAGTGTAGCGCCAATCTGGTCGATAGATTTTTTTACCCCATAGAGTCAGATAACATATTAAATCTTAGCCGATAGAACTCACACGAGCCAGATTTGTTATGTCCTGTACATTCATATTTTTGAAATGGTCAAATCACCTCAGCATCTTTTCAGCAATACCTAAATCTACTTAAATCTAAAACTTAAATCATATTCGGACTACAGTTGTCTACTTACCAATCTTATTACTTCTAGGATTATAAATCGGAAATAAAAACCACAAGGTGTAATATTTTGTTTAACATGAACAATTAATTGACAGAATTAAAGAAATGAATGTCTGAAGGCAAATTTTAAAATTTTAAACACATTTACTTTTAATATCAGTGACATATACCTATTCTATGTTTAGATTCCAAGGAATTGTTTATGTCCTTCAGATACGTTCAATAAACGTCTTGCAAAATATATTAATTTTCTGTAAATGCTGCGCGGTCCTCTACGGGCTTCGCAATAAACTCTTAGAATATGCTTCTGAATCCATCCCACGTATGGCGTTATTCTTGTATGAACATCTGGAAATCCCACAGCGCAAGGTATGCCCCACGAAACTACACCAACCAGCTCGTTATTTTTAATCACAGGGCTGCCAGAATCACCCTGAAAATGTTTTTATTTATAATGTCAATCCTAGAAAAAAGACAATTCATAAAGAATATTTTTTTCTAGGTCTTATTTCCTTTTCTAAATTTGACCGAAACCAACATCAGCAAAATAAATTATAATAGTTTAAAAAAAAAAACGCTTTTATAGAAAATCCAACTAACAGTTTTAGAAAAACAAAAATTGTTAATCCTGATTAAAATAGTAAGGATAACGAGTCTAATTAGCCAATTTAAAATATTGAATTGTCATTGGTCCTTGATAAGTATACCAAACTTCGAGGTTATCCGACGTCCTGGAGAGGGTCAAATCCATGTTCAAAATTTCCGTTACATGCATACATATAAAGCTAATGAAAGCGTGTTAAAGGTTCATTGAACGTCCTATGGAGATATTTAATCTATACTTTTTTATCAGGAAAATAAGAATATTCTATAAGGTTTAAGTAGAAAATCGTAAAAGCAGTTGACTTTATATTTTATTATTATTATTTTTCATTCGATCTACTACAATTCAGAGAAAGATATTTCGTTTCACTGTTAACACTTCTCTTTTTACTATCCATACACGAGGGTCCCGTCTTGTCAACTTGAATTAACAAATTACCTTTGTTGTCTTTATTGGAACGAAGTTCCTTATCGCGCGTTGTGAAAGGGGGCTAGACGGAAAAAATTCATACGAAAAAGTTGTCACGACACGTTTTGTTGTCACGACACTTTTTGCTATTTTAAATTATATTTGTTATTAGTTTATTTTTCATTGCTTGATTCACTATTTTTGTTATGGGAACGAAGTCTTAATATTTTTTTATTAAGAAAATATTGTTTTGTTATTATTTTTTAAAGAATTGGTGAAAAACATTTTTCAATTTTATATATAGCGCCATCTTTTAAATAGAAACTGAACTTACATTTACGTGTTATAGTTGTCGTTGCCAGTAGTTTAATATTAATAATATAGATGTCGCTGTATATTAATGATTTTTAAAATTATGTATATCAAATATAAATACAAAATATATCAATAAATAAGTTTAGCAGTGAACTGCGATAGGCTGGTAACGACACTTTTTGCTACAGTAAGCTATTGTAAGCCGTGCGGCGTGCGCATGTTTCTCTGTCTGTCTCTCTATCTCTCTTATAGAAAGCAAGCCAGATATTTTCGTTTCGTCTTTCTATTTCGAACTTCATTCCATCCGGGTGTCCCTTGACACCTCTCAAGTTTTGTTGTTAATAAAATGTACACTTACAGTAATACTTACATGACAAGTGCCTTGACCAATCCGTGAAAAAGTACAAAACATTTCCTGAGTCACATTCCGGCGCGAATATCTCATGGCAAAAACACATGTTTCCTGACTAAAAACTGTTATGTTAAACATATGCAGGTGATAACTCGATAAACCAGAGGGCTGAAAATGATTATTTTGTCAATTTTTTCTTCATACAATACTTATTTGACAAGCCTGTTTGTTGTTTGTCCAGCAGTTAGATATTCCAGCTGTTGGCCAGAGGTTCAATTTCCACACAGAACAAAATAATTTGATGAGCATAGACATTTGTCCTGTCTAGGTGTAATCTAACTATAACTTCTATATATTCAGAAGTGGATAAGTATGTGTATCAGCAAATACAATATTTGCTATGTTTGGTATCGGAAGGCCGTGAGTGAAATGTAAAGCAATTATTATAGTTAAATATACATTTACACAAATGAGAGTCATTTTATACTTTATTCATTGTTTCTTTCAAGAAAACGTATACTGAAAAAAGGCATAAGAGAATAGAAAACGTGACTTGTAAGACTCATTACCTACTAGGCAAAATGCGTGTTTGATTGTCATTGCATTGACGCATGTAATACTTATGTATTAAACTGTATAACACCTAATAACACATGATTCACGGTACTCAGAATGTAAACACATGTTAAGCATACTTTTGCAATGAACTAATCATGATACATCCTCCCTTATTGCGCTTAAACTAAAATTTTGTTATATTTTTATTTTTATTTCTATAGGTATAAAATTATATGTCGTGTGCTAATAACGTGACTGGTTACGATAACAGTGTGTTACCATCTCTACTCATCCTTTGGATAAGGTAAGAGGCCGACAAGGAAGCAAACTACGAGGACACCAGCATTATAAAGAGACGGAAATCTTGAAACAAACGATATCAACCCATTTGGCCAGCATAAGGTTAAGTCTCCTTTGTAAGAAGACCTTTATATGAGTAATAAACTAGGAGAGGCTGTGGAAAATGATAATGAAGACAGAGGTTAAAAAAAGATAATAGTTAAAACGTTCTATATATACCTCTTGAGCGCCAAATCCTGCTAATAAAACATTGTCTCCTTCGACTAATTCCTGTTTTCTTATCCCAATGACACCAACGTAGTTTAAATCAAACGGTTCCTTGGTTATTACTAAAGCTATGTCGTGGTTTCTGGCAACCTCATCAAACTCGTAATCATAGTGAGGAATAATTTCTGCCACGTCGTACCGTTTTCTACCTCCTCCTAAGTAGTTAGTGCCGGCTACAATTTTTATATAATCAGGATTCACTCTGAAAACATTTTAGTATTTATTTATTCTACTTTTTTTAATATTATTCTTTTCTATTGAATAGTGGGCAAACGAGCAGACGTATCACTTGATGGTAAGCGATTACCGCCGCCCATGGATATTAGGGGATCGGAAGGGGAATGGGGGCAGGGGTTGGGCCTCCGGTATCCTCACTCACTCGGTGAAAGACAGCGCAAGCGCTATTTCTCACCGGTTTTCTGTGAGGCCGTGGTATCACTCCGGTCGAGCCGGCCCATTCATGCCGAAGCGTGGCTCACCCACGACATATTAACGAATAAATTAAATATACTAATAACACCCCTTTAAACTTTGAGTTAGGTAGGTACTGTGTCTAGATTATACAATAAATTGATGATAAACACAAACTCAACAGCTGCCTGTGACCTTCACTAGGTCGTTGGACTATCCAGGGGGCCTACTTAAAAGGTACTTACGCTACCTAGGACCTTTTATTGTTGCGAACCTTAGAGGAAACCTATGTCCAGTTGAGAACGTCTTTACACTGAGATAATGATTAAACATTAAAATCGTGATTATTATGTACTCTTCTATGAAACAAATTTTTATTTATTCTCTTTAATCTCCTATTAGTTACTTTGGCACTAGAGTTTGTCGATGTACATAAATGCACTTAAAATATAATAAAAATTAGAAAAAAACAAATAACAATTACACAATTAACATTCATAATAAAATACACAATTGAGGCTTCAAGCCCTTTGTGAGCCCTTATACATTTAAGCAATATTAAGAAATAAATATGAAATAAAAAAAATATCGAAACAATGCATCATTCTTTATCTTCAGTTAGGGAAACTCCCATAAACTATTTATGGGATCACCCATTACATAAGTTTAATAAAAAAAAAACTTTACTTACCCGTCCACACAATGTGCTGCAGTAACAACAACCCATTCAGAAACTATGCTACCTCCACAAACATGGTAATTAGTTAAATTCTGCAGAGATGCGTGGTATCTACCATATTCATATGGTGCTAAATATCCACCAACTAATCTAGGAAACAGCCCTGGAACTACACACAGAGACACTTAGAACAAATCACCTAAGTATTGAACCGAAAAAAAAATAACAAACTTTGCCACTAACCTTTTTCAGTAGATGAAAAAGACAAACCTAATAGAAGAAAATAAAATATACATTTATTATTCATTTTGTTTTCTACATGCCTGTATGCAATTTTTAAAACAAATGAATAACGTTGTCTACCTCTGTCAGCCTGGCCTATCAATTTATCGTTATCAATAATAAAATTATTCATCAATCTAATGAGATATAAATCTGGATGATTAAAATCTAAATGTGGTATCCGTTTTATTATCAAATCTACTAATTAAGGGACAATGTCATGTCATCCAACTTTTATACAAAACATTTTATTTATTTTAAGTCCATGACATACATTTGTGTTGCAAAACGTATAGGTACTGTATTCAGGTACCAACGACTTAGACAACAATTCACGTTGTGGAAACAGCGCCCCTAGCCACCTAGCCAAGTTGCAAGCGTTCTTCTAATCGGCTTTTATTCGACAAAGTATTAGCCAATTCATTTTACACGAGAATTTAGGTGTTAACCAATGCAGAGACGAGAAAGATTGCAACTTCGCTAGGCGGGCAGGTCTTCAACATCTAATACCCATAACACAAGCTCTTCTTAGCTTGGGACTAAATGGCGGGAATGATAAATTAATATTAATTTAGTACAAATAAAATAAATTCCACAGTTTGAGCATGCAGCCTAAAGAAAAAAATAAGATGGTGCTTTTCTTACTGAAAACATTTTATGTTGCGTGCTAAATGGGAGACTCTTTTCATCATCTTCCTACCCTTTTCCCAAATTTATTTGGGGTCGGTGCAATGATGGGAGACTCTTTTGTCGAAATAATTTAAATCACGGGTATTTTTTAAATTATTATTGACTAGCTGACCCGGCGAACTTCGTACCGCCTTAGCGTAAATTTGATGCACTACTTTATTTTGTATAGCTGACCTATCTTATGTATGTGTACCTATTCAATTTGAACTGGAATCGATTAGCGCGGTTATGTCTGTGGTGTCATAGATCACCACAGAGTTTTTTGTTTTAAATTGAATGACGTTGACATTCGTAACGCGCTTTTATTAAAATATGCAAAATTAAATGTATATTTTTCAATCTTTCTGAGAGATTTTCTTAATATTTTTTTCCGTAAGAACCTTGTACAGAGTATTAGAAAACTACAAAAAAAAATCAGCCAAATCGGTCAAGCCGTTTTCATGCTATGTCGTGACAACGGAAAACGGGTTTAATTTTTATATATATAGATGTGACTAATTAATATGGAATGTCATGCACCCTATTACTCACGTGGCTTGGTGTCGTAAGCACCGACTATAGAATCAAGCTACGAAGGACAACACCACTTTTCTAAGATGTTAAATCCAACCCACTGATTATCATACTAAATAAATATTGTTGATGATGATGTGCATTTAATAACCCCCTGATGATTCACATTACTAATATGGTAGCTATTTTTAAAAGCTTCAAGGGCAAGAGACTTGGCCTTAACAGATACTATTCTGCCCTATGCGTAACACAGTAGCTTAGTTGTAACGTCACAAGTAATAGATATGTTGTGTTTACTGTAAGACCGCATTAGATAAGTATCGGTGGGTATATATAACCAATTGAAGAAATAATATGAATTGTTATAGTAGGTAATGTTATGTTCCAAGTTTATCCAGATGAATATTGAATGTTGTTCTTTTACTTACCTCGTCAAGGTCACTTTAACATGTTGCCAATTCCTAATTAGATAATATGGAAATATACATTTAAATAATCTCATTGACGTATGTTACTAAGTAGTCTGTAGTAAAATATTCATCCCGATTGATTAAAAAGTAGTGGTTGCCCAGTGGTTCGACCACCTTTCATTACATTTTTCTTTTTTTAGATTTCGGCACTCCTAAAAATACACCTATACTTTATCTGTAACAAATTATTACATACTTCTCCGTTTGCACAATTTTCGCAAAAAGAGATAGGTACAAAGTTTTTGCTTCATTTATTATTATGTCTATAAACTAGCTGACCTACGTTTGCGTCGTCTATTGCCCGTAGCGTGAAATTTTTCCCCCGTTTTTGAAACATTTTTTATTGGTGCTCCGCTCCTATTAGTAGTAGCGTGATGATATATAGCCTATAGCCTTCCTCGATCAATGGACTATCTAACAATGAAACAATTTTTCAAACCGGACCAGCGGTTCCTGAGATTAGCGCGTTCAAACCAACAAACAAACTCTTCAGTTTTATAATATTAGTATAGATTAACTGTCCAAAATGGCAGATGAATTTTAAGCTATTAGTTATCAGTACACTTTATTAATCTTAACGAATCTTATTAGTCAGCTCCACTATCTATATAAATACTGTAACCTCACATACACAGACTCAATGTTAATCAATTCGTTTAATGCTTATCACCAACTGAGTAAATTACGAAAAGCGTAACACTTCTTTTTTATGGAATAGGGGGCAAACGAGCAGACATATCGCCTAGTAAGCGATTACCGCCGCACGTGGACACCTGCAACACCAGAGGCGTTACAAGTGCGTTTTCGGCCTTTGGAGGATGAGGAAGGGGGTGGGGAAAGGGGTTGGAGTAGGGCCTCCGATATCCTCACTCACACGGTGAAACACAGCGCACGTGCTGTTTCACACCGGTTTTGTGCGAGGTCGTGGTATCACTCCAGTCGAGCCGGCCCATGCATGCCGAAGCCTACGGTAAAAATCATCCCTTTTCATTCAGACGGCTCAGATCAAATAAAAAAGGTTTATATTTGATCTAAGTCTGACGGAGACACTCTTATGCTTCTTTGAAAACAGTGGACAATGTAGTCTACTCACTATCATGATCAATATGTTGTTGCACACCGTTTTCACATAACAACATAAAATTTAATTAGCATTTTGAAAATTGACGTCAACTGTAATGAATACTTGTATAAAATGTGCAAATCCGCAATGGCAATGTACCGCCTGGGGTATCTCATGATAGGGATTGGTTTTGTATTTATTTGGCTGCTAATAGGTATCACCGGCAATAACATTTTAAAATCTCTCTATTAAAAGTTAATTTACTTTTAAGATTACAATAAAATAAATATTTTTATAGGCGTAGGTATTAAATATTTTTGAAATTTAAATCAATAAAACTTAATAATATAATAATCTTTTACTTAATTCATTAGTAATCTCAATCATAAATATAAATTTAAATACCTATTTAATTGACGTTTTATGTATTTTAAAGTATTATAAAATATTTTTGGCAATCTGACACACAACGCCATCTAATTTTCAGTCAAAGTAGACTTTAAGCATGACGAGTTTGAAACACGAAGGAATGCGTTTTGTTAATGCAGCTGTAACAACTTTATGAGCCGAAGTTAACTCAGTTCTAAAAATATGTTAAATATATGAAAATAATTAGAATGATTCCCTTCGTGTTCTACTCTCTAAGTTTTCCATGTTGAGTACATTAAAATAAGTAAAAATAGTTTTATGTCTTTTTTAAAACATAAAAATAACATTTGGACATTTTAGAATGTAGTACCAATTCTCCGAATGGTTTAGAGCACGATCCGTTTTATTTGAAAAAATAATATTCTATTGTACGTTTTAATAATGTCAGTTCCATCCCTACCCAACACTGTTTATGTTTGGTACTTGGTATTGGTAGCAAATGTCATCTGCGATGTTACTTTGCTCGGTTTATTATTATTGTCTAGTTTATTAAATTAACACGTTTTTATTAAAAACTGAGATCTTTCGGTACAGTACTTTCATTGAGGTAACCGAGTTACTATAATGGATATCCTAAAGGCAGAAATCGCCAAGAAACGTAAGCTCCTTGAAGAAAAAAATATTATTGTAAGTACTAGAAAATATACTAAAGATGAATGTAAATTGAAGAGATTCGTTATAATTATAGCCGCCTGTCCAGTGTGGTATAGTAGGCCATAACCTCTTTTTGAATCAGAGTACTATGTCCAGCAGTGAACTGTTAAAGGTTAGATGTGAAAGACTTTAGATTGCGTTTCTATCACATGCCATGAAATAAATCCTGGCACAAGGTGAAAAAAGTTCCATCTCCATAGAGTACAATCCTATTATTAGAGAATCTACCCTCACTTCACTCGAGAGTGTGGCTTATTAAAAGATAAGCACAATTTGTTATTTAAAACAGCTGTTGCTCCTTCAAAGTCATCTAACATGCTACATAGTCTGGATCTTACAGAAGTGACACACCTTCATTGTTTACATGACTATACCATTCTATAGAAAAGTAATTACATTGTAAATGTGGTTGACCTGATGGAGTAGCACAGTTCGAAGAGAATAAAACTCCTTAAAAATAATTTATAATTTATTTAAATAATAATTTATCACTTTATTGTACATCAGAATAATTACAACGCAAACTGAAAACAAGTGGCAACTTATCTCACGTAGTCTCACAAAGTCAATCTTTTACATGCTGTGCTCTATGCTCACGAAATGAACTATGAAATTTCAATGGTATTTGTACATAACTGAATACTAATGTAATCTATGAATTTGCAGGATCCTACTAAAAATAGAAAATATTTTAAAAGAGGAGATCTGCTAGCCAAAGAACAAGAAGAGTATTTCAAAAAGTATGGACCTCAAAAACAGGAGGTAGACGAAAGCAAAGAAGATGATAAACAAACAAAAGGTTTGACTCTAAATTAATATATCTTAGTTCTAGTTCTGTTTTAGGTATATTAAAGTTTCCCAGTAAAAATATTAATAATTACTAATTATATCCAAAGTGACTGTTTGGCTCCGCCTGTGTGTGTTGGTTATCATGTTAAAGAGTAGCCTATGTCCTCAGAAATTTTATTAAATAAAATTAATAAGTAAATATAAATATTTCCGATATCTAACACAACACCATCTAGTCCCAAGCTAATCAGAGCTTCAGTTACAGGACAGGTACTAGACAACTGACATAAATACACACTTTTTTTTTAAATATATACATAGAAAACACCAAATTCCGACACAAATATGTATTTGCAATCATACAAACATTTGGTCCGACCCAGGGACTTTTGAATTTATAATATAATTTTTTTTTTTTTTTTGTATGACCCTGCCAAAACAAGTACCTACTTGTAACTCGCGGGCTGGGTCTCCACAACTCCACGACTTGAGTGCGCGTATTTTGCGTGGCTAAATAAATAACTCTACTCTGCCTGATGGAAATTACAAGCAAAATCCAAGTGTGGTGGTCACCACACTCATTGCGAATGCAGATCATGCAACAAAGCAGCATGGTGACCCACACTATGGCGGCCTAGCGACACACAAATGCTGTCATTTTACAGTGATATTCTGTGTGAGGGTAGTACCGCCACGGTCGAGCCCGGCCTGTTCGTGTAGGAATCGGCATTGCTCTACTACCTTTTTGCTTCTAGTATGGATTTTGAATAAAATATATATAGGGTAATGTATATTAATATAAAAAAATATTTAATACAGCCGACAAACAAGAAAGCAATGAAACAGAACAGAGTGAAACAGTGTTATTACCAAGGACAGAAGTTATCAAAAGGTTAAGAGAGCGGGGACATCCAATATGGTTATTTGGGGAAAGTGAAGCCCAGTCTTTTAAGAGATTGAGACGAATTGAAATTCAAGAACCAGAATCAAATAGGGTAAGTTATTTGTATCTTTATTGTATACACACAAAATTACAAAAGAAAATTTACGAAGAGTTACAAAATATGTAACAATAGGCAGTCTTATCGGTAACGGCGATCTCTTCCAGACAACCATGACACGGATTGTCGTTATCCAATAATTTTGGGTAGCTTACATACAAGTAACACACACATATTTATATATATATATATGAATATAAATATATATACACACACAAAAAAAAAAGATACAAATTTTTGGCTTGTCAAAGTTAATTTAACTTGTAATTACTTACATGGTGGTTAATTATCCACCATAATATATTTTAGGTCTGACTAGATGAAAATTATATCCTTGGCCTCTTCCCTCTTCTATTTGTTATAGTTTAAACCCCACTTTATATACTTTGAGTTTCTACAGTTCTCACATGGGAAATACGAGAATATGTAGTCTCATCCACAATTTTTTGTCATTTGTATTTCTTTTCTAATTGTGTCTTTTCTATGTACGTTTGTAAAGACCTCAATAATATAGGATACTCTCCTAGAGCGAGAGTGGTATTTTCAAAAGAAAAAATAATTATAATACAAACAGCAGATAGAAACTGAAAGTTTCAAGGATTATTCTGTTAAAGTTTGTGTTTCAGTTTCCATAACTTATTAATAATATCATTTGTTTTTCAGGGCTTAAGAAATGATTTCCAAGAAGCTATGGAGCAAGTGGATGAAGCATATTTAAATGAAATATTAGCATTAGGAACACAGGTAAGTTATTCTAAGATCATTTGAAAAAAAATGGTCTTCCTTAACCCTTAAAGTATTGTTTTTGTTATCAATAGCAAAAAGTACATAATACATACAATAATTCATTTAACTTTGATTCAAAATCATAATTTTTAATTTTACTTTTTTAAGTGTCTTGGGAATCTGGGGTTAAACCATTTGGTATAATAGTAAATGATTCTAACTACCAAACCAGAGACCCACTAAAAACCAATTTTGTGTCATTAACGTAAACATTTGTTCTGTGTTTTTAATATTTTAATATAATTCTACTGCTACTAACTCTACTACTACTAACTGTTGCACAGATTTAGATGAAACTTTACAGTAATATAGCTTATGAATATGAATAACTAGGGCCAATTTTTACTGCGATAACCGATATACACGCAAGCAGAGCCGCGAGCAAAGGCTTTTAATTTAAACAAAGAAATATATATGATTAAGTAATATAAATTCCCAGGTGATAACAACTGGTATACCACCTGCTTATATAAGTGAAATTAAATTCAGTTGGCACTCAATATGTCTCTGTCTTCCTTTACTGTTAAAGACATTCTGAGATATAAGAAATCATATTGAATTCAACCTTTTCGTGTTTAAACTAAGTGTTAATAAATTCAATTAATGATTTTTTTCTTTTTTTATTTCAGGGTGACACTGAAAAGCAACTCAAAGAGATTGCATTAGATGACTCAGTGACATATGATGCAATCTTAGAGATGGCTAAAACATTAGGACAAGGAAATAAAAATCATGATATGAACGTGATATTGACTTTATTACAAGTAAGTTTAAATTTTCATAAATTTAATAATTATTTTTCTTATTATTTTATACATCACAAGCTAACTTACGCAACTTCGCTTGCGTCTCCTATTACCGGTATTTTGATAATTTTCCCCTGTTTTTAAAACATTCTTCATCGATAAATGTGCTATCTAACACTGAAAGAATTTTTCTAATTGTGTCAGGAGTTCCTGAGATTAACGCATTCAAGCAAACTCTGCGACTGTATATTATTATTATTATTATTAGTATAGATTAATCATCCAAATATTGTTAACCGTGTTCAAACATGTCTTAAATGGAATGTATTTTATACTAGTAGACTTTTTCTCTTCTTAAATACTGTTAAAATAAAAATGACAGTATTTCTCAGTTGTTCATGATGCTCATGAAATCACACGGTACAAGGATATGGTTTACGATTCAAGACATAAATATTTATGTTTTTCTGTTAATGTCAAAACTATGCAAATCCCATATAAATCTTCAAATTATGTTTTATTAAACTGCTAAATAAATAAATAACACACAACGCCATCTAGTGCCAAGCTAAGCAGAGCTTGTGTTATAGGTACTAAACAACTGTTATAAATACTTATATAGGTACTTTTTTTTGTAAATATACTCGTATAAGTATATATTATACATAGAAAACACCCAAACTCCGAAACAAATATTTGCAGATCATACAAACATTTGGTCCGACCCGGGAATCGAACCCGAGACCTCAAGCTTAGCAGGCGCATACGTTACCACTAAGCCACCGAGGCAGTCAAAATATGTGAAATAGGTTTAAACTTTTTGTAAAATCTTGTCGCTTTTAATGGCGGGGTAATCTCTGGATCTACTGAACCTATTTTGAAAATTATTTATAATAAATAATTTATTAGCGCCATACCCGAAAAGTGATTACCTCGAAATACGACATCCTCCCAGGTGAAGCCGCGGACAAAAGCTAATGTTAAATATTTATGTAATGAAATACTTATTTCTTTATAAATTTTCAGTTTCTTTTAAAACTCTGGGGACAACAACTCAACTCGGCAACAGCAGCAGAAAAAACGGCAGTCAAACATAAAATGGCCAGAGCTACTTTCACACAAACCCAAGTGTACTTAAAACCTCTAGTCCGGAAACTGAAGAAAAAAAACCTACCAGATGATATATGTGAAAGTTTATGCGAAATTACTAAACATCTACTAGATAGGAATTATATAATGGTAAGTTTTTTTTTTACGCAGTGTACGAAGACCTCCCGCGATATTGACGGACGACTTGGTTAAGATCGCGGGGACTCGTTGGATGCGGGCCGCTAGCGACCGGTCAATGTGGAGGTCATTGGGGGAGGCCTACGTTCAGCAGTGGACTTCTTGCGGCTGATATGATGATGATGAAGTTTTTTTTTATGTAATAGGGGCAAATTAGCAGACGTGTTGCCTGATGGTAAGCGATTACCGCCGCCCATGGACATCCACAACACCAGGGGCGTCAAAAGTGCGTTGCCGGCCTTTGGGGGATGGGGAGAGTGATAGGAGGAGGGGTTAGGGTATGGGCCTCCGGTATCCTCACTCACTCGTTGAAGCACCAAGCGCTGTTTCACACCGGTTTTCTGTGAGGCTGTGGTATCACTCCGGTCGAGCCGGCCTATGCATACCGAAACGTGGCTCTCCCACAGTTAGTCTGCACATTATATTGTAATAGTTAGTATTTAAAATATTATAGCAGTTTACAATGAGTTTTGTGGGTTCAAACCCCTTAAGGGACAACATAACAAATTGTTGTTCTCAGTCTAAACGAGGCCGCACACCAGGCATACATTTGTAACTCGACAATTGTAGTGCCCACGGCCCCATACATTTGTACGTGAGCACGCACACCGAGGAAACATTTGTGGCGGGCGCACTTTGTAGCGAGACGTTGTCCGCGCTACACGAATTCAAGATCGAACACGTTCGTTTTTTGTGTCGCGTTGGTTTGCAAAAATGAAAGACAATATTGAATTTTACGTTGAGTTTATTGCAGAGGTTGAAAAGAACCCTGTATTATACAATCACACGCTCAATGATTATAGTAACAGACGGATTACAGAAATTATTTGGACTAAGATTGGCGTAAAATTTTGAAATTCCCGTACATTGTGCAATCTTGATTAAACGGATGAACCCAATAACGTCTTTTTTTCTCATTAATCGCCACATCAAGAAATCTTCGTCATCAGACGATGATGTCGACATTCTCAAAGCGGTGCCACGCTACAACTGTGCTTCCGATGTGCGCATTTACAATACATTTGTAGCGCATACAATAATGTGTCGCGTTTCAAATGTGGCGCTACAATTATCGAGTACAAATGTATGCCTGGTGTGCGGCCCACCTAAGTGTTATTTGTGTACATTTCAGTTATGTTTGTAAAGTCCCTATGACACAAAAATATTACTAGCCCAGGTAGCTGTCTTTAAAAAGAAGAATGGCAAATGCAATAACCTTTATTTTTATTTTGCAGGCAAGTGATTCATATTTACAGATGGCTATAGGCAATGCTCCATGGCCTATTGGTGTCACTATGGTGGGTATACACGCTCGAACAGGTCGAGAGAAGATTTTCTCCAAAAATGTCGCCCACGTCATGAACGACGAAACTCAAAGAAAATATATCCAGGCCCTGAAGAGACTCATGACTAAGTGTCAAGAATATTTCCCGACCGATCCTTCTCGATGTGTCGAGTATACTGCCACTGTAAATTAAATTTTAAGGATAATAAATTAATATAAATATAAGTAACTTCGTTTTTTATTACTTTGGTACATACTTAAAAAAATTAGAGCCATGATCAGCATATAACTGCATTTTTTTTTAACTATGCAGAACAACTTCTCAAAGAGAAGGAAAACTTGAAATAAACGAAAACACTATGCCAACCTTTTCGGCCCGCATCCAAATCTCTTTCTTTAATTATTTATTTCGTAAACATACGTAGACAGTATGATGGAATTTACATAAAAATAGCTCCTTGCTAAGAATTGGTATATGTCCAACAGTTAAGACTTGATGTGATGTTTCTACCTAACATAGACATTTTATGTTAAAGTAAATATGTTCTTCTGATTGTAATGTACGGAGAATCTGCGGTATTTTCAGAACAATACGACTTTCATACCTATAAGAAAAGAGCGTACTCCTTAAAAGGCCAGCGACGCTCTTGTGACGCCTCTGGTGTTGCATGTCCATGAGCGGCGGTAATCGCTTACCATTAGGCGATACGTCTGCTCGTTTGCCCTCGTTTTTCATAAAAATATTAGGATTACGGTTTCTAAGGAACCCGTTATTCAGAATAACAAGGATTCCTGGCTCGATACGGGATTCTGATTTTAGTCTGTTCGAGTCGTGTCTCATGTTTCGACTAAATACTATAAAGTTTTCATTTCAACATGTGTTTGAAACGTGAAATAAAAAAAAGACATTAACCAAAGATCTTATTCCTTGAGTATATTATAATGAGTCTACTTTTCTGAACTCTGTCTGTTAAAATATAAATAAAAGTTCCTTTATGGTATGGTTTATTAATCTGTGTAGTAATGTACTCTGTCCTGTCATGTTTATTTAATATTTGTCAAATGCCGATAAGTTGTTGTTTTTGAAATAATAAAAAAACAATCTTTTAAAATTTAATAATAATAATAATCTTTTAAAATTTTAAAATAGGTGTTATTTGTTATTTATCATGATTTTAAAGTATATACTGAAATTCCATTTACAAGAATGTATTAATATTTTATCAGAACCTGACAACTTAGGCTATTACAGCGTTAAAATCGAGTAAATAATTTTAATTTGATTTACAAAAGTTAATTTTAATACTCTAGTGGTTGCTTTGATATAATGCATTTTTTTAGTTTTTTGAAACTATTTGAGACATATCCTGACGTTGGAGACAAAGTATTATGTGATCCTGTAGTGAGTCTGCCAGCCTGTGATAAGGATCTAATAAAAGCTCAACAAGAAATACTTGAAGGAGATGAATACAAATCAACTCTGTCGAAGTTAGATAACTGTTTCTTGAAACGCAATGTTCACGCAAGATTTTTTGGTCTACCAGTGTGCCCAGAACTACATAGGACCATATTTCCAAAAAATGTTGATTTGGGATGTTTTTTAAAAGTAACTGGTATGTTTTTATATCTCCGATTTTTAAATTAAATTAAGGAGAAAAGAGAATATCACTGCTAGACATGGGCGTTTCCTTACATAGGAGTTTTTCATCTATTATACCAATGCTGGACAGTCTGGTATTGGGTTTGTTTTGAAGTTTTCCTTCTAATTGCGGTGCCATTGTCCTGGATAGTTTACACCCACAGGATAAGGCGACGCTCCATTTTATTTATGGTACTGGGGGCAAACAAGCAGGTGTATTACTTGATGGTAAGCAATTATCAACAGCATAACAACATTAGAGACATCACAAGTGTGTTAAGTTGCCAGCCAGTTAAGAAGAAATATTCATTATTATTTATTCAAATTGTTATTCTGTCACCAAATGGGCTGTTGATTAATGACTTGTTATTTATTTAAGGAACGATTGTCCGTGTCACACAATCCAAAATGCTGGAATATCACAGGAAGTATGTATGTGTTAAATGTCATTATGAGAATTGTCAAGAAGCTCAATTTGAAAACAGATATATTTTAAAGCCTCCATCAAAGTGTGGCAATTCCGACAAACCTTGCAGAAGTTCTACATTCTCAGAAGTACAGCTTGTTTCAAGAGAACATTGTAAAGATTATCAAGAAATAAAAATACAGGTAATCTGCTTTATAAAACTATATAATATTAAGTTCTGGGAGCCCCTTTAACACTGATGAAAATTAGACTTGAAAATTTGACCTCTTTAAAATCAGTTGCATTTCCTCTCTGACACTTTCAGTATCTCAGACTATAAACTAAATAGCTAGTTAGCTATGGAAAGTCACCGTAGTTACTGAGTTCAGTGACTATGGCGACTTTCCATGTGATTATACATATTATTGAAATCAAATATAGTTCACTTAGGTCTCATTTTATGTCCATGGTGCTTACCGGTTAGTTTTATTCAGTCTACCTTATTTCATTTTGACTCCTGCTTTAAACATATTATATTTCCAATTTCTCTTGTTTTTCATCTGATTTATTACTTCCTGGGACTTCCCAGACGAATCGCGTGATGGTAAGCGATTACCGCCACCCATGGACACCCGCAACACCAGAGGCATCACAAGTGCGTTGCCGGCCTTTTAAGAAGGATTACGCTATTTTATTGAAGGTTGTACTGTTCCAAGAACACTCCAGGCGACAGTTCATTCCACAGTTTTGTTGTGTAAGTCAGAAAGCTTCTGGAAAATTGCACAGTTGTGGACTGTCAACCATCTAGATTATTCTAGATGATGAAGTTTGAAGTAATAGTATTTAGTTTGTCGTTTTGTTAGTACTTTATATTTTTATTCAGTTTCATGCTTGATTACGAAGGAAAGATATATTTTTTTTAATCTGATATTAATATTCTCATCATATTTCAGTTGAGGTTTGTACCTCAATTGATGTAATATGTAATATGGCATATCTCACAGAACCTTTTTTAGATTCAGTGTAAAGCTAAAAATATAGTTTTGTGGTTTACTTTTTGTGTAAGAGGGGAAGTCTCATATTATGTTTTACTTCATAATCAAATCATGTGTTTCAGGAACAAGTTAATAAGTTAAGTATTGGTACAATTCCAGGATCATTGTGGGTTGTGTTGGAAGATGACCTAGTGGATTGTTGTACACCTGGTGATGATGTTGTAATTTGGTAAGTTTCAGTGGTTCTCTTTTACCTATAAATAACAGATCCTATATCATCGGCTCTTATTGGAAAACTAAAAATTGCATAAAAATGCGAAAGAACAAATAGAGACATCAGCTAGAGTACAAAGAGAAGGCTGAGTGGGATAAATAATATATTGAGATGATTTACACTTGGCTGCATTCTAAACATCCTGTTTTTTTTTCCCAATTTTTTTTTTTTCAATTGTGGTAAATCCCATTTTGTTTGTTATGAACAAATACAAATGTTTACATCTTTGAATTTATATAAAATATCTCATTGTTGTTGAAAATGAACTTGATTTTACTTGATCACATGGTTTTTACGTGGTGAACATTTAGTTACCTCATTGTTTCCTACACCACTGAGTGTTTTAGTTTCGATTCCCATATGGGACAATACTCAGTCAGCAAATTATTGTTCTAAATCTAAATATCCCAATTGAGTGTTGAAAAAAAAATGTAATGTAGATATTATTAAAATTTTACAGTGCTACAGTACGCCGTAGGTGGAGGCCTGTTGGTCAAAATAAGAAATCAGAAGTAGAATTGGTTCTACAAGCAAATCATATAGAAGTATGCAATGCCCAACGGTCAGAAGTGATAGCTACGGCTCCTGATATCAAAGACTGTTTCAATGAGTTCTGGGCTAAGTATGAAGCTTGTCCTTTGAAAGGGAGAGACAGAATTTTGGCAGCAGTGGCTCCACAGGTGAATTTTTTAGGTCTTTGGATTTACTAATGTCTAACGTGAAATTCGCACAGAAATTAGTTGTATTGGATTTCACTTATGCTTTTCAACAGGTAGAGTAACTCTACTCTATTTTGGCAGCTAAAGAAAACGCAGTTAAATTGATATTTGTCTATAAACAAAACATAATTGCGTCGTAAATTAAATAGTCCTAATTAGTTGTTTTTTCGTCTATCGGTTACACAATGCCATCTAAAAAAGCTTTAAAATAAATAAAAGATTTCATGTATGAAGTTTTTTCATAAATACATACATATTATACATAGCACTTAAACTCTACAACACATATTTGTAGATTATACGAACACTAGCTGAACCCCACGATGCTATCTGCGGTATGAAAATAATCGCGTGCAACGCCGCGAGGCGAAGCTAGTATCTTTATAAATTATAGCCTATGAGTTATTCTGATGTATAAGCTATATTATTGTAAAGTTTCATCAAAATCCATTAAAAAGTTTTTGCGTGAAAGAGCAACAAACATACTCACTTACATACTCACAAACTTTCGCATTTATAATATTAGTAGGATTTAATCCCGGATCAAACCCGCGACAATCAGCTCAATAGTTGCCTATGCTACCACTTTTACGAAATTTTGTTAGATATATATGAAACAATGAAAAACTGGATTTAAAGATTGTCCAGTGTTTTCTTTCCTAAATAATTTTCTTCTATTTTCTTTACAGGTTTATGGTCTTCATCTGGTGAAGTTAGCACTATTGCTCACAGTTATTACAGGTTCTAATCACATCGTAGAAAAAGACACCAACAAGAAAACTGCACAAGACGAAAAGCACTCGACTCGAGTCCGCGGACAGTGTCACCTTCTTCTAGTTGGAGACCCAGGTATGGTGAACGGGCCTATTTTATATTGATAGCTCATCGCATATATCGAATATATTGGCATTATATTTTTGAGTGTTTTTTATATTAAATAAGCATTATGAGTAATGTAATTCTATCATTATCAACATCAACTTAACTTTTCTCAAAATTTATTGATGATCAGCGCAATTGGTTTCAAGTCTAGTTCATCCAACATTGCAATGTGGTTTTGTCTTTTTAACTCTTTTTCCTTTTACGGCTGACCCGATGCCTGCTTGACATAATCATCATTTAAGATTATGTTCGCCATACATAAGTAGTATGAAGCGAAATGTAGTACTAAAACCGTTTTGTGTTTCGTTCTTCTAAACCGTGCCGTGCTGTTCTCATAGCGTCTTATGAGAGCTACCAATTGTTGTTCTAGAATAATTATTACTAAGTATACCTAATACCATCATCAGCAACAACTCATAATGTCCCACTGCTGGGCTCAGGTCTCCTCTCAGGAAAGGGTTAAGGCCATACGTCCCTATGATGGCCAAGCGCTGGTTGGAGCCTGGCAAGACAACATTGTGGCTACATAATCTCGCTGTTGGATGTTTTTAAGCCAAATACCTAATACATACATACACAATTTAATAGTGACATATCATTTCAATATTTGTAGTGTAAATAATTAAATCTCTACTCTCAGTTCTTAATATAACAAGTTTATGTATGTATGTCGTATTTTTATGTGATTGGTGTCGTATGTGTCGGTGTATAGATTCGTCTTATTCGTGACAGTGACACTAGGTACATCAAAATAAAAAAATATACGCAGTCGGGTTTTTTTAAATAATTCATCACTTGTTTTACTTATTATTTTTTTCTTTCAATAAAAGTTGTAAAAGTTTATAAATCTCCGTGAGGGTTTGTCCTAGTTGGACTTTATGACTCCCACAGAGTATAAGCTAACGTTTATAATATATATCACTTAGGTACTGGTAAATCGCAGCTGCTTCGAGCGGGTTCAGAACTAACGGCACGATCCGTGTTCACTTCGGGCGCGGGCAGTACCAAGGCAGGTCTTACATGCGCTGCACTTAGGGTAACTAAATAACTTTATTTATACAAATAAATGTCTGTTTGTTATTTAAAAATAAAATTTAAAGAAATAGCTTTTCACTGAATGAATATGAAAGTATATACGGTACTTACATAAAAAACTTTCACACATTGTCGTTCTGTGTCTTCATGTGTGTGTAAAGTCCCTTGCGACACAGAATGTGGGAATACTCCTAATAAGGGAGATGTTATTTAAAAAAAACAATTTGTTCCGGCTATTTTCTGGAACGACTTTATTGATTTGGACTTTCACTGGCAAATAAATAGCTGATGTTATGAGGAGTAACGTAGGCTACATTTATTTTAGAAAAAATCTTATGTTATCCACTAAATTGTTGTTTTGACTTTGGGTGCTCTATGTGTTCGTTTCAAGAATGTTTGTAAAGCCCCCTGCGACGGTGCTAAAATGTATAAAAAATCTAGAAAGATATCATTGACTGCCTCGGTGACGTTGTGGTAGCGTATGCGACTGCAAAGCTTGAGGTCTCGGGTTCGATTCCCGGGTCGGACCAAATGTTTGTATGATCTGCAAATATTTGTTTCGGAGTTTGGGTGTTTTCTATGTATAATATGTATGTATTTACAAAAAAAAGTATATAAGTATTTATATCAGTTGTCTAGTACCCATAGCACAAGCTCTGCTTAGCTTGGGACTAGATGGCATTGTGTGTTAGGTGTCCGGAATATTTATTTATTTATTTATTTATTGTAGTTTTCTTCTGTGATCTATTATGTAAGTATTGAATCATTGAACTGATTAACAAATACTTATTTTATTTCATTTCGTTAGGAAGACGGAGAATGGCATTTAGAAGCCGGTGCTCTTGTGTTATCTGACGGCGGGGTGTGTTGTATTGACGAGATCTCACAGCTACGAGTCCATGATCGCACGGCCATACATGAAGCTATGGAACAGCAAACTATATCTGTAGCTAAGGTATATAAAATATCTAATTTCCGTGGGAGAGCCACGCTTCGGCATGAATGGGCCGGCTCGACCGGAGTAATACCACGGCCTCACAGAAAACCGGTGTGAAATAGCGCTTGCGCTGTGTTTCACCGAATGAGTGAGGAGACCGGAGGCCCATACCCCAACCCCTCCCCCATTCCCTCTCCCCATCCCCCAAAGGTCGGCAACGCACTTGTGACGCTTTTGGTGTTGCGGGTGTCCATGGGCGGCGGTAATCGCTTACCAATAAAAAAAAAACTTTTTTTTGCTTTCATAATAATACATTTTGTAGTATTTAATATTTTCTATTAAGCTACTACTATTTTAGTTTATAAATTTTTAGTCAAGCACGGGTGCACGAGCACCTAAAACACGGGTTTACAAAATATAAACAACAACATATTCTATTCTATAATTATTTGGTCCAGTTAGTAATAAGTACACAGTACAACACATTGGCTACCTCAGTGGGGCAAGTGGTAGCGTAAGCGACTGCTGTGCTTGAGGTCTCGGGTTCGATCCCGGATCGGACCAAATGTTTGTACGATCTGCAAATGTTTGTTTCGGAGTTTGGGTGTTTTCTATGTACACAACACACACATACACAAGCTCCGCTTAGCTTGGAAGTAGATGGTGTTATGTTTTAGCTGTGTGAAATATTTATGTTACATAAAAGTAAATTTAAAAACTTGTTACAGGCCGGCATCGTATGTAAATTGAATACTCGATGCGCGATTATTGCAGCGTGCAATCCTAAAGGACACTATGACACTGATCAACCTTTAAGTGTTAATGTATCCCTCGGAACTCCACTGTTAAGTAGGTAATGTTCAATTTGTGGCTTTCGATCTGTTCAATAAACCCATAAATAGTTATAAATCCACTACTGGACACAAACCTCCCCTTAGAAAGGAAGTTTTGGCCTACAATACCGCACGACCACTCGGAACAGTAAAGGGTTTGTGTCAAGTTGTGTTTTTTTTTATAGAAGCGATGGGTGCAACGGAGCAGACGTATCGCCTGATGGTAAGCGATTACCGCCGCCTATGGACAACACTAGGGGCGTCACAAGTGCATTGCCGGCCTTTGGGGTATGGGCCTTCGGTATCTTCACTCACTCGGTAAAACACGGCTCAACAAGCGCTGTTTCACCGTGGGAGAGCCAAGTTTCAGCATTAATGGGTCGGCTCGACCGGAGTGATACCACGACCTCACAGAAAACCGGTGTGAAACAGCGCCTGCGTTGTGTTTCACCGAGTGAGTGATGATACCGGAGGTTCATACCCCAACCCCTTCCCCTATCCCCCTCCCCATCCTCCAAAGGCAAACGCCGGCAACCCACTTGTGACGCCTCTGGTGTTGCGGGTGTCCATGGGCGGCGGCAATCGCTTACCATCAGGCGATACGTGTAATCGTTTGCCCGCTATTCAATAAAAAAAAACGGTTTTACCGTGGGAGAGCCACGCTTGTGTGTCTCATGTCTTTCTCTTTATAGTGCTGTTGTCCCGCAGAGTTTTTCCCTATGTTGGTTCTTACGACACTCGTGTAATGACTGGAATGATTAGAAGGGGTGCTTTTAAAACATCACCACATGGGAAACTTCCTATAAGGAGAGGCGTATGTCCATCTGAGGGCTGCCAATAGAGCGTGATGATGAAATCTAGGCAAATATATATTATATTTTTTAGTGATATAATAGAAATCATGGAATCTCACATTAAAATAAATTTCAGGTTCGATTTAATATTTATATTGTTGGATTCAAAAAACAAAACATGGGATAAACTTGTCTCGTCTTATATACTCTTTGGAGATTCAAATGCTAGTGAATCAAAGAACAAATGGAATCTTGAAAAACTGCAGGTATTTAAGTATTAAGCTTATTTTTGTATGACAACCAGTTGAGCCCTGGAGGTTGTTGTTAGATATATCTTTACTACAATGTCAGTGAAAGTCCCGCCAAAATTGGCCCAGCCGTTCCAGAGGTTAGCCGGATCAAAGAGATGACAGACAAAACAGAATGCTGAAACGTGGCTCTCTCACATGAGCTATATATATTTTAAAATGGCGCCCGCAAATGGTAACAAAAGAGGTTATTACCAGGGGTGTTACGAATATTCTCATCCGCATCCGTAAATGCGGATTATTCGCATTAATTCAGACATCCGCATTCACATTCGCATCAATCAATGCGGAGTTTTTACGGATGCAGATTCACACCAATAAAGTCAACTAAAAACCTGTGTAATTTTGTGCAACAAAATTTGTTCTAAAAATATGATTAAATAAATAAAAAATTAAAATTTAATTGATTTTCAGTTATTTATGCACTTAAAATTTAAGTAATTATCCATTTAAAATTCCAAAATCCGCATCCGCATCCGCGTCAAATCCGCATCCGCGGATGTGAACTTCTAGTAATCCGCATCCGCATCTGCATCCGCGGATGTCTAAATTTTGGCATCCGTATCAACCCTGGTTATTACTACCCTCTTTTGTTACCTGTTGTTTATATTTTTTCAATATGGATATCAAATTAAAGATCCTGTAAAATATCCTTTCAAAAATATATGTATCATATCACTTTTTATTTAAGTAGTTTTTTGTTTTTATAATAATAATATGTTTTACTAACAGTAAGGTATTATTCTTTCAGATGTACATAGACTTAGTAGGTCCTCGCTTTACAGAAATGACGAAATCAGCAAATATGATACTTCAGTCATACTACATGCTCCAAAGGAGGTCAGAGCACCGAGACCCGTCGAGGACCACTGTGAGAATGTTGGATAGCTTAGTGAGGTAAGACACAAATGCAAGCTGCCAGAGCCTTCGTTATAGAAAAAAAGATATAATCAATGGGTCTTAACATAAAACTCAATGGGTGATCACAAATCAGAGACAGGTCTAAAGATTTCTAGATATTCAAAGATTTTTGAACCATTGCTTATATATATTATATATTAGCTGACCCACGCAACCTCGTTTGCGTCTGCTATTGCCCGTAGCGAGAAAATTTTCCCCCGTTTTTGAAACATTCTTCATTGGTGCTCCGCTCCTATTAGTATTAGCGTGATGATATGTAGTCTATGGCCTTCCTCGATAAATGGTCTATCCAACACTGAAAGAATTTTTTAAATCGGACCAGCGGTTCCTGAGATTAGCGCGTTCAATCAATCAAACAAACAAACTCTTCAGCTTTATAATATTAGTATAGATATATTTAAAATTTAAGTAATAAAATTTAGATATGTATTCATGAGATGTGTTTTTGCAGGTTATCTCAAGCTCACTGCCGCCTTATGTATCGTACTACTATATTGCCAATGGATGCCATTATTGCAGTATCGTTAGTCGACCTGTCAATGCAAGATTGTACCCTCGATGATACGACGGATGCCTTGCATTCTACTGTCCCAAAATACTCCGACTATGAGTACCTACAGACTGCAAAGAATCTTCTAACGCAACTAAAACTGTTTGATATATGGAAAAATGAATTGTTATATTATGCCAAGTTATTACAAGTAGACCACAAAACCTTAGAAAATGATCTAGAAAATGGTAATTGTAAATTATTTGCGAAACATGAAGACGTTACAGATGATAACATACAGCTTTCTGCATCTTTGATAACTAGTTCATATTTCAATAAAAATAATAAAAAGGCCGATGTTACTTTAGTAGATGTTACAGAAACATCTAATCAAAAAGACAAAAACATTAAAAGCGAAATCAATGAAAGGTTTGCGGCGACATTGAAAAAGCACGCAGCTTTAAATAAAAAAGAAAAAGAACCGCCAATTAAAAAGAAAAACATTAACAAAAGAAAAAGAAAAGACATCACAGCAGACACAAATCCAATAAAAAAGAAATTGATTAAAAAAGGTAAAAAATCGAAATTGAAAACCGATGATGATGAAAATGATCATATCTGTAGTAGTGATGAAGAATTTGATGAAAGTGTACATATGTTGAATGTAGTGCCGAGTGTAAATGATGCATTAGCTGACTTAGGTATTGACTTCAGGTTTGAAAGTGATAATAATGATGATATTGAAAACGAAACTGTGAAATCAGATCCAAATGAAATAGAAGATATTGATATACATAGAGATAGTGAACCCAATGCTAGTTTCAATAAACAAGAAGTAATAGATAACCGTGTTACTGGAACTAATAATAAAACTGAAGTCCAACAAAACACAGCCAACAAATTAAAACAGTTTCTGTTTGTTAGCAACCATGACCTTGATAAATATGGAGAGAAATCCCACACAGTTACCAACACCTCATCAAATAAACTTACAACACTTGAATCAAGCCATGACAAAGAAGTTTCAAAATCATCTTCAACATCAAAATCCCACATATCAATGTTTGAGACTTCAATGAAAACAAAGGGTAGTTTAAAAGAAAATAATCTGAATTCTTTATCCAATAATAAAGTTTTAAGTTCTGGTTCACAAATATCGATATTTGAAAGTTCAGATTGTGATATAGATCTTGATATTTAATCATGTTCAGTGTTATTAGAATATAATAAATCTATTTTTATTTTTAAAATCGTTTTATTTAAACAAGTTAAAATTATACTAGGACTGTACAGTAATAATAATCTCATACAATTCACACTCATCTTAAACTAGGCAGAGTCTAGTAGTCCTATGGTAACCGAACTACCGATGAAAAATACTTTTTTACCAAATATTACTCCCATTTCAAAATTTATTTAATTAATGAGCCTTCCAAAGTGACTCTACTCTGCCCGATGGAAAACATGAGCAGAATCCAAGAGTCCTAGAATGGTCACCATCCAGCGTCAGTGGTCAAACATTTGAAGGATATAGTCTGACATAATTAAGTTATAAGCCCAAGGCTTAACAGTTCTACATATCTATACTAGACACTGTGTGTTGTTCAGAGTTACTTTCTAGGCATGTCTTGAATTTCTACACAAATATTTACTACTAGCTGACCCACTCAACCTCATTTGCGTCTTCAATTGCCCATAGCGTGAAAATATTCCCCCGTTTTTTGAAATATTCTTCATTGGTGCTCCACTCCTATTAGTATTAGCGTGATGATATACATAGCCTTCCTCGATAAATGGACTATCCAACACTGCAATTATTTTTCAAATTGGACCAGCAGTTCCTGAGATTAGCGCATTCAAACAAACAAACAAAATCTTCAGCTTTATAATATTAGGATAGATGATTTGCAATTGTGCAGGTGGCAATTGCATATTATTATTACCTGTGCATTGTTACCATCATTAATTGTCTTTGTACTTCATAATAATCACTGTTTAGGTTTAAACAACAAATCAAGCTTCAATTTGGGATCTTGTATCTCTAACAGAAAATAAGACTATTCATTTTCTACAGCCGACTTATGTGGATCATTCTCATAGTTATCTATTAGAAGATGTTTAAATCTTCTTGCAGTTATACTAATGGAGTCTTCCTTTGGTGCTATATTTAATATTTCTACTCTTGATACATATAAATGGTCAGGATTATTCGGGCTAATCATTTTAATCACATCTACTTCGTCACCTATTTTAACCTGTAATTATAAAAACACCACATATTTAGGTATTGTTTGAGTTGAGTAATTACCAAAAATGATAAAACTTGGATGTTTATGAAGTGTTCTCTACTGTAAAAAATGTGAGGCCTTACAGCAGTTGCATGCAATATGGACTCAAATAATGTGTTTACTCAGTATTTTGTTACACAGTGATAATATAATCACTCCCACAGATTGTATGAAAATAGAAGATAGTCTTTTTACTCAAACTAAAAGAAGGAAGGCTACAGTGCTAGTCTTCTTTCTAGTTTGTCTTCTACAACAAGCAGCATTGATATGTCTTAAAATTAATGTAAGGAACTACCTTTTTTTTTTTTTTTTTTATGTAATAGATGGCAAACGAGCAGGCGTATCACCTGATGGTAAGCAATTACCGCCGCCCATGGACACCCGCAGCACCAGAGGTGTCACAAGTGCGTTGCCGACCTTTGGGGGATGGGGAGGGGGAATGAGGGAGGGGTTGGGGTATGGGCCTCCGGTATCCTCACTCACTCGGTGAAACACAGCGCAAGCGCTATTTCACACCGGTTTTCTGTGAGGCCGTGGTATCACTCCGGTCGAGCCGGCCCATTCATGCCGAAGCGCGGCTCTCCCACGGTTAGGAAAAGGTTTGGTGTAAGGACAGTAATACAAAATAGTACTTACAGCAGCACTTTTCTTAAGAATTTTTCTTCCATTTACTCTAATTTTACTTTCATAGAACATTTGCTCGACCTTACTGAAAATATGAAACAAGATTTCAGAACAGTCTTAAATGTTTAGGTGCTAGAAACTTGTAGTACTTAGATTGAGAATATGTTAATGATTTAAGCGTATCATAGAGCAGGTTTACTTACTTCCTGGATACACTGAGTGCAGATTTTAATATTACATCTGCTCTCATTGAAGTTGTAGAAAATTTGACTACTTTAGAATCCTTAGAAAGTGAGGCATCATCATCTAATTTTATATCCTCGTCGTCATCAGAGTCATATTGCTAAAAATGTATAACATTTGTTAGTTTTTCTTGCAATAAAACAAACAGCCTATGTATTAAACTCCCCTTTATATAATTATTAATACAAACCTTTTTAGTCTTATATCTAACCGTGTTGAAGGTTACATTATTTGGATGTAAATTGAGAGTTTGTGAGGTTATGTTTACATTTTTATGAATGTAATTATGTAAACATTGCCGAGCAATCTCTGGCTTATAGGTATTTCGAATAATAGTAGTAGTAATCAACCTTCGCCATAAACTCATTTTGTAGAAGAAAGATTACAGGTAAGTAACTAAACACAACAGCTGATTTTGATTATGAAATGTAGTGTAGTTGCCATCGATGACATTAAAATTTACACACATTCCATTATACGTAATTGGTAAGTTTGCCAAATCTATTGATAAAGCTGCCGCTATAGCTAAGATATAATTCCAGTCTAAATAGTAAAAATGGACTGAAAACGTTCATCGAAATTCGGAAGTATTTTATACTACATACTTTTTTTACGAACTCTAGCGGTATTGCGATTAAACTTTTTGGTTACCTGAGGTACTAACAGTATTATATATCACTGCATTTTAAATAATAGAGGGCGCACACAAACACAATTTGAACTCTCGATTTAAATAAATTAGTCGTTCAGTAGTCAAAATTAGACCATAACTTCCGTTAATTAAAATTTCATACTTCTCCGTTCGCCTAATTTTGGTAAAACTCTAGGTACTTACAAGTTTTGCTTCACGTTTTAATGTATAGATTCCCATTGAGATGTACTTATGGTAAATGAATACTTTAAAACCATCATGGCTCTATTGTTATCACAGTTTGCATAATTGCCGTGTGTCATAGAACTTTAATCCTTAAATTAATAACAAAGTTTAGATTATTGAAACAACATGCCCGTTTGCATTTGAGAATGTTTCTAATTGTTGGGTTATAACTAGTTATTTATAAATATCTACGTTGATGGTGGTTAGGATCTCATAAATTCATAATCATAACAGTTTTAAGTTTAAGATTAGACGCCTCAGACGTGAGAACCAACACCCCACTTCTGTTTGTTTATAACATTTGGATAACGTCAATCTCAAGTTGTGGTTTACATGATAGGCCTGAAGTCGATTATCATATCTGCTTGCCTCTAAGAAAGGAAGATGTATGTGTCCTTAGTAGTTTTACCGTGGGAGAGCCACGCTTCCGCATGAATGAGCCGGCTCGACCGGAGTGATAACACGGCCTCACAGAAAACCAGTGTGAAATAGCGCTTGCGCTGTGTTTCACCAAGTGAGTGAGGATACCGGAGGCCCATATCCCAACCCTTCCCCCCATCCCTCTCCCCATCCCCCAAAGGCCGACAACGCACCTGTGACGCCCCCGGTGTTGCGGGTGTCCATGGGCGGCGGTAATCGCTTACCATCAGGAGATACGTCTGCTCGTTTGCCACCTACTCCATAAAAAAAAAGTCTCAAATACACCCCTAGCCAAGTTGCAGTCTACAAATATATCTTAACTTTATTAAAAAACTGACTAATGTTTGGAAATAACGTCAACAATATGTGGTATTCAAAACAAAATAAGTATTAAGTAATAATATACCTAAGTATATAAGAGTATACATTTAATGAGGCGTTAGCGATTGTCGTAGAAAGATAATATAATCGATGCAATAAACTTGTATTTTGGCTAAAAGGGCAGGAACTACTGAAAGCACATTTTCAAATTATTAAAAGTACCTAGGTAACAATATTTATTTATAACGACAATATTGTATTACAATTTGAAATTAAAAAGATTTGGCACTGCTTCAAACTACGTTGAGCTCGACATAAAGCTCTACTTGCGAGCTTTTGAAATTGTATTTTGTTGATTCCTCGTAGAGATGAGAGCAAAAGCAGTAATAGATAGAGTCATACAATAGATAACTTAAGCTGTTATTCTAACTTAAAGTACCACTGTAGCTTCGCAAGTAAGTATGTTAAACTTAAATGTAAGTATGTATTATCTTTAATTGAAACAAATAAACCACGGTACTTGAGAATGGTTGAACTTCCTTTACTTAATAACAATTGAAAGAAAAATTTAAAAGGTATTCTGATAATTAAAAAGTCGGGTAAACTTTCTTTAATTAAACAAATTATTATAATAAAAATAAAAAACCCAACAGCTTAAAAGTAATGAACCACTCCCTATCTCTTCCCCATTTACAGGTGCCATTTTGAAAATTTATATTTATATATGTCACTAGGTATCACGATCCTGATGGATTCAACGACACCTCATAATATGCCAAACACTCTTCAGTCGTTTGGGCTGTAGGCTGTGCCAAAGAAACGGACATACATACACACATACATACAAATTCTCGAAAAACATTACCCTCCTTCTGACTTTATGAAATAATGTCTGCCATATGGGTTACTGAAAAAGTTAACTTTACTGAATTATGGTAAAATTGGAAGATAAGTAGGTACCTACAGATTATAATAATATAATAATACCTAATCCTTTGTTTCGAATACAAGGTTCATAGGTAAATTACATTAAAAGACAGAGAAAGAAAAAAGAATACAAATACAATTAATATATTTAAATATATTTCTATTGTCATTTTTTTATCCAAATCAGAGTCATTTCGGCTCTAGCGTTTTGATTTAATAGAAGATTTAGATAAAAACAGTCCGGCTAATAAAATTGTCAACAAGCCAATTAAAAACCAAATTATATTCGAAATTTCTGACGCGTTATTAATACGAAAACCTTCCAGCCAGTTTATCGTACGTAGGTACATATGAGAATTATACACGGTTTGTCTCTTACAAACATGTGGACACATGTCTTGAATTTAGAACGTTTTTTTTTTTAAACCACAAACTTATCTAAGCCAGTTGTGGCGTCGCTAGTGTCGACGCGCGCTCTCTTAAAATTGTCCTTTTAATATTTATTTTGTTCTGTTAGTTGTTGGTTCAAACCTTCACCACCGAAACGTATAACTTTGTCACACTACATACGATTAAGTATACGGCGCCTTCAAAGAGATTTTTTGTTCAATTTGACACAGTTTATAGCTCCGTCTCGCGTTTTGACGGCCACGGATGGAAAATCTGTGTTGTGTTCCAAGTGGACTATTAATTATTTGTAAAGACAAAACAGAGTCAACGCATAAATTGTGATGGGATTGTAGACGATGGCGACGTTGTAAAATATAATCATAAATCTTGCTGGGTTACAGCTTGTATTGAGAGTGTTTGCATAGGGGTAAGTATGTATAATTCTTATTACTTTTGAAAATAAATGGAGTTAAAATTGCCTGGAGATATTCTTCCTACTAAATTGAAGTTTTATAGATACAGTAATTTACAACAGTTCTTGTCTTTTTTATTTATTTGACTTTTTAATAATTCTGACTGTATTTGTTTATTTAATAGAGCATTGGAGATAAACTGTAATGCCAGAGGTAAGATATAGGTACTTAATGTATTTATCGTAAGTATTTTTCTGTGAAAAACAAATGCATTCATATCTATATCCGCGGGAGAGCTACGCTTCGGCAGAAAAGCGGTGTGAAATAGCGCTTGCGCTGTGTTTCACCGAGTGTTTGAGGATGCCGGAGGCCCTTAACCCAACCCATTCCCCCACCCTCCTCCCCATCCCCTAAAGGCCGGCAACGCACTTGTGACGCCTCTGGTGTTGTGGGTGTCCATGGGCGACGGTAATCGTTTACCGTCAGGTGATATGACTGCTTGTTTGTCCCCTATTCCATAAAAAGATTAAAATATACCTAGGTGTTAATCAGTGACACAAAAACTTTGTAAGCATTTTTTTTGAAAATAAAATTGTATGTAACTATATTATATGTTTAAATTCGATAAATGTAAGGTTTGGCTAAATAATAAAAAATAAATTAACATAGTACCTATATAATTTTTAGGTATTCCTATTTTTGTAGCTTTTTACTGCTCTTTTTTTTCGTTAACCTTAAAAAAGCCTCTTTTATGTACAGAAATGAAGTATTTAAAGTTATTGATAGTTTTTTTACTGATGATACAGTTATGACCTAATGGTATGGTGTTGAACTTGCGATTACGTCTTATAATTCAAGTCGATAAACGACCGACACGACCTGAACTTATAGCTAGCACAAGTACCTAGGTATATAGTTTATGTGGTAAGTAAGCTTAGTTGAAATAGTTATCAAGCAAACTTGTAATATACCTTAGTAATATTAGACCTATGACTACATTAAATTTCTACAGTGACGTTTGTCATACGTCGACATTGAGAATACAATCGTTTTTCGTACATAGTGAGTCGAAATGTCCTTAAACCACCTGCTCAAATCGAAAAGGTGGTTTAACAGTCCTTTGACTCCTACCTGCTATGTACAAGGAATAAAAATATTAGACTATCTTTAGCGCTTTTCTTTATCTTTTTTTCAGTTATCGCAGCAAAGAGGAGCCTATGTCCTTCCTCTAGAATCAAAGTATCTCCATGCCAAATTTCATTGAAATCGGTGCAGCAGTTTGGCATGTCGCATTTATAATATACTTAAGTATGGATTAGATTAGAACGAGTCAGATGGTCATAAAAAAGTCAAAACTATTCTGAAATGAAAGCAAGAACTGCACTAAAGAAGATGACAAGTGAGAGAGAAGACCGAAAGAAAAATCATTGCTCTGACCACAAACAAATATATAAAAAAAAAAACTTGTCTGTTTTTGTTTAGGTGCTCTATTTCAAAATAATAAAGGTCCTCATTAAAGTCCGTCAGAAACAAAAAAATAAGAAAATAAATGACAGTTAAAAACAAAAGAGTATAACTATTAAATGTAAAGAATTTATGTTATGTAGGTGCTACTTTAGATCATTCCATGTTGATAGAATTTTATGATAATCCATTTCTGAACAATAGACGTTTACGATGCTTTTGTTCGAAGGAAGTTATGAATACATCAGTACTCTAGTTTCATTGTTATAATGTAAACAAACATAAACGTCGCTTCTATAGGGATAATATATGTGTGATGACTTCTTCATTCGCGGGAAAATGTTTTTGTAGTGTCTGTGTTAACTACTTATGGATTGAATTTTATTACCTGTACAAACCCCCAACGCGAACTGGGCAATCAACTATCTAAATAAACAATTGGGTCATACGTACAGTGAAAGTATCCTAGTGTTACGAAATACCAAAAATTAAATACATTCAATAATAATACGTCGCTTTCACGCATCTGTGCTCATATCCATGCATAATCAGAAGGTAGAGACGACAAAATCATTGTATTACAACTGGTATATAAAATATTGGCAACAAAAACTTAATCTGTATACCAAACTGTTAAATTTATTGTGCTCTTTTGTTCCCCAGTTATTTTTTACTAGGTAGGTACATTTTATTTGGTAAAAACTTCTCCTAAATTATGTAAGTTTCGTCCTTAAAGGATGAGTGTTAACAGCCTTTAATTAAGGCAGTAAAATGTTCTTAACAGTGTTGTTATAAGTAGAACTGTACGTACAAAGCTGTAGCAAATGGCAAGGAGTGTTAACGCTGACTGCGCCCCCTGCCGAGCCGTATGAATAACCGTGAAATTACTCGTAAAACCTACATTAGGTCGCCAGTTTATAAACCCAATGAACCATGTGGTCCACTCGTAAACCCACACAAAAACTATTAAGACACCCATGTTCGTCTCCACAGTTATAAAAGTCTAAATTGAGATTATTAATAGCTCTGTTACTTTAATAATGTCATTAATTTTTATGAAAGAAGCTTCGTGCCCATTGGCTTTCTGTCAATTGTGTAACCCTGTATTAATATTACTGTAAATTTGTTTAATTAATTTGTAAACAGGAATAAACACAGTATGTTTTGAGCAACGCATGTCGTAATATTAATCCTTAATGAGTATTCAAATACTTAATAATATTCCAATAAGATATTTTAATTAAAATTTTAATAACTGTGTGTTAAGAGTTCCTTGTAGGTAAAATCGTTACTCTAACAAAAATCACTTAATACAACCTATGAATATGAAGTCGTAAAATATATTTCTGCAAGTATGCGAATGCGAGTAAATTTTTTCTAGTACTTGTACGACACTAATCACTTTTTTTAATATACACTTAAAGATAATCTTTCCAAACTGCATTTTAGATAAGAAAAAATAAACTACTTTCGATGTTGTAAACTTAAACATCCTGATTTCTTCTACATCGGACTTTTACAAAATTCCCTGTGCCTTCTGTCCTTTGAACTTGAATGTATGTCCTCTTTTAAGCTACTTCGCTTTGCCTTTTAAAGATAATCTGAACGTCTTATGAAAATACCCTGAGAAAAAGTGTACTGTGATAGAAACTTCATGCTTTCGAAAGCAGCCTTAGAGATCAACTAACCTTATTTCCCATTACAAATGACACTTCATCAGACACATTCATAATTGGAACTTCAAATAAGTTACAATTAAAATCGATTCTCGTATGTCGAGTGTTTCACACCCCAATCGATCCACAAAGGGAACTTGGACACCGTGACATGATGAAGTGTCATCTCTCCATGACAAACGATACTGCTATCCTCGGGCATCAAATGAGAAATTCAATTTCTCGCTCCCGTTACTTCGGTTAGCTGCCGGCTTTATATTTTAGATCTATCAGAAAGTTGTAGTGATTTTATTTACGTTGTTTTGTTTTGTGAAAGCCGTGAATAAAGCGCTTACAGGCTTGGAATGTGATTATATTATAATAGGCTTATTGAATTGAATTGAATTAGTATGGGTGGTAATCTAATGGCTGTTGTTAGGTTTTACAGTTAAAATATATTAGGTATAGTTTTGACATAGTGATTTTTAAATGTTCAATTTCAAAGTGTAGTGATTTGTTTTATCTTATCAATACTTTCAATGCTATCTAGTATTTATACTTATATGTGATTTGCAGTTGATAAGTCTGATTGTGCATCACTTTCGAGATACGACTTTTAACGTATTTTTGTACTTTTCTTTGAATATTCATGGAAAATTAATGGAATCTGATGGACTGACTATTTGAAGAACGTGGTTAGCATCAGATGGATATGGAGTGCCCAAGAGCGGAATAGTAGGCGCTCCTTGGGGAAGTCCTTGGAAATTAATGACAAACTTATCTGGCAATAGTAACAAAAAACAGTTTTTCAAAACACCAATCTCAAAAAGATTTAACATAGGAAATGTAAATTCACTGTTTATAAGAAATTCTTGTTTTTTAGCTTTATATTTGTTTGTCTATAACCTACTTTACTTAATTATTAATTTACTCATTTTTCTCCATTGCAAGGCAACGACTCTAAGCATCCAATAATGAGAGAGAAACTCAATTAGTTTCTACAAAATCGGTTAATTGACAATTAACCTAATTAAGCAAGTAAATAATGTTGTTTTAACCTTTAGTAAATAGGTATAAAAGGACTTACATCTATTTAAATGACTAAGATAGGGCGGAAGGTAATCAGTCCTTCTTATTAACACTTTGACAGGCGGTTTAAGAAGGAAGTGTCGCCTCTTGTGTATAAATAGTTAAATAGCTTGTCAGTTGTGAAATAAAATCATAATAACTAATTACTACTTCCTTCTGGTTCAAACATCATAATAGTTTTAGTGTCTATTATAAATATACGAATCCGGCGAAATATTGGCCTTTGTAATCTGTATAAATAAATAAAATTGGAGTGCCTGTTTGTCATATTAAAATAACTGCTTTTTATTAAATGCATATTATTATGTATGTATACACGGTACATATAGCAAAATATTTTTTTTTGTCTGTCAGTCTGTCTGTTTGTGTCGGCTAGTTTCTGGAAAGGTTGAACCGATTTAGGCGGGACTTCCACTGTCAAATAGCTGATGACAAAAGGAGTAACTAGAGGTACTGTACTAGCCTAGCTTTGCTGCGCAACACCGCGGGGCATAGCTAGTATAACATAATTATGTATTGATCATTATATAACTGTCTCGGTGGCGTAGTGGTAGCGTATGCGACTTCTGTGCTTGAGGTCTCAGGTTCGAATCTCGGGTCTGACCAAATGTTTGTATAATCTGTAAATATTTGTTTCGGAGTTTGGGTGTTTTCTATGTATTTGGGACTAGATGGCGTTGTATGTTATATGTTCGAAATATTTGAGTTATTTATTTTGAAATGTAAGTCCAGAAAACATAATAAAATATAACAAAGTTTTAAACGTCGTGGTTACGTGTTTATGATGGAAATTGATTTCTAAATTCATGTTTTGGTACAGAAGCACAATATGTAGGTTAATAAACAGACTTCCGACAGAATCTTTTTTTAAACATTTCCAATGTTTCCAAAGCTTCTTATAATTTCTAAAAAGAAAATTCATGATAACAGTAGATTCATTTGTTTTCTATTGTCTAGTATCTTAAGCCTGTTCCTTCGTCTTTATATAAACCGTGACATTAACCCACATAAATAAATGTTAATTAAAGCATGTTGAAATAATACTACAATGCGATACGTTCATTAAAACTAAATTCTCAATTGAGAGTAAAGATGTGACTTTTATATCACTTTAAAAACCAACTATCATGATCAATTCTAAAACTATAAATTCAAAAGTAACTCTACCTGTCTGTTACGTTTTCACGGCTAAACCGATTCCAACGAAATTCGGAACATACTGGAAGATACTTTGGTTCTTCAGTAACAACATAGGCTACTTATTATCACGATAATCGACACACGGCCGGAGCAGCGGACTAAAGCTAGTTTATAGTATTAGATGAACAATAATATAAAATTTACTTCTTTAAATGTTTGTGTGTCTGTAGATAGCATATTTTCATATATTCATCAGTATACATGTATTATTTATATTCGTATAAAAAATCATGACTCTTAAACAAACGAATACTTCTAAAGTGTAGGTAAATTTTAGAACTAATACAACATTAATTCCGGCACTAATGTCAACACTAACTGTGTTATGTAAACGGGTGTCGCCATTATAAGCTCATTTTGTCCGCTAACAGGTTGATGTGAGTTTAATTAAAATTCAGCACCATCAATCATCGCCATATTGGTTTTGTGTCACTTGCATTTACTGCGTTCGTCTGCCCGTTATCAATTAGCTGTGCCGTGGCCCCGAGGCATTAAGGATACCAGCTTAGTTAGAAAGATCAACAGATAATAATTTTGACACAAAACTTTATTTAACGGTGTTGCTTATAGATAGTTTGATATTATTATTAATTAGAAGTATTTGTGAAATATATCAGATCTGCTTTGTTAGGGAATAGATTTTCAAAGTTTGTTAAGTTTCTTGGATTCATTAGTTATTTCGTAAAACATACTAAGATGTTGTTTTCATTATATATTTTCTTGGTTTATTTATATTTATATTATTATACATTTTTGAAATAATTACATGAGAGTATCTTCATTCTTATAGTATGTGTGCTTGAGGTCTCGGGTTCAAATCCTGGTTCGGACCAATTGTTTGTGTGATCTGCAAATATTTGGTTCGGAGTTTTGGTGTTTTCTATGTATAATATGTATGTGTTTCCAAAAAAAAGATATATAAGTATTTATATCAGTTGTCTAGTATCCACACACCTAACACAAGCTCTGCTTAGCTTGGGACTAGATGATGTTGTGTGTTAGATGTCCGAAATATTTATTTATGTTTGTAAACGCTTTATAACTGTGTGAAGAGATTAGAAGGATTCTGATTTTTGCTCCTGGAGGAAGATCAGAACGCGATTCGTGAGTTAAAAAAAGTACTTATTTTTCTAAACGCGAATGAATTAAATGTACGATTGTCATTTTATACCTACATTAAATAAACACACTCAGCAAAAAGAGGATACCGTAGATATCAATTTCATTATGTTACTGTCTTAAATGAACCTTCGTTGCACTGTCCTCATAAACAAGTTTATAACTCAATACAACAAAATTGTAGGAATTGATTACTACAAAAATATTAATATTGTTACGTTAGGATTCAATAGATTTGAGAAATGAACCTTCTGATGAGTAAACAGACTTTATTAAACCTCTTAAAATACCAATAACACTTAAAATAACAATCCTTAATTGTCGCTGAGGTCGCTAGCTTGATCATTGATATCACTTTAATATTTATCGCACTGTTGCTCAAACTGAACTCAACTGCGACTTTTTTTAAAGGACTACTGAAGCTGTTGACCTTAGATGGCGTATATAACTTTACGCGGGCTATTTGGTTAGCGCTGAGGGCTCAACTACGGCCCGCAAGAGTTCCTATTTATACCTATTCTATTATTATTAGTACATTCTAGTAACAACTCGTACATACAACGTAGTTGCTGGAAACAACAGTGCAACAATCAATCGATATTCGAAGCTATGTGTATGACACAAGGTTTATTATTGCGTGCCTCAGAAAATCACTGAGAACTTCCTGTGAGTGTGTGAATAATCATTCTTCGTAACAATATTTTCACATACTCACTTTCGCAATAGCGTAAAAAGCTATGCTAAGCTATGTATTGCAGATGATGAATAATGGTTATACAAGAAAAAATAAACTTTTTTTTTTTTCCACGTATTTTAATTCTCTCATTCCCTAAAAAAATTGTTGGTTAATTATTATTGAACCTTGTACATATGTGTGTGTGTTTTAATTGAATGCTAAATAAAATAAAGTCTTTTTACAGAATTTCGAAGTTGTTGTTGTTCGTTGTGTGTTGATGTTTTCCTAGTACTTGGGTTGTGGAGGTCTCATAGCAGTCACTTCACATAAAAACTCGAAGTTCACTCGAATCGTCGTAGAGCTAAGGCTAAAAAACAACAGTAAGAAAAATCATAAAAATAATAAAATGTTATTTAAACCGCCATAATACAGGAATATTCACACACAGGTATAATATTTTGAAGATAAAAGATAATATACTACAGAAAATTATGTTAGACACTTCAGAAAACACCGATTCACTTCTATAAGTGTCAGTTAATAAAATTTAAGCGTTGAACAGTTTAGTCGTAGAGCCCATAAAGAAGTCAATGGGACAGAGAAGCGCAACAATGATGGCGGCCGTCCCAGGACATTCGGACCAAGTTTATTTTACTGTTCTCACTAAAATGTGCAGTAAAACCCCGCCCACGCGATGTCACACCCATGATATTTCTACTGACCCTTACCCTCATTTAAAAATATCCCAGACGCGGAATCCTTAGGAAATTTTATTGTAATACGATAGCGATACGAATTTTACACAAAAAGCCAACTATTTAAAATGCAGAAGAATAAATAAAGATCTTTTAATGACGTCCTGACTTGAAATAGATCTCTGTCGTATATCATAAAAATTTATTCATCGCAGTTACTTCCAACGCAAATAGATCTCAGAGACGTATTCAATAAAAAAAGTTTTTATTACGGTTGCCCGCAATGCAGCGGTTATAATGCTGGCCGGTATCCAGGTTTCAGATTGTGTCGAAAATTAAATTGTAACAAGCATCTTATAAAGCGTCTCAATATATTTATGAGGCGTACGTTGGACGCCATTCCTGTCTACTAACTTACCCGACAACATGGCTGAATAAATACACATCGTGCTTTTAAAATAAATTCCACCACAATTTTATGTCTTTAGCAGTCCTAAAAGTTAGTTTCAGGTATGCGTGGCTCTTTGATCACAAAGACGCTAAACGACAAATAATGTTAAGTACGTTCACTATTTATCTAAAAAATCGTGTTTATTACATATTTGGTATGATTTCGAAAGGTAATTTGTAAAATAAAATATCTAATTGAAATAAATTAATAGCAAAAGCAAAAAGAAAATTGTATTATCTCTGAAGACAGTTTTTTTTTAATATAAAGGAAATTGTTCAAAACCACAGTCATTCACGTCAATTACTCGATTCATCTGGCGCATTACTCATCGAATGACAGTTCTATGGACGAAGTCCGTTCGGATGAAAGGATATGAATGAGCTCATGTGAGACAAGCGTAGGTAAGGCACTTGTTTTATGATTGCTGTTGCATCTTCTGAGGCGGGAGGTTTATTGGCCCGAGTCGCTTAACTTGTTTAGTTTTATTAGACTATACCGTTTATCTTATTAAGATAACCCTGTTAAAGTATCTTAAATTCCGTGGGGTGCGTAAGCTGTTCAATTTAATAAAAAACATTATGATTGCTTTTTTTAATAAGTTTATGTTGTTTTAACAACTATGGTTTTGAAGTTAATTAAACAACAATAGTTCACTATTAATTTTAAAAGCCTTGCCCCTCGGCGTTACCTGCAGTTGTTGTTGTACGCTTACAACAACAATCGCGGGTAACACCGCGGGGCTCAACTTGTATGTAATGTTCGTTGTTGTGTACGTACGTATTTCCTGAGTTTGGTTCTTCAAAAAGTATTTGCTTAAATTGTATTGCTTTGTTTACGGTTTCAAAAAAAAAAATGGTGAAATTGCGTAACGCATTTTTTCTATGGCAATAATCAGGCGTCATTCAATTTGTCACATTTATTTCGGGACACAATCTGCGGGTCGCACCGTGCGGGAGCCACAGATGTTTATCAAATAATTTATACCGTTGGGATTTCTATTATTTGCCGATTTTTTTTATAAACAAGATCTTATTTATTTAATAAAATGTGACTTTGTACCATGATATACTATTAATCATGATAGGTACATTACATAATAAATAAATGGGTTGGTGTTGTTACCTGTGTCATAGATTAGAAACTTTTTTGTTGTGGCATCTGACCTACGCAACTCTGAGAATGAACTGAATACGAAGGTTGAACTAGTTGACAGTATATTTGAGGGCAGTCTGGTTGGGCATCGAACCCGAGACCTTTTGATCTGCAATCGCTTACGCTAACCATTAGACCAATGAGGCAATTTTAGCTAGTATTCATTTTTTTTCAAAATTTACCAAAAAATAAAACCGAGCAAAGCTCTGAAATTCAGGTACTATTTACCTATTTTGTCGACATCGGGGCAATTTTGACAGCGAGTCAGCACGACAGCGATAACTTAATTTTTCATCCTATAACTTAATTAAAATGGGCCTATAAACATCGATTAGTTTCACCATATAACGAGAAATTACTTTAATATACCATAGAGTAGAGGGCGTGCGATAATCGTGTTAATTATAATTATTATCGCGCCCTCACCCGCATATGGGATAACGTACATTGGTATTAAAGGATGACATTCTCGCGTTTCGCGTTAATTTTTATATTCTGACGTTAATTTATTATGTGGGCACAATTTTACAACTGGCTATAAAATAATTTGTTCTATTTTTGAATCTAATTTGTTTTCATTTTGTTTCTCGTGGATAAGAATTCAATAGAGTGGTTAGAAGAAACTTTTTGAATATTTTTTTAAATAATATTATATTTAACTTTTTCTCTTGACAGTCTTTCGGATCTTATACTGGGTAAGTATAAACAATAGAAGCTTCCAAAGATGTTAATGCAAAATTATCGATGCAGGAACTGATCTAGCTTTCAGCTCAGAGTGGGAGAGGTCATGTTTGTGCAGTCACAACTCTTGACAAGCTCCGATTTTATTACTCCCATGGCTTCCAAGACCCTCGCATTACCTGTGTTGTTTAATTTTTAAACATGCAAAATTGTTTTCTTTGCCTACTATGTAACAATAATCTAAAACAATGTTTACGTACAACACATTTTTTGTTTCACAAAAAATATGTCCACCCTTATTGATATAACAATATTTTTCTACAAACAGTCAATACAATTTGTATTACGTACTTTTGTGCTAAGATTTTTTTACTTGATAAGAAATCTAATCTTTCAGTCCCCTCGTTTCTAGTTTTGTGTAGTCCATTAAAATGGTCCCCTGGTTTTAGCTAAATAATACACGGTGGGTTGTTAGTGGGGCGAAAACAAAAGACACCACAAGTACCGGAACTAAACCGCACTAGTGTACCTCGGGGAATAGGCACGGTGGTACCATGGTATGATACCACCGCGCCTATTCCGATTATATATATATATATAAAAATATGTTCAAACTATCAGATTCGATATTACGTTACATTAAAAGGGTTGTGAATAATGCTTGCTGATTCGACATTCTCGACTTAATTGTTTTCTTTATGATAGAAACAGCCGTAACTCGTAACTATAAGCAGTGTACTAATTTATAACCTACGTAAGTTACGTACGCTCTAGATCTAGTTACGAGTAAGTTACGTGAAGCCTTACTTCTCTTATTTTTAATAATTTTAATTCATGAATTAAGTGTAAACTAAATTTTATTTCAAAAATAAATAATGTAAATCTCTCTTACGTATCTACAACTTTTAATAACGAATAGATGTTCAGTAAAATTGTTCTAGAAACAGATATAATAACTTTATAATTTTGTCATGAACGTATAACGAAAATTGAACACCGAATTATTTTTAAATACAGTCCATTTCCAGGTCCTATTTAAGCCAGTAACATACCATGTAGCAAAAAGTTCGTAGTACAGCAGATGTGTGCCGCCCCAGGGTGACTCACGACGACTCAATTACACATTCGATAGTTTTTGTGCTCTATGCCGATACACCTCTGCACCATTGATTTATACAACTAAAAGTTTGTGAGTATATTTCACAACTGGGAAATAATTACTTCATCCATACCGTACATACTTCCTTCATACATACAAGTACAATAACAAGTATTGACTGCCTCGGTGGCGCAGTGGTAGCGTATGTGACTGCTGTTCTTGAGGTCTCGGGTTCGATTTCCAAGTCGGATCAAATGTTTGTGTGATCTAAAAAAAATTGTTTCGGAGTTTGGGTGTTTTCTATGTAGGTACAATATGTATTTATTTACAAAAAAAAAAGTATATATGTATTTATATCAGTTGTTTAGAACCCATAACACAAGCTCTGCTTAGCTTGGGACAAGATGGCGTTGCGTGCAAGATGTCCGAAATATATACATATAAGTATGATAACTTCATCTGTCTGTCTGTTGGGATTTCACGGCTAAACCGCTGCACCAATTTCAATAAAATTTAGCATGGAGATACTTTGACTCTTGAGCAAGGACATAGGCTAGTCTTTACCGCGATAACCGACAAAATGTGGGCGGAACCGAGGTCAAAAGCTAGTATCTTCATGAAAACTTTAAAAGGTGACAATTGGTAACAATTTAAAATAACATTCATACTTTTAAGAGTTCATTTACATGAAGGTCTTGCGCTATAAAACAACTTCAAGTGGCTCAAGTTAAAACGTGATGTTTTACAAGTAACTCAAGTTTTACAAGTGCTAGTCAGAGAGCTTGACTTCAATTTATAGTTAAACTTTCGTACGTTTTGCTTTAAAGAATATTCTTGTAGAGATATATGTATTCTAATTTAATACATCCTGTTTCGTCGTAACTAACAGTCTCGCCCGACTTTCCGCTTAGACTTAAAGTTATTACCGTAATGTAGCATGGTTTGTCTTGTCAAACGTACAATGCTTATCTAAAAGTTCCTTATTTTGTCTCCACGGCGTCGCTAAAAGGAAATACTTGTATAAATAAATAAACACGGCCCTTAAACGCTTGTCATTGTCAATCCGTTGATCCGATGTTCTTTTTATAGTGCGATGTATGCGCTGCAAGGCGTGTTCTTGAAACTGACCCTTATCTCGAGTGATTTTTTTTGTCACATATGTTTTGGATTAGCACTTCACGGAACGTTGTTTCGATTTGTTGTACACGTTGACATTTAAATAATTTTTTCATAACATTTTAGGCGTATTATCTAAGAGTATAAGGGATAAATTCGTTTGGAGTATTCTAATTTTGGTTAGTAACATAGTTGAATGTGTTTTCGACCTACCGCAGAACTATAACTTGTGTTTAATCCTATGTTATTCATGATAGTTTTTACGAGTTGCACATGATCCATAAACAGGATTTGGATTTAAAAATTATTCTTTAGCTTATATCCTCTATATCCATTATACTGAGTGTTGAAAATGTTCTTAGGACTATTATTTAAATCTGTTCTATTTTCGCCGACACATGTAAACGATATATTCCGTGATTTGATTTAATGGAATGTTATAACGAAGAACAAACATTTTTCGTACATTTTATGGTTTATACGTCAAAGAATGCAGTTGATTTACATCCCATAATTTATGCGCATGATACTTTCCATCGTGTACTAAAATATAATCTGAAAATATATAGTTACGCAAAATGTACATATCGAGGAATGGTTGCACACTTTAGGTAAACCATAAACAGACTCTAGTAAGCAAATATGCTTGCACTTTTATATTCTAATAATAGGTCTTTACCTATGAAATTGCGTTTCTTCAGTACTGGTCATTTCAAATAAAAAAAAGTTTGTAATGGCTCTGTATTCTAAATTCAAATTAATTTTGTTTTAAAACCATGACATTCTATTTACAAACTCAGTCTTTTGTTCTTTGATTAGCGTTGTATTTTCATTACATTTGAACATTTTTCGTCATAATGGATACTTTAAAAATTCGTGTAATTATGGAATATGAGTTCCGTCGTGGCACCAACGCGACACAAACGGCACGTAACATCAAAAACGTTTACGGAGAGAACTGTACAAACGCACGCACAACCCTTTATTGGTTTTCCCGGTTCCGTTCTGGAAATTTTGACTTGAAAAATGAAGCTCGTGGTCGTCCGGAGACTTTGGTTAACAATAATGAATTAAAGGCGATTGTGGAAGCTGACGAAACTCAATCTACCGCTGAGCTAGCAGCAGCTTTTAATGTAAGCATCAAAACAATATTGATCACTTTGCGACAAATTGGCAAGGTAAAAAAGCTTGATAGATGGGTGCCCCACGACCTTAACTCGCTGCTCAACAGGCAAAGAAATGAAGGAATTTTGAAACGAATAGTTACGTGCGACGAAAAATGGATTTTGTTCGACAATCGAAAGCGCTCAGCAAGTTGGTTAAACCCTGGTTCAGCACCAAAGCAATGCCCTAAACCAAAAATGACCCCTAAAAAGGTGATGGTCACTGTTTGGTGGTCTAGTGCGGGTGTGATTCACCACAGCTTTTTACAAAACGGCATGAGCATTAATGCAGATGTGTACTGTGAAGAACTGGAGAGAATGATGAAGAAGCTTGCACATCTGCAACCAGCTTTGGTCAATCGGTCGTCCCCACTGCTCCTTCACGACAACGCGCGACCCCATACTGCGCAACAGACAGTCTCCAAGCTGCAAGAGCTGGGGTTGGAAGCTCTCCCTCTTCCGCCATACTCACCAGACCTTGCACCTACAGACTATTACTTTTTCCAAAATTTAGACAACTTTTTAGTGGGTAAAAAATAAGGGATTGCAATAACTTTAAGGGCCCCCGCAGACTGCAGACTTTTTATCGGCCAATAGTTTGGTCGGCTTCTTAATCAGTATGGAGAGGAATGCATATGCGCACACTACAGCGATTCAGTATCGGCCGATAAAAAAGTAAGATGGGCTACCCGATTACATTCAAACTAATCTGTCGGCCAACTATCGGCCGACTGTTTAATCAGTATTGGCGCATACACGCCTGCGCATACATGACGATTGTTTAGTCGGCCGATAGTTCAGTTCGCTCTGTGATTTGGCGTCATGTGCGTGTATTTTGAATATGGCGTCGCCCAAATCACACTTGTTGATTGTAGAAAGTTCCGTCGAAAAGTTGATTGAAGAAGTCGAGAAAACACCTGCGCTTTATAAAAAGTTCATTGAAGCTGGTAATGCTCATTCGATAATAGGCGAAAATTTTTTTCGGGTAATCAAGTAATTTGGAATGCATAGTGTAAAATTTTCCACTAACTAATCTATCACTGAGAATGGGATGCACCCAATACTCTCGGAATCTCTTCTTGATTTTCCTCCTCCGGAGTATGATGAGAGCAATAACTTTTCTGGACAATATTCTCATTGTGCGACTGCTTCAACAGTCAGTTACAAACTAGTTCGAGAATAGTCGGCCGGCTGTTGGATAGTCTGCGCCCTGTTCACCAACCAAACTGTTTAGTTGGCTCGGTGTGCGCACTTTCAGCCCAACCCGACTAAATTATCGGCCGATAAAAAGTCTGCGGTCTGCGGGGCCCTTAGGTTTTCTCTGTACTTCTAATGAATTAACCTTATGCAAAATGTGGCATTTAAATGAAAATAAAAGCCAACCGCATTTGTTCTACGTAGTTCTAAATTAAAATTAGTTATTTTTTCAAATACATTATTTAAATATTTGATTTCAGAATACTACCGTAGATAATAAATATTATTCGTGGAATGCAATAACTTTAAGGTTTTCTCCGTACAAACAGGTAAGTAACCTCTGTACAGTAAGAATGTCGCATCTCCTTTATTGTGCTTGCTTTAGCACAGGTGTGACTACGTCCGTTTAACACGGACCATTGTTGATTGTCACCTGTTGGGATCGTAAACATTGTCTCCAGACATTCAAACAAGCAATTTAAGCAAGCAAGTAATGGGTACACGGTGGAAAACAAGCATCTTCGAAAGTAGGTACAAAGTTTCGAATTTCTTTCGCGAGTTTCTGGATGTCCCATTACACTCAAGTATTGTAAGAAATGTAAAATGAAAAAAAGAAGCATGTTTTATATGCGCCATTTAAGGTAGAGATACATACCTAGGTATATGTAGTTTCTGCAATCAAAAGTACAGAGAAGCGAGTCTTTTATCAGAAACTTATAAAAACAATTTTCAAAAAGTACTGAAATAAGTAGTAGTTTTCAGCGAATGAGATTGTATAAAAAGCCGATTAAATAAAAAATATTTTAAAAAATCTCTCTCTTTCAAAACATCTCCTCCTAAAAATTACGTAACTAGCTGATCACTTTCCCACGCAATGTGCTTATACAAATTCAAATCTCAAACTGTTCCAAAAAAGTATTTTTAATTTTAACAAACCGCTTATAAAAATGTTTGGACAAGACAACCATGTAAACAGCCAATATTATTTTTCTATCGGTTGGTGCGGTCATATTTTAGTAAATTTGTTTGCAGAGCGTTCGTATATTTTCTTGTGTGGTTGTGATGGGGCGCAGCCGGCCGCAACAGCTGCTCGATGTGAAGACCACTTGAGGCGTTGAGCGTCGAGTGCTTGAACGTGAAGTCTTGCCTCTCGCGAACCTCAAGGTTTCGATTAAAGGTTTGTTGCGATGCTTTTGTTTAGATCTATAATTTAGTCACGTCAGTGCTTACACAGTAACAATTTTATCATGACATTTATCACATTAAATGTTATCCTTAATCAATAGGGCCTTAAATGTTTAATATCAAAAAACTTGTCATTCCTAAAGTTATTCGATATGTTTTGGTGAAAAGCAAAAAAGTGGTAGCTATTTGGAGTTTGATCCGGTTTTACTTATTTATTACCTATTTTTTTTATTTGTATGTAATTTTTTAATTATACCCTGGAAACGTATGAAATAGTTGATATTGTTAGGTAAAAAAACGGTAAAAATAGTAACAAGTAATTGATAGCATAAAACCATCAATAAGTACGAAAGGTGAAGAGGTTCATTAAAAAATTAAATACTGGTAATAAGTGAATATAGTTTAAAAAAAAAACTATACGTAATGAAGGATAAATAAAAGTACAGTAGAGAAGTATAAAATATTGTAAGATGTATTTTGCTATATTTTTAGAACTCAAATATCATAAATAGCTGCCAAACAACTTTTTGTAACATTTGATGTAATAAAGCACCCACGTAAATATTATTTTCTACTTTTCTACATACTCGGCTTTCTATAAAAAAAAATCTAGAAATTTTGACAAATAATTTGTAGTTTTTACCACTAGCACTCATATATTTTTAAATAATAACAAATTTAAAAAACTATTTTATCGTTATTCTATGCTATGCTATGCTATGCTATGTTTTGCTGTTTCTATTTTTTTCCGTTTGTTACTCGATATTTCTGTCACATACAAACCTGTTTTAAAGTATATTTTGTTCCTATAAAAAAAAATTAAGACTGTTTTGGGGATGATGAAACCTAAAGATATTTGTGCGTATAACAACACAGAACCTAACTGTATGTAGGTTTGCAGTCCATTACACATAGTACGACTAATATCACCCTGACCTCATGGTTACTTTAAGTCAAGTTCAAAAATATTTTGAACTTCATAAGAGCTACAAATACACTGCCCGTCTAGTATGATCAGATATAAATTCAAACTGTTGTCTGTCTGTCAGTATAATCTGTCGGTTAGATTGTGTGATCCTTTGAAGCAAAAGTTAGTGTTCTATAAATAAATACAAAACATATTCAAGCTCAAGATGCAACTAGCTGTCCACCACAATATGTTATTAAAGGATTGGGTGTGGTAATCAGCTTATTGATTGATTGTTAACATTTGTTTATATCATAGGCGATGAGTGTTTAAATCCGTCCACGTGTTTGTTATCTTCCGATCAAAGGGTGCCTTTTGAGACTGATATTACATAAATTTAAAAAATAACTAATAGTATCCCAAGCATCAGTGTTTTATATTCTTATAACAACGGTGGTACTGTACAAATTATACACTAACTATATATAATAGGGAATATGCATGTTTTTTTAATTTCTTAATCTGATAATTTACGTCTCTATAACATAGAAAAAATATAAATAGGCTTGAAAATAGTCAAATAAATTTTCAAAGTTAAATTTAAAACACTGACTAAATTTGAGTTGTTCAAAAGCCGCCATTTTGGGCGCGCTTTTGACACGGCCAATGCCGTCATTGGCATTTCGTGTTTGTTTAACATTTAGTGTTTCAGTTACTTTATAGTTATTTTCAGTTTTAATTGCTATAAAAACCATGGAAGAAGTTAATTTTCCTTACAAAACTAATAATACAGTATGAATTTCGACGCCGATAGTTTCGATGAAGTGACCGTCGATGTCACATTTCGATTCGATCAATAGTGACGCGTTTTGTAAGTTTAAATTTCCTTCCCTTAATTTTCACTTTATTCAATATTTTCTTAGTTAAAATAATCATTAATTTAAAAAAATATCTTTTAAGTGTATTTTAAAAACACTAAAGAATCTAGAAAGAAATATTTGAGACTAATAAATTTTTTATGCATATTCCCTATTGTTGTTATGCTGCCAGGATCGTTTTTTTACAATTTTACAGTTTTGAAGCTGTGTTTATAAACTGTCGTAAAATTTTAAGTCCTCATGTTCTAGAAAATTTTATACAATGTTTATAGTCAGTTCTATATATAACAATCCTCTCAGAATGTGACGGCGGATAGTTTATAGAAATTATTGTTTATATTATTGTTAGTATCTACGGCGTCGGCAATTAGACTAGGTGGTAGACAGCCGGCAGTAGCAAATGCCAGACTGGCATGCGGCATGGCGAAATGCTAAAGACAAACCTTCCTGTGGTTATATTCAATTACAGAAATTGCACGTCGTTTACTGCTTGCATGTTCGATTATAAAATATAATTATGAAAATTTATGGAGTTTCTGTGTTGTCTAAAAAACTGGGTTTAAATTCTTTAGAGTATGTATGTACCAATTGGTAGGAAATTGTATGGCGAATACAAAAATATATATTTTAGAAATTATTGAGAAAAATCGATGCGTTCGGGACCCCTTAAACTCGCTGCCAGACGCAGGCCTCGCACCAGAGAATCGTGTCGTAGCAGCGATGTTGTTTTGTGATGCCAACTCTTCAAAATCTGATCTTCAACAACAACGAACGTTGCAGTGATTTTCCTTTTATTTAGATATTCATAAACATCATCAACAGCCGTTAATTCACTACAGGACATAGACCTGTCTGTAAAGATGAAGTTTCGGCGTACCATACCGTAACCGTAGTAAACTGTTGGCCACAAACGGGTTGATATAGAGTTTGTGCCAAGTTTGCCTTCTCTTTGCTGTGTTACACACTCTTTGGTATTACACCATTTAAATAAGGTTTAAACAAATCAGTTATTCTAATTCCTTAATGGTTTAAAAAAGTTGAACACAGCACATCATAACTTATTTACTAAAGAAAAGGGAGCAGCACTCATCATTAATGTAGAGTCATTATTGTAATAAAATTTGGCAAATTCATAATGACTGTGGGATATATTATTTCTCATAAAGTACAGGTCACACTAAATATACAAGCGTATGTTTTATTCAAATACCGAAGACATATCTACCACTAAAAATATTTTGTTAATCTGTTTTCTAAATTTGCACCTGCTTTATAAAATAAAAAAAAGGACATAATCTACCGTTAATATTTTAAACTTGTCGTAACTCGCCCCTTGAAGCTATAATTATATCGTTCTTGTTTTAAGCAGTTGTACTTAATCGAGTGTCAGTCAACATGGAAATGTTTAGTACATGCATTTCACGCTTCGCTGGTAATTTACGGCGTACTTGACAGGTAGTGCTACTTACAAGTTTCCAACATATTTCCATCGTAAAATGTTTTAACAGTAAGCTAAGTTCATACAACATTTGCAGAAACTTCTATCAGATATAGTTATGTCATCAGAAAACCTATATTGAGATAAGTAGGTAAGTCAATTTCTAGAAAGTTCCACAAATTGTTGATCTACTCGTATACTATTTTTAGACTCGAACTAATTTATTTTTAGTGAAATTTCATATCTATATATATATACACTATCGGGAAGAGATCAGACGCAAGACCAACAGCTTTATGTGCTCTCCGAGGCACGTGGGTTCAGACCCCAACTTCCAAACTCCGAGCTGTTATTAAGTATTTCTATAATCAGAATAACTCAATAACACTTTAGGCCCGACTCGGGATTCAAAACCGAGACCTCTTAATCGGTAGTCGCATACGTCAACCGCAAGACCAACAAGGCAGTTAATTGTAATTTTAATTAGTTAAAATAGGAGATACAAAGAATTTGAACAGATGGCGTCACCAAATAACTTGCTGTAAGGTTTTCCCTATTCACTATGGGCTATGTTAGTAGTGGTAGAGCCGCCATACTAGACTAGTCAATATGTAATCTTGTCAATCTCAGGACTGACGTTCGGATCGGAACTCTGGCAACTTCGAGCTACCTCATTTTCAGTCCAAGTCTCTCCATTTGAGATTTGCAGTATCTTTTACCAAAATAATCTCACAACATTAATTTTACTCATCCAGTTTTTCTTCGGGAAAATGATTTACCGTCTGAAAACGGCTACTATCCTAATTAGGGTTTTCGCCTGCCAGGTGATTAGCTTTAACAGAAAACAGCCTTTGCGATGTTACATTGATATATTGGCATATTGACATTGCACTGGCCTCAAAAAGAATTGGGAAAACGGCATTAGCTAAGTATGATGATAATAATTATTATTTGGTTGAATCTAATTCAGGAGGATTCGGCATATTAGTTAAGTTTTGCAGTTGAATTGAATATATCCTGTTTGAAAGTCATATATTAATATTAGCTGACCCTCGCAACCTCGTTCACGTCTACTATTGTCTGTAGCGTAATAATTTTCCCTCGTTTTTTAAACCTTCTTCATTGGAGCTGCGCTTCTATTGGTCTTAGCGTGATGATATATAGCCTATAGCCTTCCTCCATAAATGAACTATCCAACACTAAAATAATTTTTCAAATCGAACCAGCGGTTCCTGAGATTAGCGCGTTCAAACAAATAAACACACTCTTCAGCTTTATAAAATTAGTATAGATATGAAGCAAAAACTTAGTATTCCTTTTTACGAAAATTATACGAAACTTATGCACAAGTTTATATGAAGGCGTGCAGAAAGCTAAATTGAAGTAACTAAATTATGGTCGAAATTCGACTATTGTGCGACGACTAGTTTTTGATAGATATGGCTGCATCACAACACATAACGCCGATAAATATCATCAAGTATCTTGTTAAGTCGTAGTTGAAGACAATTATATATTTTTAATTTCCATAGAAAAATTAATTCAAAGTGGTATGTAATATAACAGAAAACAGCATTTGCATGTTCGTTCCTATGAATACACACGTCAATAACAATTCACTTCAACTGTTTCCATTACCGCGTGGTGTTTCGAAGCGCGATCTCGTCTCGAATCATGGAGTTTAACGGTCTATTACGGCACTGTACTATGGTATTAGTGTTCATGTACCTTTTGAACTACAATTGTTATGTTTCTAGTATTGTAATACAAACGAAATGACTTCACACTTCCGTCAGAAAGTAATGGCAGAAACAATTTTTCTTTTCAAAGTGTATAATTAATCAGAAATGTCAAATGTGTATTTAAATCGAGTAGTTTTGCATTCCGTTGTGACACAAGTTTTATTGTCCACAATATATGAAATAAGCAACGAAATTGTAGAGTTTGTAAAAATAGCCAACCAACAACAATAAATTTGCTTTTGATATTGGCGCCAGAGTGTATTGCGAATATTTTAACAATATAATTATCCCAGTTTACAGACAGCCGAGGTATTTGGTTGTTTTATTATTTTAATACGGATTAAACAATGAGTTCAGGGAAAATTTCAAAACAGTGGCGAATGGTCGACGCAGACCGCAGAGGGGGTTGCCATGGTAACCGGTGAGTTTTGACGGCAAGGTAGATACGCAAATTGTTGTGCCACTCAGTACAAAATAGGGTTACCCTACTCTGAAAACCGCCATGAAATTGAGGGTAATTCTTTTAGACAAGTATGCGAAAATTTAAGAAAAAAATACAAGTAAAAAAAATCTGAAAAGTAACATGTTGCAAATAACAAAACTTTAAGGTATATCTCTAATATAGAGAACCCCCACCCCGATGGCCGCCACGAGATCACGCCTTAACTCCCATCACGCCGGATATTCTGAGGTGTCGAGCTTCAGGGTGTTGAGCGCCGTGTCTGTGGTCTGGCCATCGCAGTGGTGGCACTCAGGCATTGATTCCTTGCAGATCAGACACAGGTGATCACCGAAACATCCTATTCCAGTGATCACCTTCGTCAGCTGTCAGTGTTAGTAAATCGATTCTCCTGAGAGTCTAGCTTCATTTTAACTAATTCCAGATTTATCAACTGATTTTTGTAAGTTCAAGACTCGAATTGTCAATTAAATCTATTTATTTATTAGCTAATTGTATCGATGGGGTTCAGTAAAATTTTAGTTAGCAACAGACGACTGGTTTTGTTCACGATTCATCGCTGTCCAATATTCGTAGCTTTTGTCTTTTCACTTACTATATTTTTAAAAATAAACAGGGAGAATTCGAATTCCAAACGGGTAACACATTTCATACAAACGTTTTATAGAGCTTGTTATGTTCTATAGTAAACTGTACCCACCGAAAGTCCGAAAGGGTTAACATTACGAGTCTTTGTTTTAAATTTTATTTCAACCCTCAAACTGTGTGAAGCCTCGGGCTATTTGAGTTCATTTAGCGAATGTAATGAACAAATTATACCCATCTTTGTTCTGACTAAATGAAAAGCATAACGGCTGTGTTTTTATACTGATACTGACAGCTCGGTTTGAACAGTTTAAGTGCATGCTGAATAAATAATTGGTATTGCGTAGTTCCTCATACTGGCCTTAATGTGTTGGTAATAATATAATTTTGTAATATATTGAATCACTGAAATTAACCATGATAAACATTTCATTAAATTATGCTTAAATACTATAAAAGATTCTTGTGAGTTTGTTTCAAAATTATTTATGTAATCTATTAATAGGCTTTCAATCAGTTTGGAAATGCTTGTATCATTGAAACCTCTCGAAATCAGAATTGCTACCAATACTTTTTCTTTTAGACGAAAGTAAAGTAACATCTTAATAAACAACTGGCAGAATCATCATCATCATAACTGTCATCCACTATTCTTATTATACCCATTTGTGTATGTGTATGTATTGTAAGTACTTCTATAAGTTTACATGTGTTTAGTTGTGTGTATAATGTGTATTACTTTTTGTGGGTATGTTAGGTTTATATATATTATGTGTATTTGATACTTTTCGTTTTCTCTGCATCGCCCAATGGTTGACTGGTAGAGAATGCTTTAGGCATTCAGTTCGCTAATGCACCACAAGTGCATAATGTATTAAATAAATAAAGCTTAGGAATGAATATATACGCCGTGTTTCCTGGAATGCAAGATACATCTTTTTCTTAAGTTTGACTTAAACCAAAACAGACTAAACACAAAGTTGACTAAGCTAAAGTAGTGACTAAGTTTACTTATTTTGAACCAAGTAATTGTTCAATTTTAATAAAAAACAAGCAACATCATCAAACGGATGCTTTGCAGACACAGTTAGGACGAGCATTCAAGAAAATATTTATGGTAATTACTTTCTTTTGCAATCTCACGCTCACACTCAACATTAAAATCACATGTCTCTAAAGTGATTCTAAGAGTCACAACTTCGTTTACCAAAATATTAACGGTATATTCGCAAGAGCTCTTCAACTCACATCTACAAGATGTTAGTATGAATCTCAAAGATTAATTCAAGAGTGCTTGTGGAAAGAGCAATCGGCTCGCGAGTGTCTGCCTCTATTGTGTAGAATCTAAGTAAGTTTTAATAGTAAACTCTTGGCATTGTTTTGTTTATTAGTGTTGTATTAAGATAAGAGCTTTAATATTCGTCTTGTCTTGCCACTTCTTGACGTTAACGGTTTTGCTAGCCTTATCAACAACACGGTTGATCAATACTGTAAAATGTGTTTCTAAAGAAAAATGAACCGAGTGTTCAAAGTTAAGTATTTGTTAATTAAAATCATTTTACAACAAACATTTTAGATTTTAATACCAAATAGATTCATAAGAATCAATTTAATATCATATTTTGGTTAAAGTGGTGTAACTTTGAGAATTTCAGCAGAGTCCTTTATTTTTAATTATACTATATATTTATATTATTCACTTGTCTATATTGTTATAGCATATTTAAAATAGGAAAAGCTATTAAAATCTTGACCAACAAAGATGAAACGTTTGAAATATAGATGAATAAACGAATGACCATAGGAAGAGGCATTTTCGTAGTTCATTTATTATTATATGGAAGTGTAAAAGGCCGAATTTTACTTATTAGTAGGACATATAAGAAAAGTTAACAGTAAAAGTCAGGGTGATGATGGAATAAGAATAATCATTAATACCGAATTTAGGACCATGATGGTCAAATCGAAAAGCGTTTTACCAAACTCCAAGTATTTATTAAAGAAGGTTATGCAGTAGCACCAAACTCAAGTGTTTCGTTTTTGTTTGGTGCAGAATACAGGTGGTATATACACATACATTTCAGATAATTGTCAACATTTCTATACTCTTGGACAGTTTAAATTTAAGTGCAAAGTTAAATTACAAGTTTAAAATTGAATTAAAATATGCCAACAAATTATTTTATACCAACTACATTTTTATTTTATGAACTAACTTAAAAGATAACAGTTCTCGTACAATCGGTTCGCGTTTTAAAATAAAATGGAAAAGTTTAAATAGGAAAAAGTAAGTGGAGGGTAAGATAGTGAAAAAAGACGAGGGCAATTTAAACTTGTACAGGGCCGAGGGGAGTTCACATTTTATAAGTTGGCCAAAGTAAAATTGCATGATGCCGTAACTTCGGCGGTTGTTTCTGTTAAGAAAATAAATTGTGTATCGATTCTTAAGTTCGTCTTATGCGATATTTACTGTAGAAGACATGTTACGGTCGGTAAGTAAACTATTTTAACAACATCTAGAGAATTACTTTCATTGACCGTTAATAAGATTCATATAACGTTATATCTATTTCAGTATGATATAATTGTCATCTACATCTCAAAACAAACCCAATGCATTACAAATTCTTGTCCTACAGGTGTAGTCAGGTTATTAAACTATTTCTATAGTTTCTACCAATTTATTTTATTATACTAGTTCTATAGTACCTTTCTGGTGATTTCACATGACATTTTACATCTACAAATTTTCGGACTAACGAATATACTAACCAAAAGAAGTAGCTAATAACAACTAATACGCCCAACTATTTAAATCGAAAGAGCTTTGTAAGCATAACACACAATTGCCTAAAACAAAACACCAATAAGTTGGCATGCGAGCTCAGACAATGCTGCATTTTAATTTTGTACATGCTTCCTCAACAATGGATCGTAATAGGGACGTAGATGAGACGGCTACGGACCTTTGTTCCGTTGGCAACACTAAACAATACCTGTACCACGATGAACTTGCATTATCACACACCTAATGGGTTTTGTCTGTTCGTGTAGGGGTCCAAAATGAAAAGTTGTGTAAGTAACATTGTGTATTTGCCGTGACAAATGCCTTGTTTTTTCCCACGATGGGCAAGGGTGTTTACTGTAATCTTTCATTGTAATGATTATGCTGTTTGTAAGGGAATATTGTTTGTATTGCTAAGACAATAGTTGTCAGTGGTCAAATTGTTTTGTTCTATGTAAGTCACGTCTTACTAATATAACTTGTTTTTTTTATATTTTTTTCTTGTAGGGTCTTTTTTTAACACGCTTTTGTTAGTTTTATTGGTATGTTGGTTGTAACTGACTTGTAAATACGTTTTTTTTAAATTACTAAACAATATTTATTTGTGTTACAAGAAGTGTTCTTTAAACTTACATGGCAGTAACTCAGATATAAAATATGGGGTAAAATTACATCTAGCCATAATGTACTGGATTTTTATGTTGTTCTGTCATAGTACAAAAGTGTACACAACACTTGTACTGGTAAATGAAATAAAGAAATAGTTTAAAAACAATAATTATTGAACCTCCAGGTTAAACCTAGTATATAATACTATACATGATACATTATTTACTGAGAATGTATGCAGGACTGAGTCATTGCACCACTGATTAAATTCAAATTGTAGATAATAGTAGATATTCAACCACAACTCGAATTATATTCTATAATTGCTTTTCCTAAAAATTATATTAATAAATTATGTATCTAGTTTAACTTTCAGTCATTCTAACGACAATTGGTTACGTTTTCGTAAAAGTTATACCAACTTATTGTACATGGTCTATCTAAAACCTTATAAATAGTCGTTACGTTATTCATAAATCGTGTAGTTCAAAGATCTGTTGAACAGAATACCACCCATAAAGGCATTCAATTGACAGTCTGCTCCTTACATTCAAACTCAAACAGTAATAAAACTAGTTTTAAATAAACATGAGCTTCTTGACTACTCTTTTACGACTGTCAAAATATTAAACTCAAATTAGTTAACGACGAAAAAATAAATACGAGAGGTATTAAAAAAACATGGTTCATATAAATAGCCGACGAAGAGTTTATTACGTGATAGCGTTTGAACACAAATATTCCAGTGAAAGCATCAAGTACTTAATGCTTTATCTAGTTTTAAAATGTTCTCACTATTTATCACCGGTCCTTTTAAGTGAACTAATGTTGGGTTATCGTTATCAGTACACTGATTTGGACTTTCACACGTAGACTGTTACGCAAACGTGCATTTTCTATTTTGTCATTGTTTGGAGAAACACTTAGTAAGTCAGGCGGGCCTGTATTGCACGCCCACGGGCTTCAAGGCGGCTTTCTTGAATGGGTGCGTTTGTTTTGCACAGTTAACACAAGCTAACATTATCAAGACATACTCGTATGAATTTACAGTTGTGTTTTTGAGATCAAATTAGTTGTGTTTCACATAAATAATCCCTTCATAAGTTCTACAATATTTGTTAAGAATGCATTGTCCCTTTAAAAAAAAAACATTTTATAGTATAATTCGTGAGCACTTTTGAGTAATTGAGATATCGTTTTCTTAATTTTAAAATTGATCAATACTTAGATATTTTTTTTTAACAATTACATTAAATGATCTTTTAAGTTTATCATGAACAATTTTTAAAACAATTTCTTAAAACGTTGAAGATTCTAGGAACACAAATTACTCGTAAAGGTGTTGCCCCATTTTATCGTTTATTTATTTATTTTACATCTACCAACCCTATTTTTATATTTACCTCTTTTCGATTGTGTAGTGTTCTGTAACTATAGAAACGTAATTTGGATGTGTGTGTAAGAGAATGGCTATCTATCAGTGGAATAGACGGCGCGTAATGACGCCATATGTTCGTTCCTCACAACGTCCGAACCTCAGTTTGCCAGAATGCATCTATTTGCGAAACCACTCTACATTTGCATAGCTGCTAGAAACACGTTTGCAAATTGAAGTAACTTGCACAACTTTAATGACGAATGGGCTCGAATCACTGCAAGATGAAAGGTAGTTCGAAAATTTACATCTCTGTTAAAATTATTACTGTGTTGAAACAGGTTCGGTAAACTATAAACATGTTTATTACATTATCATGTATATTTAGTACTACTTTTTATCCAATCACGGAAAATAAAAGAAAGGTAATCGTTTGATAGTCTATGTACGTATATTTGTATGCTACATCGTAGCGCCTAAACTACTAAACCTGCTTTAAATGAATGTAGTGTCAATAGATTTGTAATAATACTAATAATGGCCCAGGAATAATATCTTCTTAAACATTTAACTTTTTTATGGTATCGCAAACGAGCAGACGGAAAGAAAGTGACACGAAAGTGACCACCATCACTTATAAGGTGCAACTTAAGTTGGCACTTTAGTCACCTAACCCAGTATTCACTTAGAGAAAAGCAATGAAAGAATTGTTAAAATCAGATTCCTCATGAGGACGTGGTATCATCTACCTCGAGCCTATCCATGCTGAAGCATAGTTCTTCCAATGTAAAAAGCCAGCTGCTTTTCTAGCTTATTAATATTTTTTTCATACCGCGGTAACATGTTTCATTTTGAAGGTTTGATGATAAATTAAAAGATATGCGATATTCTTTGCTTTGCATATCCAATCCAAAGTAAAATGATGATCGGGTAAATGGAACCGCTGCACATAAAATTCGAACAAACGGTTGAGAATGTTGACGAAATGGTTTGTCTTTTAATATCGAGGAGTGTGATCTTACAAAAGTTATAAAAGCAAAGAAATTTGTGTCCTAACTCTCTCGAAATCTTATTTATAGGCGACGACGTAGCCTCTTAATTTCTACAGCTATATGTTTACAATCCAATGTTTCTTACGATCATTTGTCAGCTAAGTAAATGTAAATTATTTGCCGGTGTCAGAAGGACATCAATAAATTATTCTTTAATTAATTATAATAAATAACAGTTCTCTGTAAGCTGTCTGTCCTTTCACTGCTAACCTGTTATGTATACTGGTCTGATTTCTTGTAAGATTTATTAATTTTACGTATTACATTATATAATTGTTTATTTACCATATTATGCATAATGAGAACTGCTAGTCTACACCTCAGATCAATAATAAAAAACTTTAATACTGTTTTATTAGTCTGAGGTCTATAATTTAATTTTATCTACACTCTACCCAAGTCTGGATTCTTTAACGAATTCTCTAATTTTTAAAAAGAAATACTTAGAACAACTTTGAATTGTAAATAAATCATGTTAATTTAAGTTTTCTAGTTTAAACTTTATGGTAGGTTGAGTTTATATTTGCAAAGTCGAAGTTTAACAAAATTCACGTACATTTTTATATACTTCTCGAGTCGAGTATCGTCCCCGAATTCTTTCGTGTCTATAAAGCTGTCTGTGCGTCATCGGAGGCGTGTTCGTACAAGTTTTATGGGCTGACTGACGTTCCAGCCGGTCCCAAGCAAGACTCGTGCATTTTAATTACTGGTGTTACTTGACACAGCCGCGGCGATGAGCGTTTTTCGTTCGATACTTGATCGCTCTGTCAGTTTATAATGTATTTTAAAGTTGTTTACTCGAGTCGATGGGTGAATATACGTAACTATACAAGTCAAGGCATTTTTTTGACATCACAAAACGCCATGAACTGACAGCCCCTAGACAGCTTCTCCAGTCTTTTAATTATTCTTAATACGAAAACGTGAGGGTGTCCTCATGATTCATGGTCTTGCAAAACAGCTTTGGAGGCTATTGTTTTCTGGTATTTCAACCGCAGCTGTATTTAATGTATTCAACATTAAATACATTATGCAGTTTTGAAGCATAAGTTGTCCAATTTGGTCGTCGATTATCATAATTTGACTTTATGTGCTGTGATTTTAGCACGTCCACACATCCGTTCAAGATGATTCACGAATACCATTATAAAGGAATTATTATTTCCACTTGTGTGGCTCGTATATTTTTAGCTCGAAGATAAAATGAACGGATACTAAGACGTTATCGCTACGACAATAACTATACAACAAATCATAGTAATATTTTAACGAAGAGTTTTATTAGTTTGTTTGTTCGGAACACATAGGCTTATCTCATTGAAACCCTCGGGTAGTTTATATCGATCGGTCTCTACAATGTTCAAAGGTACATTCACAAAGAAATCCGAATCAGAAATCATTAGTCAGTCTATACGTGGGAGGAGAAAAATTCTGTTTGTATTTTCTAAATTTACTTATTTTATCGCTCATGTCCAATAAACAGTGGTTTATTGAAAAATATTAAGTGACCTATACAGTAAATCACATGCTGCTTCCCCTTTTACTTTCCTTATCGACGTAAAAAAAAGAAACAAAGGCCGACGTACACGATAATAGTAATAAATCATGGCGGTAACTATTTTTTATAGAATCCATTAAAACAAGATAGTACATAATGAATTAGTGACAGTTATGTTGTGGTGGTGACGTCTGTTATAATGAACTCTGTGATATTAAAATATCTTTTCTGTAGGTTATCAATGAGAATATGTTGATGGATATTTACAGCTAGAACGGCTTTAACAAATTTAAAAATAAAACCTCGATATTTTTTACAGTCCATAAGTAAGTTTCTTAAACATATTGTTTTGTAGTTTAACGAATTATAGGAAGTTGATATATTTTAAGTAATGTATTGGAGTATATATATGAGTTCAAAAGGCAAATATTTATAATGTGCAACATTAGGAAGAAAGTCGACTAAGTCAAAGTTTCTAAGCCTTGAAATTTACCAAAAAAAACTATTGGATTAAATCAATTGGAGAAAAAGTTGAAATTGTGCAAAGTTTAAGCCAATAAGTGTCTGTTGAGTAGAAATTTGGTATGAAAAATATCAAACAGTAAATGATCCTACCAATATTATAAACGCGAAAGTTTGTATGTGAGTGAGTATGTTGGTTGCTCTTTCACGCAAAAACTACGGAATAGATTTTGATGAAACTTTAAAATAATATAGCTTATAAATCAGAATAACACACAGGCTACAATTTATAAAAATAATACTTTCGCCTCGCGGCGTTGCCCTCGGTTATTGTCGTACCGCGGGGTTCAGCTAGTAATAACGTATAGAAGAAAATTAGACTACATATTAAAAAAAAATGGACGTTAGGAATATCATTACAAATCATCGTGGTTTTGCTGGGGGGTTTCTAGTTTATGACCGACATATTTGCGGCCCACAAATACCCACATCAATAAACTTCGAACGCAAAATAGACGATAGAAGGCTGGTTGTGAAATGCGTTGTTTTTAGTTCATCTTTTGAAAAAAGAATTTGCTCTTTCTTTATCCGCTGACATCGTATTTGTAAATTTGAAGTATCTGATGCTAGGCTGACCTACTAATTAGAATTATATTGCGCAACTATAAATAATTTACGTTGTACAAAATCTTGTTTTAGCTACTTTGTGGATAATTGCTAACTGGTTAACTTTAAAGTATTTGTCGTTAGGAATTTAGATATTGTGTAATACAAATTGTGTATATGTTTTGAAACCATACACATTTACTACTCGTATAATAATTATCCCTGGCGTGTGAGTAAGACGACGACAGTAATTATTTTGTATAGCAAGCTTTATGAGCTTTGAAATTGCAAAACCCTCAGCGTGTGAGAGTCAGGTGACAGCACATATGGGGTTGCTAAACTAGAGTCTTATAATAAAAACGTCTCACAGAAAACCCAGAAAACTGAAGTTAGCGTTAAGTAGTAGTTAAGTAAGACAGGTGCCATTGCATTAGTATTAGTTGTTAGTCAATTTTTTAATCAGATTAAGTGGTTTCAGACGAATTCAGTATAGAATTCTCACCTAAAAGTAAAAATTCCTACTGTTAGGTTAAACGTCTTTGTAAGTTTAAACTGTGATGAGATTTTACCCGACTACGATGAAATCAGAAGGAAGTAGAATAGTTTTGGCAGTTTATGTATGTATGTATGTATGTATGTATGTTGCATCGTAGCGCCTTAATTACTGAATCGACTTTTTCTTGTTAAGGAGTGTTTTCAACACTACTCTCCCTTTTAAATGTACAACGAGGTACGACAATAACCACGGACAACGCCTCGAGTCAAAGCTAGCATCTTTATAAATTGTAGCCTATGTGTTATTCTGATGTATAGGCTATATTATTGTGAAGCTTCGTCAACATCTATTCAGTAGTTTTTGCGAGAAAGAACAACAAACATACACACTTACAAACTTTCGCGTTTATAAAATTAGTAGGATATTGCATAAATTCTTTTATTTTATAAATGATTTTCAACTAACCATTTGCGTAACTGAGTTCTAAAATTAATAAATAGTAGTATATTCCTTTATATTTTTGGACAAGGAAAGAGTTCGTTTATATTTTTCCTTCAAAGAAAGGAAATTGAAAACAAGTTTGGTGCAAATAACGAAAAAGAGAAAAATGTTTTTCTTAGATTTGCACTTAAATATTGATATTTAAAACGAATGTTCTTTTGACATTGCATGTGAGTTCAGTTCATTCATGTATTTTTAATTTAATTAATGTCATTACAAAATATTTGCATACCATGAATATACTGGTAGAATGTATAAATTGAAGACCGTACTGTGTACACCTACATTCTCGCAAATAAAGGATTACTATTATTAATAATGTTTATATCCTCCACTTTTACCAAAATTTTCCAATTCTAGAACATAAAGTACATCAACATAAAAAAAATGTAGGCGTGTAGTAATGTTTTAGGAAAAAAAGAAAACACAAAGCAGTCATGAGGACCGCCGACAAAAGTGAAAACTCAAAACTACAAACAAACAGTTGCTTAAGCTAACTTAAAATAAACCTCTTTGCTCTATAAATAAAATGAGCTATAGAAAGAAGTAAAAAATCTAGCTCATGGGAAACGTCCGGTGACGATGACGCGAGTTCCATGATTTTTGTTCACCCAAAGTGCTCAACGCGCCTAAAGAAGACTTTACTTTAAAAATCAGTTTTAAAGTAACCAATTTTTTCCTTACCTCTTATAGATGGTTTTGAAACGAGAGATGAAAATTTGACAGTAATGTGGCGAAGCTCTTTCCCCGTAAGATCCCCGGCATAAATAAAACATGGACAAACGGTAATGCACTCACTCCTCCCCTCTTTGCGGCTTTACCGCTTACCGGTATATTTGCAATAATATACCGGTATTCGGTAACGTAAAATGGTACTCGCTGCTGCTAGAAAAGAACTTCCAAATCGGTAACTTAGTGCATTTGTGAAATGAAACCATTTCATAGATTACGTTTTAGTGTTGAAATGAAATAGGCTACTTTCCTGGATTAAAATCTGAACTGACTGAAATACAAAAAGTACTTTGCATTGTACGCCACCGATACGCAATAATAACGATAAATTCCATGGAAATACAGTGTGTTATCAGCTATTAAATTACTAATACGTCGACATTCCACAGAACACCTATAACAACAACAATACACAAAACAGAGAAGTTAAACACGTTTCTGAATAACGTTTGCTAAAATAATTTAATGGTAAAACAAAACGCAACAGCTAAGTTTAAATTTAATAATCGTAAATAATTACGAACATTAACGGTAAAAGGGTTAATGTATAGCCCCGAGGCTCTCGCCGTTGTTTTGTCACAATTCTAAGTGCATTTAATTTAACCAAAACGGAAACAATATTGTTAACAAATTTTTAATTTTAACGTATTCAAATTTATCTTAAAAGTAAAGTTTGTTACATTGTTTCTCCAGTTTAGTTTTGAATGCCGAGGTGCGAGGAAGTTTTCAACTAAATTCGTTTTTGATGAAACCCATCAAAAAGTAATTTCCCATGAAAACAAAAACCACTAAGAAAATATGTAATTCAATCCAATCTAAATCCAATTACTTCCACCCTGTGTTGCTGACACGAAGAAAACACACCCCAGTGTGGCACCTACAGATTTATTCGTCCGTATCGAACTATATGTATTTAACAATCCTACACAGAAATATTTTGACTGATATATTTTTCATAACATAGAAAACTGCCTCGGTGGCGCAGTGGTAGTGAATGCGACTGCTGTGCTTGAGGTCTCGGGTTCAAATCCTGGGTCGGACCAAGTGTTTGTGTAATCTACAAATATTTGTTTCGGAGTTTGGGTGTTTTCTATGTATAATATGTATGTATTTACAAAAAAAAAGTATATATGTGTTCATATCAGTTGTCTAGTACCCATAACACAAGCTCTGCTTAGCTTGGGACTAGATGGCGTTGTGTGTTAGATGTCCAAAATATTTATGTTTATGTTTATGTATCACAAATAGGGTTAAATCTAAACTTCTCTCTATACATTTCCCTTTAAGAGAATCTATCTTAAAATAAAGTGCTCAATGAGCGAGCTTTGCTCGATATTTCTGTTTTGGTAAATTTTCCAAAATTGAATAGCTGAACTAGCTAGATTGATTTATCGTCCCCGAAACCCCCTGTATACTAAATTTCATTAAAAACGTCGTAGTTGTTTCCGAGATTCAGATTATAAATATAAGTTTATACAAAAATTGCTCGTTTAAAAGTATTATATAGTAAAGTATAGATTATGTAGTACTAAAACTAAGCGGGGATATAGCTAGTAATTCACTACGACTTTTATTTAAGTTTTATACACCTGTGTACCAATTATAGTTCATTATTTTTTATTTTTTTTTATTTATGAGCATATAAAATGTTTTCATAGTTGTTAGACATTTTGAACATACATATTTGTTATTTAAATAAAGTCATTAAATTCTTGTTCAAGTTTTTTACGCATAAAATATTTTACTGATTACAATTACAAATTCCTTCTGAACGCGATTTCCTTCGATTACAGGAGCTTTTTGTAATCAGTTTTTTTTATCTTGTATATTTTGCCGTGGGTTTGATATATTGTATCTTTACAAATTAGTACCTCTTCCAAGTCTTACCTTGTATCTTTATCTGATGTTTAGGGCTTTAATACTCAAATTTCAAAATAAAAGACTACGGAATTAATTAAAATGCAAATAAATCAGTGTTATACACATTAAACCTGACATTTACGAAGGCTACTTATCACACTATTTACATTTCGTGGACGTCAAACAGGTTTGTACGTTTCATTAATTGTACATTAATCACGTATTACTTTATATTATCTTATAATTATGTCACATATTACTTAGCAATTATCTTTGATTTACTACGTATCTTTGTAATAGCGTATCAGTAAAAAAGCCACCAGCCAAAGTTATATTTTAGTAAGACGATTTACAAATCTCTTAGTAACATCACAACCAAAATTAAAGTATGTTAACGTAGAGCACGTTTAGCTTAGTGGTATAAGTGGCCGCCACGCCGCTTTCTACTGCGCCGAGTGTTGTGGGTTCAAACCCCGTAAGGGCCAACACTATGTACGATACACAACTTTTTGTCTCGAGTCTGGGTGTTATTTGTGTCCGTTTCTTCTAAGTTTGTAAAGACCCCCGCGATACGGGATGTATATTCCTAATGAGAAAAAGAAGAGTACTGACCTCCTACTTCGTTGCAGTCCACTTGTAATTACTACATGTAGTAGCTGCATTTAATATTCATTATGCGAAAAAACTACTTTTACTCTAACATGTACCGAAAATAATCGTATACAAATACTTTCGTATAAATAAGTAGGTACTATCATAATCTTGACCTAAAAACTTCCATAAGACGCAATTTTCCATAATTTAACTCACTAGTTATCAGTTAGTTCCATCAATAGTAATATCGTTGTAAAGTTTGTGTATTTGTCCGTTTATTGAGGAAGTACATACATATATGGTTGAACGGCTTACTAGCCTATCAGGGGCCGTAAATGCTTATGAAACTGCAGGGTACCGCTACTTTACGTTTCGACTTTAATATTGCCATTTAAATATGCAAATTAATGTACTGTTTAAATTGATACAAATTTTTATATTCCCTGTACATAATAAAATTATCATTTCATTTGAAAGTGGACAACAGGACCCAGTTTGTTATCAGTTGAGTACTTAATTCATTAAATTTATTTGATCCGATAATGCAGTGTGGTTGTGAATTAATTAACGGAGCAACAATAAACAAAATGTACAAACCAGAGACAAACACGAAATTAAATTAGTATTATTTGAAAGTAATTCGTTGAAACTCTAATTTTTATTACGCTTTTTTGATCTTTGGATAAAATATAGATGCTAGTGGCACCCCGCCGGACAAAACGTACATTGACTTACATGATATACATTTTCTAGAATCGTTTCATAAAAATAGATTGAACTTTATATATTCTGTATATAATAAAAAAAAGTTTATTTTTAGTATGTTTCATACTGGATCATAGTGACGATTTTAGGCCCACGATTCTAAATAGATACTAGGTATTAGGTATACTTTGTTAATCTGTGGTTTGTAAACTGTGGGATCCTCAAATGTATTCGTATTCAGAAATGTTAAAATATTAAATAAGACAAGCCCTTAACCCGCTACTGCTCCTGTGTGTATGTCGTATATTGCGGTATTAATTTTTCGGTATAATGTATTAGCATATGACACTCAAAAATAATGTGGCTTTAAAATTATTTTACTAATAGAATAGTAAAATAATTTTCAAAATCAATTCAGTAGATCAACTCCTACAAACGCAAAGTTTTAACCTCTTAAAATTATTAGTATAAATTAGAAATGTGAAACCTAAATATTGTTTAAGAGTGACTTAGCTTTTATCTCGTTTAAAGTAACCAACTAAGGTGCTTGACTATAATAGTTACGTTACTATTTGCTTTATCTCAAAGAGGCTATTCTTGTTTGATCTCTATATCTATGTATGTATCTCCAGGGCGCCGGCCACAGGCTTAAACTAATTAGGCCCCCCTGGTCTGTGTCAATGTTGTAGCACGAGGCTCGGTTTAATGCGTGTGTCTCCATTAGCCCACCCTCAGTTTAAATACCCTGTGTGCACTGACAATTCGCTAAAATTGATTCGTGTGCGAGGGGACGGTTGCGCTGTGAGGATGTTGTATCTTGTAACTTGTGATAAACATGTCTGTAGGTATAAAACTATGAATTCATTAGGTTCTTAGTTATTTTGATATATATATTATTTATTGATTAGCTAACCCACGCAACCGTGGGAGAGGTATGCTTCGGCATGAATGGGTCGGCTCGACCGGAGTGATACCACGGCCTCACAGAAAACCAGTGTGAAATAGCGTTTGCGCTGTGTTTCACCGAGTAAGTGAGGATACCGGAGGCCCATACCGTCTGCTGTCTGCATGTCTGTTAAGTGTTCACAGCTAAACTGCTGCAATGATTTCAAAATGAAATTTAGCATGACTTCTTTGATTCTTGAGGAAGGACTCAGACTACTTTTTACTATGATAACCGAGGTACATGCTGGTGGAGCTGCGAGCAAAAGTAGAAGTTATATAAATAGTTGATGGGGCACTGATGATGATGATGGTAATTGATGATGCATTTAATATTTTTCGTGAACGGATCGACTAACAAATCGGTTAAAAATCTAAGAAGATTGTTATAATAACATAACACAACATAACTTGAGAGGTTTTCTTCGAAAATAGATGCTTGATTTAGTGCTTCGTGACCTTGACTACTAAGCCAGAGGTCACGGGTCGATTTTAATCCAGGACAAATAATTGTGTGATGAACACGATGGATTTATTTTGTGTTAGAGTTTAATTTATTTGTTTGTAATTTCAAATGATCAACTTTTCGAGTATATGATTATTTTTGTCTGTTTGTCTGTCTGGACGGATTTTAATGGGAGTTTAACTGGCAAATAGCTAATGATATAAGGCTTAACTTAGGTTCCTTTTTTAGACTAGGTGCGCCTCGCGGCTGCTGTTGTTCAAGTACAACAACAACTAGTTGTTGTAAACAAATGAAAACAAAACTGTATTTGTACCAAAAGTGTGACGCAATTACACTTCTAGGTTATTACCAATATAATTGCTTCACGGCCGTACAAACGCCGAAGATTCAGTTGGATAAGGTCCAGCGATTTCAGTGCAATAACAAAAATATGTCAATTTTGACATCCCATATTTAAATTGGTGTATGAGTAAAACATTGGAGATTTAGCATTTACACATCTTTATGATACTTTGAAATTATCTGTCGTTCCTGTTACGAGTGTGTTATCACAAATATATAATGGATTTATGTAAAAATGTTCTATAAAGAAGCATACTTTATTATAATGGTTATGTTTCAAAGTTTTGTTATTATAGTTTTAGTGTAATTATGAAAAAAATACTTACTAAGTGTAAATAAAGTTGCACCTAAATTTAGACTGATTGGGTTGAAGTATTAGATTTTAAGTTTGAAAATTATTTGATTAAATTAAAGTTTTATATATTTTATATAGTAGCAAAACTCTCAAGTGCCCGTTCGTTCCTCCGAAACCATGGCGTGACGGTGGCAAGCCTCGTTGCCGACTTGCTCTGCTCTGAATATTCGATTTTTTAAACTTACAGTTTGCCGGGGCTTTCTTCGCACCCTATGACTGAGGGGCATTTCTTGTAAATTCCCAGTGTTAAAAATGTTTGAAAGTATAGATAATTTTGTGTTAAAAAGGCAAGGGAAAGGTAACAGGAACTGTGCAACAATATCTGAAATGTAAAAATATACCCGACAGGAGCACCCATTGAAGAGCATGCACGAATGTGCACGAAGCAAAAGAGGCATATACTCGTACGTGTATGTGAGTGGAGATAAATTGTCTGTACCTATCCCTGTAGGAAATAGGCGTGACTTTATATTAATTTATATTTTTATGATTCAATTAGCAATGTATAGTGTTGGGACTTTTCCTTTACTTGTAGTATAAGACGATGTTTCTTGCCAAAATTTTGTAGTTCTAGGTCAACGGGAAGTACCCATTAAATTTTAATGCCATTGAGTGTAGAAATAGTATTTTGCGGATCGTTTTTTTATGTCAACTTAGAAATTTGGTTTTTATATAATTTCGAAAGTCTGCAGACCTGCGTATTAGATTCAACTTCAAATCTCCACGCGTTCTCGAGTCTTGACTCACAGACCGATGAAAAAAATATATCTAAAAGTAACTAGAAAAAATGTGTAATCTTTTTTAAACAAGTAAGACTAGGTATATAATTAAGTTTACCTATGTCAGTATAATCAGTATTTAGGCAGTCTCAAAAATATTTACGACCATAAAAAATTGGGTTCAGGGAAGAGTAAATTAGGAAGTAGCCCTGACATTATATACTGATTCTATCTTGAAATACGATTTCAAATTGTGTATGTTTCGGACTAGCTTTCGCCCGCGGACCCGCCCGCGTATATATCGGATATCGCAGTAAAGAGTAGCCAATGTCGTTCCTCAAGAATCAAAGTATCTCCATGTCAATTTTCACTGCAGCAGTACAGCGGTTTATCCGTGAATCCGACAGAAAACAGCCAAAGTTTTGAATTAATAATTTTAGTAGAGATGTACCCTTGAAATGATTCAACGTTTTATTATAATTCAATGTCAAGTTTTATCGGCAAATATTTGCTAGTCTAATGACACGTTATTGCTTTATAAAAAACTTGTTTACCACAATTCACGGCCACTTCATTAAAACCACTCTCAGTTATTTATATACCAAAATACTCAGAAATGTTTCCTTCTGTGATCAATGTGTAATAATTAATACTTAGTGACTGTAAATATAATGGTATATTTGGCAGCACTATTTCGACATGTTGTATTGTACTAATTAAAACAAATAAATTTTAGTTATACTATTTATAACTTCGAATAGCAATTAGGTTATAGTATTAAGGTATATTAGAATTTAACGAAAACAGTTATGAAGATATCATTTTCTAAAACATTGTGTATGTGTCTGTAATATGTATATATGTATGTGTGTGTAACGAAAAGCATAACTTTTCTGTGATTAAAACGCAGGTGAAATTACTGTAAATAATAGTAATAAAAATAATTAACCTTTATCTATACGTAGAGATTTTCTCAATATTAAAGTGCTAAAGTAGTTTAAGATTTAGAAAATCATGGTTGCCTGTAAGAGATTGCCTTTTGGTGATAAGGCCGCCAATTGTACCTCCTAGTTTTTCGCTACCTTTATAAGTAATCTGTGGTACAATTATTATTATTATTAAGTACTGAGAAATAAAGACCTAATTTTATTTATCTAATCTATATAATAATGAATCCCTCTCCTATTCCATAATGATCAATACACAATATAATGAAATCGTAACTGATCACTGTTTGTACATGGCAGATATATAAGGAAAACTGTAATAGGCAGGCTATATGAACACAATAGAAACTAAAACCATGATTTTTTGAATTTTTCTCTGTTTGTCTGTACGTTTGTACACGCTAATCTTAGAAACGACTCAAACTATTTGAATGCGGTTTTCACTAATGCGCTGCAGTTTTTTTCTACTTAATATTTAGTGTTTGTTTCATTTCAATCGGTTCATAAAATAAATAGTTACGTCAGTTTGAAGAATCACCGCGATAACAAACCTATATACCGGCGGAGCCACGGGTAACTAACAGGTACGTCATAGAATTTCCTTCATTTTGAGCCATTACCGACTAAAATGAGTAAAGTGGTGCCCTCGTCAAAGTTAGAACTAATAATTTATTCCATTATATCCACATAAAACAAATAAAGCATAATAATAAGCGATGAATGATATACTTTAATCATTTTGACATTAAGGTAGCCGTACAACTAGCAATTTTGTGTTATCAAAATAATTTGGCTTTTTTTGGGAAGGATGAGTACTAAGGTACCGTTTCTAATTGGAAACTCTAAAAAGACTACTTTCTTGTCCGCTTATCTTTCAAAATTATTTTTCTAAGTAACTCGTAAAGGTATATAAAAAATGGAGATGTTATCGACGCAAACAGGACAATAAATTCTTATACTTTATTAAATTTCACCCTTTGCAGCTAATTCTAAACCTGTAGGAGCTACTCAGCTTTTAAGAAAATATGTGTCCCAGCGCCCTTTTCTCTATCGTCATTATGAGGAGCCATCCTCAAAATGAAGTTTTGGGATCAGCAGACGGTATACCTCGCGATCAAGAGCGCTTTCAGATGGTGATACTTTAACTCAATCCAGGCCACAATGTCATCTATCCACTTTCTTCGTGGTCGACCTGCTAGATATTTTTCCTTCTAAAAGTAGCCTCAGGAATTCATGTTGTTCATGTTCATGTCACTTTCCTCTTCACTATAATAGCCAGTTCCCTCTTGCACTTGGCTCGCTCCAGCACTTTTACGTTGAATTTAAAACTAGTCCACGGTATTTTTATCATTAAATTTTTTAACTTTTTTTTATTGTTTTCTCTACACTTACCTGTTATGATACTCACTAATTTATTTTCTTACATCGAAGTTGTGTGCAGGTACTCTTAAAGATGAAAAGTTATCCAAACATTCTTGTTAGTGTTAGTAAAAAGTTCTCTGAGTTTTTAGTTTTATTAAAAGTATTGGAAAGGTTATCTTACATTTAAAATTCTAAACTAAGAAAAAATGTTTACTATCAAAAATTATAATTAATATCCCTGCTATTGCTAAATATCAGTACGAGATAATTGAGCTCCTCCCCTCTTCCACTTTTAAAGTGCAGCGTGACGTTAGATGCGCCAATGCCACCTTCAGTTATATTCACCTCCGTATCTGTTCGTGACAGATCCCGAGCGATGATACCCTGCAAAATATAAAGTTATTGTTTATTAGTTAGGATCAGACTTACATTCGTTCTACGAGGGGATATCATTTATCGGTAAAAATAGCATTTGAATTAAATCAATGTGTAAGACGTAGGTTCGCATCGTTGGCGCATTGGTAGCATACGCGACTGCTCTGCATGAGGTCTCGGGTTCGATTCCCGGGTCGGATCAAATGTTTGTGATGATCTGCGAATATTTGTTTCTTGGGTTGTTGTAGTTTGGGTGTTTTCTGTGTATAATATGTATGTATTTACAAAAAAATATATATGTGTATTTATATCCGATAACTAGTACCCATAATACACGCTCTGCTTAGTTTCGGACTAGATGGCGTTGTCTGTAAAACGTCCAAAAAAATAATTCAAGAATAGGTCAATGATACGTATTACTACCTACCTACTAGCTGTGCGTGTTATCCGCTCAAAATCGGTTCAGAAGTTCCAAAAAATATCCGAAACAAACAGACAGACTTTTTTTTTAAATTGTTTTTTTTATGTAAGTGCCGTATATACATTTATATACATTTAACGAGAAGCTGTTAATTTGAAATGACAATTAGACACTTCAATTTCTTTCTTCTGTACTTTTCTGGACGAGAAAAATAGTAATCTGACATCATACATTATTTAGTAGCATTACAAGATATATAAGTACAATAATACTAGAGCTTTTGAACTTTGAATTGAGGATACAATTATGTAGGTGGCTTTAAATTGGACCCAGAACAATGATGTAATATACACCAGCGGACATTACTACTCATCCTAATGAAATAATGTCCTGGTGTCCTTTTATGATACCGACACTGTGTACAACAATTGTAAACACTATGATATCATAGTTTCTGTTATTCATAGTAATATATCAATTTGTGTGGATAAGCTTGAGTGCAATTGGAGAGGCCTAGCAGGGAACTACTACAGGGATAATGATGCTGGAATCATTTCGTGAAGACTTTCACCATCGACATCATGTTTTCTTAAATTTTCTGTATGGTGAGATGTCGTGAGATTTTATTCAACCCCCTCCCCCATCCCCCAATCTCACGTGAGATTTTTCAAAATGCGGGTTTCTTACGTAAACGCGTTGGTTTGTTATTGTAAAAAGAAAATCAATTGCTTAATGCTTTTACGAATATTTACGACTAGTTAAGAGTTTAATTATGAGTCTAATAAAATTTTTACAATAGATTACTTAAATCAATTGATGATGAGATGGAAAACAATTGCGTGATATTTACCGAGACCCCCCTCTCTCCAACGTAAGATTAGACGAGATTTGACTCGACCCCCTCCCCCCTTAAATATCTCACCTATTTTATGAACGCCCCCTTATCAGCAGTCTGTAATTCTACCACTGGACATTATATCACTCCTTAGAGAGGAAGTTTGGGTCCACCCACCATGTTTTGTATCAGGTAATCTTTTTCTTTACAGTGCTGTTGTCAGTTACCTACGTCATTTGCTGTCTTGGTCTGCTCTTACGAAACTCTTAAAAAAGTGTGGTGTGACACTCCGTGGGTATTACGACTGCCTTGATGGCGCAGTGGTAGCGTGTACGACTGCTGTGTGTCTCGGGGTCGATTCCCGGGTCGTACCAAACGTTTGTATGATCTGCAAATATGTGTTTCGGGGTTTGGGTGTTATCTATGTATGTATTTACAACAACCAACAGTGTATTTGTATAAGTTGTCTAGTACCCATAACACAAGCTATGCTTAGCTTGGGACTAGACGATGTTGTGTGTTATACACAACATCGTCCGATATTTATTTATTTATTATTATTATTCTTAATCCGTTATCACGCAGTCAAGTTAAGCTTTTGCTCTAAATTAGACGTTCATTCTGCATACATGATGGCAAGGTTATAAAAACAGATATTAGGTAATTGTCGTTTAAAACAAATCCTTAGGTGCAAAACCAAAAAAATCTATTATGAGTGCTTAGCTAAACAAAGTCTTATTCACTTCACGTACAACATTTATTATAGGTATTATTACATCACAGCTAAAGCAGAAATGATTTCATTTGCGAACAAATTTGGATTTGCCCCGGAGAGGAAGTGCTCGTACCTACAGAATCACGTCTTGCCCTTGCGTCCGTCCGACCTACTGTTATAAATGGAAATTTGGATTTGTTACGCTTTAAGGCCTTGAGTACTCAACGGAGATTCATAATATTTTCGATACACTTAGTTAGAGTACGGAAATAGAGATAGTGTATAGTTCCTGATTCATATTGAACAATGTTGAACTGTGATGGGTAAAAAGTTAGTATTATAATAAACCACACTCAATCACAATGCTACTGTTGTTACCTTAGCCAGAGTAGCACCGTAAACTATGAGTGATATGTCTGTTATTGCATACATCTATCAATATTGAACACCCCCTCGGTAAGTTCTTTTAAATATTGTTATTACAAACTTGTATGTTGTTTTGATGTCAACTGATTGTGCTTACCAAAGACTGAAGTTGCCTAATTCCAAATTTAACACTTCTTAACATTCATGAACCATCCGTTTTATCTATAACGTATTATTTAGAACCCTCAGAAATATAATTGAAACGTAAAAATTGTCCTATTGTCTATGTAATGAAAACAGTCAATCACACTTTTATCAATAAGCGGATTTGCGTTAAATCCTGTCATGGAACGTTCGTATCCTAGATTAACAAATTAACATTAGGAGACTTGAATTTGCGTAGGTGGGCTGAGTGGGAAAACCGGCTGGCAATAAACATTTAGAAAACACTACCAATCAGTAAGAAAGCTCCGAAACCTATAAGACGTAATGAATAAATTCATGGTGCAAAAACATAAATTAATTCATTAGGCCTATTCTCAGATGAGAAGTTACTGAATTGGTTACTGATAAAGATTTCAATACAATACATCTAAATTTGGTTTAAGTTTTGAACTAAATTTAGTTTGAACTTTATTAAAAAGAATTGTGTATGAAGTTTGAAACATTTCACCTTTAAAACTATAATGATTCTTATTTCTCATTAACAGTTTATAACAATTTCTCCAAAATTGAAAAGATTTAGATCAGAAAATCATTTTGAAACTGTTTAACTATTTAAAACTATTATGTTCATAATACTGAATATCATGCACCGAGACCGGTCGTCGTTTACAATAATAATAAACTTGAACGGGTCCGCTTAATTTATATTGTCTAACGTATCGTGGCGTAAATAAAATCGTTTACCATCTCGCCCACGGCCATGTCATTATTTACTCTTATTATAGCATTCACGGGAATGCAGGCAGCTGACACTATGCTTTTCTCTCAATTCCAGATTAGCATACAGTCGAAACACGTACAAACATACATTATTTCTTTGGTTTATTCAATATTCACACGCAACATCGTTTCCGAAGCAATTTGCGACACGCCATACGTTGTGTGGGTTTTTGTGTGTTCATCAAAGTTTCATCAAAACTAAGTGAGCATAAACCAGATCGAATGCAAAATTCTTTTCAGATGTGGCACATTTTGATAGATGTTTGCATGTTGTTTTTGAATCGGCATGTATTATACATATATGATCTTAAACAGAGTCGCGGACATTAACTTGTTTGTCGCGTCGAGTAATAACATTCAAATATTATCATTGTAGCTTAAGTTTCAAGTTACAGAGTAGCCACAAACAGATTGAGTAATAAGTAATGCAGGTTTATATCGAATATAAACAATAAACTTACTGTTCATAAATCAAGTATTAAATATAGTTCGTCGCTAAATGAAATATATATCTGAACTGGATACATTTAGATAAAACCGTGGTTCAACAACCTTAACATGATCTATCAAATCCAATAAAAGTAATAATTACATGTCACATTTCACACACGTTTGTCTAATTCCACTCTACACACACCAGAATGCTTGTACTATAAAAACTAGAGTTCTGATACACAAATGTATATGTTTATCATATACATAATATACATATTTCTAAATAAATAGTAATTGTATATAAATTATATTCAGACATAGAACAAATGATCGCACTTTACCCAAAAAATAAAGACTAGATGGAGATTGAACGCATGACCTCAACCTTACCGGTCAGGGTCAATAACCACAGGTCAAACATTTTCGTTAATAACTATTATTTAGACATAGAGCTTCTTCGTCTAAGTATTAGAAAACACTCAATACACAATATAAAATATTTAATTTACTGAAATTAAATTTAACATTTCTTACCTTGATAATTCTTTCCTTGGGATCTTTATAAGCATAATCCTTGTCTCTCTTAATAAGCGGCAGACTTCTATACTTGACTTTATCCGTAGATATTAACAAATTGTTCGCTCTCGAACCGAATGTAAAGTCCTTCCCTTCATTAAGATTAACGCACACAAGAAATGCACACACGATTATTAATACGTAATTCATTTTAATAGTATCTTAGCATTTTTGGTTTATGTGTGTACTCGTAAGAACTGCGAGTAGTACTGTCTTGTGTGTGAGGAAAATATTATATCGATGTTCACGTCACCTGACCTTGTCTTGTTCTAACTATAACTATATCTGTATTTGTCTTAATAACATGCGTGTCTCCTGTATATATATCTGCAACAAAAACAGAATTACATTGAGGTTATAGGTGGGTGTGAATGTGGGCCTTAATTTTAAACAATAAATCAAACAGAATCCGGACGTCATTTAGACATTGTTCGAGACAGCTTTATATTGTGGGCTAGAAATATCTTTCTTTGATATTTTAACAAAATAATTATATCATTTTGAACTTTTATATTCATTTTAATAATTTATTGTTCTATCTTAATTATAATAGTTAATTAGTTTTACAAAAATACAATAAAATACAGTTTTTGTGCTTATATTCAAACCAGCAAAACCTAAAAATTTTGATAGTTAAAGTTTCATTAAATTATCTTTGAACGAATTATATCAAAACATTAGCACTTTAAAGTTTAATATTTCTTAAACGGAGCACTGAATAAAAAATATCCTGAAACTACTCGAAATAGTTTTGAAAGACCTCTCCAACGATATACTATATCCTAGACGAGAAATAAAACCATTTCCACTTTAAGTGTAGTTACGTTATTTTTTTATATTTTATACCAGCTGAACCCATGACAAACCAACCAACAAATGAATTATAACAAAAAGAATACCTTTTTGTATATATTGTATCTTTTATAGAAACCTCAAGCCACAATGTTGAGACTAACTGCTTACGCGGTGAGTTTCGAGTTTTGTATTTAAAATAATTACTGGTTGTACACCTACAAGACGACTATGCATAGAGTTAGGACCTCCACGCATTAATAAAGTGTTGCCGCAAGGGACTGAGGGCCGACTACTGAACGCTACCGTAATAAGATAAATATTGTTGCTGGTTTATGTGAATTACGAGTATTTATTACGAACTTTACCATAGCGGTAGTATTAGACATCGTCTCTATTACGTACGAGAAGTATTTATTATAAGATTATCTTTATGTCTGATTTTTTTAAGGGAAAGGCTAACTCGATATCCAGCTGTGGATTGCTATACGCTGTTAATTTAATGTAATAAATTGAGTTATGGTCAATAACAGAATTATGTTACTCTTAATTTTATTGCCTTCATACTAACAAACTCCATTTTTAAAAGGATATTTAATGGAGTTAGCTTAACAATGTAGATGCGCATATCTAAAGATATGTTTAATTGGAAATGACCCAGACAAGACCTGAAAATCACTTACCGGTGCCTATGTATGTTTGATCACATAATATTTGCACAAGAATCACATTAAACAGCTTTCATAAATTTCTTTTCACGAAACAGTCAGTTATGTTTGAAAGAAATATGTCGATTGATTTACGATTGGCTGAAATTTTGTTGGCAAAAAATAGTAAGTTTAAAATTGTATTTGCTGCCAAAGCTATTAAAATAATGATAACGGGCATGATAGGTGAATTTAATTTTACAAAAGCTTAACTGTTCAGAGTTTCTAATTTGAAATCAAATATGCGTATTAGAATTTAAATATAGACCGTGAAAGTATGAATATCTGCAGATGTAGGAATGCGAAATAACTCAGCACTTCCAAGGCACGCACAGAGTTTAGAGGGGTGATCTTTTCATATGAATGCAGTTTATCGTACTTATTTGCTTTATTTTTCAGAAATGTTCAAACTTTCATCATTTATAGAACCGGATGCAGAGTTACACTATAATACAAATACAGCAAAATTTAGTGACACGGCAGATACAAAGTGTTAGCGGAAAAAAAACATGGTTACCAAGAGTTGGACATTATTTTTTTTACGCTTTCGCAACTTTACCAATCTACTTTTTTTCTTTTCAGGTCACTACATGCTTCCGGGAGCGATTCAACCGAAGATGTCTCTATACTCGAATTAGGCTCATAAGGTCATTCATTGATGTACTTGACGATTGTTTTCCTCTATGTCAACACAAACTTAAACCTTGATTGTGTTTTTGCTTAAGTGTATTTATAAGTAGGTATGTCTGATCTGTCTGTTTGATATAAACACTTAATTTATTTAAAATTTCGATGAAAAATTGCAATTATTGATGATAATTTCAAGTGACCTCACTTCAATTTATCATTGCCGATATGTATTTATCATTACCAATATGTACCTCACTTGAAGGTAATTAAGTAGATGACTGAAAGTGACCTCAGTCAGAATTGAAATTAATACTATACTCTTTTGTTCCTTTTTACCAAGTGAGTGAGGTCACCAGAGACCTAAGCCCAATTGTCGTTTGTTGCGTTGGTAAATTGTTTCTTGTTTCATTTTATGAAAAAACGACGCAGCACGGGGAGGAACGAAAGAGACCAGAACGGCACGTTACAGAATAGAAAATAACAATTTCGTATCGTTATCTTAAAAACATGAGTAATATAGTACGAATCTTATGTTGGAATAAAATATATTATTTTTATTCCTCGTGTTGTAAAAACATTTGAGTCAAAATCATAAATTCACAATTAAATCTTTGAATGTGATCTCAGTTGTACCTACTATACACAGTGTACACTGTGTTTGTTAGATACTACAATTAGTTGAAAAAAAACCCTACTACGTGATTTTACTTTTTACTGTCGCATTTTAAAAAAATACTCTACTTTCCAAAAATGCAATTGTAAAAAACCCATTACTACAATTCACTCGGAACAAATATAAAATACGACATCTCCTTTTTAATTACAACGCTGTATGTACACATCTACATATAAATATAGACAGCTACACAGATTGCGTAGCATAAATCTCGCAATTGAAGTACAGGATTTGCGTGTGTTGGCCGTTGACAAGTGCGTGTGCATGGATGTTATTTCAGCCTGCCACGTCATCGCTTTGATCTCCCTCGACTTTTTGCCGAACACACGTTTAATGTGACGACAAATAACTCAAACAGGAACGCGATATTCTTTTTGATTTTATCAAAAGTGTGCACAAGATGTTCTCTCGAGTTTTAAATGCGAACACTTCATTAGTGAGATCACCCGCGCTCTCGGTTTGTTTGCGAAAGATCTCAGGGATTCGCCTTTCAATGTTTGCTTTTTGAGCGAGGGAATATTTTAAATTATAAGTTACTGAGGTTGCATCTACTTATATACCTATATTGCTAAAGTAGAAATAGAAAGACAGTTCAAATGGTGTCGTGTCAGATTATCGATCCTAAGCAGCTTTATTTTTATATGTTGGATTGAGATGTCGACGAAAATTTAATATTCAACAGTTTTATTAAAATTTATAGTAGGATTAAATTCAATAAGCCTAAAAAGATTATGTCGTTTGAGGTTAATGCGAAAATCCCTTTGTATTTAAATTTCGGTTAATACTTTTAGTCCGAATTATATTTTATCTAATAATACGTTGGATAACGGTTAACATTTCTATGAAAAATTCGTGTTTTATATGTAAATGCAATATACATCCATGTGGTTATTAAGGTCGACATGCCCATATCCGACACGTCATTAAATAGCTGTTGAATCGATACAATATGCTGTTATGGGTATGTGAACTCAAATGATACATTGTTAAATAAATTTACTATTAAAATAAAATCGATTGTGTAATCGATTTGGTCGCTTTCACACTTGAATGAAACCGTCACCAAAACGACAGGTACTGAATTATAAGTAGGTGCGTGGACCCGTTGCAGTCATTATGGATTGATGTTATTTCCGATAGTCGTATCTCAATCGAAACGAAATTGGAATGTAAAATCCAGTAAAATGCATACGTTTCGGCTGCAATTTGGCATGATTGAACAGGGGACAATGGAGCGGTGCCTGTCACATCGAGACGGGTGATTGCCGATAAATTGGCGGATACACTTTCGATCCGAGAATAAATGAGCTTCCCTAAATCGAGTGTTTCGTTATGAAAATATGCAAAATGTTGAGAAAAAGACTAATAAGAAGACTATAAAATAAGATCGACTCCACGATATTTTTTTCTGTTTTTTTGCAGTGTCTCAGTATATTGTCGTTTTTGTGGCAAAGACAGAGACTTTATCTGATATTTTATTCACAACAGTGCCTACAGTTTCAATGTCGCTGTTACAATATCAGAAATATAAAAGATCTCTTTTTCTGTTTTAATACTTTTGATTATTATTATGTGCATTTTGTGCAACTTGAGCCCTTAGTGGTTTTATCCGAAAGTCAATTAATATTTATTGAAACATTAAGTACGAAAGTAAATAAAAAAAAATCATTAAAATTAGCAACTACAAATGAAACTTATGCTAAGGAAAAGGTGATGTCACATGTTCAGATTACATACAATATTAAGAACCTGTGCCCCGCAATTTTACAACAACAATCATTCTCAACTTTTTGCCAGTGAAAAGCCTTTCAAAATCGGTCTAGCCTTTCCAAAGATTGACCGAAACAGACAGACAGAAAGACAAAAATCTACCATATTTGAACACTTTTCAGTTTCAGTGCAAGCTGTTTATTTGAAATTACAAACAGACACTTTAATTTTATTTATTTGTGTACATTTCTAACCGACTTAAAGCACCCAGTTAAGCTTATATAACCTTATTGTAACATTTCATTCACACAATACTTAATAATAGGCCCGACTAATAGGTATGAGGCCACTTAAATTTTGTAACAATAGGTAACTTATGAAACAATTCATGCAGAAAAATACAATACACCCTTTTAAATATATCACTCTTGATATAATATGGGCATAATTGAGTGAACTGTCCGTTTAAACTAAACGTATCGACCGATCCCCTCTGCAAGCGAATTGATATTTCCTCTTTCCAACGAATACATAGTTAATTGCGCTTCCGGACGTCACTCATTGTTTGAGGGCCGATCGGTGAATGTTTATGCATTACCGATCATAGACTTTTAAATTTAAGTAGGTTCTGATGTGTATTCTCAAGTTAAATAACTTTTCTATGGAGTACTAAATTACGAGGTATCGAAAGGTATGTATACTCATTGAAATGAATGGTGTGCAGTCGAGACCCTTATGAATAAAGGTCTATTTATGACACCAACAAATTCCGCAGAAACCGAGGACCTGTTATGGGTTACTGTCAGTACAATTAGCAGGTGTAGTTGAATAGCCAGATTAAGAATTTTTTTCGTAAGTGCAACAAGTTTTCAATGATCGTAAATATCATTTTTTATTTGAAATGCTTTGGAAACTAAGCATGAATATATCGTAATCTATAAGTAAGTTTCTTATTTTTTATAACATAACTATTTCTTCTTTATGTGGATGATAACAGAGTTCAAACTTTCCAAAACATTTTAAAACACCCATAAAACCGATTTTATAAAATGTATAAACTTATTATAACTCATTTTTCTTAATAAAAGCGACTTCAGTAATTTTATTCTCATAATAGGTACAAGATAGAGAACTTTAATTTATAACGTAGTTAATTTTTATGCAAGAATGTTAACGACGGTGGGAGTCTACGCACGCGATTATTATGAGTTAATTTATTTTGGGCTATTATTAAGTGTGGGTAGTTGCAAAAGTTAATAATATGGTGTCTAATAAAATACAGTGTAACTTTCTAGCAAAAAATTAAGGAATAGAAAAGTCGGACACGGTATACGATTTATATATACGGTTTATAGGGGGTAAACGAGCCACGGGCACCCGCCACACCAGGTGCATCACAAGTGCGTTGCAGGCCTTTGAAGAAGGAGTACACTCGTTTTTCTGAAATCGTCGGTCCAAGGAGCCGCAGGTCGCCGTTATCTCGCTACATTAAGTTTGCCTAATTGCGCTAATAACTCTAATCACGGTCTCCTCTAAGACGTGTCGGAATTAGTCACTGCCTATGATCAGGTCACCCGTCTGGTTCTTTGACCCTTACGTGATGAACATGCCCTTCTCAATGTATCCGCCGACGGCAACCGATGGGTTTTCCTGGCGTGTGCACGTATGTGACTGGTGATAAAACCGAATTTTGTCCTGAAAGTGCGGTTACAGGGAACGCAGCAAAGCTGACCGCTTTCATTGTGTGTTTATTGTAGTGAGGCTTAGAACGGGCCTTTTGCGAGTGCTGTCTTGCATCACGATCTTTTAGACACTGTTGCTTCAACTTGTTAGTTCCGACTTTGATCCGCTTTGTCTATTCGAGCCGATCTAACGACAGCCTCTCTCAATGTTCCACGGGTATGCTACAGTTAGACAAATGTCTTTTCCTCCTCCTGTACATTCTCCTACTCCTTAGATACTCAGTGCCTTAACAGTCGTGGCATACAATTTTTCAATGTTTTATGATACCATTTAAAAGTATCGTAAGCTACTTTTATCGTTAGCGTAAAGTATCAAAACAAATATAGGTACATACTCTCAGTGCTCGTAGGAAGTCCTTCAATTAAAATTATCTATGTTTACTGTAATTAATTATTTTCATTGCAACACAATAATTAATTGGTTTATAACAATAATGGCGGTAATAAAGATTTATATTTACGACGTCGCGTGATGGGCATTAACTTGAAAAATAATATAATTGTAAAGCAGGTTGTTTGCGATATGAGTAGTATTGTAAATTACACGTTAATTATGTTGTGACACTAATATTTTACCTCACACCAAGAACTGGTTAGGCTGATAAACAAAATCAATAGCCTTTTTCGACAAACAAGACGCAGAATTTAGTATTCAATTAATTACTCTGCCGTGATTTACGGTCGTGTTTGTCAGTGTTAAATAATCAATTATTATTGTGGTTTTATAGTGTTTTTTTATAGGGTTTATAGTGTTTTACTGTTGTAAATATTTTTTGGTCAATAAATATTATTATTATTATTATTATTATTATTATAATCTTAGCGATTCTATTGTTTTCTCAGTATCTAATTCAAGTAATCAATTTCAATGTTATTTATGGAATGTGGGGGAAGGTTAACTACCGCTGTCCTTGAAAATCTACAACCCGAGTCACATTTCGTTACCGTTCATTGTGCCTCCTGATTCTGAAGAGGAAGGGGTTTGGAGGAGGAGAGAGGGTAGCATCAATTATTTTGGTAATTGTAAAAAGCAACAAAATATGTGTTGCCGTGGCTGTATTCTGGTTAGCCATAGATTTATTTCGGCTTTGCAGTTAAAATAAAAAATCAAATTCTAAACTTATCATCATCAAATAAAAAACTATTTCCTTATTAGTGCAACACAAATAATCAAATAGTCGTCAAACTATATTTTTTACTTTATTCTTTCATCGATTACAACTTTGAAACCCGTCAGCGTGTCAACACAAACTTCACTTTATCAACACCGCAGTTAATGTAATATTACGAGCAATATTACAAACCGCTAATAAATATATAAAGCATATATAAACACAAACCTAATCTCAAATAATAAGAACTTTATCACAAATAGTACAAATACCAGACAAGTGGATTGCGGTATCAACGTTCGTAATCCTTAATCGTTCCAGTTTGTGTTTGAAAAGGCATCCTTTGTGTGAGCATTACTGGCGGCTTTGTTAAAATCATATTATAATAGAGGAACACGCAAAGTATTGGTATAATACTTCAAACGCGACATAAAGCTTCGCGTGGTTGTCGACCGGCGCGACACGCGATCTAGGAAATAAAAACTCTAAAACACATTTACGTTATGCTATCACATACTTTTTATAAGAACTATGTCTTAGTGTAATGAAATAAGCGATTATTCATAATAAAAACACAATTTCAGATAAATAAATAAATATATCGGACATCTAACACACAACGCCAGTCTAGCCTAGCTAAGAAAAGCTTGTGTTATAGGTACTACACAACTGATATAAATACATATATATTTTACTTATTAAACACACAAAGTCCAAAAAAAACTTTTTGAAGATCATATAAATATTTGGTCCGAATCCGGGAATCGAACCCGAGACCTCAAGCGCAGCAGTCGCATATGCTACCACTGCGCCACCGAGGCACAATGCTTATAAATTAATGTACTGCATCCATTTCCAAAATAAGCAAACTTTTAATAATATATACTATACTTTTAATGTTTCGGCAATTTTTTACACAATGTTACGACAAGAGCTATATCAACGATGACATTAATCGCGGTTACCTCGGTTTTATTTTGTTAATATGAAAGCTTACATAATACAGTAAAGACTAAAAATCCTAGTACGAACGGACTATGTACCTAGCGTTTTACACGTAAAACACTACGGCTCGAACCAAAGGAATCTTCGACATCAAAGTCGAACAAACGCACAGAAAGGGACGTTTGAAGTAACCCTTAATCGTTTTAATTTGCATAAAGTACTTTAACCTGTCTCAGTGATTATGTCTCAACGTATAATGTATTTAAAAATAGAATTAATAAATAAATAAAAGAGTGCTGTGCACTTTAGAATAAAAATAGATCAAATATTTTACAAACCCTTTTTTGTCAGTGTCGAAATCTTTACCAGAACGGGAGAGGTAAGGTAAGGTTAAGAAATATGGCTCATAGTATGAGATTTTAGCTCTAGACTCTAGATCAACAGATTATATTATTTGACGATACGTTAGTTATGAATATGTTGAATTTTCAATATAACATATGTTTATGTTTGTTCAAATCATATGATTAATAATATGACATGTGTGTTCACAATAAAGTATGTTGATATTAAGCTAAACGTTACCAATATTTGCAAACTAGATGGTTTAAAGATATCCAACATCCGTGTTAAATGTGCTCTTTTAATAAATTATATGCTATAAAATCCATTTATGGTATGTAACAATGTAACGTAACGTAACGTAAGTATGTTGATCAGTGCCAGTTAATTTTAGTTGCTTATGCTGAAAGTATACTCTGCGGTACTAAAATATTAATAGCCACGAACATGATGTTCTTGTTTTTATTTCATAATTTCGTTAAATTTGAATAAAAATCACATTAAAGTTTTTCAATTACGCTCGTACACGTCAGCATGTACAAACTGTTTATTTTGGAACAAAAAAAAAATATTAAACCTAAATTATGTAGAAGGAAAAGTTTAAATAAACATTTATTATTAATCTCTCCATCATAACTGTTTAGTAGCTATATTTTTATTAAAATTTTATTAATTTTGACCCACATATAGAATTTTCTGCAAATTATTTCAGTACCAATGAAATAATAAATACGAAGCCTAATATTGTAGAAATGTTGCGAGTTTGTAAAAAGGACAAGATGGTAAGAAGAGTAAGAAATATTAGAAAGAAATAATATTGCTACTATAGAAGGACAGGACAGAGTAACTAATAGAAGGGGCATGTAAGGACACTGCATTGACACACTGACACATTAATAGAAGTTTCATAAGTATACCTATATTTCATACATAACTTTTTCCGAAACATCACAGCTAACATATCACAATAAACAGACAATTAATCAGTAAGGTAAAATTTTGCCAGTAATACAAAGATATATAGGTAGAACCAGACGAACTCGCTTATGTTCCTGTTGCTTTACCATATATTACCGAGAAACGTCATTTCCCTCCAATATTGCTTTCATTAAGGTCGGATACAGCCACACCTCGGCGTGACCTCACCGGGGGTGCGTCTGCGAATTAGCGAGTCATTGTTTTGTTTACATTTACACGTCAGCAGTTTGATGAGGAACTGGTTACACAGATTCATAATGAGCTTTAGCGAAGGAGTTTTGCAAAACCAATTGTTTGTTAATTCAGCTTAAACGTTTAAAGCGTTGTTTTGTTTTCACATTACCGTTATGACTGGCGATGAATTTGTTAAGTTAGGTATAAATCAAAACTCACTAGAAGTAATGACTATTCAATATTCAAGATTAGTATCAGTTTACACTTTTGATCCTGACAAATGGATCTCGAGTGTCTCTATATCATCGACTTTCTGAAGAGGGCTGATTCCGTTATCCTTTAAGAAGTATCGAAATATTACTAAATCCTCTGTCGAAAGTGTCAATATGATATAGTAGGACCCTTTTATCGGCGTTCCTGGGTTAGTGTCGGTCTGATCGCAACGAGGGTAGATAAGAGCCTGCTCTTGTATTATTATTGCAAGGGTGCGTGGAATTTTGCAGATACCCACCCAATACGGCTCAGGGATCATCGGATAATAAGGTCCATTGTTGACTTCGCGGATTCCGACGGTTTTGTGGAGTTCAAACCTTTTTTTAATATTCAGATATTTTGAATATGAGGTTTTGGTATCGTATATGAGTATGCCGTTTTTACCGAAGGGAGTAATATCTATTATCGATTATGTTTGGTCCTTCAACCAGTTTTGAAATCTGTATAGGTACATATAAAAAATAGCATTGTGGAGATTTTGATAAATATATTGTGACGAAAATATTAATATTCATTTTAAATATTAGTTATTCACCTGTCGTCCGGTCTCTCTCAACATTATGCTTGAGCTAGTGCAGTAGTCGTATGAAAATAACTATAGAAATACTTATAGTAGGAAATTGTATTTAGAAATGGTTATGAGGTGCCAAATGCTTTATCTATTTAGAATGCAAAGTGTAATGCCATGATTTATAGATTTAATTCATAAACAATCTTGGACAGAAAAGCAACTCAGTCATAATAGATGTCTGTGAAAAAGATGTGTAGATATTTCTTAGTCTAATCTAAAATCAATCAATCCATGATGTATGGTCACATTTCATGATATAGCCATCTAAAGCTAATTGACTAAATACACGTTTGATATGATAATGGTTTTTATTATATAAAAGGACAAAAACTTCTTACTCTTATTAGTATTTTGTAACTATCAAATTAATTTTTAAAACAAACCTTGAGTAACGGTTTTTTCGGTCACCCATCTAGGTACCGACCGCGCCGTCGTTACTGACCTTTGTTGATTGTTTCTAATCACCGAGCGCATCTGGGCTATGAGCGCCTCGCACTGAGCTATGATCGCCTCGCTAGAAGGATATGTAATTTTTGTAAAATGCGTAACGATGTCACAGCCAAAAAGTGATTTAAAAAAACTTTGTTATAATTATTACTATCCTTGTTACGCTTAAATCCAAGCCCAATATTATATAAATCGCGACTGTTTCACAAACGTATTCATTTCGCACAAATAAAGTGACATTGAAAAAGCCGTGTCTGTATCAGATCCTCCCAAGGGACAGTGGGGTTTCGCTTTTATGACCGGAGTGCACCAATTAGTGGTAAAAGTAAAAATGCGCAGCGGAACCACGCATTAGCTAACCCCATGGGGCCATCGGGTCTCATAGGGTATAGAGGTCAGTGTTTGTCAACATGTTTTTGTTCCATTATTAGTGAAAAGTATTACACTTCTGTTCCGAAACTTAAATTAATAGTTGGTTATGGCCAAATAATGAATAAATAGTTCATGTATAAGAAAACTTAATAAGCTATTGTCTATGTGTTGCTGTACGGAGTTACTTGGGCTAAAATAATTAGCCACACACTTTTATGATTAAAGCTGAGATTAAAGGGTCTAAAACATAATGAAACTGAGTCTATCAAGTTTATTGAATGTATGATTAAATACTTACAGTAGGTTTATTATATTTTGAGACTGTGGTGTGTGTTAATTAGCAAATATTTACCGTTTATACACAAGTACACTCGTCTCATTGCCATGTGAAATGTTGTAATATGAGACGGAAGTTTGAGAAACACTGTTATGAGCTATGACTTTCCTAGGGCAAGTCCCACGTGGTATCTAAGAGCGTTTCTTTGCTTTGAGGGTCGAATATTTTTGCTACATATGGACCACTTGTTAAATCAATAAGTGGGATAAAAAATTGAGTTTGTTTGGCACATCTTTTATGTGTGTATTTAGTTAGTGAATAATCTTGTTTGAATTTTGAAGGGAGAGGGAGTAATAGTTCAGTTTTTCTTAGTGGAAAGGAATAGTTATCTGCATTTCTATAGTTTTCAGAAAAGAGACAACAACGCATTTTTAACTTTTATAAATTAATGTAAAAAACAATGCAAATTAATAATCACGACTCACAGACATAATGTTTTCTTTATAGATTTTATTCTCGATATTCATAAAATTCAAATATACTAACGATTTATTTTCATTTAATTCCGTTTCGTGTATCAGCTTTTTATGAATTTTTATGTTGAGAATGACTTCATTTACTTTAATCGTTTTTTATAAATCATTTAAAAATCAGATAGTACTTTAAATTTAAAATTAATTCATGTGTCACACTGTTTGTCTATTCCAGAAATTTTAAACTAAATTTGTTGGGCTTTGTTTCTATTTTTGTCGTAATATTACATTGTTCTCTTAAAACTCACAAATGCATAACCAATAGCATACCTATTATCACTAAAAACGCTTTATCAAAACTTTTGCAAAGGTTCGAAAAATCTGACACAGTTAAATCTAGACTAAACTAATGAGTTCTAATTACATCTTTAAGCCTAATTAACCTTAACATTACACAAGAAGACTTATGTGTATAAACGTACACGGTTCATAAGTTACCTATATTTCATGAAGTAGGTACTTACGATTTACTGACGATTTATCTATCTTATCCCTTTTCAATAAGTTGGTGTTTAATCCAATATAAACTTAAAATTTTAATCATATTGCATTTATTAGTTACTTAATAAGTATTACATTATTACAATTTTTCAGTTATAGGTATTTTAAAAGATTTTGAAGTGAAGTTGAAGTTAATTAATCGTAAATTAAACTACAGATATCTTCTCAGATATCTGTAGCTTAATTTACGATTAATTTACATAATTTACTCTTAGATTTTACGGTTTATTAAGATATTTATAACGTAGTAGGATAACCAAAATGCGTGCTATCCATCAAAAAGTTGATAAACACGTATACGACAAATATATACGATAAATTTAAAAAGGAATTAAGAACTGTTGACGTGTAAGATGAGATAAATAAAACGAGTTGGTTAATTTCTTGCTATATTTTTAAGTAATCTGTCATGCTGCCACTAGAGTGATACCATTAACGTTTTCTAGTTAAATATATAATGTGTTTTGTAGATTAATAGACGTTACGACATATTACGTTACACGACTAATGTGCTTTAGTAAATAAATTTGGTATCTAACATCAATCTCTTGGATTTATAGTCTAGTAGTTGGTGGAGAATTACTAGAGGAGTGTGCGAGGGCGTCTGACATATTTATAGCTCTGGGAGATAAAAAAACGATTTTGTCCATAGACACTTTTTACGTCTTTTGAAAGTTTTACAACAATCATTGGGTTCCTTTTTTTGATGTCTACGTGTAATAGTCGTGTTGAAAGAATTCGTTTAAGGTTATAACGAAGTCAACCTAAGCACTTAATTATATATTTTATTACTTTAGGTGACAAAAAACGATCGTTTTATTAAAGTCAATATTTTATTAGATGTAAGTTTTCATCTCCAGTTTAATTAAGATAGAGCAGCTCGAGCAGATTGCTATCATTTGCGTTTCTTATTAGTCATTTTCTTTCGCAGCCGATGAGAGGGCTGGGAAAACTTTGTACTTGGCTGAACGAGAAAAGAAGAGCGATCTGTCGTAAAGTAAAAAAGATTCCGCCCAAGTAATGAGAATATTTCGGAATGAGACCATTTCCGTGAACATCCTTTTACATAAAGGAAAAACCTGAGCGAATAATCCTGATATCGGCATTAGAACGAGCGCTGCTGCAGTTCGGTCCCTTCGCATAAAAAAACAAAAGTTATTTGAGCGTCGGATTTGTAGATATTTGACATGAGCCGTCGAGGTATCAACTCTGAACCGAACTACCGGTGGAGTGTTGTCTGACAGAAAGCTTTTTAGTGCACTCCAGGGAAATTCACCGATTCCCGCCGTACAGCCGTGTTCACAACGAAACTAAAGCATGAAACAACAATTTGTCGAGTCGTTCTGCAAGCTGCAGCCGTGAGTACCAGCTTGATGTTCGGACTTATAGCATGTCTGTACAAACCAATTCTAAGAGCATCGAGCCGAACGGGGCGGCAGTCGATGTCGTAAAAACACTACAAAATTACTTTACGTACCGTACCATCTCATACCGAATGCTGACATGTTGAACCCGGTTGTTCTATTTAATGTTCGAGTTTTATAGATTTTGTATTCCATTTGAATTTTAATTTTACAAGATCATTGCGTTTGCTGTCGTCCTATGCTCGTTAACAGTGCCGGTCGATATTCGATACGACGATCGAGATGATTATCGCTGTGAAAGTTTCGCCAGATCTTAATCGATACACAATCGGATAATGATTATGTAGATGTTCTTGCTCGAACAGTAATCTTGGCTGATCTTATTGATTATTACTTGTAGAGCAATTAGGACTTTACTTCTTCGATTACTGATATAGCTATGATAGTTTTATTTGCTAATAAGTTTAATATTACTATTTATCTTGCACTACATATTAATAGTTTGCTTTTATTTTCTATTTGATTATAAATTTTGTATTGGTTGGTTTTACAAAGACGTTCAATATTTAATGCATAAAATGTACGGTGATCTAAATAATAAAATATTGAACGGAAACTAGTAATATAATAATGGAATGTGTGTGAGTTCTTTTTCAATTTTGTGTTCACTGTCAAATTTATTTTTTTATAATACAAATGCTATAACTCTGCGGGAGTTTACACGAACATTGTATACGTTTCCTGATCCCAATTCAATCCGGTGTGCCCCGGGCACCGCATGTGGTTCATTGGTTAACTGAATTATACGTGCGCCGATGAGATCGGACTGCCGGCCGCGACGTCCAATGTCCGTCCAAATGTCCCTATTTATGTTATTGTTCATTCTCGTATTAAAAAAGTTACAAAATTTATTGAAAGTACCAACTTTTGTTCGTGTCAGAATTATGTTCTGTTGGAGTATAATACCGATCGGGCTCGTATTGAATGAAAGTCGTAACTTTTTAAAATGAAAATTGAACTTTTACTATATTCAATTTAATTTTTGGTTGAAAAGTTTTAGAAGCAATTTATTTTCACAGTTGACTTCTTGTGCGGCAATTGTTTTCTATGTTTCAACAATTTATGAACAAACTTCGTTTACATTATTTAAAGTTAAAAGGAAGAATATCAAATATACACATATGGAGAATTTTTTTCTTCTTAAAAACATATAATTTTCTAGAAATTTTAAAGGACTTTACCACTTAAAATATCACGCGGCCGGTAAGAGTATCAAAAACTAGGTTTTTTTTTATAATCGATATTCAAATCGAATTAGGGATTGATCGACGCTGTTATACAGTGGTAGTTATTATCAGAGTATTTATGTTATCATTTGCGTAATAGCGAATTTCACTTGTTATTAACGTACGCCTACTGAAATGTAAAATTGTTGTCTGTCTGTGTGTATGGCTGCTTCATAATTATAATATTCGTAGTTATTGTCGTAATATGGTCTAGAGATATCAAATCAAATTACTTTTTACTAATAACTATAACACATTTTTGACATAGTGAATAATAGTGAATCTATTGACAAATAATTAAATTATAGTGCATATAGGAAAGTGTCATGCAATATCATCATGACAAATTTGAAATATCAGTTTCGTGGATTGATAGAAAATACAGTTAGTTTAATTTTTTTATTTGATGATAGGTGACAACGCCTTCCGTGGACACCTGCAACTGGATTGTCACAGGTGTATCGTCACCCTTTGAGCCTCTCGTCTCTCATAAACCGAGGGGATCGGAAGGGCTGTTGGTGTTGACAAACTTATTAAATTGGTGAAAAGTACGAAAGACTTGCTTAGTGACAGGTCTATGTAGCCACGGTTCAACGCCGTGTGGAAGTACTTTTATAGTTCTCCTATGTTAATCTTTAGATGAAATGGAAAATAAATTGGGGTATAATTTAAGCACTATTTTTTTTTCGGAATATAATACACTCTAAATGATTTTCTATATCGCTGATAGCACGTTAGGAATATTTCACACCAACAGGGGGTTGGCACTGTTACTCCTTATCACAGGCTGCTTTGTAGCCTATCTAGGAGTAAAGTTCTCAACGTAAGATTTGGTTTACATTTGAAAATTGTCATCAGTGAAAATGAGTGAATGTATAACAATATTTATTTTATTTTAATGTCAATAAATAATATTATTATTATTTCATTAAATAATCTTTGTACAATTCTAGCCTATTGAGTAGTTAATGCGTGAAAGTGCCACAAAATAAACAAACAAACCTTCTTTTGCATTTATAGTATTACGATTCCTTTATAGATAATATATAAACAGCTGCTGGTTATAATTAATTCGTTGGTAATATATACTTAATAAGGCGGCTGCAGGGTTCCGTGTTTGGTGCTGAAGGCCCTGGCGGCACCCTGCTGCGACACTTGAACTCTTACCTTTATGTGACGTCATTCTGTGTTATTATTGAACGTGGATGTAGATGGATACAGTTAGTTTATAAGCTTTTATTATGAAGGATTTCTAGCCTTATTTTCAAGTGTGCTGCTGTTTAATTGATTGCTTAGACTTAGATAACACTAACGATATTATTATGGAGCATGGTTCTATTTGACCAAAATGAATTGGAACTAAGTATCAGCCATCTGAAACTTTTATACCAGATTCAAAAAGAAGAGATTTCGATTCATATGTAATATTTTTGTTTGTTACCTTAGAACTCTGTCATTTTTATATTTGAGAGAGCATATTTCATCTTTGGTCTCATCCCTTTCTATTGAAAAAAAAAAACAAATTCTAAGGTGGCAAAATATGAAAGGAAGCTCACAGTTGGTTATCATTCATTAAAATGTAGGCACAATGAAGTCGGCAATACCATTTTAAAAGCTAATTAAATTTTTTTCTGACATGAGTTGCATTTTCTTTGTAGTTTCCTATATTAAAACAAGTCATTAATGAATTTAATACCGTCTAATTTTCATGCATTATAATTGACTACACGAAATTATATTCAATAATAAATAAATAATAATTAATATTCCGGACATCTAACACACAACGCCATCTAGCTAAGCAGAGCTTGTGTTATGGGTACTAGAAAACAGATATAAATACTTATATACTTTTTTTTGTAAATACATACATCTATACTAATATTATAAAGAGGAAAGATTTGTACCTATTTTTGTATGTTTGTAATGAATAGGCTCAAAAACTACTGGACCGATTTTAAAAATTCTTTCACCATTCGAAAGCTACATTATCCACGAGTAACATAGGTTATATTTTATTTTGTAAAAAAATAGGGTTCCGTAAGATATTTGGGTTTTTCGGACACAAGGTGTAAAAATCAACCAGAAAGGTTACTTATTTTGCGAAAATGTTCATGCTACGGGCTATATAAGACGCAAACGAGGTTGCGTGGGTCAGCTAGTATTATATATAGAAACACCCAAACTCCGAAACAAATATTTGGTACGACCCGGGAATCGAACCCAAGACCTCAAGCTTAGCAGTCGCATACGCTACTACTACGCCAACGAGGCATCATATTCAATGATAACACAGAATTTTGTATACTGGGCTTTCACAGTAAATTTGATATTTTTATGTGTGTGGTGACGGACTAAGAACACAGTGTCACCACCCTTATCAGTGCCGTTTGTGTTGTAAGAGCCGACTAAGGAACTAAACTAATGCATGTGAACATCACTGTAAAGAGAAAAAACACTTAAATGAAACTCTATACCAAACCCGTCTGGCCAGCGTAATATAGTATTTATTAACCGACTTCAAAAAAAGAGGAGGTTATCAATTCGACTGTTTTTTTTTATGTTTGTTACCTCACAAGTATCGACTGGGTGAATCGATTTTGATGATTATTTTTTTATTTGAAAGCTGGTGCTTCCCATTTTAATTTGGTTCAGTTCTTGAAGACGATTGGTTTTTATTTTAGTCAATAACTACAGATACAGATTGAAAAAAACCAAAATGTAGTAGTAGAACAGTACAGTAAACATACCATCCAGTTACAACTGTACACAACTTTAACAGTAGACAGTGCATCGTTTTGGCATAAGATTAAAAAAATTAAGATAAAACAAAAAATAAACATAAAGCCAATACCTTTTTTCTAAGGAAATGAATATATCCAGCTGTGCGCTATTAAAAATGGTTGTTGATAACGATGGATATTTTGATAATGAAAAAAAATTATTGAATTTAATTAAATCACAAATGTAAATAGTCAATTTTGCAATATTTTATGCAGTATCATTATTGCTTATTATTACAATGGCTTACGTTAATTAAGGTCATTAAACAGTTGAGGTATCACCATCCATTTTGTCTCTGCAAGTAATGGGAATGGGAAATGGAAGATTAAGTATTCTTAATTAAACTGCAGGTCGTTGCCTCTTCATTATCCATTTTCAAACATTAAAACGTAAACGTATAAATCATATTAATGATGATCATTACTCAAAAATCGAGTCTTATGTAAACAATATTAATATACCATAAGATATTATTGTCTTATAATGTAGATAAAAGTTAAATATGAATAATTCATATAAATACAGTACACAATGTATTTATCGGAGGCCTGGTTGTCATAGTCCAGGCTCTGCCTAGAGGAGTAGGAATCAAGTTACGTCTGTTTTATTAAAATTTATTTTAGGAAAGAAACTTTCGTCTAATTTTTTTTAATGGAATAGAGGGCAAACGCACCGACGCGGCGACGTATCGCCTGAGGGTAAACGATAACCGCCGCCCATGGACGCCCGCAACACCAGAAGCTCTCTCTTCAGCCCCGGGTTGTGGTATTTTAATTGTTTTGTTATTCTGTAGGGTTTTGCAGTTTGATATGATCCACTAAATATTTTTTGTAATCATTGCGCACATTCATACCGTGCACGAGGTACCGAACAGTGTTTTGTTTTAAAAATTATATTTTCATGACTGACGCCAATAGGATATAATTCCTTGACCAACACACCATTGAAATCTCTTCCGTTCTTATAAAAAACACCATTACCTTTCTTATAACATTGTTATAAAACCTTTCAAATCTTAAAGCTCAGGTTGATATCCTTTAGTTATCCTTAACCATTTCGATTTCGCCTCTTGTATTTCAGAGGATGAAGTTACATTCTTTCAAGATGAGACATTCTAATTCAACGGAAAAACAAAGTTTCTAAACTTTAATTTCATTTACATTGCTTCTTTTGTTACCTATTTTATATAGGTAACCGAACAATACACGCATTGGATTAATATCTTCGCGATGGAAGTGTAAATTCCTATCGTAGTTTGTAGTACAGTTTCTGTCTCGGAAACAAGCTGCCGTCTTTATTCCGCTTCGTTGGTCCAGAATACACTAAAATTTTCCAGGAAACTGCAATGTTATTAGGGTAGGTGCCCCAGTCCCCGATGGCGTCGAGATGAATTCAACTAGGAAGGCAATTTTCACTTTATGGCGTGCTATGGAGAATACTCGCGTATTAGACAAGTACGGTACCCATGGTTTGGGATTCACGTTATTACAAGTTGTTAAAATCTTCCAGATTATTAAAGGAAATTGAAAATGGTGGACCCCTCTTGTGAATATTTATTAATATTATAATGTAGGTCAGTGGGTTACTGCTTGTTCTCTGATTAACACTTCAAATGATTTAAGACGATAATTCGCTTTGAGTAAATTCGACGTTGAAATGGTAGTATTATTTGAAATAGTATTGTGCGAATGTACCACGGGTTGGGGATTTGTTATAGCACTTAGTAATATTTAAGGGGTTTGGTATAGCATCTCCTATGCTGTTTTAAACCGTGTTGTATAATTGAGAAAAAATGAATGGATTTTCTTAGAGAACACCTTATTTACAAACTCAAACTCAAATCATTTATTTCCATAGGCCCCAAAAGGCACTTGAACACGTCAAAAATACAAACATAGATAATTACAAAACAAAACTCAAGTATACAAAACAAAATTCAGTGATAAAAGGTACTAATACTAAATGCACTGAAATGATTTGAATTACCGGAGCTTAGATTGATTTCGATTCAACTCAAAGGTTTAAATTGAAATCAATTTAAGTACCAGCTCCGATGGGTTTTGCATTCATGAGAAGAGCTGGTGAGAAACTCATATGCACCATCTTTTCAAATAATTCATACCAGTTTGTTTGTTTTTGACAACAGTACTTTTATGTGCAAGTTAAGGCAACCAAAACACAAGGCTAGAAAGCGGTCTAAAGAGATATTAAAGCTAGGAAAAGCAATTTTTTGTCTAATAAAATAATTAAAATTCCATAGCATATAAGGTTGCAATCACTTACACATCAAGGAGTAAAAGCAATGTGTGCATACATACTGGTCCCAGAAAAACAAAAGTTCAAAATGTATTAAAATAATAAATACTAATTATTTACGCTCCAAAAATGTAAACACAGATCGCCTTATACTTTTTTTTCGTCCACGTCATGGGGGTTTAGGATAAGCAGTGTTTACAACTTGCGGTTCAGTCCATTTTGGTGGTGTTAAAAACCTTACAGTAAATTAAAATTATGCTAAAGGTATTGGTATAATCTATATAAATAAAATTGAATCACCGAAATGCAAATACGCGCATAGCTTTCGATCGACTGCACCAAATTGAATAATATTTTATATTGGACAGGGTTTGTATTAAAGAAAACTATGAGAATAGTAGAAAACTAACTTGGAAATAAAAGTTTAAATCAGTTTTAACATAAATATAACAGATTAGAAATGATGAATGCTAAGACGATGATGATAACAGATTAGAAATAATAATTATTCTCAATATTTTGGACCAATACCTACCAACTGCAACACCTACAGAAATGAAATGAAATGAAAATGAAAACGCTGACTTCTGGGCCATCAATTGGGAATTTAATTATTATTATTAATTGAGGGTGTAAAAACAGGAAATTTTTAATTTCTGTAAATGTTCAAATTTTAATTTTTTAATCTGAACCGAAGAAATACACAATTCTTGAGGATTAAAAATAAAACTCGCAAAAACCAGTCTAAATTGAGTAGTTAGACCAAGATAAATAAAAGTTCAATACCTCCAAAATAAAACTAAAACTACACTCCCATTAAAATCGACGATTTACTGTCTCAGCATTTCTTGTTTTATTTACAAATCCTCATAAAAGCTCCGTGAACTCTGGTGCAATTTGGTGCAATGCAAATTCATCATTCAGTAAAATAGTTCCTGAAGTATTCTTGCTCTCATTAAAGAGCTATGCGACTTTTCCATTTTTTATTATTCATTTTCCAAGACCATTCAATTTCAATCTAATCTTAGAAAGTCTCGGAAGTAAGGTGTAATTGTCTCGTTCACCTCGCTGCAACTCAAAGTAATTGTCTGAATTCTGAATATTAAGAAAAAAGAAGCGTAAAAAAATTAAATTATTATGAAATGTTTGAATACTGCCTTTCTTTTATTTCGTTTTTTATGCAGATGAATGTAGAATATTGACAACATTTGGTTGATTTGATTCGTTAGAAATTACGTTTTGCAATGAACAGGACAACAAAACTTTCACTTGGAGTACTTATAAAGTAACGTTTTACTCGATGAAACAAAACTTTTATTAATATTATTTTATTAGGCTATTGATATGATAGTTAGATTATCTACAAAACCTATGTCTTGTAAGCAGAATATTTTCTTAGTCTGTACATTTGTAATTTGTATAATGCATACATTTTGCGCAATCTTCTTTGTAAAATCGAAATAGTTCGGCACATTTAGGTTGTCTTACCTACGAGTCTCTTAAAAATATAGTCGGATAACCAGTATTATTTCTCTAGCGTACCCTATTCGATGAAATACAAATTTAAAAGTTTTGAATTGGAACTACAATACCTTAACGGCCTATCAATCAATAAATTCAATAACTAATATAGACTGTCCTCTATAAATACGCAAGTATTTCATAATAGAATTCTGATTTCGTTGACACAAGATTTTTTAAATCAACCTACTTATGTATATTTCTTTTATCATTTTCTTCAAGATCCTTAAGCTAAAGGTTAAACATACAAAGAAATTCATAAAGCACCGAGCACGTTTCGTGATAAACATAACATTCAGTTTATTCGTTCCCGTTTTAATATTTAGCAGGTGTCGTTTCCCCTTTATTGCTAGACTTGTAATAATCCTCGGGAACATCTCGTCTCTAAGAAAGCCAAGTTAATAATGCGTTATACAAACACGGCTTTTGTGTTTACGATTTTATGCTCCATGCTTAAGTAAGAGCACTGAGCTTCTGGATATTATTAGAGTAATATCTTCCGTTTACCTGTGTTTGCTCTGTATTAATGAACTCGTAAATTTTGGTGTTCTAAGCCACTGCAATTAGTATTTACATAATTATTCGTTAGAGTCGTAATGTTTTTAAGATATTATGTAACAACAATCTTTATAAAATATAGGCTAAATTTTGCATTCATTGCATGATTTTTAAATCATAGTAATTGATTTACTCCGTCTTGGACATAAATTAGCTCTTGCAAGCGTAAAAATTTATAGGATTAGGGTAGCGTTACTTGTAGCAAAAAATATTTATTGATTTCGAAATTCAATGCAATTTATCAATTCGTTCACGTTTTTATCATTTGACTCTATTTTAATATTCTTTACTCATTTGAATAGGTTATGCTGAAAGGATACAATCAAACAACCTTAATTTTGTAAATTTAAGTTAATAATTTAAATAATAATTTTAATTAAGGGGCATTGAAGTCGATCACACTTTTTCAAAAAACTTAATTATTATTCATTGAAGAAGTTTTATGCTCTGTAGGGCTACAAAACAACTGTATTCAAAGAAAGAAATGTAACTTATTCCAACAACAATACGCAACTTTTACCTGAATCTTTTCCCAATAGAAATAACCGATGACCCAAATCCTCGGTAAAGAAAAGGGTCCCTGCCACTTTCTCTTTGTCAGCGGAAACTTGGAAACAGTTACCATAAATGAGGTGTTTTCTCATCGTTATAACGATGCCAAAGTCTACCACTACTTTACTTGACAAATGGTTAAGATACATTTTCTTTACGTACTTGCTTAAATATGTCTGACACCAATAATAATCCTGAAGATTTCGCGTACTCAATTGTGTTACTTATTAATGTTTGTGTTATATCATCTTAGAGTATACGCAATAAAAAATATCAGACCAGGCATTTGAAATTAAAGTCCAATATTAGACATTAATTTTATTACTTGCGTTGTAAAATAATTAATTTATACAGTTTTCTTGCATTATGTTTCAACGTTGACATATATTTGGTAGGTTTCATGTTCTTATCATTTATTTATTGTGTAACCCATTGCTATTAACATGTATGCCATATGATTACCATTAATATATCCATTATTAAAAATATAGATGCCTTCTTAAGAAGATGATAAATTTGTTACTAAGAAATCACAAGATCACCATCAAATAGAGTGATTAGTCAAAAATGCTGAAAAACACAAAAAATATATTAAAAATACATGGTAGATCAATTTCTTTTTGTAAGAATTTAAAACTATTTATCGTAAATTGACTCCTCAAGGAGTACAATATCCAATAAAAGTCACATTCGAAACATTGCAATGAATGAAGTATTTGCCATTAATAAAAAGTTAACGTATACCTAGTGTTTAGTATTGGTTAAACATTATACTGTCAAAAACTATACTGAAACACTATACTATACTGTAAACTGTCAAAAAAGACATTGGAACTTTTATTTGGTGTCAAAGTACAGGTGGATCGTAAGAAAGTACGGTTAACATGAAAAATGTTAATGTAATTTCTGGAAAAAAAAATCGCTATTCACAACATGCCAACCAAAATAATCAAATCTCTCGACAAATCATAGGGCATCTTGCAATATAGAAATAAAAAAATACTTATAGTAGTTGGGAATAAAGATTATTGGATCCATTAACCGAAACGAAAAAGGTCAGGACGCCCAAGTTTCGCTGGGATTTAAAACAGAAAAACAAGACAAAAGAAGAAAGGTTTTATTTGTGATTTGAAACATTTGACTTAATATACTGATTGATGAAAATAAAACACTGAATGGTTACTATAAATCATCATGTTTCAAATAAAAAGTATGAATTCTATATTTTGCTGACCATGCATGGGGTGTAAGGAAAACAGAAGGTGAAAGCTTTTGGTTTTGCAAATGACTTGGGTAAAGTGCGGATATTCGTGAAGACATGAGTATTATCTGGGCAACATTAGGCTTTATGGATATTGGTTGTTAAAATAGGAGGGACTGTATGGACTTCAGCGGTGGTGAATGTGTTTGAAAGGACGAATAGATTATGATTAGCATAGTAAAATAGAGTGTTTTATCGTATTATGTACAATAGGGATCATGTTAGGGTATTAGTGTTAAGCCGTCGTGAAATATTTACCACCTGTTTATTATTTATTTATTATTATGATCATTATATATTTAGTACACTTTTAGGTATTATTTTTACAAATGTTTGTTAATTTTTTGGACTAGATTTGATACAAATTACTTCAAAGTAATATTTTCTAAGTAATATTTTTCGGATCGATATGTCAAATTATTTCAGGTAGCTTTTTGTATTGTAAGACTATGTAAAATGTAGTTCAGATACAAAGCTCTAAATTGTAATTAAACTTATTTAATGTCGTCGTAATTACGTGTCGAAACCATTGGGTTTCTTTCAAATTTCAAAGAAACCCACTGGTTTCTTTCAAAATAAATTGAAACTGAAAAAAATATGTTTATGTTGTTGTTGTGTTTATAGCCATAAGCGCCAATGGCCGCTGAAATATTTAGGAACAAAACAATAAAATTTACAGGAACCGCTATACAAATAAAATTAGCAATAAATTGAGACCTCGTGTGGTTGGTCCACCTGCGCTCGACGCTGGGGTGACCAGGACATAATTCAACGGAATTGTGCCCGGAGGCCATCGCGTACGTAAACAATAATAAATACTAACCCTTGTTCGTATCAAATAAAACGTTATGTGTTGCCGCAAATTGGTGGTCATCGTACGGAAACTCTACCAACAATAATTAGTTGGTAACGATGTCTAGGCAACGTTGTCGTGATTATAAAGTTTGTGTTGCTTTCATATCGCGGGAAATAACTTTAACAAATATATTGTTATAAAACATAAGCAATTAATCCTTAAAAGCCAGACTTTTAAGGATTAAATGCTTATGTTTAATTATGCAATTCTTTAAGACGTAGGAAACTTAAGGTGAATTTCAGTAGAACCAAAATCTTGTCTAATAACATGTGCCCCCGAGTCCCGTTGTCTTAAATAGCTGTAATATCGAGGTTATATAAGAAGATATCTAACTTGGTCAAACTATTCAACTCAGCCGTAACAGTTTTAATCGAAAGGCCTGAAGAAGAATTCGTTCAGATGTCTGGGTTAGATAGCGATTCCACAATCGCTACAGGCTACGGCATCATCAAGCACAGCGTTTTGCTCATTTTTTTTTTCATCTAACACAACGCCATCTAGTCCCAAGCTAAACAGAGCTTGTGTTATGGGTACTAGACAACTGATATAAATACTTATATATATATATTTTGTAAATACATACATATTATACATAGAAAACACCCACACAACTCCGAAACAAATATTTGCAGATCACACAAACATTTGGTCCGACCCGGGAATCGAACCTGAGACCTCAACCTTAGCAGTCGCATACGCTACCACTACGCCACCGAGGCACTCTATATAATGACATACGGAGACAGACGTTCACCGTCGGACTGGTCCAAAAATCTAAAGTAGTTCATCATGCAATATTGGGTGTTCATCTAGGCGATAAAAATCGAAACGAAGATATTCGACAGAGACTAGTATAATCAGTACACTGAAGTGGAATGAATGGACGATGGTCGCTGGAATCAAAATGTGCTAGAGTAGTTACCGTGATTAGGCAAAATGGAGTAAATGTCTCAAAGAAAGTAGCTGGTACCGGATGAATCACGACTATTCACGACTGCCCAAGACCTAGATAGTTGGCACTAATTGAGAATACTTTCAGAATTTGAGGGACTGGTGATTATTTAGCTCCATTAATAACACAAAAAATAATAAGCTAATAAAACAAATGGTTTTGAAATATTAATATTATTTGATTCAACCATCAGGCTATCTATAGGATCTATAAATGATTAATGACTCGAACGCTGAAGCTACTGATATGTCCGAGATGTGAAATGTGACGTCACCAAACATGAACGTAATAAGCTTCCTATAAATATTCCATTAGCAGCAAATGATAAGTGACAGGCTTCGGGGCGACACTATTTCGCTATTAGCGACGCAAGCCTCTGGAGGCGAGGGAGTGACAATATGTCTCGTGTATTCTCCTCCGCATAAGCTTAAACATGTTAGGGTTTATTCATTGTATATATTATGACTATGATGTTGTTTCTTGCAGATAATGCATGTTTGTAGATATAGTTACAAAATTTTGTGAGGGTTTAGTTCAAACCCACGAAATTATTATTAAAAACCATAAAAATAAGTAGTAATTTTGTTTAGAGTATTTTCTTAATAAGTAGCTTTCGATTTTAATTAGTTTGTGCCAAATCAGCTTGTAATGATATGGTTTCAGAATCGATTTCGCTTTCGATATCATCTACTGAGGCACAATGGTTCTATTTTTTTGAATAAGTGAAATTAAATTATGAAGCCGTTTTAATATTTACAAATATGTTTACTTTAATTCAAACTGCACGAATGGCGTATTGGTTTAAGCGTTCATCTTGTGGGACCACACTTGTTTTGAGTCTGGGTGTGCTTTCTGTCCATTTTATTAATGTTTGTAAACTCCCCCGCGACATTGGAATATGCTCCCGTTGCTGGAGTTGTCTGTTAAAAAATATGAGACATTTGTAATAACCGCTTTGAACATATAACTTATCAATTTGGAACCATTCCTTCATTCAGCATTCAGGTCAGCTTGACCGTAGAGACCTCACCGAAGACCAGTATTAAGAATTTCTTTCTTTGCATTACTACACACGACACAAAAGATCAAAACAACTTGCGTCTCTTAAGTTGCAAATCTCCCTGAGTAGCGCAAATCGCTTTAAATCAAATATCTCGTTGTCTATGTCGGATTCCACTTATAAAAAAATATAAAAACAACTAAAAAGGGCCACGTATTTCCGTTGTTATTTATTCGCATGATGGCTACAATAACATAATTTTAGCAGTATTTCATAAACAGTTTGGCTAACAACTAAATAAACTGTCAATTCTGATCACTAATAAATTGTGTTTACTTGTACCATATATTCGCTACTAAATGACCTGGTTCACCAAGTAGGTAATACACATGTATCTTATCATGGAGAGCTTTACGACATTCCTAGTGGAGTAACTAAAATCAAGGCGTAGCTACCAAGACGGAGTGGATTGGTTTCGGTGGTCATGCCAAAACGGTTCCCATATATTATTGAAACTTATAGTCTTAGGGGATAGATTGAACGGTCGATGTATGGATATGTGAATAGGAGATATTTATGTATATGTTTATGTATAATACTGAGATAATGTTTATTGAGTTGTATTTTTTCTTGTTCTTATAGTTATAGTATATAAAAAATTGGGTTGCTGAGATTATTCAAGTTTCGATTAATTTAAGATAAACTTAAATTTTTGAATTTATTTTCCAAAAACATATATATTCCAATAAAGAATTGTGTTAAAATGAAATAAACCACTAGAGAAATTCCTGAAATGATTTTTCCTAACATTTAAAAGTCTGATAACGTTGCCAAAATGCGTTCAGGCCACAACATTTACTGATAGGCGGGGGGAAGACTCCGATTTACGATTTCCCATCCTGTCAAAGAACAAAAAACACTTTAATGAACACCGTTGCCAAATGTTTATCAACCATATCGTTATTGGGAAGTCAGTGCCCTCAAATATACTGACACTAGTTCAACCTTCAAATTCAGTTCACCCTCAGGGTTTCGGAGGTCCGATGCCAGTCGCTCCTTGACATTCAGGTAAAACTGGTTGAACTATTGGCTACCCCCAAATAATTTTTGGAATAATAAAGGCTAGGAAGGCAGATGATGATGGTATGGTATGTTATAATTCCGATATAGCTTCGTTCCTTACCCACCCATAAATTCCGAGAATTTATTTCTATCATTAAATCAAGACGCTACGCATAGGTTACTTTTGACTGCGGTAACAGACAAACACGCGGGCGGAATCGCGTGCAAAAGCTACTCAAAATATAAAGTTAAACAGTCATGAACACAAGATAAGTAAATTTCAAAATAAGCCTTCTTAATGTACAAAAATTCATCTTCTGTTCTGAGTGTTGTGGGTTCAAGTCCCATACGGGATAGCACCTTGTGTGATCCACAAATTGTTATTCTGAGCTCAAAAGTTTCGGCTTAAAGAGCTCGTTTTAATGGTGTCCACAGATTACACTTAGTAGCTATTATCTGATGATTGATTCAGGACCGGAACCGTGAATTAATTTTTATTTATTTATTAATTTATACAATTTTTTCACAGACATCGATGAAAATCTACATTTGGTATTACAATGGACTAATGTTTTTAGTATTATTTGTTGATTTAGTTTAAATGTTATGCCAGTGCCAGTGTAGGTACTGTAATGATAACATTTAAACTAAATCCTCCTTTTTATTTCCTAAATTTGGCATTCATATCGCTTTTGGTTGTTTGCAGAGAGTTACAACCTCATTAAAAGTTTAAGTTGGAATTTTTTGATCAACCGCGTCAGAGCTCGGTCCTAGTAGTAGGTTTTATTAAATTTCTCTTTCTGATTTTTACACTCAGTTTTAATCAATTTTTCAATCAATTACATTAGGACAATCACAATAAGTATTGGCATGCAAAGTTGTAAGTTGTACTCTTAAACAGCAGAATTGTTTTTAATAGTGAAAGATTTAGCGAAAATGCTTATTTCCAGTAATTAAAAGGCAGTTTCAAATAAAATGAAAACGCAAAACAGTGTAAACATTTGAGGTTATTCCAAATATACACACATAAATAGTGCAATTTTACTAAGTTTTAATTTTAAATTAATTCTAGTTAAATAAAGTAACATAAATATGCTTTCATCAGTTTCCAACATTTGCAATTACCCTAAAATTATTATTCGAAATGTAATAAAAAGACGATTAAATTGGACTTTCGACACCTTGGGCTACCGGCGACGCGTGATAGTCGATATTTATGGCTTGAGATAAAGGACGAAAAGTTGTTCATTGGTTCTCCATTATCCTTAATAAGTATGGATTAGTTGGGGTTGGGCAGTGTGGGCCACGTCGTAAATTTCTTCGAGAAGCTCTTTATAATAGAAGTTTATGGTTTCGCTAAGGCCTTCTGACAGATTTACTTATGATGTTACGTCTTTGCTGCTTTAAGTTAGTTACCTCGTCTTGTTCTACAGGTTTGAGTGATTTCAGTATTTTATAATGTTTGCCTTCTTATCTGAAGTATGAAATAAATCTCATTAATTTGTGTCAAACTGGCGCCATATATTTCACTAGCTGACCCTCGCAACCTCGGTTACGTCTACTATTGCCCGTAGCGTAATAATTTCCCCCCGTTTTTTAAACATTATTTATTGGGGCTCCGCTCTTATTGATCTTAGCATGATGATATATAGCCTATAGCCTTCCTCGGACCAGCGGTTCCTGAGATTAGCGCGTTCAAACAAACAATCAAACTCTTCAGCTTTATTATATTGGTATAGATAAATAAATCAATAAAATTTCGGACATCTTAAACACAACGCCATCTAGTCCCAAGCTAAGCAAAGCTTGTGTTATGGGTACTAGAAAACTGATAAAAATACATATATACTTTTTTTGTAAATACATACATATTATACATAGAAAACACCCAAACTCCGAAACAAATATTTGTAGATCATACAAACATTTGGTCCGACCCGGGCATTAAACCCGAGACCTTCAGAATAGCAGTTGCATACGCTACCACTGCGCCATAGAGGCAGTCAATTTATATTCGTAGTTTAATTGTGCTTGAATAGCTATTCGAACTGCGCTCGATATGATGCATATTTTAATTATTATTTTTTTAAATGTAATATATGTTTTTAATATTATTGATTGCCATAAGCTGAACTGAATGCAAATTATAAACAAATTTTCCATAGGACTCTGGTCCACTTTGAATTGTGTCGCTATAGGGGCTATGTTAATATTTGGAATGTTGTCAGAAAATCTGCAATCTTGAAAAAATTATGTAGATAGAGATGAACGTATTTTTTTCTTTATTTATTTAATGAGGGCTTAGTCACGTAGTGATTATGTGTGATTCTGGTGTATAAGCTATATTATTGTAAAGTTTTATGAAAATACATTCAGTAGTTTTTGCGTGAAAGAACAACAAACATACTCATTTACATATTCACAACTTATAATATCAGTAGGATATAAATCACAACGTAAAACACTTTGTCAAAGTCATAACTTGAATAACTATATTGTCAAAATGTCATAAATATAAACAATCACCTTATATAATCATTTCAAAAGCGGTATCAGTGGAAACATTTGGATTTAACGAAGAATTGTGTACTCACTGATAAGTATGGTTTACGGCCCATATAAATTATACGACACTAAAGGGCAAAGATAAAGAGATATGGTTTCATGTCAAAACCATATAAAGGTAATAAGCTTTTTAATAGAGTTAGAATTTAATTGTTAACTAAGTGCGTTATCTTCTTTATAACTGCTGCTTTTTATATGCTTGTAAGGTTTGCAATTTTGTTTTTGTTTCCAAAAACTTGTTTCTCTTTCGTTGCATATGTTTTTGCTGATATACTAATTGCTAGTTATGCATTTGTTTGCTAATTGAGACTTGAGATTGAAAATATGAGATAAAACGAATAATTATGTGAATGAGTTTTTTTTATTATTGAAACAAAAATAAAATAAAAGTTCAAAAGGACATATCATTTGGCAACAAACAAGTAAAGTCGGTTTAAATATACGATGACTGCATGCTATTATATATATTATATTTCTTTGCCAATTTTGTGGTATTAAAATATGGCATATATAATATCAAGTGATTATCTATACTTTCATTCGTGTTCTTTTTTATCCATAGTAAATATGTTCTAGTTGTTATTTTTTTTTTTAAATCTCTGTTTATTTAGAGGCTTTAATTATAAAATAACATGTTAGCGCCGTCGTGGATTATTCTAAGATGCTTTTATTTTGAATCGTAAAACAATATTTATTCAGGTTACACCCTGCCCGTGTGTTATTGAATTACGACCGACGCCGGGTCGTAATTATCCCGAAGATTGGATATTGTAACATTGGCAAGCAAGCGGAAAATATAACAGATTCCTAATTTGATCATCGTGGTAATCCAATTATTTCCGACCTATGTCACACATAGGACCCACAAGGCCTCGCAAACTATTTCTTTGACAGATTATTATTTTTTCCCTTAATGTTTTCGGGATATAGTTTTTTGGGGCAACTTATTTTCAGGAAATAATGTTGACGCTATAAAAACGAAAATATATGACGAATATGTATCTGTTAATATCTAACGTTTATTTAATTATACTATGCTTCTTTTCATGAGGCGTCTCGTTGGGCCGTTTGTGTATTAAATTTAGGGAAAGAATATAATCTTAAGTGGTAAAACTAACTATAGACGAAAGGATTTAAAAGTGTTGCTGATATATAATTAATAGCTGCAGCGGCGTCATTGACTTGCACGTCGACTCCATACGTAGATTGAAGTGCATCATAATAAAGAACCTCTCAGAATCTTGAATAATATAAACATGTTACATGCTGTGTATATATATATATACGCACACACATACAGCTCCTATGGGCGCGGCGTTGTAATCTGTTGTCAAATGTATATTGCATTTTATAGTAGATATTATCTACCACTTGAGTTTGTGTTTCTCTGTAATTTTTCTGTTTTTTTTTTTTGGTTGTTCCTTTATATTTATGTATTTAAATTAATAAATATAGGTTGTTAACTCATAATTAGCACGTTGTGTTTACCTATAAGTGTTTGTTACACATTATTGAGATCCTTGTGAATGTACTTTACCTATATTCGTTTTAGTGTAAATAAATGTTGTTGAACCTAAATAAATAAATAAAAAAATTGAATCATCGGCATCAAAGTAAGCTCGCACATTAAACTGTTTTTTTAAGTTTAGTTCTGTCTAGATTCAGCATTAACAATTCTTTTTCTCCCCCTACCTCTTGGAAATTCATTGTGAATGTTGGATAACCTTACGGAGTAGTGGTAACTATTAATCAAATTATTTTAGCCGTTAACGACTGATTTGTCGCTAAGGTATTCAGTACTTTTAGTGGTATATTTAGTGCTGGTATTTTTAATATATGTATAACTTAAGATATTTAACCGTAATCTATTTTGATGCATAGTGAGAATACGATTCTGTTTTTGGGATAAGTTTTTAGTTTCGTACAAAGTTTGGACTGCACAGGTTTAACGTTATTATATCTTTATATTTTTAAAGACATAGGACATTGATAACAAGCGCATTTTTAATCTAATAACTAAATTCCTAACGTAAATTATGACGTACAATCCATAATGTTTGGATATTACTTTCAAGTCCCTGAAGTTTAATTGCAAAAGTGGATCGATATCAGACGTGCTTTGAAGCCATTGTCAGTTCTCATTAGGCGTGTAAAAATAAATGGTGTCCCGGCGCGACGGCCCCACGGAGGGTAAGGGAGGAATTTTGCTCCATTCATTTCAGTAATTGGCTTATTAATGTTAATGGCACTCGGTATAAAATGAGATACACGTTCATCTATATTCACGATTGATTTTTAAGTTACATGTTCGATTGTGTGTAGTTTTTCTCAAGAGTTTTAAAGTAGTATTACTTAATACTTCATAATCATCATAAACGGCCTTAAAAAAGAGATTAAGTGAGTAACTTACGGCTCTTCTGGGGTATGATAACGATATTCTATGTTAAATATTTTCGTATTAAAATGTGTGTAACATAAACCCAGTTTGAGTTTCTTTGTTGTGTCCTTAGGTTAACGGATTGGGTCATAAATGACAGAGTACTGAACTGATAACAAAAAACTAATCCAAGTTATAATCAGTCCGGTTATATGAATAAATATATACTTAAATACGTATTTATAATCCAGATCTTGCACAGATAAAATCAGTTGAACTGCAGGTTTTTCTAATAATTTTCCTAAGCTTGTCATGAATCATTATTTTCCAATCAAAACAATAAATTATCTTAAACTTTTAGATCATGTTAAATTCTAACCTAATTGTACTAAGTTCTGTTTTGTTTACTCAAATTAATAAATATACAAGCATTGTAAATTTATATAACAATATTCGTGGTAAAATATCTAACCTTTTACAAACGATATGTATAATTTATGATAGCCATATATGCACAAAACCGCTATCAAAGCAATATGTCATACGCATCCGCGTCGGGGAACCGCGGGCACGTCACCTGCAGACATTTGTCAAAACTCAAACTAAACAACAATACAATGATCTCCTGTCAAGCGATTGGCTATAGGAAATTGAATCTTATTCTCAATGCCATAGAAGCGGTGGCTTTGAATATTGGTCTCCAAGCAAAAAGTGTTTATAACGTTTCCACCAATATTGTATCAATATGTATTAGGCTGTCACATGCGATGGCGGATGGACGTCAGAACTACCGGATTTATCACCTTACTTTAGACGTTATCCTATTTCCGCATAATATTATGTTTGTATTATAAAATATTGAACTCAAAATGTTATTCATCTACAATTATAACACAGACAGAAAAACAATTGTTTAAAAACTAAACTTCTCGCAAGCTGTGTAAAGCCATCTTGAATCTTGACTGATGTAAGTATTCTTGTGACTCTTGTTAATGTCACTTTTGCAGGATCATTTAAAAATTAAAATTACTGGTCAATAATATTTGACATCAATAGATTTTGTACAATATTAGCAGTTTCATTTCTATAGATATATTTTCGTTTTACTGCCTTTTTAAATGACACTCTTGATGATTTATAATTGCATTATTTATATTTACCTCTTTAAACTTTCTGTGGATGATTAAAACAAAATCAAATCACGCTTGTTCTTTTATTCGTTCAAACTAAAAATCTAATGAACAAATTGATACCTCTTTGTATCATATAACATTTCCGAACGAATTGAGTTTGACATCGGATCGGACGAGTACGGATTTTTTGAGCTAGTGCACACTCTGATCGTTTTGTGGAAGTTTATAGTTTTAGTTTTCCCGTATACTAGCGATCCCGACTAATTTAAATACGTGAAGTTAATTTTCTTATTTTATAGTTCTAAAACGAGCCGTCAAATAAATGAACCATCCAATGTTTGAAGACTAATATCGCGTGACTACTAAAAACACACATAAATCGAATGCACCTTAAATCGCAATTGGATCACGTAGTCACTTCATTTCCCGGAACCTTCATGGCGTTTCGAAGGATCCCACTCGGGAGGCACCTACCTGCACCCCCGAGGGTGTTGGGGTAATTTATGACCCGAGATAACGAGGGCTCGCAGTGGTCTTATCGACTTCCCTAGCTCTTTTTTATTCGATTCTCTAGTGTCTTTTTTCAGAAGCAAATCGTCTATTACAAACTGATATCGATCGTGATAGCCCATATGGGCGCCAAGAGTGTAAAATGCGGGTTTTTTGCGTCTAGACATTTAATAGTAGTATTCCGGCAGTCCAAAGTGTCGAAATGATGTGTAAAAACTCACGCCGGCGTTTTGGCGAGAAATTAATATTTAAAACCTTCACCGTGACTTTCTTTTTACCGACTTCTAAAAAGAGGAGGACTTCAAACAGATTTTATGTACCTAGCATACATTATAATACTGTATTTAAATTACTAGATAATTAGGTAGGTAGGTAAAGACAAGAATTATAAATAATAACAATTCTGGTAATTAACGTAGGCAAATTAAAGCCAGCCTCTACGCTTTTTATTTCTAGGCAGGGAGTTTTCATTCGATGTTTTTTGAAATCGGTTTAATTATTTTATTTAAAATTACGATACAAAAATATTTGTTTGTTTTATTTTATGATTTAAGGATCAAAAACTTTGATATCTCTTAGAGTAAGAGAGTATATATATATATATATATATATATATATATATATATATATATATATATATATATAATATATATCTGTTACCGGCAATCTGCATAATCCGGTATTTTTACAATGTCTACAACGTGTAGGTAATGTGTGAAATATTGTTTATTTTATACTTTGCCTAGGTATTCTATACAGTGCCTAATGCGCAGCCGGTAATGTGCTATCTACGGGCGCGGGTAATAAACAATCCCCTTGCACTGCACTGCACGGTTGGCCTAGTGGACTGTGGTTTATTCTATATTTCTAATCTGTAGGCATTATATAAAATACCTAGCTAAAGTATGTGATGAACAAAAATATTCATAATATTTCAAACATTGCCGGGACTGCCCAAGTATTTTATACATTGCCTAGATATTGTATAGAATACCCGAATGATACAGATGCCGGTAACATATCTATGGTCATCCAAATCGTAATATTCATTAGCAGTATTGAACTAATACGATTAAAGGATTTTTTTTATGTAATAGGGAGCAAACGAGCTGACGTATCGCCTGATCTTAAGCGATTAACGCTGCCTATGAACACCCGCAATACTAGAGGCGTCACAAGTGCGTTGCAGGCCTTTGGGGGATGGGGAGACGGATGGAGGAGAGGTTGGGGTATGTGCCTCCGGAATCCTCGCTCATTAATACAGCGTAGGCGCTGTTTCACACCGGTTTTCTGTGAGGCTTTGGTATCACTCCGGTCGAGCTGGCTCATGCATGCCGAAGCGTGGCTCTCCCACGATAACATTCCTTATTTATTCATAAGTCAAACAAATAAAAGTAAAATAAACCCCTTAAACTGTAAGCACAGTTACGTGTTAATCTGCCTGTATCACTGTCTAATTATTATCATTTTTGGAATCTATACAGTTACGTTAATCTTTATAATCATACTAGAATTATGAAAACGGTATGAAATACACAATATTAGTACAATACAGATGACTAAATAAGAAGCTATATATAAATAAGACGGCAATTAAATGTTCAAGATATTTTCTCCTCATTATAGTTACATAAAAGTGATTATTCTTATTTTAATATGGTACGTGTGTAACAGCTTGTAACCTGCAAACAAAACCCAAAAGATTCCAGGTAAAAATATGAGTAGTATAATACTAATACGTTATTATGTAGTGTTACTTATTGAAGTCTAAGAAGTTATTAAGTTCCCAGTAAGCGTTGAGTCAAATATCACACGGAAAATTTCCTTTTCATAAAACTCGTTACTCAGAGATGTTCCGTTAATCTAATCTTTCGTCACTGGCTGACTATGACGTCAAACTCTGTTATCGACTTCTCAAGCAAATAGAACTTATTTTTATCAAAAATGTGTGCAAAAATTTATAAGATGAGAATAGTCGTGAGAATGGAATGAATAGACGAGTTTAGTGATACTAAGACCTCATAGAAAATGGGTGTTCAGAAATCATTCTATAGTATTTTACGGTATTAATGAGCTTATTAGAACTTCCCCCTCCCTGAACTCTCGATGAGCAGGTACACAGAGGCTAGTAAGTGTGTTACTTGTGACTCTTGAGTTACCTTCATAGAAAGAAACTTCACATGGAGAGTATGGCGTTAAAAACTTTGCCCCTGTTAAAAAAAAGTACCTAAGGGCGAAGACTGACCGTTACCCGTTTCCTGGATAGCAGAACGTTTTAATTATTAGGTTGATAGGCGTTTAAAGAAAATAAAAAAATCTAGGTCTCGGGTCCTTTTAAATTTTTAATGAGCCAGAAAAAAGATATTATATGAATATTATACAAAAACATACATTAAGTTTGATACAAATGTTGTTATGTTTTCCTAATAAGATATTCAGTATAAAATTTATAGTTTTCGTTAATAGGAAATAATAGAAAATCAGTACAGTATTTTCTTGCCTTTTTTCTATCCATTCTTTTTGTTTACTATATAACTGTTTTGTAATTTATTATTGTTTAATGTAATATTCTATTTTTCAATTTCGCGCTTATTTTAACAGTTGCGCAGTGTAATATACAGTTGTTTCTCTTTATTCTGCGACACCAAGCTGCCAGCACATTACTCTGTGGGGGAACGGGTATCATGTCTCTCCAACACAAAGGGTGGATCCTCCGACCAGGTGAGGTGATCATGCCTGGTGGGCTACTGCCCAACAATTGATGTTGGGATGTTGTATTTATGATAATCGTCGCGAGAATTTCTAATGCGCGATTCAGGATTGGTAGTTACTCCGTGTAGTGCGTTACTTTGTAGTTCAGTGTAACTTCAGTAGATGGCGCTGCAGTATGTTATGTTGTATGTGGAGGCCGCCACAACTCTGTATTATCTTGCTAATAATTAAATGAATAGTGATTAAAACCTGAGCTAAATCATTTCATTCAATATTGTTCAGTCGGTAGGATTTTTATCTCTTGAATAAATCATTCAAATGATTTAATGTTGATTAAAAAGAACTTAAACTGCATACATTATTCAATTATAGGCATCAAGTACGCCAATTTGAAACGGCTATCAAGTAGCCACGTTTTATCCTTATTGAAATTTAAAAGATTATTCAAGAACAAGATGAGATTTGTGCCCGTGGGATACAATTTCGATGATTTCACGGCAAAGCGGCAGCTGGGTAGCGGCAATGTGCCATTACGAACTGATCTCAAGTGATTACTCAGAAGGAGATGTTTGATAAACAGCTCATTTATCAATTTGCAAGCGGCACGGTGAGTTAGTAATACTAATTTTGTTATGAGAACTTAGGGCTAAACAGCCATGTCTAGACACCGTATGTTTAGCGTAAAACTGTTCCTAATTGAAATTTAGAGATATCAAATTGGTTGAAATTCACAGATCAAAAATTTTGCATGTAACGTTAATGTTACGAATGTTTAAAGTAATTATTAAAATAGTTTGATAGGTCATATATAGATACTCCAGGATTATAATACAGTCAGGAAGCGCCCTGAAGATATTTTAGTAAATATTAATGGGATTAGACACTAAAAATCTAAATAAAAAAAAATTACACTTTTTATTCTTTTTTTTGCTTAAGACAACATTTGGGCTTTAATTCAGAAGAGTCTGGTGCCTACTACTCTTTGATTCGATTGGCAGAGTAGAGACACATTGGCAACACATATACTTAAAAAATAAAGGAAAATAAAGTTTGAATGCTAAACTTAAGCTCTAGTTCTCCTGGTTACACGAGGCTATCTTATCTTTGATTTTTAGAATAGAATAGAATAGAATAATCTAGAATCTAGAAATGCATCAAATGACTGACCATGTATGTACAAATGGCGGCCTTATTGCTAAAAAGCAATTTCTTCCAGGCAACTTTGGATAGAAAAAAGTACTGAAAGAAAAGAAAACAAAAACGAATTCATGGCCAGTTTGGTGCGATATTAAACATAATGCAAAAGAATTTAAGTGAATTATATAAAAATAATTTACACAAGAAATATTAATTATTATACATACTAATATAAATAAATACATATACACAAATGCAATATCTACAATTTTATTAAAAAGAATATAATAAATAAATAAAAATTTAAAATAAATAAGTATATAAAATATTCTTCAGACACAATAAATTATGATGACAGTAATGATCATTCACCATTTTTTTAAAAATAGGCAACGATTTTAGCACGTCTAATAGATATTGGCAAAGCATTCCATAGTCGGACAGCCTGATTTTTAGTTACAATTTCAACAAGTACTTCTATATATCCATAATTAGTATCTATAGTTATACATAAAACGTAATCATTGGATGCAACTTTACTTACAAAGAAGATCTTATTTCTTAATTAACACACATCAAAAAATGTTTTATTGAATAGAAAATAAAAATTAAGTTTGATATTTACCTATTTAAGATACGAGTGTCTTGATATTAAATTATGACTCTAGATCAATTTCAATGATTTCTACGAATAAACCATTTTGTTCATATCAGTATTCCTAAAACGAATAAAATAAATTTAATTTAATGAATAACAGTCGGTTGCACAAAACATTTCACTACAAAGTAAAATAGAGACGTGCACATAAACCAAACATAAATGCGTTTATCTATGTCACACGAAATTATTAAATCGTTGTTTATCCGTAGTTGTAATCCAAAATCCAATTTGATGTTAGATTCGATTTCATATGAAATGAATAGGATATTCCATTTGTTACATTGCGTTCGTACAATTTATGTATAGGATCTGTATCGATTCGTTTACGATTGTATCTACCTGAGCTGTGTGCGATTTAGTTCTCGTAACATGTCAATTATTTTGCGTGATTGTGTTATACAAAATGAATAACAGTTACGTACTATTTAATTCTACATTGGGCGCTAGCTTTTGGCGAATAGTTATCATGGAAATCGATATGATTAAATGAACACTACATTAAATTTAATGATTTTATTGACACAGATTAAATAAATAATTATGTTAAAACCCAATTTCTCACGGTTCCCCATATTCAAATAAAAGTTTTGTTAGGCATATTTAATTCTGACGACTACTGAGGAGGAGGACGTTTGGGAAAGGAAATGGCTATGGACTTATTTCTTTTACCATCAGAAAAGATAAATGTAACTAGTTTTTAGGAGAAGCTTAAAACTCGAAGTTAGTTTACTATTTTGAGACTGTTTAAGATACTTCTGACACAAAAGACACACATTAAAGGACAATGAAAAATCATTTGTACGATACAAAGAAAACAGTCAGGCGACAAAATTTATTCGGTTCCAAAAATGTCTTAAGCATATTTAAAATTAGGTTTTTGTATAAGTTTGACGTTATTATACTGAGTTAATTAGAATAATTTAAGAATATTACTCAAGCATTGCAGCATTTTATATAAAGCAGACGGCTTAATTAATAAAAAAGCGAATTTTACAAAAAAGTTTCCGGAATTAGCTCGGACGGCAGCGGATCTTGGATGAAGGGTCGGCCATTAATCATTCACGTTTTCCGCGCGAAAACGCCTTTCATAAAAATATATTAAAGTTTCCTCTCGTCATGCTGGCAATCCCACGCCTTGTATGTTAATTTGGTGTCATAAAATATGGACATTCAGCTTTTTATGTACGTCAGCCAATTTGAAATGGCTCCAGGAATTGGGTTAGTGCGGTAATTCACCCACGACCATGAATATAAGTGGACTCTGAGAAGTTCAAGTTGAATTAAAGTTTACTGTAAATATTTTTTTAAGGTAACACTTAAAAAAAATGTTTACAGTAAGGCTTCAGTAAGAGACACCTTCAGGATGGATATAGTTGATTACAGTTCACACACTTATATTATCCAGATAAAGATCACCGACGTGTCTTAGCACCGACATTGACATAGAGGAAGTGCTTTCATGACACACTCTAGTGACGTTACATTCTACATACTAATTACTACTAGCCGATTACGGCCACGGCGGCCAGTCTCAACGGTGACCAGCCAGACTACGCAGGAGATATTATAGTACCTACACAAGTGTGTGCGCAAACACACGTACACTCTCTCTTCCCTCTCTCTCATAATCCGATGGAACGGTTATCCGACTCGACCAGGGAGAGATCAAGCGCAGGATCGACAGCTTTATGTGTGGATTTTCGAGGTAAATTAGATGAAAACATCAAAATACTACTAAGACACTAACATTGTTTCTAAAGTCAAAATTTAGAGTTTTATTCTAAACTCTATAACATTAACTGATTTATATAAAACGCCTTTAATCATATAAAAAACACAATCCTATATTTTAATTTATCTCAAATCACACACGACATGAGTTACAGTTTCATTTATTTTGATTAGAAAACAGAACTGGAAATTAATGTCACTGGGGTACCGTAAATATCGTTTGATGCCCCAGGGATGTTCGGGGTTCCGGTCCTTCTGCTACCAGTAAATTGATACAACCCAAGGGTATATTAACCCTTAACCACTGACGTACGTATATGGTACGTTACCCAAACGGTTTTTCGTTGAAAACTTTAGTTACCGCGGGAATTATTGCACGCCCTTTTTGGTAGTTTCCTAATCGCCAATGACGGGTGTGCGAGGGTGGGGAACGGACGTCTGCCACGTTCCTAAGTAGGCTAGTTTGACCATCAAACGTATGTGGTACGTAGCGTCAGTGTTAGTGAGACTATTTAAAAAATATTTATTTGTGTTTGTGGACAGATAAAATGAACCGTAAGAGGCTAAATTCTTCTTCTATGCCATCTACATCAAAAATAAAAATAAAAGGGAAATCCCACCGGAGTTCCTTTCCAAAATACGTCAAGTGCAGTCATCTATACATGGTTTCACGAAAGAACTTACTCTATTATCTTATGTCCCAAAAAATAACAAAATCGTCATGATGATATCATCGATGCATCATATAGAAAGCACTGATTCTGGTAAAAGTATTCCCGAAATAATATCTTTTTATAACTCGTCGAAAGGAGGTGTCGATTCCATGGATGAAAAGTGTGCCAAGTACAGCTGTGCAAGAAGGTCTAGACGATGGCCATTGGTAATTTTCTATAGGATTCTGGATATTGCTGCTGCTAATTCTATTATAACGTCAAAATATAATTCTGCGGATCGCCTAATATTCATGAAAAACCTTGGAAAAAGCTTAGTAACGCCGCACCTAGAGTGTAGGTACACAACGCCGCAACTTTCACATGAGCTCTCATTGGACGCATCTTAGGCAAGGATAAGGCAAATACAATCAGTCAACCAAGCAGGGAATTTGTTAGATTTGACATCATGAAAAATTGACACATTTGTTTCAAACTGAAACGTCGTAAAACTCGGTACGGCTGTCAAGCTTGTCATAACCCAGTCTGCTTGCAGTGCTTGATACCGACCTGTAACAATTGTTGTTAAAAAGTGCCTTATATCGTAATTTATGGCAATTGTGATTTTTTTCCAATTAGAACCATCCTTAGTAATTAATAAAACCAATAAAAGAAGTTACTATTTCTAGAGAATATTTTTGTGTTATTTTTTTTTTAAATGTCTATGTTATTTTGCTTACCTCATGGTTATTGATAATTAAAAAAAAATCTATGATTATTATTACAGTTTTTTTCATTATTCCTATTTCATTTGAATGTGTCTAAATAAAAGGATTGGAGTAATCATCAAAGTTTAAAATTTTTGATGGATCAAAAGGCCTTCAAAGTAACGTACGTATACTATACGTACGTCAGTGGGAGCGTAACAAAATCACACGTCAGTGGTTAAGGGTTAAACTGACCTATCAATTACATGGAGCATCATCGATAAATAGGTACGATCATATTTTGCGTGTGGCTTACTTTCGCTATCGATTTATGCATTTTTATGTAAAGAGGGTTTTTATTTTCATTTTATTATATACTCATAAAATTTATAACTACACTAAGTTTGTCAGTGAAAAGAAACAAAATATGTGTCTCTTTAAGACACTATTACAATAAGACATCATCATAACGTCAAAAATATAATTTAGAAATATTCTACAAGAGTAATATATTTAATACGTTACGTTACTATGTACAAAACATCAATTAAAGAAAAATACAGCCCGAAATGGTTCCAATAGAAGAACGATCAATTTTCTAAATAATATTTCACTTAAGAATAAATCGCTGCTATTAATATAAAACACCTAACCCATGTTATATAAATGTATGAGCAGAAAGAAATCTCTCGAGGAAAATCAACTCGCCTCACATATTTCGACGATTTTTCCACGTCTCATCTGTTATTTGTCCTAACTTTCGTACTACGTGCGAGAAATTCTTATTTTCTTACTTAATAAAGACGATGGAAACCAGATTTAGGGTGCAGATACGTCTAGCTTGAAGTGTTTTCCTTTTGAGCTTAATAAATACGGATGTTTCAGTTTAATTTTTTGATTTTTAGTTACTGAATTGATAGTCTTAGTGGAAAGTTTTATTATTAACGCAATGGTAGCGAATGCGAGTGCTGTGCTTGAGATTCGATTCCCGGGTGGGACGAAATGTTTCTATGATCTGCAAATATTTGTTTCGGAGTTTGGGTGTTTTCTATGTATAATATGTATGTATTTAATAAAGAAAAATATATATATGTATTTATATAAGTTGTCTAGTACCCATAACACAAGCTCTGCTTAGCCTTGCATTAGTATCAAGTTTCCTTTACACTGTGAGTATGTTTTTACGTGCACGAATCAAGTGAGTTTCTTTATTTGACTAGTGCAATATTTTTGTTTTGTTTTTGAATTTCTCGGTGGTACAGAGGTAGCGTTAGCGACTTCTGTGCTTGAGTTCACAGAGCTCAAGCTGTTTGCCTTAAGTCCAAATGGGTGTTTTCTTTGTTGTAGTAGAAAAGTATATATGTATTTATGCTTATTAGTAAATTAATGCTTAGCTTGGGATTAGATGGCGTTGTGTGTAAGATGTCCGAAATATTTATTGCTTTTCATTATTATTTGAATTGTCTTTTTAAATGTTAGCTGGTATTAGAAATAAAAGTAATACATACCTACACATCGTCGTATTATCAAGGAACATCATGTTATATGTACTTACATATATTTTAAGCTAATATACATGGACGGGCATGTTAAATTAGGAAATTTAGTATACCTGGGTACCTGATGACAAAACATTTAAAGACTATAAGGCGATCTCTAGCATATATTATGATAAGTATAACATTAGACGGATTGATTAGAAACTGTTGTCTGACTTTTAGTTTTATATTTTAAAGCAAAAAGAGATAATTTGTGAATATTCACAGGATCGGTATAAAATACAACACCATTACTGCCTTAAACTACACGGAAATACGAAAAAACAACTTCAAGTATAAAGCAAGCCCCGCATTAAAATATCTTCTCTAGCCAAATCGGCCATATATTACCAACTTGTACTCAAACTACACCCGTAACCCATTACCGTTTCAACAAATGCGAGGACTCATTGTGACCGAGCCTCGTTCAAGTTACGACCTCACTGGTACCATGCCAATGGCCCAAAACTCTAGGGCTATCAAAGTGAAAATGCAAACATTAAATACACTGAAACCAAACTATAGTAAAATACGTAAAATACATAAATGACATGTAACTAAGAACTATCTGATGTTTTCTTTGGTTGTTAGCGTCATCATATTCCTGTAGATAAATACGTGAATGCTCGCCTTGCACTTAAAAAACCCGCTAAGCAAAATTCTAATTATCCAACTGTACAATTTCAGAATTTCATTGAAATGTGTGTTGAGAATAAAAATCTAATAATTGATAGTGTGGTAATGGACGACTCTCATATTACTTAAGCGAGCTTAAATGTAAGGTACTTATTTCTTTGATCTGAGTGACTACCAAAGTACTTTTTATCATAAACATCATTGCCTGTTTAATGACGAATAACCCTCAATAATAAAACAAACAAAAAAAAAACAAAAAAGACCAAAAGGTGTTACTAGTCTTATCAGGAAACTAAGTAAAATTAAAATAAAGCAAAAGAATGTGATATAATTACGTGTACCTTACTTCTCTCCTGTCCAATTGCTTAAAGAATGAGTTTAGATGGTGCTTATAAGATGTGCAGAAATGCTGCTGGTAAAAAATTAAATTATGTTGGATTTCACATTACGTAATTTGTAAATTGTATTATAATTTCGACACGACCTTCTCAGACAACCCTTATAACATACTAAAATGTCATTCATACGTAAGAGATCGATATACTACAGCGCACACACACATAATAAAAGTACACATGATCCTATATCTTCCTAAGTAGAAAGAAGGGGAAATATAAAAAAGAATACAATAAAAATATAACAAATTTGATCACGATCACCGATATCATAGTCGTAAAATGACCACCTGACGCAGGTCAATAAAATATATCTCCACGGGTTACACGTACAAGCTTCAATCAATACAAATACAGCGCCAAATAAACCATTAGTATACTAAAATATATTTTTGTATAATGATTAGAATTTAATTAGGTATTGTTAACAAGTACTAGCAACAGTAACACCACGTATATAACGTATGTGAGTAGATTAATTATCTAGAAATCATTATATTACTTACCTGTGATACTTTCATTGTAATGTATCCTCCTAATTATTTAACATTTATATATGTATATGGCAGGAGATTATTATACTGCGAAATCTTTTGTGAAACTGTGCTCCGTGACTCCGCTCAAATATAGAATCAGTGTAGAAAAACAGAATAGGTATAGGATTATTGTTGACGAAGCAATTATATTTCTTTCCTAATTGATATACCATTTGTAATCTTTTTTTTTTATATTTTTAAGAATATAATTATTATTTTGAATCTGTTCAATATTTTTTTTTTTATATTAAAAACTATTTATTAGATTGCAATTGAGAGTAGCTTATTCCTGGCATTTGTTAGGTCCTTTAGCAAAATTTTTGTTTTACTTAGAAATTTGCATTCCCATTTATTTTTTCAGTCTTTTCTTTAAATGTACTACTAGTATACCAGTATTATTAACAGGGACGGGTGGTCCAAGAAAAATCGACGGGTGGCAACCTTATATCTTAAGAACGATCGCTGATATTGCCCATCGTCGTCATGTGATAAGAATTCTCGAATCGAATAAAACACGAATCAATTCTGTCGAAATAACAAAAGCTATTGAAAATACGTCTTTGTAGGAAATAAATTGGTTTTGTAATGAAAAAGGAATGCTATGTGAGGGTTTTTTCGGAAACGAACGGAGATATGGATTCGAATATTTTTTCGCAGTACTCGGTTTTGTGTCGCCAAACAATGAATGTTCCATTATATACAATTCTTTGTATTGAGTAACGCTGAAGTAGAGAATTCCTTTTCTCATCTAAATGTTGAATGAGGTATACATCCAATCTCATGTGCCAAAAATATTTTTATATATATATTATGTACTAATATGTAAAGCTGAGGAGTTTGTTTGTGTGTTTGCTTGAACGCGCTAATCTCAGCGAATACTGGTCCGATTTGAAAAATTATTTCATTGTTAGATGCCTCATTAATATATCATCACGCTAAGATCAATACAAAACGAATGAAGAATGTTTAAAAAACGGGGGAAAATTATCATGCTACGGGCAACAGAAGACGCTAGTTAAAATCAGCTAGTTAAATAAAATACAACTTGCCACTAGACTATTATTTGTAAAATCAATTTCATGTTACTAGAAATGTGACGGGCTTATTTTTTTATTTATTTAATGACGACTTTGTCACGAACTGATTATGCCGCCCTCATAGCCCTTGGGCTATATCTTGGTTGCACATATATTAATGTTCATTAGCTTTAAGGTGCATTATGCATTAAGCAAACTAGATTTATCAATTGGTAAATGTTTTAAGCGTTTATAGGCAGGTAAGATAACAATTGTACATGGAATATAACGAAAAGTTCTGCGATTCTGCAAAACACTTAATTCGAACACCAAAAAAAACAGCGGCATAAATACTTAAATGTGTGAATACGTGTTGATTTCAGTCGAACATATTTTCGGCGTCGGCTGTTGAAAAACTCACATGTGAAAAAGGTACAAACCTTTGTGTGTGGCCTTATATAAAATGACTTATTTCTTATTAATTGTATAATCCATTTACTAGGCATCAAATCTCGACAATCTTTAACATAAATAGTCTCAAAAAGGCTATTTAATGAAAAAATAAGCAATAATTTGTTGTGAAACTCCTTTAATGGGTATTTGAATATTACGCAACAGTTCATGGTTATCATTTGTTTTTTTGTGCATCAGATAGGGTAGGGTATAAAGTAAAAAAAATATATTTGTTGGTACCGACTATAAATAAAAACACAAGAAAAATAACCTGGGAAAAGGTTTAACATACAGGTACTTACTCACATCTGCCGGGTTGTACAAGGGTTAATACCATATGATTAATCGCCCATAAAACCTCCTTGCTTAACCCTCTTCATTTGGTCTATCCGAATATTTACGAAGTAAAACCCGCAGAAGCCTGAAAAACATACATACATATGTTGAGGACCGTGACCGAAAGGACTTTTAGAAAGTGTCGCCTAAGACTGATGACAGAAAAGGTATGTTTTTCCTTTTTTTTTATGTAGGTAATATGTGGCAAACGAGCAGGCGTATCGTCTGATGGTGGATTACTGCCGCCCATAGACACCCGCAACACCAGAGGCGTCACAAGTGCGTTGCCGACCTTTGGGGGATGGGGAGGGGGAATGAGGGAAGGGTTGGGGTATGGGCCTCCGGTATCCTCACTCACTCGGTGAAACACAGCGCAAGCGCTATTTCACACCGGTTTTCTGTGAGGCCGTGGTATCACTCCGGTCGAGCCGGCCCATTCATGCCGAAGCGCGGCTCTCCCACGATTCCACGATTTTACTAAGCATATATGTTTTCCTTTGTATTTCAATGGTATTTGTAATACAAAGATTTATACAATATTTTCTACATGGTTCGTCTTAGGAGAGATTCCTTGCGTACCTCGTAGTCGCAGTGGGAATTTAGGAATAAGCAATTGTATTCATGTTTTTACGGGATTACAATACTGTGGTGAATCAGGCTAGTATAAAATTGTAAATCATAATAATGGGATAAATATTGCCTACATTTAAAGTATCACAGAAATTAAATGTGACTAAATTTATTTTTGTTAGTTGAGAATGGTTCAACATTTTTTATTTATTTTTATTAGAACAGAACTACCAAAATAACTTTACTCTGCCTAATGGAATGCATGAGTAGAGTCCAAGAGTGTTGGTCACCATCCTCCATGACCAGACCAGACTCCAGGTCCAATGTGAACGTGGACAGAGCAGTATGGTGACCCACCCTATGGCGGCCTCGTGACATTACATTTCGCGTCCCGCTTAAAGGATCCGGGAGGATAACACGTGCGGTGGTAGTGAGTTGAGTAACATAATAAAATCGGGTCATTATTATTAATTAGTTACCGAAACACATCATCATTACATCAAAAGCCTTCAATAATAAATAAATATACTGTTCAATATAGGCCTCTCCTTTAAAAGGAGGTTTTGCCCGACTATATCACAGTTTAGTTTATTTTTTTTAATTTTTTATTATTTAGGGGGCAAACGAGCAGACGTATCGCCTGATGGTAAGCGATTACCGCCGCCCATGGACACCCAAAACACCGGAGGCGTTACAATTGCGTTGTTGGTTTGAAGGTAGTATTGCTCCGGGAATACCGCAGACGACAGTTCATTCTATAGTTTTATTGTGCGAAGCAAAAAATTTTGGGAATAGAGCACTGTTGTGGACTACAACCATCAAGATGATGGGGATGAAACTTCTCTCGCGTAGGATGATGGCGGAATGAGGAGGCAGGGATCAGTACAATGTGTGAATATGTGTATGTCATGTCATAGTGATACAACATCTACCTTTTAATAATCTAATTTTAATATATACATAATCTAATTTTCTGGCGTTTAAAGATATATAACATTCATTTTGTTTATACCATCTTTACATATTATGTCTATAAAAAATAAATTAATCCCATAAGCAACTAATTAATCAGTATACTACAAATTATCAGTACTTAATTAATGAAATAAATAATGACGTGTTTTTTATAATGAATAAAATGAAATAGGTAGGTAGGTAACGTTTGTGGCAACTTTTCGTATAAGAAAAAATTAGCTGTGGCTTCGCTGTGCATCTTCTACCGCTTTAACTTTTTTCTATTTAAATGGTTGGCAGTACACAGCTGTGCGCTTTTCTAGGAATTTTCTGCCTCTCACTACAAAACTGTGGAATGAACTGTCGTCTACGGTATTCCCGGATCAATACGACTTTCAAACCTTCAAGATAAGAGCGTACTCCTTCTTAAAAAACCGGCAAGGCACTTGTGACGCCTCTGGTGTCCATAAGCGGCGGTAATCGCTTATAATCAGGCTATTCTATTCCATAAAAAAACGTGAAACAAAGTTAATCCTAGGAAATAGTACTCCCAGCTAACTCATTGTATCACTTCAATTAGTTTCAATTTTAAAATCTCTAGTGTATATAAAAGTGTTTTAATTAAAAAGAAAAGTACGAAGAAACGGGAGTGAGTTGCAAATCCGGCTTAGCCGGGATATTGCGGACGGGGAAACTTTCCCCGGCAAAAACCGTTTTTCATGTTACTACTGGGGATGCAGTAGCCGACTGGACTGACTGCATAATATTCAAACTGCTCCGTAAGTACCGGTCTACATAGAATATACTACTTTTGATTAAAGTCTCGAGTCTGAAGTTTTTTGTTACGATTTTCATTTATTATTCCTTGTTGCTAAGATAATGTTTTGTGTACCCGTTTTATGAGAAATTATATCTCGTAAAATATAGCTTGATACAAATGTCAGATGTCATAAAGTGATTTCAAATAATTTGCGAAATCGATCATTGTTTGTTGCTCAGTTTGTTTCATTAGGGTACCTACTTATGTAATTGCATCATAAATAAGTATTTAATCTTGATCAGTTATTATTACAAACACATTTATTTACCATACATAATTGACAAGTTATGGGGGTATAAGTTTACTATACTCATTCATTGAAGATTACAGAATGCACAATGAAAAAAAAAACATCAATCAAGTGAACAAAGTTAAATGTAATAAAGCTGATTAAAATGTTTTCATAGCAACAAATAAATAAAATATTAATAATTAAATAATCTTGGACAAGTCATAATACTGACAAAATTAAAAAACATTAATCACAGGTGATTGTTATTTTAATACATCCTTATCTGACACCGCTACACTGATGCGCTCCGCTCGTACGCCGCTGATCACTCCCACATAAGTCCCATATAAGTCTACACATTTAAACTCATCGCTGCCAGCTCCGCTCCTGTGCCCGCTCCGCTCCCTCTGAGCTCGTGTACGCAGCCTTACGATTAAAAAGTTTCATAGCAGATATTTAAGTATAATATCCCATTTCAGAATGCAAAGTCTCCTTTTCAAAGTAATCCGTGACTCGAGTTAAAACGAATTTAAATCTACGACCAATCGCAGTTTTTACTGCATCTCTTTGAAACAGTAATAAAATTTAATTCCACCAAGTTTGGCATTACTTCCTACATTGTTAAACCATGATGTACGATTTTGTTGAATTATTACAATAGTTTAGTGTAACATTTTGTGCTACAATATTTTGCATGAGGCGCCCGCGTTTCGCATACAAGTCCATATTCAGATGCAATAAATAGTTCCTTACTCTTTCCGTCTCGTGTGGACTTCCATTGTTTCCTAACTACGGAGCACAATGGGTGACATGTGTATAGATAAGTATTTAGTAGATACCAAAGTAGTTCAAGCTCGACAAAAGGAGGAATATAGTCACACATCGTTAGTATTAGAGTTACGCAGCATAAATACTTGGATACAGTATACCACCAAATGTGCAACGCAGAGTGTAACATTTCATACGTAAAGAATTTAATCTAAGCTTTTGAATTGTTATCTTTCAAGTCAAGAGCTTTATTAGTTAGCGCATGTTCATGGATTTGTGCACAATAATAATAAATATTCCGGACATCTTACATATAATGCCATCTAGTCCCAAGTTAAGCAGAGCTTGTGTTATGGGTACTAGACAACTGATATAAATACATATATGTATACTGTTTTTTTTTTTTGTAAATACATACATATTATACATAGAAAAACACCCAAACTCCGAAACAAATATTCATAGATCACACAAACATTTGGTCCGACCCAGGATTTGAACCCGAGACCTCAAGCACAGCCGTCGAATTCACTACCACTGCGCCACCGAGGTAGTTCAATGTGTATAAACCAATGTGTATAAACCATTCCTAGTATATTTAGGATAAAATTTGAGTTTAGGCATTGATCCCGATTCTCATATGAATATTTTTGGCAATCTTTACGGAAACTTGGAGCTCTAAAAGTCTCATAACATTCTTTCTACAGAACTCCAATATCGTCAAGAACTTGCGTTGATAATAGCCGCTGCATATAACATATCGATACTCTGCCGTAAGAATAGACATAAAACCAACTGAAACCTAGGAAACAGGCGCTGCGTAAGATTTATGATTTAATTTAATAACATGTTTAAATAGGGATACTAATACTTACGTTTTTTCATAAAGTTTTATTAGTTTAGCTAGAGTTTCAACTAACAAAACTGAAATGTTCTCCACTCTCCTACCTCGATACTTTCCAGCTTCAAGAATCCAACAATCACAAACAAAACAATAATGCTTAGAGCGAGCTTTTTAGAAGCTTTTATTTATATTACTCGCTCGTATTTTCAACTTTAAAATACTCCATCCAATTTTAAGTATTCGGGTGCTCTGGATTTCAGGATAACGTTCCGAATAAAACTTTTGGTATAATGTAACAATTGTACACTGCAGCTGGTCTAGTCAAGATAATTGAACTAGGAGTGCCGTATAAAGAATTCGAGAACTAAGAGATATTTTCTTCTCTTTCTGGACGTGGTATTATTTTCAGAAGATGATGTCGTCAATGTATGTTTGGTGTCCAAAACCATATTTTTAAATCTATTATTTGTATAGCTATAAAACTTAATGACATAAAACATTAAAATTAAATAAAGAATAATAATTATTACTATTAATGTCCTTCTTTAATTTTTAATTGTTACTAACTGACCCACGCAACCTCGTTTACGTCTTCTATTGCCCATAGCGTAATAACTTTCCCCCGTTTTCGTAACATTCTTCACTAATGCTCCGCTCGAAAAACATTTTTTTATATATATTTAATCACTTATTAAACCTTCCCTGGACTAATACAAATATTTAAAAATCAAAATCAGCTAAATAATAGCGGGACTAACGAACAGCAATTGATTTTTATATATAAGAAGATAATATGTATATATTTTTTTTTATTTTTTTATTTATTCATTTATTAAGAGAATTACAAAATTGCTTACAATTGATGCAATCACAATCTCATTTGAGATTTACCGTACATCAAGATCATCGATTTCAATAAAATTACACAGTCACACTACACAAACGCATATCGTGGGTAGATGCAAAACAAAGCTAGCATCAAATACATTGTAATGTAATATAACATAATATAGTAATTAACTTTTTCAGATAGAATGGAATGTTTTCATTTGCATGGACATGTTTACTACTATTATGAAAATGTCATAATTATGAGAATCATCTAGGGTATGGTGGTGATTTCATTATAACGTAAATATCTAAGTTATAAGTCACATTAGACACTGTCAGATGAAGCTGTGGAAACAAGTTCTTTGACACCTTCTATCGTACATGCTTATTGGTGTGGTAATGAAGAGGTTTTTCTTGTTTTTGTCTCTATAACTAATGGTGAAGTGTCATAGTTATTTCTTTTAGAAACACCTTTAAAAATAAATTATAAAATACTGTTTTCCATTTAGAACTTATTTTTATGGCATAGGGTGCAAACGAGTATACATATCGCTTGATGGTAAGTGATTACCGCCGCCCATGGACACCCGCAACACTAGAGGCGTCACAAGTTGGTTGCCGGCCTTTGGAGGATGGGGAGGGAGATGGAGAAAGGGGTTGGGGTATGGGCCTCCGATACCCTCACTCACTTGGTGAAACATAGCACAAGCGCTATTTCACACCGGTTTTCTGTGAGGCCGCGGTATTACTCCGGTCGAGCCGGCCCATTTATGCCGAAACGCATCCCACGGTAAAAATCGTTCCTTGGACAGGGATTTTACAGAACCATTGGTGATAATTTTATTCAAAAGTCAGTGAATTCTTAATCAATATTTATTATCTTAAAAGTTTAAATTATACTAACGTGCTTTTTAAGTTTTTTACTAATTCCAAAGATGGTATAATTTATTCACAACAATCTAATAACCGGTCAATTTGTTACAACTTGTTATCGAAAAACATTTATTAAAAATTTGAATATCGGCCATATCTCTGACATTCACGATTAATTACTATAATAATGACAACGCTTATAACCTAACTGTACTTATTCAAAGCAAATTGTTCAAAATTACAGATAAAAATACATTGAGTTAGATAATACCTACAGGTTTATAGGTGATTTGAAAATTCGTAAGCCTTCAGTAATGAGGCCGTAAAATATAAATAAGGGGAAATCGTTTTTTATACAGAGCTCGAAAGCAATTCTTATTCATCACTCCAGATAAGTAGACTCGTAAAACAAGACATTTAATTTAATCTCAAAGTACTTCAGTGACAATAAAAGAACTGGATTTTTGACCATGTTGCTTTATCGAAATAAAATAACATTACGGTTTTTGTCAAAAAACGAGCACATATTTTTGATTTAAAAAAATATTGTATTCCCTTACATATTTATCTACTTATTAAGTCGGTGAAATGGTAATGCTTATTAAGAAATAGGAATTTAGGTAAATAGTGAACATCTTCTATCCCACTAATTTTATAAACGCGAAAGTTTGTGAGTATGTTTGTTGCTCTTTCACGCAAAAACTACTGAATGAATTTTGATGAAACTTTACAATAATATAGCTTATACATCAGAATAACACATAGGCTACAATTTATAAAGATACTAGCTTCGTCTTGCGCCGTTGTTCGCGGTTATTGTCGTACCGCGGGGTTCAGCTAGTATAGTTATATATTAATGCCTGTACTTTACTAACATTATGATTATAATAAACCAGGGACTTGAATGTACATATACTTGTATAAACTATTATATTACTAACTCAGAGGTATTTGATATGTTTCTAGTTACTGCAAACACTGAATGTTTCTTCACTGGTTTCTACAATTGCACACAGTTTAATGATATTCTTGTTAACATCACCGCATATTTACAATGAAGAAGGCAACCTTATACTGGTTCATTTAAATAGCGTCGCCATAAAGTATCTTAATTTATATCGCGCACGTGCTAAGTGTGTACTAAATTTTTTCTTGAGGAAAACTCGGTAGCATGTGCAAGGAAAATTAAAATAAAGCTTTAAACTTGCGAACAAGTTTTAGCACGTCTGCACTCGAGTCTCATAAAAAATACCTCCGACTTGTCGAGTCGACGTATTTTCAGACGTTTTTATTCGCTACGAAAGTGAAGCGAGGGGCTCGCATAGTCTTTGTTTCTTTTCATTATAGTGTAAGAAGTTGTTCTGCTGAAATGTAAGGTTTCCAACAAAGACGGTTGTTTTTATTTGATTTGGTTTCATATTGTATGCTCTTGAAGAATACAATATGCTTTCAGACAAATTGCATTTCCTAATGTACAAAAAACTGAGAAATGCATGTCGAAGTCTATTCTATTAAAACATGAAAATGAACTTGATTTTCTATGTAATCCTAGTGACATCCTACTAATATTATAAACGCGAAAGTTTGTAAGTATAGATGGATGGATGTTTGTTTCTCTTTCACGCAAAAACTACTGAATGGATTTTGATGAAACTTTACTATAATATAGCTTATACATTAGAATAACACATAGGCTACAATTTATAAAGATACCAGCTTCGATTCGCGACGTTGTCCGTGGTTATTGTCGCACCGCGGGGTTCAGCTAGTTAACTATTTTTTGTGCTGAGGATAACAGATGAATGCTGTTCAAACACTGCAGCCATTCCTTTAAGAAGTCCTAGTTACAGTTACTTCTTTTTCTTGTATCTGTATAAATGTATCCAAATATTTACTTAGAAATTAATGACTTCATAACATAAGTTATTATCTTGCCAACTTTAAACTCACTTATTAGTTTGTTAAAATGAATTTAAGTATGTCTAGAAATCCCATAATACCCTTTCTTCCTAAACAGTTCCTGATGAATAACCATAATCTATGATAGGACTCATTTGAAGTTCGTTACATATTTCTGTAGTGATTAGAACAGCTGTATATCTTTACGAATGTTTAATAACACTATTACTGGTTTTAGACTTTAGATTTGATGTATCAAATCTATTGCAATCTCAATAAGAAATTAAATTTCTAAATTGCTTAACATAAGTAAACTAAACACATACCATAAAATTAAGAATTAAATTACGAATGATAAATCGTAAAGTCTAAAATACATAATGTAACATTAGTATTTATGATTATACTGTAGTAAATATGCACTATTACAAGTTTAATGATCAATTACATGGAGAACATGATGCTGGCGCTTAAATAACTAAAATTAAACTACAATCGCGTTAAGTTACGATGCGAAAGGACGGTATCGGCTTTAGAGCGGCCCACGCTGTTTTTGTGTTTGGTATAAATGTGGAGAAAATCGCGGGTCTCAGTATAAAAACTGAACTAATAACTATAACTTATATTGTCGTGTACCTATAAAACAATCTATTTACTAAGTTGTTTTGAAATAATTACATATTTTGCTAACATGTAGCCTTAAATTTTATTTAACTTTTTTAATCTTCTGTAATACATGAATAAATGTTCCTATCTCATGTTTTAAATAGAGACGAGACCGTTTTCTTAACAGAAATTTTCGGTAAAAATCCGAGTCTTTCTTTAAGTAATGAGAAATGTTTGGTTCCTGCTTCCATATTAGAATTGTCGGTTATTGTAATAGAACTGAGGTTGGAGTTCCTTATTTTTTTTTATTATTTTCCTAGAGTGGTATACTATAAGATTTGTAACGATTTCAATATGGTGTAACGGCTATATTTTGTTACTATGGTTCTGGCAATCCTTTTAAAAATTCTCCAATGAACCTAAATCAGGTCTCACATAATTAAATATTTTCGATATAATTTCAATTTTTAGAAATTTGCCATATCACGTACCTATATGGCAAATCTCTAAAAATTTATCTCTAAGAAGTTCTGAACAGTTTTTCTAAGTTTGAAGGTCTTGAAAAGCTGTTCACAACTTCTTACGCCTTAAAAGAATACAGATTGATGTTATTTAACAAAAGTTATACTGATCAAAACGTTGAACAGACTTTTTTGCACCACATATCATAGAAGAGTAGTTCACGAGTTGCGAGAGTGTTTGATTACGTTCGTCCATGTAGCGTACTAATCGAATTCTAGATAGGCGATTAGCGGAATACAAGCTTGGAGCGGTATTAAAAACATTAGGATCTAATATCCAGTTTTATCGTGTTTTAAATGTTCATTAATGATAGTTTCGATTTTGAATGGTATTTTGTGAAATGCTAAAAATCAGAGGTTTTGCCTACGTCACATATATACACAAGTTATTTCAATTTCTTAGACATATCTCGGACGATCTGATCCATTCAATTCATCCGGTTGTCTTATTATGTCTAAAACTTAACTGTAGTAATTTTAGAAAACACATAATAGGTCTATTTGTCTTATACTGCCTCTGTGGCGCAGTGGTAGCGTATGCGACTGCTGTGCTTGAGGTCTCGGGTTCAAATCTTGGGTCGGACCAAATGTTTGTATGATCTACAAATATTTGTTTCGGAGTTTGGGTGTTTTCTATGTATAATATGTATGTATTTACAAAAAAAACAGTATATATGTATTTATATTAGTTGTCTAGTACCCATAACACAAGCTTTGCTTAACTTGGGACTAGGTGGCGTTGTGTGTTAGATGTCCGGAATATTTATTTATTTATTATGTCTAAAACTTAACTGTAGTCATTTTAGAAAACAGATAATAGGTGTATGATAAAATGGAACACACCTTTTTAAAATAAAAATGGTGTAATTGCACTTGAGCCAAGCGAGTTGAGCTTATAATATACGAGTATGTAATATCGACTGCTCCCCGAAGTTTATTACTTGTAAAGGTACCAAAGCGTGCAGTTCCACGATAGCTATTAGCAGGTTGCAAATTATGTTCGACCCATGTCAGACAGCGATGCGTGGGCGCAGACGCCGGGCAGCGCTCTACACTCACTATAATTATTTTGAGCAATTAAATCCTACCTTTATCATTTACAAAAATATGTTTTAGGCATAGGAGCCAACCAAACTGATAGGTTACCTAAGCGACTATTGCGGCCTATGGATCCTTGAAAGTTAAGACTCACAATGTGTTACCATCCTTTGTTTCCTGCCCAAATTTAATGAACCTGACTATTAAGCAGGAGGTCGTGAGGAGTTGCAATGGTGGATTTAGACTCAGGCTGAGTAGGCTGCAGCCTAGGGCAGTGATTTTAGGGGGCGGCAAATTTAGACGAATTTTGATTTGTCTTAAAGAAAAAAAAATGTCATGAAATCTATAATCCTGGGTCCTTTAAACGGGGCGTGAAAAAGCATCTGACTAGGCCGACATAGTATGCTGCATGTATACTGCATTGGCCACATTCGAAGTGAGGCCCCAGCTCCTAGATCCTACTCATGCTTTCCAACAGGCTTTCAACTAAAATTGAAATTAATACTTAATGGTTTCTTTTTTCCTAGTCTGTTTTGTATGTATGTATACATCTATACTGATATTATAAAGTTGAAGAGTTTGTTTGTTTGAACGCGCTAATCTCAGGAACCGCTGGTCTGATTTGAAAAATTCTTTCAGTATTGGATAGTCCATTTATCGAGGAAGGCTATATGCTATATATCATCACGCTACTACTAATAGGAGCGGAGCACCAATGAAGTATGTTTCAAAAACGGGGGAAAATTTTCACGCTACGGTCAATATACTCGTAATAATGGAAATCGTAAACGAGGTTGCGTGGGTCAGCTAGTATATATATTTCTTGAATGATAATAAAAGCCATTAAAAGTAAATTTAATATATGTATTGTTTTAAACGAAATGTATTACAATTTTTTTTCTTCTAGGATATTTTATCCATGTCCATAGAAACTCGACTGTCTTGTATTTATATGACTGTCTAGTAACCGTGGTTCAGTAGTATAAGAGTTCAAGGTGAAATTCTAGACAACCTACATACATTCATTATTTTATTTGTTGGAGCCAAAACTTGTTGCAATCGTAACATTTATTACACCGTGAATTATGTCGTGCTTTTGATCCGTATTAGTATAAAGCAAGAGCATAATTTAGCGTTAGCTATCTTAATCTAATGACCCACAACAATAAAAAACATTCTTATGAGAATAAACTATTTAATTACTTTGTACAGATTTTTACTTAATCCACAGGAGGCACTGACATTGTAAAATGGAAACAAGAACCTGTAAATTGTCTTGACGTATCCTTAAATAGGTTCCCTTAAGGTACTCCGTACAGTTTAAGTGAAGCGAACATCCAGGCAGCCACCTCGCGTAATAGACAGCGGTGGTCGCCATTAATCAGCGTTTAGACGGGTTAAGCGAAGGAAATACCCGTAAATAGCTGAATGCAAAACGCGGCAGTTGTCTGCTCATCAATCAAATAGTGTCGTTCGGGAAAACCGAGGATCGCACATGGGCGGTTCGAACGCTGCGTTTTTTGATTTACCGTTTGATCTCGAAATTGTCTGGGTGGAACGAGATAATCCCGGCAAAAACTGTCCTGTGATTTATGTAGCCTGAAATACGGGATCTCAGTTTTAGATTTCCTGTTACTATATTGTTTGATGTATTTATTTAAGCCCTTACATTATAAATCTACACGGCAATGTTGTAATTTTTTTGCGTATTGTAGTTTTCAACTTTAATTATTTAACTTAATTTTCGTATTTTTGAATAGTCTTGTAGATAGAAACTTGAAATGTTAATAATATGAAAATAATTAATATTAAAGTTATTAAACAAAATAAATATTATATTTTGCGTTTTAGTCGCAACATTGTAGATACACTAAGAATAAAATACAAACACTCTTGTCTTATTTGCTCCTAGTACACGTAGCTATTAATTCTATAAACCATTTATTATTGACATCAACGATTTATGTTCTTTAAAGTTTATTTTAATGTTGCAAACAGGATGTTTTATTATCACAAGTTTCTATGCTGACGATTTTTATATTCCGGGTAGACTTCATTTATCCTTCTCGGGATAATAACAGAGACATATGACATCGACTGTTTGTTTTGAGTACAGTATTTTAGTGTTAGCCTTAGCACTGCGGTCGATTAAAGAGTAATGTTCGGGACACCTTTAGACGTTCTCAGAATTCTGACAAAGAGATAATTTTTAACGTCCGTATACAATGTTATACAAAGATAGCCTTATGCTGAGAATGAGTACAAAGAATTGCTGGAATAGTACGTTGTTTTTATTTGTTTTTCTTTTTTACGATTCATAATATAAAGTAGAATAGCATAGATTGGATTGCATCTTTATATTTTCTACTTCGATGTTATTGCACACATTGCATATTTTAAGATGGGTACCTACTACTCTCACTCAAAGGACTTATTAGAAGCGTTGCGGTTGAAATGTGTAGTATAATTTCTTTAGAACAGATTTTTTAGTCCTTTGGTATTTTTCTTTTAAAATATCTAGGCATAATTTTAATATGTGACAAAAAAAATATGTCCTCGATCAAAATTATTGTATTGATGACAATGTGTATCTAGTATAGACCTATTTTTGACCTTGTAGCTGATTTTGAGCAATGACCTTTTTTCGAATTAAATCGTGCCAATTAGCATAAATAAAAATAGAATATTCATGCTTTAATTTTTATGTTTACATCTGATCGAAAATATTTAGATATCAACTTATTTATTAGGTTTTCTTTCGCTACCGTGCTTAAATATTTACGATTTTAATCAAACTTTTTGCTGTAGCAGTTTCAGATCATATCAAAAAATAAATTATTGCCCAAACACACTAACGGTGAATACATTTTTATTAAACAGAATCGGCTTAATTGGTCATGCGTGCAAATTGAAATGGAGCGACTAAGAATGATGTATATGTCCGTCTAAATAAAAAAGCCAATTTATATGCCACCAACAGTGTGGAATTAGGCTAATAAACAACAAAAAGGTTTTATATAACGACTGAAATACTACTTACATATGCTAAGTTGGTTGTTCTTATGGATTTGAGCTGGCAGGCAATAAAAATATTATCACTAGAAAAAAAACTCTCGCACCTCTATTTAAATTAGAATTTTGTTGGAAAATGATAGTTCTGTAATAGTTTTAGGGTTCAGTATTGTGTAGACAGTTTATATTCATTGTCAGTGCACTCACGTAGCTCGTAGGCGACATCCGTATGGCTACTGTTTTCCTCACTGATTACGAATGCACTGAATTTACTTCTTGTTTCAATGTTAAATAAAAAAACACCAAAGACCGTTTGTATACTGTCTTGCGATAAAACTCCGCCCACTATCATTGTTATATTTTATATTCCCTATAAATTGATGTAAATTTTTGAAATGGAGTTCCATTGTTGTCATTTAAATGTTTGTATTAAGTATTTGTGTCATGCTCGCTGTGTTAAGAAAATAACTGTTTTCCATTGAGACATAGTATCTTCCTAAAAATGAGGTGCAAGATAAGTACTTTAACAAAGTTTCTATTGGATATATTTTAGAATAATATCATGTCTTTACATGCAAGGCTTCACTTGTGTTGTGTATGTGTTTCTATTACTAGAATAATAATAGCAAACGGTCGCCACGCCGTCAAGTGTCGTGGGTTCAAATCCCATGCCTTACAACACTTTGTGTGATTTACAAATTGTTGTCCCAAGTATGGGTGTTCTTTATGTTCGATTGATGTATGTTTGTAAAGTCCCCCGCGAGACAGAATGTTTATTCCTAAGACGGGTGTTGTCTATGTATGTCTTTAAAAAAATACGATACTAGGAAAACATACATGCCTAAATTGGTAGATTACAGAACATAAAAAGTAAATAAAGTGCGTTTTAACTGCTGCGTAATGTACTTATTGAAGGTATAGAATTGCATGTATTTAATGGTGAAACTTACGTAAGTTTACTATTTATTTTAAATAAATAAACTTGATTTTTTCTTGTTAATTTTATTTAGTAAAAATTAATGTGCCCTGAGTTCAGTTTAGTCGTTTCTCCTCATACCAATCAAAAAACGAGTGACATCCCAGTGTCGATATCGTTCAGGGTATCAGGCAGAGGCCAATTAGCAGGCACCCCTTAATTAAAGAGATTGTTAAGTCCGCATCATTACGCCCGTCATTTCACCGTTCATTTGAACCTCAATGGAATGTGGTGACGTTATCCTTCGATCATTAGATATCAACCAGTACATTATAACGCTTAGGAAGAAAAAATAATTTCAAAGAGATTTTTTAAAATTTAATAATATATAAATATTTTTTTGAAGTGATAACTTCTTATGGGAGGGTAAACCGCTTCGTTACGTAACGCGTTACGGTGCCAGTCTGTCTGCTTTCTCTTTCCCTCACGCATACAGCAAAGGTAGGCAGGCTTCTTCCCTCTCACTCTAACTCACAACGCTAGCCGTATTTTATTATTAAATAGTTCAACTTTTCATTTCTTAGATCACTTACAAGAAGTATGCATATTAATACTAGATCACTACATAATAAATCTCGATGTTCGTTGATTATTGAGTTATGTATATAGTTGAGCCGCATAACTTTGTCTGCGTCTCCTATTGATTGAAGCGTTATGTTATATATAGCCTATAGCCTTCCTCGATGAATAGACTATCCACCACTAAAAGAGTTTAGAGAGAGAAGTTCCATTAGAGAAATCAACCAAATAAAGTCTGTATTAAAAATGGGTTTATTTTTCACGATGAAATTCAAATCAAATTTAATAACGGTCAATTTATATAACTTCTAATAACTCGATTGAAACTCTTTTAAATATTATTCATCTGTATTTTATATTTGTAACTGTGAACTTCTAATCTTTAAAACATGGTTTTTTTTTCTTATAAAGTTGTTTACCTTTAAGTATTATTTTTTCGTTTTTCTAAACTAAAACATTTCTTTAACCAGTTGAGTCAGTTAGAATATTTTATAGATTTGAAATTCCCATGTTTTTTTAATATCATCGATTCCTTTCTACGTTTTGTATGCATAATAAATATCTACCTAAATGAATTATTAGCTTTTTTTATAAAATAAAATAATTTATAAATCTATCATGCTATTTTTAATGTATAAACCAGCCAAAATTCCAACTCCCGCATTAGGAATATACACCCTGTGTCGCGGGGGACTTTACAAACATACATGTAACGGTCACAAAGAACACCTAGACTCAGGACAACATTTTGTGGATCACACAGAGTGATGTCCCACGTGGGATTTGAACCCACGGCACTTGGCGCAGTAGCAAGCGGCGTAGTGACCGCTTAAACCACTAGTCCAACAGTGCAATCAAATGACTCTACTCTGCCAGATGGAAAGCATAAGCAGAATCCAAGAGTAGTGGTTACCATACTCATTGCGAATGCAGACAATGCAACAATGCAGCATGGTAACCCACGCCACGGCGGCCTAGTGAAGCTTCTGCATCATTGGGCGTCCGGTCTCGCACTCATCCACGAAACACGACAGCACGAATGCTGTCATTTCACGCTGATCTTCTGTGCGAGGGTAGTACCTTTCCGGTCGAGACGACCCGTTTGTGGTGAAATCAGCGTGCTCGTCTACCTCTACCTACTTTATGGTACACAACATCGTTACAGAGATTTTGTTTAGATTTAGTTACATTATATTCAAAAGTAAGTATGGATTATGGACCTCATTGAGCACAACAGAGTTGGATAATAATGAAATGGTCTAAACTATCTTATGGTACACTTACATATTTATAACAGCTTAAGTGGTTGCCCATCCGCCTTCGCCGGAATGCACACATTCTTTATCTTCTGTATAATATACTCTTCAATCCACTTACTCCACGCTACCTGAAATCTCGGTTTAATTTCCTACTTGATTCACATTCCAAATCTTTGAGATCGTCAGAGAATTTGAAATTGAAAATGCCAGGACATACAAGCAAATTCCTCGACCATTCCTTCTCTGTACAAGCAGTTCGCTTATGGAACGCCCTACCAGTCGCAATAAGACGTGCGAAAACATTAACCGTCTTTAAGAGACTGGTAAAGCAATATTACTTCAGAGATATCGATGTACCATAGCTATATACCATAGCTCCTATACTATAGGAAGTGTCTGTATGTTTCACTAATCTATTTGTATGTATTATGTTTGTATGTATTATGTTTGTCTGTATAATCCATCACACTACGTGTTGCTATTATTTTATGTAATGTGTAAACTCTATTTCTTTCTATATATATATTAATTTCCTTTCCACAAACAATACACCAGCAACTACCATATACTTTTTCATCCCTACTCTTCTTTCCATCCCATGGTTGCCTGTAAGATATTGCCATGGAGCGATAAGGCCGCCGCTTGTACATTATCTTTATAATAGTTTTAAGTTTATCATGTTATCACACTACTACTGGTGTACAATAAAGAGATTTATTATTATTATAGAAACATAGATGTATATTATACAAACATAATACATATAAAGTATCCTATGTTACTTCTAATACCTCCAAGAATATGTGTACAAAGTTTAATGATGATAGGTTAAGTAGTTTTCCCGTAAAGGCATAACATACAATCTTAGAATAGAGGATTTAGGTATAGGCAACCAGAATATTATCGGAGGGATGGTGATACTTTTAGCTGGTGACTTTAGACATACGTACGTTAGCAGATGAAATAAATGCCTGTGTGAAAACATCTGTATTACAGGAACAGGTAAAAAAGTTTTGCCTCACTACAAATATGTGAGTACAAATTCACAATGATTTTCAAGCAGAGCAATATGTAACTGCTCTACTAAAATTGGAGAAGATTGTATGCCAATTAACAGTAACGGCATGATTACACTAAGACGTGACTTTTGTCAAATTTTCGATAGCGCAGTGACCAAAATAATAATTTTTATCTTGTTCCCCAAATAAATAGGGGAAAACGAGAATGGTTGTGTGAAAAGGCAATTTTAGTGCTGACTAATGAGATAGTTAATCAAATAAACGAACGATTCGTGTCAGACTTAGAGGGAGATGTTGTCAAATACATCTCAGTAGACAATGTTATGGACACTAAACAAGTCACATCATACGCTATATTCCAAAAATCCAATTGTTTTGACTTTTAATTTAGAAGAGTGTAGTTTGCCCTGAAAACAGCATGAGCAATAATAATTAACGAAACTCAAGGACAGACGCTTTAAGTTGCAGTTCACTTAGAAAAAAAACTGTTTTTCCCGAAGCCAGTTCTATGGGTATGCTCACGTGTATCAAATTTATAAATAAGCTCTTTGCAGTGAAACACTGTGTGTCTAATTTGTAAAATAATTAGTCTAAATAATTAGAAATGCTACAGAAATTCACTATCCCACGTTGATGAAGTCGCGGGCACAACTAATAATATTATATTATGATATAAAGCACTATTATATTACTATATTATAGATTGTTAGAGATTTATTATTAGGTTTTCTTGTACTATGACTTTAATATTCTCAGAAATTTAATGTTGCATTCAATTACCTCTTACGTAAAGGGACCATAGTATGCAATTGGAGCATGCATAAGATATATTCTAGAAACATGAGCAACACTGTTGCAGTGCATTTGCAATTACGAACAAACCTGAATTCGGCTTAATAGTTGCTAGTGTTGTTATGACGTAAGCTTACTCCAAGTGCTTGGTTTACTCTAAGTGCTTAGTGTTATTTTTTCAAACTTTAATAGATTACTAATTTTCATAGTTTTTGTTTTCTTCTACGATGGAGTTATATCGTATACAGCAGATAGATGTCATTCTAAGCATTCTTTGAATGAGCTCGAACGTTGCGTTATTTTAGTAGGCGAGCATTTTTTCTGATAAAACTTTTTTGTATTTTTATGACCCGGATTATTTGTCACTAAGTGCATAAACCAATACAAGTTCAATCACAATGACGACATTAAAATACATAATGAACCACCAGTTCTCCGAGTATGTGATATTAATGGGCATTTCACGGACAAGATGAATACTGGTGAAAATAATTATATACTCAGGACATCCCATTTAAGAAGGGAATTTGGCCACCCTGGTTAGAAATAATCCTTCAAAATAATCCTACAAATAAATTCCAAAATAATTAATCAGTTACGATTACAGGGTAATTAAATTTTCTATGTCTAGTAGCCACAGGGAAGTGTGGGCTGGCCATAATTATCTCTAATTTACACCGAAAACATAGGTTTAGTCCCAATTATCAATGAACTTTCTGCCGCTGCTATATTTATCAGAAGTCATGACTGTTATTACCGAATTATTGGCTTTATTAAAGTGACTTGTGTGGGCTCGAATTTAGTTACAAATTGCACAAAGGGTATTTTACCTTGGAACATATTCATTACTAGGCGTTCAATACCAGCTTTCGCTTCACAATTTAATTTTAAATAAATTAAAAAGGATTCAAGAGCGACCAGCCTCACCTATTAGCAGTACGCCCATGTATGGGATGTATTGTGCGAACTGTGAATGACCTCTTCAGCATAATAATGGGCGAAGGGATGCGCAGGAGCGCGTGCGGCGGAGGGGCGACCGGTTTGAAATTAGAACGTTTTTTATTCGAACCCTATGGCTTTGTCGGCGCCCGCCCGGTGCGCATGCGCTAACTCGACAAATGCGTCAAATGAAATAAGCTGTATTTTATTTCCTTTCGTTTTTGAATGGGCTTTAAAAGTTTCGATCCTGGGGTTTGTTTGGATAAAAACTTAGTAAAGATTATGGGTTCGCCTTTGTTGTTGGGATGTATAGAAATTTAATATCTCAGGATTTTTTGATCGATTAGACACACATAGATTTTTAAAACCACAACCCCTTACTTGCTTTCATATTTTGGTATTATTTCATCTCAGGTTGAATTGTGGTTCTTATAATATTTTGAGCCAAAAAAGCTTCTCAGTCCTCAGCGCCGAGATTTATTCTCCAAAATATTACCTACTCAACACGTACCTATAACCCCCGTTGAAAATTCTATGATACCTTGTTGTTTTTCATGTATGTTTTTGAACATATTTATCCTTCTATGTTTTTTTAGTGGAAAATTGCTCTACACAAATATTATCACATATATGGTTTCCTAGGTTCCTAGGTTCATATAAGGTTAGTTATTCTAGTTAACTCCACCATTTCAGAGGAATACTTTGACAGCAGTATGTTTAAAGTTTTTTTTCTTATATCATTATTTTTCTTTGGTTTTAGGCAAAAGAGTCTCTTTTAGAGGACTCTTATTTTTTTAATTTTAGCTATATTTTAAGCTTGGTAACAAACACCTTTAGAAAATGATTTATCGTTTATGACGTTTAACATTCTTTTACTGTACTAGATAAGGTGAAAATAAAAGCTCAGACTGCCCATATCTGGAACTGTAAATGAAGTTGTTTAGCAGATCGTAAAAACTTTCCAAGTGCTAAGTACTCACGCAACAACAACTAAGAACAACTTAGAATTGTGTTGATGTTTGTGTAAGTTGCCCACTACAACAAAACCCTGCGACTGTGACGTCTGTGTCATCCAAATCAAGTGATAAAGAGTTTTAGCTACATAATAGAGTTACATAAAGTTTGGAACGTTTGAGGCGCCAGAATCCCCCCATTTGGGACAAAGTAAATAGAGATGAGGGAGGGAGAAGCGATAGTACGACGCAAGACTCGTAACCGACAGGTCGTGTAACGGCGTCCGCAGCGAGCTCCGACCGCGATGCCGACTTTGTTTGCCGAACTTTTTGAAATTCGAATATGACATTTTGAATGAATGTAGATTACAGTATGCTAGTGAAAAAAGTAAACAGTGTACTCTTTATATAGTGAAATTGTAAACATGTAAATTATCGATGGTGTGAAAACAAAGAATAATTTTGTGGCAGTATGGTGGATGTTGGTGTTAATGAGTGCGATAACACCGTAAATGGAAGGAACCAATTTGTGTTTCTTGTATTTGTGCATTTACTTCTCATTGGACTGAATGGAACTAATGGTAAATACTTTTTTTTAATATTTTTTTATTTTATTGTTTGGCTGTAGAATTTGTGTTGTTGTTATTTGGGTATGCCGTAGTCTTTTTTTTAAATCAAACTGAAAATGTAAGCTTATTAAAGTACTTCATTTATTTATTTTTAATTAGTGTGACAATTAATAAAGCCATAAAGGTAATAAAATAATTCGCAAACTGACTTATTATACTTTTAGTACTTCTCGAGTTATGGGCATATTATATTCAATTTCATAGACAATTTACTTACAACATTCCTGAGACGCAGCATAAATTCCTTCACCTCTATAAACAGGGTTGTTATAGATCTCGATAAAGTAATAAACCTATGATGCACTTAAAATACCCGACATTTTATTGGCCCTAAGTGTTCTACCGTATCCTTTTTTTCAATTTAACGAGGGCCAAACATTCTTATCTGATCGGTATACCATGCAGTAATTAAAGTACCTACCAAGTCCAATTAATAAAATGTAGTTCCGTGGTACGGTAGCTGATACAAAACAATGTACAAGCTTTTTTTTTATTTTTAAGACCACTTTAATTAACGTTTACGGCCAGTTAAAAGAGTAACGAAACGGTTCACTAAAGTTTTGACCTCACAGCTTTGCTAGTGGGAACTTTTAGAGAGCTCACAATAAAATTAATGAGGATGGAATACCAAATAGTTTGTAATTAGTTTAATTATATTTGAGTTACCCATTTAATTATGGGAAATAAATATTCATGAAGTATAAATATTTTTGTAAATCTTTGTAGGAAAGGTAATTAACTTAATTATATTTATTTAAACGTATTTAATGGGTTTTAAAACGTCACTAACAAATAAATAAATCGAACGTATCGATTGAGTTAAGTAGCTAGCTTTTTATTTTCCGTTATGTTCTTATTTTAAATTATGCACGACATAAAACTTTATGGATATTTAAAAACGTCTGGGCTAATTATAAAGCGATTCTTAATTCTGGAAAGGTCTATTATCTTAAACTTTTAATTTATACTTTTAACCTATTTGACTACCGTGGTTTAACTATTTAACTGGGCGCGGCTCTGAAGGTCCTTTGTCTATGCTCTGTATCTACCTATCTACGGAATAGTTTATACGTACTAGTATTTCTGCATACAATATTATCTCTGTACATAACTAGTAATTTTGCTATTTTTTTTTCCATATTTTTTATGTTTACATAATTGACCAAAAAAATAATGTTTCAAAATTTTATTTTCGTCATGTATTTATACAACTTATTAACATTAAGTTCGATATTTATTCGATATAGAACACCTCGTTTGTTAATATAGTATTTTATGGTTATTTTTCTTTCTGCGAAGTGAATTCAGTTAGATCTTTTTATATGAAACTGTAGAAAAAAAAACTTTGATACTTTAATTGTGAAGTAGTAATGAAATACATTTTTTAACAATTTTTTTTATAACAGAGTGGGCAAACAAGTATTATAATCATACAGCGGAGATCAAACCTACAACGCTTATCGCAATAGGAAACTGCATGGTGAACGCCTAAACCACTAAGCTAGCCGTGCAGTCATATTTAATTCAATTTATTTCGTAGATATTATATACTGTGCAGTTAATGGTCTAATTCACCTATGTATTCAATTTTTGTAATCAAAATTCAGAGGTGAAACATACATATTTGCAAATGAATGAGATACTAGCATAGGTATCAAGTTGTTGATTGAGTAAGAATAAATCGAAAACTGCGTTTTTACCAGATAAATAAAGTTCCTCTATATATTTATAATCTACTTTAAACATAGATATTTGGTCACATTATAAAAAGACACGTTCTGTGGTAGGTTATACAATTATATGTTTATTTTATTTAAAATGTGAATTAGCACAAATATAATGCACAGTTGCAAGAAGAACTTATTGCACCTTTTACTTTTATTTAAGTTTTTCTATGTATATGCTATATCTAGGTACCTACTGAACGGTTATCGTTTTTTTGAGTGTATGTTTGTATATTCCATTGACACACTCTATGGACTAAACTACTTGATAGATTTTGCCGTTACAGGTGTCGTCGTATTAGTCGTTATTGTTAAAACATTAGTAGATTATAATAATAATAAAATGTTTATTTTATCTAAACAAAATTACATCTTGTTTACAATATAGTTCACAGATTTTTTAAAAGGAATTCATAATTTGTGGGAGATCTGAAGTCCAAACTAAGCCGATTACGTACTTAATAACTAGAGATTATATTTCTAGATGGATAATATATGTATACAAATAAACTATTTTTAAGTGTATGTATGTATATTCCTTTGATAACCTCTATATACTAATCTACTTAACAGATTTTGCCGTTTGTGGTGTCGTTATATTCATTCTTATTATGAGAGCGACACTCCCTCGTTAGGTATACTGAAGGTTTAAGAACTAAAATCGCAGGTTTGTAAAGTGTAGGTAAACATAAAAATTTTCGCTGTAATTACATTTTTAAGACAAGAAATTGGTCCTCGTCCCCATGTTAGTAATGCCATTAATGAGAAGAGAGAAAAACAGGTAGTCGATGCCTGCTTCTTTCAATGATATCTCGGTCTAAAAATTTACATCCTATTCGTTTTCCTTACCGTAACTTATCTTCTTATTTGCTCTCGATTGACTATGATTAGGTACTTTCCAAAGTGGCGTTAGACAGACTGATGTTTCTGAAGGAAACCAGCCAAAAATATTTGCAATGTTATAGGTACATTTTGAGTTGTGGCAAACCTCAACACTAATGAGGTAAATAAAAAATGAATTTAATTAACCCGACTAAGTAAAATCTTTTAGTACTTTTTTTATAGACTACTAACTGAACCCCGCGGTTCTACCCGCGGTACGACAATAACGGCGCAAGGCGAAGCTATATCTCTGTAAATTGTAGCCTATTTTATTCTGATGTATAATCTATGTTCATCAAAATCCATTCAGTAGTTTTTGCGTGAAAGACACTGATGATGATGAAAGACACACACAAAACATCCATCCATCCATACTTACAAACTTTCGCATTTATAATATTAGGTAGTAGGATATCACACTGGCCATTATAACGTAGGTATCTATTAATACTTATTTTATTTACTCGGGCTATGGTGGGACATCCAATCAGACTACCAAAACTATTACCCTTTGGCTTTGCCTTAGTCGGCTGAAAAATATAAAAATCTAAACAGAAAACTAATTAAGTAAAAGTTAATTGATAGTTCTCTAAGGCGTGGATATTTATTTAAATTCCTTTCCTTTTGAGGTTCTTGCTTTACGACTGTCCCGTTAGCGTCTATTACATCCCAATTGACCCGAACAAACAGTGTTGTCAACTAAATCTTTTCCAACACGTGTCCAACTGATAAAAAGGTTGATTGATTCGATAGAGCTCAAGACACTATGGTTACTAAAATATATTCTACGTCTATGCGATTAAAGTGTAAATTAATCTGAATTTCCAAGCTTCTTGACTATAATAAATATTGTCGAACCATAGTATACATGGTAAGTACGACTGTTATATGATACAATCGTAGACTATTTGTAACATTCAGTAAGTATTTAAGTGAATACTGCCATCCGAATGTAGCTTAAAAACATAAGTGCGCTTAGGGATTAAATGTGGAGGCTTTAAACTTTCGGTTACTTTATTTACTCAATGAAAATATAATGAAAGAAATGCTTATCAAACGTTAACTGTAAACCCCTGGCATTACTCAAGGTGAGCAGTTCCATATAATCTAAAACATGATTCTCGTACTACCTAACAAAAAAGACTAGGGAATGTTCTAAAGAGTGTCATAAAGGACCAAAAATATATTTGTTGATAATGTAATGACTGTATTGTTTAGTAACATAGTGTTCTGTTTTTATGTTACAACGCACCGCCAGCTTTGTTATACGATACGTCTTTATTATTATTAGAATTGTGTTAATCGAAAAAACGTTCTTGGCATATTCGTCTGCTTAAATAATTTACTCAACGCGACATTTCATTAACGCCATATTATATTCTATTGTTATATATACTTGTTCAAGACCCTTAATCACGTCAATTTGTTGTAAGGATTTAATCACAGTTATTGTAATGTTCAGAATAATTCAGATTTTACTAATTCTTTTCTACGTTGCAAATAATATATGAATATAATCCAAAAACATATGAATACAATTTAGATTCAAAAGATATTCAAAATTATTTTCAAATAATTTTGTTCAATGAAGGAGAAACACATATATGTATTTGTACACGATCACGATCAAAACAAAACCAGTCTAAAAAATAATAATAAAGTTTTTTCATTTAATCTCATTTCTTGACAGTGTCTGATAAAAAAGTATAAATATATTAATCTGTTTATTACAATCGTGCACCCACACAGAGCAACAAAAAGACAAACATGTCTGATAGTTATATTGTGGTGCGTTATCAATGACAGTGACAAGTATTAATAAAGGACAACTACCGACATTGCGCCTGCGACTGGCAGCGCGTAGGGCTGAACAACCGTCGTTGCCATACCAACTAAATCTTTACAAATAAATAAAAATTAAAGTGTTTGTTTATAATCAAATGAACAGCTTCTCAATAAATGAATATGAAAATACTTACGGTACGGGACTTACATGAAAAAGCAATTTTTGGCTATCTGCCTAGACATAGATAGACTGTTTTTTGATGAATTTGTGTTTATGTTGCCATGATAACTATGTGCTTTCCATTTCGTGAGTCAAGAGCAGTTGCTTCCTTAATCATCAATTTTAATTAGTATTGACTAACATAAATTTTATATATATTTCATCAATGTCAATGACTCAATTATAAAGTACTTCAACGAATGGAGGATCTAAGGTCGATGACATTAACAAGTAATTTCTTAGTAGTTTGCATAATTAATTTCTATTTAATCGATTATAATCAATTCGATATAAGCAGATTTAGAAAGTGTTAAGAAAACATTAACGTACCTAGATAGAATCTAATAATAAAAAAACAATATATTTTATGATGTTTAAGGTGTTGCAAAAAAAGTGGTTTTTAATATAATCACTGACTATAAAAGCTGTAAATCCTCCATAGTATGTAAATAAATAAAAAATATTTATTTATGTTTTAGCACTTAACACTACGTATCAAATTACTTTTTATGCATACTTCTAAACTCATTTTATGATATTACAACTTTTATGAAATTCTCTGCGATTGTAATTTAAATCGTAAATCAAAATAATCATTGGGTTTTAGGTAACTGAGATGACGGAAACCGTGATATCTAATACTCGTCTTTTGTTAGAACACCCAACCCTATCAGAGATGGGACAAAAGTAAAAAAATAAATCACAATTATAACAATACCTCGACTGTCGTACAATCTCTGTGTCTATCTAAATGCATTGAAACGAACAAGCGGAGACGGTTATTGAGAGATCCATATGTTACTTTTTTATAAAGATGCGGCGTGTCTCGAATAAAAGAATCTTTCCAATGGAGGCGTCAATCGCTTTGCTTATCAGGCAGTAATGAAATGTAATGCTGTGATATTGGAATAAGTTAATAAGTACACATTTATTGGTGAATAGAAGTTTAATGGAGGCTTTGGTTGATAAAGTTCAAAGCCCCAAGAAAATTTAAGTGGTTGTGAGCTATGCTCTATTTGTACCTTTATGGGTTTTCATCTTGTACCTTGGCGCTTTACACTTTAGATGTTCAAAGTAAATTCTTTGTACTGTAATTTTCTTTATTTTTTATATTCTTCAACAATTGGTTATTACCCGACAACAGCGATATGCAATCGATATAATATGTTTGTATGTTCCACCATAGTGCCTAATTTATGTAACCTATTTTAATGAGTAACGTTTTAATAGATTTCTAATAATTAATGGCCCGAGTGACATAGGTTTTATAAATTTTATAAAAAGTTTTCACGTGGTCGGGTTTTAGTTTTCAAACTTTTTTGATCATAATTCTCTTGACCATCATCATCATTTCAGCTGAAGGAGATCCACAGTTGGATATAGGCTTTCGCTAAAACTCTTGACCATAAAAGTTGAAGCTAATAGATGTGTTAAGAACTCGTTCCAGATCACATACTTGACATAGAATATTACTTTAATACAATACTTTGAACGTCTGAAACAAAGGTAGACAAATGTAATAAAGATTAAGACAATGTTTCTTTCCCAGAACGAAACTAGCCTGATTAACAAAAAATATAAATTAAATCTTGCATTACATTTATGCTATTTAACATTATGATTAGCTATGAGAAGCAGAGCAGTAATAAAACTAATGCGAAATTGTGTTTAACGGGATCGGTTAGTGGTTAAATTAAAAAAAAAACACAAAGCAGTCATAAGCACTGCCGACAGAAGTGAAAACTCATAACTATAAACAAACGGTTGTTTTAACTTACCTGAAATGAACACCTATGCTTTTTTTAATAGTGTGCAATAAAAAGAACTAAAAATTATTATGATTGTAAGTAGTAAATGGAAGTAAAGCTTTGATACTCCAATAGATGTCGCTGTTTTCAAAAAAATTGTAAACAATCTTTTTGATTTACAAAAGGTTTTGTGTAAGTAGAAAATCGTTATTTTAATTTATTGTAAATCACTTTAAGATACTGAAATATTAACTTTAAGTATATAAAATCATATTGAGAAAGGACCACTATCTAGAAAAACGAATGCTACCAAAGTATATCGGTAGATGGCGCTGTTAACAATAAACATCCGTCTTACGAATTTTTTCGATCAGGACACGTGACCTGACGCGAGCTTATGGTCACGTGACCTGACGCCCTGACGCGAGTTTATACATTTTACCCATTCAAAAAAAGTACACAGCGCCGCTAAAGAAGTTTTCACTTCAAAAAAACACTAGCTACATTCGCTACTAGAACCTTCAGTATGCAATTTTTTTAAAGACAACTGCCACTCTTCTATCTCGTGGAGCAATTTAAAAACTTACATAACACGGACATAAAAATATCTACACTCAGTACAACAAGTGAAGTTGAAAGCGTTGAGAAGAATTTGATATATGTGTGATTGAATAAATGCTATGCTCCTTCTCGATGTCTCGGTTCAACTCCATTTCAATCGCTCGCTCGTAACATTCGAAAAGTCGATAAAATACTGTATTTGCACCATTCTGTTTGAAGGATCCACATCTAATATCAATGGCAATCAGGAACTTAGGGATAGGATTTAGATTTCTTAGACAAATCTGAATTTGAATGATATTAAACCAGTTTCGGATAAACTAACGAATATCAAATTAGATCGGGTAATCCGATAGTTTCAGTAATGAAAATTTTACTTGTATTGTAGTATGAAAATAGAAACAAGTTACATTTAGCTTTATTTTAATGTTATATGTTATTTAGTACATAAAGCTGCCTTAATAAATAGAGTACTAATAATTAAGAATTCACAATATTCGTATAAAGGTTATATGTAAGACAATGCCGTGAGCTATAAGATCGTTTATTCTTATGCCATTTGATGTCCCATGTCGATACAAGTAAATATTGTAGCGGTGTACAATAAAGTAAATAAATAAACAAAACAAAATCTCGTTTCAGTTGGTTCAACTGAACGGGTTTAAAGCATCGTTTCAAAAAGATTCCAGAAGTTGATATACATGTTATCATGGATCAGACGCTTGCTCATGAGAACACATAATATTTAAAACAGACAAAAACATTTTTAAACAACATTCATGTAAATAACAAACTTTACATACATTTCTGTAGCATACAATGCTTGTTAATTATTCTCGTGTGAAATTTCACAACCTCCTTACACATATTGCCATGCAATAATATGAAGTTCAAACAAATATCTCATTTATTTGAAAATACTGATATCCCGAAGACTATCTTAATCGACTATTTCTGACTTACGAAAATCCTTTTGATTCTTTAATACATAGCGCATCTACTTTTTTTGGTTTTTTTATATTTTTAGAAATAAAATTTTCTGTTACCACCTTTAAATTTTACCTGTTGTTCTAATAACCTTGAGAGTACTAAACTATAAAATCAAATACGCATATTCGGAGCGCAGAGGTCAGAACACTTGCCCAGGATTTTTTAAGCTTCTGCCTACAGTAAATGACGATCATAGAATAGACAACCGGAACCGACAGCTTAACACGTTCTCTGAAGACGAAGGGGTCTTGATGTTTGTAGCGGTCAATCAACTAAGACTGAGTGACGTAAGCGTGAATATTGTTCGATTTGTGCACTGAGTGAGACGATTCGCCTTCAATGTCAAATTTATGTTTTTTAATTCAGTGGCAGACATGAAACTTCTTGAGGTAGGTACGTGTCTAGATATACACTCATTTGCAAAAAAAACGGGCGGTTTCGATTTTCTTCCTGGCTGAAAAAAATAAAATACCAAAAAGGTTTTAATCATTTGAACATGTTACTGGCCAGTTATAAAAGTGCCATAATGTTTGTAAGAGTACATTCCAAATTCAAATTTTTGACTAAGCCTGGTTTTCAAAGAAAACAACTTTTAACTACATTTTGTGCCGCGAATGCCCTATAGTTAATATCGACTCTAATTAAATTTTTGACAATTTTTATTAAATTATCTGATGTCCTTGACATTTAAAAGTATTGTTATTGCTGTTTAGCAATCTCGAAAATGGTAGATAAAGTGATAAAAGCGAGCAGAATTATTGCGCTGCTTGAAGAATGTTGCAGCCAATGCTTCGTGGCTCAGAGGCTAAATGTGAGTCGGTCGACAGTTCAAAGGACCTGGCAGCGCTATCAAGAGACCGGTTCCGTCAAGAGAAGGCCTGGTTCTGGCAGAAAGACATGTACCGAACCACGGGATGATCGTTTTCTAGTTAGTCAAGCGTTGAGAAATCGCAAATCTTCTTATATGGACCTCAAGAACAGCCTCGAAGAAGTAAGAAATGTGCAAATTAGTCTATGGACGGTCAGGAGGAGGCTTTCCGCTGCTAATATACACAGTCATCGCCCGGCACGCGGCCCTAAATTACTCCGTGGACATCGAGTTGCCAGGCTTAGCTTCGCTCGAAATTGTGTGTCATGGACTCATGAAGACTGGGATAGGATATTGTTCTCCGATGAAGCCAGGATATCTTTGCATGGTGAAGACCGACGTCGGCGAGTGCTACGTAGACGAGGAGAACGCTTTGCAGAGGCATGTTTTGAAGAAATCACACCTTATGGAGGGGGCTCTGTTATGTTTTGGGCAGGAATAAAGTCCATGGATCGTACGGAGTTAGTCTTCATCGAAAACGGTACACTGACTGGACAACGATACATAACGGAAGTTCTAATTCCTTATGCACAACCCGCTTTAACCGCTCTTGGCGAAAACTTATTCTTTATGGACGACAACGCTCGCGCCCACCGGTCTGGCGATGTGGAAGCGTATATGCTAGAAGTCGAAATTCGTCGTTTGGACTGGCCAGCTAGAAGTCCGGACCTCAATCCCATAGAGCATGTCTGGGACGTTCTGAAGCGACGAGTGAGATCAGTGCAGCCGGCTCCGCAGACCATCAGAGAGCTAAAGAATGTGATTACCGCGGAGTGGGAACGTATTCCCCAAGAAACCATAAAAGATATACTCGCTAGCATGCCCAGACGAATGCAAGCCGTGATTTCAGCAAGAGGGGGTCACACTCAATACTAAACTTTTATCTGCTTTTAATGTATTCAAGAAAAACAAGGAAATTAACGCGTTTCATTTTTATTTAGCAAGCAGGTACAATAATAGTGTTTTGAGCTTAAACATTATTTCTCAATAATTTAATCAAAATGTTATGATAAAACTGATGATACCTATTCCTTCCTAACTAATTTATGAAATTCTGAGGATAACAATACCTAAAATTGTCAAACAAACTAATAGTAACTTAAAAATAGTTATTTGCTTAAGTGCCCGTTTTTTTTGCAAAAGAGTGTATGAAGTCCCGTGACTGATATTAGATACCGAACTTAATAACATCACCGTAGCGGCAGACGGGTGTGCAAGCTGTTTAGTCATACCAGTAGCATATATAGAAAAGGTATTTATTTATGTTTGGTTATAAGTAGGTATATTTACAGGTTGAACATATAAGTAAGATAGACTCATTGATGAAACGAATTAATCTATATAAGGACGGTTATATTATAACACCGAAGTAATCTATTGTTGTAGAGAGTTAGTTATTTATATCTTGTTCTTGCAAAAACGTAAAAACAAGTAATAAAAGTAGATATTATAGCAGTTTTTTAACTAACCGTGTAATTTGTGTCTATTTTAACTACTTGAAACAATCAATGTTAAAATACAATGGGTATATTGTTTTAAGTTTGAATACATTATATTTAGATTGCTGCCCAATCTTCTTGATATAATCTCCTAATCTTACGATACTCGTGGGAACTCTTGAGATGTGTACCATCCCGTCCTCGAGATTACATGGATTTACCATATTGTACGACACTGATCACGAATATAGATTATTCTAAAACTAAATTGTATCATATCAGTTTAAGTATTCCTTGTAATTAATCCTTTTTTGTTAAGATGAATTTCATAATCACAGCAACATATTTTTATTGAATAGATTATGCTTGAGAATTAAGTTCTACATTAACCATTCAGTTTGTACATAACAATATTTTTTCGCTCATCACCCATATGACGATGATACTCGTAAGATATGATAACTTTTTAACAGCGTGATAGTCTCGTCTTGGCAACATTTTACATGGAACTGTTTTTATAGGATTTACTTTTTACTGATTACTTTAACCTTATGCGTGTACTTCATACATAATTAGAAATTTAAATTAATATGTAATATAATAACTCATACCCTTTTAAACTGTGTTGCTTGGTCACGCACGATATGTTTACTTTTTATAAAATATTTTATGTACTCGACTCGTTTAATTTTAATAGGAATTAGTTTGCATAACCGACGTCGTGAGGTGCTTACGAATGCTTTGATGAATTAAACACACGCTGTATATAGCGTATCGTTGACGTTGAGTAACGTTATTCAAGCTTTATTACAAATACCTACATGAATGTACAAAAATTAATTATGTATAGTACTTTGTCATTTCATAAAATGAGTGACAGAAAGAAATAAAAAAGGTTTAAAAAAGCTTTCGGTGATGATGACGCAGGATCCATGATTTTTGTTTAAGATGTTTTCACTTAAAAATCTATTATACCAAAAATATGTAGAATAGAGGTACAATAAATCTCATGTGTCTATGTATTTGTTTGATCTTCTTGATCACTTTTTGCATGAACCACGTTAATTTGCACCCAGGCTAACATTTTATAATACATTCTACTTTTATGTTCTTCGCTTTAACAGTCAACTACTGGACTCTTCCAAGCCTCTTCTTAGAAAATAAGTTTTGGTCTTCTACACCACTCTCGCCACACGAGTTGTTGAAGGGTTGTTTTAAATTTTGCACAAATGTTTTCCTGCATAGTTTGCCCACTTAGTCACCTCTTACGACACCTATGAGATGAATAGGGGTGCTCACACTCACAATATAAATGTCTGACGTGTATTCTTAATCTTTATATATTTTTTTTTTTTTTTAAAACCTCCCGCATTAGGAATATACATCCTGTGTCGCGGGGGACTTTACAAACATACATGTAACGGACACAATAAACACCCAGACTCAGGACAACATTTTGAGGATCACACAAAGTGATGTCCCATGTGGGATTTGAACCCACGGCACTTGGCGCAGTAGCAAGCGGCGCAGTGACCGCTTAAACCACTAGGCCAACCGTGCAATTACATATATTATTCTCGTGTCACGGTGTTAGTTACCAAACTCCTTCGAAACGGCTGGATTGATTTATATGAAATTTTGTGTGCATATCGCGTAGCTCTAAGAATCGGCCAACATCTATTTTTGAATTGACGATGATTATACTTAAATGACGAGGGTTAGCCACCTTATTTTTTTTTTATTTTATGGCAAAACAACGTTTGTTGGGTTAGCTAGTTTACCTATATAATTATTAAAACTGTGTGCAACTTTGACAAAAAAATTTATGGCAAGTTTAATCTAACACACATTGCCCAGACCCTGAATTTTTGAACTATATAATATGTTGTCCTTTGGAAAATAATTTGAAGTATTTTTGTCCATAGCACAGAACAGAGCTCCGCGTATCAAGGAGCATCCATCAAACACAGTGTCGGGTCGAAGTGAGCCAGCCACCTTGAGATGCGTTGTCGAAGGCCGACCCAAGCCATTTGTGCAATGGTATAAGGATGGATCTCTACTGCCGCCCGCTGATGATGGGCACAGAGTGTTGTTGGAAGACGGACTTTTATTTTTAAGGTAGGTAACATTTAAATCAAGCTAAAACGTTTGTAACCTACTAAGTGTACACGAAAAAGACAGAAGACTCAGATTAAAATTGAAAGTTTCAATTTGGTTTTCTTAGCTTAGACCATCGTTGTACTAACATCATCTGAAAACCGCAGACTGTTTTTGTAATCTTAATGAATCATGTGGTGATTTTTTTTAAGAATGTGGCACATTTTGTCAATGGACTTGTTACTAACACGAAACTCAGTGTAAACTAAAACAAGAACACTTCTATATAATGTACCCATTGGTGGTTAATTTGGACTTGAACTGATAAGAAACCTATCGTCGTCTCGGGTATTAGTAGCCGGGGAACCAGGAACATCCTAGAAAATAAATTCCTGGAACCCCAATGAACATTGGGCCAATTACGGATTGTAGATGACTTCCTTCCGTGTGGGAACCCCAATGTTTCCTTTCTGTCATCAAAAAGGCGCGCGTGTTACCTAGTTTGGAAAGCTACACCCCTGGTTCTTAACTCAGTAAATGCAGAAATGGCCAAAAGAGCTTTGTTGTTGCGTTTCCGCCGCCGATGGACACTCAGATCTAAGTGAGTAAGTCAGTGCAGCTGTTGTTGACAGCAGTAGTCACTTATCACCACGTGAACTGTATACTTGTTAACCGTCGTTAATCCTAAGAAACTGTCTAAAAAATACAACTTAACCACGTAAAAACCGGGTCGGACCAAATGATTGTTTCGGAGTTTGGGTGTTTTCTACGTATAAAATGTATATGTATTTACAACAAAACAGAATTTATGTATTTATATTAGTTGTCTAGTACCCATTATACAAGGTCTGCTTAGTTTCGGACTAGATGGCGTTGTGTGTTGAACGTCCAAAAATATTAACTTATTATTTATTTATTTATCTATTGACAAATCATGAATTAACATCGATTCAGTAGTTTAGGCACCACGGTAGAACTAATACCCTTCCTTTTAGATTCGCTGTAGTCGGGTATAAAAGAGATTCTGACCGTAGTCAAGACATGATCATCTATTACCATTTGCTTGTTATTATCTGAATTTGTTTACACATACCAGGCGTGTTTTTATGAAAGTGTTGTGTGTAGTCCTTACAAATGGCTACAAAGATACATCGTCTCGAAAGGATAATATATTTCTCGCAACATTTAGGTCAGGAAACTCCCTAGACGGTAGAAACACGCGAAACAACAAATAAAACACTAAGACAACTGTCCCACTAACATAAGATTTGCGTCCCGAGAGTAAACCGGAGTCAATAAAAGAGAGCTAAAGCTGAAATAGAAGGTTAGCTTTATTATACACGTAAATAGTTAATTGTTAATTTAACATCTAAATTATTATTATTGTTTATTATATTATAGTTTTTGTTCAACATTAGAGAAAACGGTTACACTATGTTATCAACCCTAAAATATTCGAGATGTGTAGGGGAACGTGACGAGTACCTCCAACGCAAAGGGAGGATCCTCCGACCAGGCGAGGTGATCATGCCTGGCGGGCAGAGGCCCAACAGTTGATATTGGGATGTTGTACATATGATAATCGACGCGAGAACTTCTACTGCGCGATTCAGGATTGGTAGTTTCTTCGTGTTGTACGTTGCTCCGTAGTTCAGTGCATCTTCGGTAGATAGCATTGTATGTGGAGGTTGCCACAGATGTACTAAATATTTATTCAATTATTTCTTGTTTAAAGTTTTTATATTTATAATGCTTTATCTATGAACAATTTATACAAAAATATACTTCTAAATAATTATACTTAGAATACAACTACAAATTTATATATAAACGTTGAGACATGAGTCAATATTGAAACGACTGATAAGAAGAATGCAAAATACTTTTTATAAATATTTTAATCAAAAAAGTCTCCAATTTATAAATAACACCACGGTTCAAAAAATATCGTACTAAAGCTACTAAGCCACAAGGATTGAATTCTCCATAAACTTTTCATATCATTTGACAGAAGTATTCCATCCACAGAGTCAACCGTGGCAAAAAAGAGAGCGATGAAGGCATATACTGGTGTGTGGCACGCAACATAGCGGGCGAGGCTATCAGTCACAACGCTTCACTGAATGTAGCCGGTGAGTTAAAGATTACTGTTCATGGGTATATCATTTGCATACAAATGTTTATTGTAGTGTGTAGGGACCTTTACCACTTTAGGATTAATGTGACAAGTATGTGCTGGTGTAATTTATAGTTTGAATTCAGAATAGTTTCTAAATAGGATTTGGTAAAGTTCTTCCAAATTTTTATGCTACTATATTTGCACAATAAATTAGGTTAATAAAAATCGTGCCTTTACTAATTTTGAGTGGTTTGTTTGTGGCATGTTTCCTGAACGGCTTTTCTTTACAGTTCTTCGTGATGAGTTCAGGATAGAACCTCGAGATGTCCATGTGGCAGCTGGAGAGCCAGCGCTTATGGAATGCTCACCACCTCGAGGTGTCCCTGAAGCTTCTGTACATTGGATCAAGGATGGTCATATTTATGACGTTGAAGTCAATGGCAGGTGAGGAAATCAGATTTTTTTGATACTAATAATACAACCAAGTATATAGTTTACTTGATCGCAAGCGTCTATTAAAACTTGCAATATCGGGGCTTCGTCACTATATGAGCTCAGCACTTACTAATTTATATTTTATTGTTAATAACTTTACTCATGTATTCTTTACATTTTCAGACTATATATATTTATGGTTCGCATTAAATAGATATATTATTTCAGGGTAACAGTAACAGAAACAGGAAACTTAAAGATCTTAGAAACGTTACCAACAGACAGCGGTTTGTTCAGATGTGTAGCGTCGAATATTGCCGGAGAGAGACAGTCGCGCGCTGCTGCACTTATCGTACAGAGGCGCCCGCACTTTGTTGTAAAGCCCAGCAACATTACTGCACTAGTTGGACAAACTGTTGAATTCAATTGTCAGGTAAATGCTACAACGATCATCTAACACATAAATAATACTTTATAAACTGTGACTTAAACCATTTCTCTCGCTTTATAGAGCTATGAAGCGAGTGTAAAAATAACATGGGTCAAAGAAGACGGAACTTTACCATCACATGCCAGTATAATACGCGGGCTATTACGGTTAGAACATGTGTCTGCAACTGACGCTGGCGTCTATTCCTGCAGAGCGGACAGCCACGCTGGCACCAGTATCACAAGCGCTACACTCACAGTTTACTGTAAGACAGTCCCTATTTGAATCAATTTTATTGCAGCAATAATCCTAACAAATGTCTGTTCTATTTTAATACGGCCATCTGTTTTAGCCTTACCGCACTTCACGCAGATACCGTCCAATCTGACCGCATGGGAGGGTGATGTGGTTTCTATTCCATGTGAAGCTAAAGGGTTGCCTACACCGACTATGTTTTGGATTCTTGAAGGAACCCGAGATTCTTTACTTTTCCCTGAATGCACGAAAAGTAATTCGAGCCTATTATATTTGGATGGGGCCAAGGCGGAACACAGCGGGAGAGTGATTTGCACAGCTGTCAACGCAGCTGGCAGTATTATGCAAGAGGCTTATCTAAAAGTGCTAAAAAAAGGAAACAATGAACTAAAAGAACCTTCTTTGGAACATGAATATAATGTCGAATACGAACGCGACGCTCATATGACGCAATACGAATTAGTTCAAGCGAGAAAATATTTGCAACAAAATGTGTTAGTTTTGAGAAGGGTAGAAGCTTTGTCTTCTACCTCTTTGAAAGTTGTTTGGGATGTAAGTAGTATTAAACGTGTGTTTGGACTAAAATAATTAATAGTTAATGTTTTTTCTTTCATGTCTCCTAACGTAAATTAAATGTCATGAATTAAAATATTGTCAATCTACAATTTAAAACAGTTTTACCCTCCTCTATCCTACGTTTGTAGAAGCGTAAAGTTCAATTACGAGTAAAATAAAATTAACGTGCATTGATACTTCTAGCCAGCTTCTACCTATATGTGTTTAAACTGATATGATTAACAAATGAATGTTATGAAACATTTCAATATTAAATGCTGATTTGTTTATAGGTTTTAACCGACTACAATGAATACTTGGAGGGTGTTAAAATTTGGTACAATGGTACTACACTGAATTGGCGGAACGCTACTGATGAGGAAATTACAATATTAAGCCCTCATTCGGATGCCATTTTGTGCTCAAATGGGTCTCTAATGAATGTCGACAATAGCGGGTCCTCAAGCTATATTCTTACGGGTTTGATGGCTTTCACACAATACGATATATTTTTGATGCCATTTTATAAAATGCTGCTAGGAAAACCTTCCAATTTAATGTCAGGATACACAGATGAAGACGGTGAGAAACTTCACAAGTATTTTTTTTGTTCATATCGTATCTTCGTTTTACACAATTCCTTTTTTAGCCTGTTTATTTGTTTATAATACGGTTAGGTACTTTATGGCTTTACGATTTTTAGTACCCTCAGCGCCGCCCCATAGCGTGACGGCTGGTGTAATAAATGCAACCTCAGCGTGGATACGTTGGGAACCACCACCTGTGAGCATGTGGAATGGAGAACTTACTGGATATTTGGTGAGTTTTACATATTTGCATTATACTATCGTACAGTGTATTAAATTATGCAGGGTATTGTCATTTAACGCAATTCTTTATTTATTTTTTGTGATTGATGTTGTTTTACAGATGTAATTAGCTACATTTAAAAACGACTCAAAATAAGTTATTTAGTTTGAAGTGTTGCACTGCGTAGGCATTTTAAATCAACCATAATAAATTATTTAAACACTTAATGGTCACCAGATGGCTGTTGCAATTGCAAAGTGCTCAAGTGCATGACTCGTGTGTTTGTTTTGTGCGAACATATTTGCTTTGGTGCGGTCAAGAACGTTGACACAACTACGATTCGACTAAGAACCTTGTAAATACAGATTGAAATACGCGTGGGTGGAAGTACTGGAGGTCGAGTGGTGGGTCAGATGTCTCTTGGCGCTCGCACACGAGCTGCAGCAGCGAGCTCTTTGCGGGCCGGTGGACGGTACAGCGCTCGGGCCGCTGCTGTCACGCGCCGTGGGCACGGACCCTTCAGCGCACCTGCCCATATACACATGCTACCAACACATTCTCAGAGACATTACGTGCAGTAAGTATTTAATGGCATTTAAAAAATACGATTTAAAATATTGCACCTAAAAGTGTACGTGTTCTATTTTGTACAGCCGATTTTTAAAGTTTTCTAGAAAGTGCAGTTTCGCTACTGCAATAAATCAAAATAAGATAAGAATTATTAAAAACCCTGCTGTAAGATCTGAAGAATTGTTGTGCTTCCTATTTTAAAATTTTGTCTCACATCTTACTGGATCCAAATATACACATATACAGAGGTTCGCAACACGTTAAGACGTAACTAAACGAAAAGTCTTTGGCATGAAGTCTGATTTATGTAATGCACCCGTTGAAATACGTATACAGGCAATATAATAAAAAGTTTATGTATATAAATTTCATACATGAATTATAAGCACAATACTTGTAATATAGATACAATTGCATATAATAATAAAACATTTTAGATGATGTTTCTTAAATACATCGATTTTATTTTTGTCATCCAGGACAGAACCGCCAAAAGACACAAACATACCGCACATATTTCAAGAAACTTGGTTGCTAGCTCTTGGACTAACGTTATTCTCAGTGATCGCAATCGGCGTGTTCAGCATATACTATATAAAACGGCGAAACAATATTCAGAGAAAGAAATCCAATGGTAATTTCTCTACAACATTCTTGTTTATTGTATTTATGATACATCTTAAGTACATAATTGAAACATCGCTCTTCATTGTAGGTCAAGCAATTGTCACAGCGCAGCAATGTCTATTGAATAAAGACACTATTTGGTTAAGGGATCGGCCAGTATTTGCTGCTCCAAATGATCCCAATCTAGACATGAGCAGCTGTCACCAAAGTCTTCTACATGGTTAGTATCAAACCTTATCTATTCTGATAATCGAGTGTTTACTTTTTGAGATTCAGTGACATATTTCTCACGGTATAAATTCAATTGTATCAAAATAGAATGTACACGTTGAAATGTCTTCATTGTATACATTTATATGCGTAAATCTCTCATCTACAACCTACATTAAATTAACAATCGCGGAGCGGAGGGCCGTCGAGATATCTGTGCCCATTGAAATGTTTAATATATCTAACGCCTATTTGGAAATTAACAATGTAAATTATATCGTCTAACGGAGTCTACTGTATTTTAGGTGGGCAATCAACGAGCATTCTAAGTGTTGAGCCGGAATACAGTCTACCTCAGAATTCTATTCAAGGATTAGACGTGTCGAGCGCCGATAGAATACGACGCGGCCCACCGGAACCCTATGCCTCCAGCGCTATTTACACAGAACTCAATTTCAAGGTATGCCCTGATAAGCTTTTCGAGAAGTACTCTGTTGACTCTAGATTACGAAGAATTTGCACAACTCATCCTTATCATATATCAAATACCTATAAACATATCTGAACATATAACAATAAATATCAATTTCCTCACAGGACAATAACGAAATAGGAGACCCGAGAAATTGTGCGGAAAGACGATCCCATAACAACAGCATTGTTAGATCGTGTAATGGAAGTATTCAATACTCGAATGGTGAATGTTCGACGTGTTGTCATAGTACGTCTAGTAGATCAACTAAAGACTACAGAGAGCCGAGACACGAGAACGCACATAATGAGATTAATGTTTTGGAGGACGACTGTGCCTCTTGTCATACAAATAGGTCCGGATCGAGAAGTAGACAGGACAAAAGCAAAGTTTGTCCTGCGACTGATTTAGAATACGACTATCCACAGTGGCACTGGTTAGGGAGAGAGAACAGTTTCAAAATTCCCATTCAGACGAGCAGACATTCGAATGTGGCGAGGTCGGAACAGGGCTGTCAAATAAATCTGTGTGATATATTACCACCACCGCCGTATGAGGTAATTTGAACTTGTTTACAATTTTACCCTCCTTTACCATCAGTCGTTGTAATGGACAATGCGGACATTTAAATTAATTGTATTTTTACAGAGTCCAGAAAACAAAAACATGTATGGGACACCGAATACCTAAGAAAATATCAGGATGAATGAAATTAAAGCAATAACCAACATTATCTTATTCTAAATTCTATGAATAAGTTATGAAGTTTTAGATATGTTCAATTGGGAACCGAATCGATGACGGTAGTGTTAGGTAGACAATATTTAACTTAAAGTCGGGCAAAACATAACCTTGGTAGATTGCCGTAGTAGTGCTTGTATGTGTAGATACCGTACTTTTGATATTTATATCTCGTAATTTATTCCTAATCTATATTCTAGTCACAGTAAATAGGACTAGTTTTGACATTCATAACTACCAGAGGATTGAAAGACACGTGTTCAAACTATACTGTAATAATTTGCAATATATGTTATTCAACTCGCACAAACATTAGAAGAACACTATGAAAGTGCATGTAAACGAACTATCTAATGATTCAGAGTTACGTTAGGTTTTTGGATGGATATTAGCTTAGAAATAATTCTACTGTTAAATGACAAATAGAACTGTATATGGTACATATTGTTACACCGTGGGAGAGCTATGCTTCGGCATGAATGGGTCGGCTCGACCGGAGTGATACCACGGCCTCACAGAAAACCGGTGTGAAATAGCGTTTGCGCTGTGTTTCACCAAGTGAGTGAGGATACCGGAGGCCCATACCCCAACCCCTCCCCCTATCCCCTTTCCCATCCCCCAAAGGTCGGCAACGCACTTGTGACGCCTTTGGTGTTGCGTGTGTCCATGGGCGGCGGTAATCGCTTACCATCAGGTGATACGTCTGCTCGTTTGCGCACTATTCTTTAAAAAAAAAAATTGTTAAAATATTGTTCATGTGTATTTCAAGACTCAATTTTTAAGATATAAACTTTTATACCGATATTCCACAACATGCGGTTTTTTATACTTGACTGCAAACGTAGACATACTCGTATATTTGAAGCCCTGCATTTCACTGCCATATACATTTAGGATTTATTAGAGTATTAGTTGTATAATCTTTGACTGTGATATTTATATTAAATTTGTGTATTAGAAGTAAATGTAACCCTAGTGTAATTATCTAATTTTCTCCCGAGTTTTAAACTTTTAATCCCTCACATAACGTAGGTAAGAGACAAGAAATGTTGATCTGTATAAGAATATTTTCAGACCCAGTCCGAATGTACCGAAATAAAAATTTGAAATATAGCAAGTTTATATGAAAACCAGTATTTTATTTCTGATTTATTGGTAAATATTACTATGAAACCTAAGTCCTAATGAAATTATATCATCGGAATGCTAACATTTAATAACTCTATAGTACAACAATATATGACATTTATCTTTTGTTGATAAATCAATATGTTTTAAACATATAAAGATCTATCTATGAAATATAATAATAATAATAATTCTTTATTAGCAAAAATTACATTTTATACAGTTTATTATACAGTAAACAGCTAATAACAATTTATTAAGTCAGTGACGTGTTTTCACTTCAATCTAAATGTCTTATTAAATAAAACAGCGTACATAACAGGTCAATGTTCAAGAATATTTCTCTTGCATACTGTACCTATTTCTTTGTAATTTTTGCATTTATATGATAAAATTTATAAATTAATAAAATTATACATATGTATTACTAGCTGACCCACGCAACCTCGTTTGCGTCTTATATTGCTAGTAGCGTGAAAATTTTCCCCCGTTTTATAAACATTCTTCATTGGGGCTCCGCTCCTATTAGTAATAGCGTGATGATATATAGCCTATAGCCTTCCTCGATAAATGGACTACCCAACACTGAAAGAATTATTCAAACAGGACTAGTGGTTCCTGAGATTAGCGCGTTCAAACAAACAAACAAACTCTTCGGCTTTATTATATTAGTATAGATATTAACCCTATATTATTGTATACATTTTCAAGCTTTTGTCAAAAAATTTAGCTACGTTTTAGGAAGTTGACCATTAGTATTAACGTAATTAGCCGTTGTCAATACTCATGTATTGTATAACAGGTTAAAAGTCATCATAAATAGTGAAAAACAACTCTAGATATTTACGTATAACTAGTCGTAATGAGTAAATTGTCTTTGTGTAGTCGTAAAGTATCGTAACGTAAATGTGGTTGTATACCAACTTGTCCAACTGAAGCTGATTTAATGCCTAAACGCCAGTTATAAATCTTACAATATCAATTTATCTTGTACCTAAGAGTAAATGATGAAATTGCAAGGGAATGTAGTCTGTTAGACAATAGAAGCTACACTGAAGTTTAGAACAATTCAATGGATTTCTGAAGTATTGTATCTAATTAATCAATGTCTTTCGATCAGGAAATTGAAAACTCAGCTGTAGAATTCTGAGTGAGATCATAAATATAATAAAATAAATGAGACTTGTTTCACACAGTACCTCGGCAAGAAAAAGCACTATTTCAATTGAAAAGACGAAAGGTTTCGGGTTAAGAGCATTTGGCAATAAATCTTTGAGCCCAATTTATTCCTGTCCTGCTTACGTATCGGCCACGTTTATTGCTACCTTTTCGGTACCAAAAGAGCTTTTCCTTTATCAGCGGTTTTTGGGAAACGACGATGGATACGATTCCAATTATATTATTTGTGGTTTATTTTTTGTATAGTTCTGTTGTATCTGCCAAAATGCATGAGGATAATAACGGAAGTTATGTAAAATATAATAATAAATTTATTTTTTTACTTACCAAATCTATCATTTAGTTTCGTGCAGTTACTTTGAAGTTTATTTTTTTTATACATTTTAAAAACTATAACCAGACTACGTTAATAAAAATTTATATAGCCCTTGTCATTCGAGTATTTTTTTTCAAATCTATTGACATCTTATTCATAAACATCAGTTTAGTAGTTTAGGCGCTACAGCGAAACATAAATACTAACAAAGATTGTCCAAATTATTCCCCTTTCTTTTTGTTTTTTTCAATCGTCGTAAGGAATTAACTATAATTTTCTTAGCTGATGAGGTCCGTTAAATATTTAAACAAACGGTTATTATTAAGCCTGTATACTTAAAGCCCGTATACTTAAAGTGTTTTGTCCTCATAGATATAGCCAGCGTTCAAGTAAATTGCAGAATTTCTCTTATTGAAATTACTTGTAACATTTAACTACTTTCTTCTTGGTTTTAACATTAAATCAAGTAATACATAAAGTTATGAACATTTTAAGTACTCCTTTTGACATAATAATTTTTTGTTGTTTTACTTAAACAACGTTCAAGAAAATGACAATAAAATGTTTTTACAAGTAAAAAAATTTTTATTTTTAAAGTGTCATTTGAACTCTTACTCAAAATAATCGGGTATCAATATCGCCTTCCCCGCTCTAATAAATAACGATCTCAGTACAACATAAAATAATTGTCTTCAAATGTAACTAAGTATGTCATTCATATGCTCTTGATGTTAGTTTCTATTTGAGTAAACAAACAGTATTTTAATACGATATTATACGACTATCCTAGAAAAGAAAAACTACTACATTTTATTGGGGATCTGATGATCTCTTCAACCGATAACTGTTTCATCATAGATCGTATATCGAAATGCGAAATGCAACTTATATGTCGAAGAAATACGGAGAAAGGACAGATGAACAAGATAATCCCATAAGTGGTGAGTTCTACATATTTATGGAGAAAGGGATATTTCAACTACGGCAAATAACTTGTTCTGATCGGTGACCGCACTATCTTACATAATTCAGGCGTTTATACCTTACCATCACTTAGGAGATTACTCTGGTTAATTATTTACTGCACAATTCTATTCTACGTTAACCAAGCGACTGATTGGATTTGACATCAAATCAAATAAAGCAACGTAGATATACTCGTACGTAGATGTTTTGATCGGTGAACTGAATAGTGGAATAACATTCTTCGTATTTGTTATCCAGTTAGATCGAAATTCTGTTTTTTTTTACCATTTGTTAGCATTTCAATAACTATAATAATAATAACAAAATCTTTATTGATAGAAAAACCTTTAATTGGATTAAAATAAGGACACATGTCTTGGTTAACTAAAGGGTAATACGTTAACGTAAACCCTGACTCCTAAAAACTAGGTTATCCTGTGACTTAGGAGTCAGTGTCCTGCTGTCATTGTGATATAAAACATTTTCATATTGTGCCTTATCATTAGTAAAGGCAGTCGTTGACATAACAACTATGTAATTAGAATGAATAAAAATTTCCACGTCTAAAAATACATAATACGTTGCGTTAACAAAAATCTCTGAGAATTATTCTTCTCTCTCTTGAGAAAATCTCTTATCCTTCAGAAACTGCTGGGGTGATCATCAATTTATTTGCTACAATAATTACAAAGAGTGCAGAATTAAACGAAGGCCGTTACAGTTAGAGTAAAATACAACATTGTACAGTTGTACGCCTATGTAACGTATTCACATTAATGTCACTCGAGTTGCTTGGTATAAATCTGATAACAGCAAAGTAAATAATGCTAGGAAAATATAGGTTAGTCTGGTCATTCACTCCGCTGATATATGTTATCTTTTATTGATTAAATGTCCGGTAGATTGAATCCAATAGATTTTTACTATCATGTTACAAGTTAAACCGATGACAAAATATTGTACGAATATTAAACATGATAGCAAGGATGTTGTTTGATAAGTGAATGGAAAATACAGTGGACAATGTCGCAATACTATCGGTTCATTTCTGTACATAAGTGTCTTATAGTATGATAAAAGCTTCATAATTACATTGAAAACCTTTATTTTGTATATTTTAGAACTCACTGGGGATTCCGGAATGAATTTGACTGAAACCACGCAGTGCACAGTACTGCCCCGGAAATAGAAATGATTATTTGACCTTAGCAGTCTGCTGTTATGGGATGTTGATGACAGAGAGCTTTAGTGTACCACGTCACGTTTGCATTAGGATATTGGCAGCAATTATGGCAAATACCCATAAAACCATATTGCAAATGTAGTGCTATCATCAACCAATCGCCGTCCACTGCTGAACGAAGGTCCGAGGAGCGCCAACTATCCTTGGGAAGTTGCTGGCACCCTACATTACGTAAGCCTAATCGCGGTCTCCACTCAAGCACATTTCAGCTCCACCGACCATCGGTTCGTCTAGAGACAGGACTGGCTCAAACGTAGTGCAAACGTTTATGAATAAATCTATACTAATATTATAAAGAGGAAAGGTTTGTATGTAAGTATGTTTGAAACGAATTGGCTCAAAAAGTACTGGACGGATTTAAAAAATTCTTTCACCATTTGAATGCTACATTATCACTGATTAATATAGGCTATTTTAATTGTAAGAAAAAAAAACAATATGTAAACTAATAACTGCAGGTAACACTGCGAGGTTCAGCTAGTGAAAAATAAAGTAATTTTCTTGCAAAGTATCATAATTTAAATGGAATGAATTTAAGTTATGTTGCTTAGTGTGACAGTGTATGGCGCTTCGTGCTGCACAAGCTATAAGCTAGTGGAAATAAAGGGGACTTAGAGCGTCTGATGTTTCTGTTCGTTTATGGTGTGTACGTCCGTCACACACAATAAAATCGTCGTAATTTTTATGTTTCATAGAAACGCGTTCAGAAGAATAAAAATGTCACACGCATAATAAAAATTATACAAGTATAAAGTAATTTATTACCAGTTTTATAGTCATTTGCGGAGAAGTATCGAAGTAAGAAGATATTTTATACTAAACTTGAGATATTTTTAAAATTACTTTGATTGAATGTTGTTAAGTATTTTGTACAAAAACAAACACGGAAAAACGACAACGAAAATATTGAAGATACCATAATTTGAATACCGAGCTCAGTTATATTTACCGTGTCATTATCACAAAACTAAGTATTGCAATAAACTAATGTATAGTATTATAAAAAATAAATGTATTGTTTCTTCTTTTACACCACAAGTCTGGTGTAATCACGCGTGTGAACATAGTATTAAATTTAATAAGATTATATGTATATATAAATTATATATATTTGGTTATTGAAATGCTACTAAAACTGATGCTGTACCTCTGGACTTAATTTATATCTAACTAGCTGACCGACGCAACCTCGTTTGCGTCTCTTATTGCTCGTAGCGAAAAAATTTCCCCCCTATAGTGTGTTGCGGACTTTTTTGTAGATATTTATAAGATCTACGATTATTTAGAACATTTTATGGTTCTATTTTTAATAGTTTACGCAGCGTACGCAAAATAAGTAACTTTTCTGGTTGATTTTTTACAACTTGTGTCCAAAATAAAATATAGCCTATGTTACTCGTGAATAATGTAGCTTTCGAATGGTGAAAGAATTTTTAAAATCGGTCCAGTAGTTTTTGAGCCTATTAACAAACATACAAACAAAGTTTTCCTCTTTATAATATTAGTATAGATAAAGACCCAACCCACAACTGCACTGGCACCGGCTACGGTGGCTGGATGGACGGAAAGGGTTACTTTTATATAATAATTAAATTCGATTCATAACAATAATAGTTTTATAGGTTGTTTAAAAATGTATATTATTTTTGTAATAGATTTTTATATCTCTTAGTCCTTTTGAGCCGAGTGCAATGAAGTCAAACAATCGAACATGTAAACTGATGATACGTGTCTCTGTCAGAGAGTTTAGAGAAATACTTTTCGTGATGCTGTGTTATCTCTGGGGCTAAGGCAACTTAAACCTGCCATAACAGGATTTACTTATGGTCTAAAGGTAGCAGTTTATCAGAACTAAAAAGAAAAAAACAGTCTTATAACAGTATAATAGTGTGCATGTACCTTATTATAGTCCAACGATAGGCAACGTTTCTTTATATTCTACCTATGAAATAAAAGTACAATGGAGAATAAAATATTTAGAAAGCTTTAAAAGGAAAATTGTATGACCATTATGACCAGTGAAGAGTATACAAGATTCTAGAATTACCCATAAACACAATATTTAAGCTTACTTTTACCTCCCAAGCAGACAAACAGGAAACTGCCTATAGAAATTATTTTATGACTACATTGTTAATTCGATCACCCATTGTTAGTACTTTGTAATAACAAAATGGCAGTTTTCTTAGAAAAGAATCCGTTGTCCATACAAGTGTTAACTTACATTTTAATCCATAATAAAACGCAAGCAAAAATGCACTATTTTTACACACATTTGCCATTCAAATAATAAATAAATATCTAACACATAACGCCATCTAGTCCTAAGCTAAGCAGAGCTTGTGTTATGGGTACTAGACAACTGATATAAATACTTATATACTTTTTTTGTAAATATATATATATTATACATAGAAAACACCCAAACTCCGAAACAAATTTTTGCTGATCATACAAACATTTGGTCCGACCCAAGAATCGAACCCGAAAACTCAAACTTAGCAGTCGCAAACACTACCACTACGCCTCCAACAACAACAAATCAACTAAGTGATCAAAGCCTAGTCGCATAAATGTTTGAATTACAGCAAAGTAGTTTAGATACTATACAAATCAAGTACCTAGATATATTACTTATGTGAAACTTGTAACAATAGTATAAGATATCCATTCATTTTATCATATTACCTCCCATATAATCCACTAAGCAGTTATGAGGTAAAACACATCACACATAAAAAATACAGTCGAATAGAGAAACTCCTTTTTTTGCAGTCGCTTAATAAAAAATACAAAGTCTTGTATTTCCATACAAATAATAACGAAACTTTACATTTGCAAGAAGTATGCAACTCACTAAAACAATAGGTACCTGGCACAGTAGCCTTAATTATAATACATATTAAATTAGTTTTTCTTTAAATTATTAAAGTCTCAGTAGAAATTAATTCTAATTGTACCTATTATTGGGTATTTTTGTGGCAATAGGTAACTCAATGTGTGCCATGTTGAGTCATAAGTTTATTTATTTTGAAATAGTTTTCACCACAGAATAATTAAATAGACCGGCACTATATTTGGTACCAATATAACTAGAGCCTTTACTACAAGCCTTGATTATCGAGTATCAAAAATGCGCAACAGTTCAAGTCTAAAAATTATTTACCAGTAAGTCCATTATGTGTATTTTACTCACGGTTTTTGATAATGCTTATAATAGTAGCTTTTAATTTGGACATCTAGACACACAACGCCATTTAGTCCCAAGCTAAGTAGAGCTGTAGTATGGGTACTAGGCAACTGATATAAATACATTATATACTTTTTTTTTGTAAATAATTACACACTATACACAGAAAACACCCAAACTCCGAAACAAATATTTGCAGATCATACAAACATTTGAGATGACCTTAGAATCGTACCCGAGACCTCAAGCACAGTAGTCGCATACGCTACCACTGCGTCATAGAGGCAGTCAAAAATGCACAAACTATATTACATTAAAATATTGGATTTTTAATAGATCGTTATATTAACTTAATCTTTAAATCTTCAAACCAAAAATAATCGGAGTTTAATTTTTCTAATAATGTACATTAAATTGTACGTAATTCAAAACGAAAGTGTGCCGTAATGTAGCTGACCAAAAAATCAACCACAAATTCAAGGTTTTCATTACTTCAACCAACCATCTGCCATCACACGCGCTGCCTTTAACAGTACATTGTATATTCTACAAAATAAACCATATTTTTATATTTTCCACAAACTCATTGCTTATTAATATATGGAGGTAAGTATCCCAAGGAAGCTAAGAGCTGAAATTAATCTGTAAGTATAATTTATGTTAATACAATACATATCGGCTTTGGAAACATTTCTATGGGGAAATATTTATCTTAAGATGTTGATCGAATATAAGCTGGGCTTGGAAATTGCATAGAGTTTAATTTGAATATATTTTGATATAACATTGTAAATGAGTATTTGGTGTGTATTCTTTTAAAATATTTAACACTTCTTCTTCTTTGATGAGGTGGTAACCAATTAATCAGCTATTTATGCCAATTTCAATTATTAAAAATCTTCAATCTTCGTCGTAATGGAATTAATGATAAAAAATAGAAAAAAACGTGGATGACATGAAATCGAAAAAACAAAAACGATCTGCTACTGAAGTACTCAATTCAAAAATCAATATTTAACAAAATATAGGTACGCCCCGCTTACAATTCATAAGATACTCTTCCCATAGACGCAATAGAATTTTCTGGGTATAAACCTACGCGTTGATACAGTCTGTCAACTCCTTACATATCAAATTTTGACAAACGTACAAACACACTAGCTTTTGCCAGCGATTTCAGCTGCGTGTATGTCGGTCGTCGCGGTTAAAATAGCATATGTCATTTACTGACAACGTAACCTTCTATCGATAAAATAATTTCAAATTAGTCTGAAGTTTCAGTCTTGGACTGAAGGAGTAACACAATCAAATAAACTCACATTAGCAATAATAATATTAGTTAAGAATGTAATTGTTATGAGGAATATGAATGTTTCAATGTTATATTCCTTGCAAAAATTCTTTAATAACTAACCATTTTAATCAGTAGTATTCGTTTAAGTACTAAGACATTTCATGGATAGGTATACCTATGTATGTTCCCTCTATACTGCACTAATCCATTAGCCTCACATGAAAATTTAATACTTAAAACCAATAAAAGCAACCGGACAGGTATTCGAGCACTCTCTTTGCCCTGGGGTGCAAGTCACCTTCCCGCTTTCTACTGAATTTTGCAGTGACCTGTGTAAATGCACGTCATTATCTATATATGTTATTTATGGTGAAGGGAGAAGATTTTATCTACAATTGACATACAGGGTCTGTCGTAAATAATGGATAAGTCGTAAACTGGAGTTGGTCCGGCTATGAGACTATTAGAAAATCGTATCTTTTTGCCAGGGTTTCTAACCGTATGGAAATGGCGTAGACTTTTATGTTTTTTTATAAATTTCGCTACTCTTTGCATTCATTCCGTTGCCATTTCGTTAAATTTAGGTATTTCTGTGTCATTTTTTTTGTATTATAGTCTTGAAGATGTGTATTATTTAGTTTTAGTACTGTTTTAGGCGTTTTTAACGTTGGTCATTTTCAAAATTGTCATTTTAAGATTTTTTATGTTTTTGTTTTACTTAGGGTCAACTTTTGATCATTTACTGTGTAAAAAAAAAGTACGGCGCTATAGCTGCCCATGATCTTAATAAATTATCTAGTATGTGTAGATTCTAAAAAGGTATAACAATGCATACTTCACAAGTAATATTAAGCTACATGAGCGAGATCAATATCAAGGTGAGAAAATATTTTTTTCATGTAATGTTGTAAATGGTTATAAAACTTCGTCAGAATGATTTATTTCTGCCAAGATTCTTTACACAAACACTATGGGGCCACTATTAAGGATATTCAAAGAAAACTAGGTAGTTTTTTGTCAAAAAAATTTCATGCCTCCTCATTTCATAAAGGTGTTTAATTTTAAAATTGATGTGCTCTAATAGTTACATGCGACAAACATGTTACAAGTTTATTCGTAAAAAGGATCATCAGGTAAAAAAATGAACAAAGACAGCAATACAAAGGGTCTCCCCGCGTGAAAAGGACATTGTTACTAGGCACACTGCATGATGCACCGTCCCTTTCACACTCACGATGTGTGAAAAGGTTAGCATGCGTTTAGCTAGGGCGCACTCCTGATACATCTCTCAGTGTGATTTTGACCATCGCATGTGCTCTCGTTTTCATTACTGTCGTCAATTTGTTACTGCTTTCTAATATCGGACTTAGATTTTCTTTGTGATTTGGACTTGTTAACCTGGTGATATTGACAACTCAGCTCTCATTTATGGGCATCGTGTTGTGCTATCGATTGCACGTGTTATTTTGGAAAATTTTGTATATCATGCCTCAACAATACACGCCGGCCGAATACGTAAACATGCATTACATTTATGGTTTATGTGATGACAACGCCAATAGAGCTGCTAGAGTTTATCGGGAAAAATATCCAAATGCCCGGCATCCTGACTATCGTGTCTTCATAAGAGTGCACAACACATTTTTGGAAGGACGATTTCCTGGGACCGGCGTAGGCGGGGCGAGTGAAGGACGACCACAACGCCACAGTGCAGCCGAAGTACTGGAAATAGTTGCAGAAGACCCTGGTACGTCCATAAGTGTAATTTCAAGGCGCACCGGTATACCTCAAAAATCTGTACACAGGATTTTAAAAAGGCATGAATTATATCCCTATCATTATCAAAGGGTCCAAACATTAATGCCAAGGGACGCTGCTGCGAGAATAACATTTTGTCGCATAATGCTGCGAAAGATGAGGGAAGACCAAAGTTTTTTTAATAAAATTTTATGGAGTGACGAGTCAACGTGTCGAAAAGATGGTTTTTTGAATCTTCACAACATACACAGCTGGCAACTCGAAAACCCAAGACTTATCCGAGAAGACCGATCGCAATATCAATTTAAAATTAATTTATGGACTGGCATTATTAATGGCAAAATCATTGGTCCATTCGAATTGCCGGCAATATTAAATGCGGATATGTATTTGAATTTTTTAGCAAATACTTTACCTAGTTTACTGCAAGACGTCCCACAAGAGATAAGAAATGAGATGTGGCTACAAAATGATGGGTGTCCAGCACATTACGCTGTTCGTGTCAGGGAACATTTAAATAATACTTATCCAGATAGATGGATAGGGCGATTGGGGCCAATTTTATGGCCTCCACGTTCGCCAGACCTGAACCCCTTGGACTTCTTTTACTGGGGCTGTATAAAAGAAAAAGTATACAGTGAAACAATAAGTTCTGTAGAAGAGTTGCGTGCGCGCATTCAAGTAGCAGCGAGAAAAATTGAAGAAGCCGGTTATGTGCGCCGGATTAAGCGATCGTTTATTAGGCGATGTAGAGCGTGCATAGCTGCCGGCGGAGGACACTTCGAACATTTAGTTTAAGTTGTTGAATAAATATTTTTACGTACTAAAACAACCTAGTTTTCTTTTGAATATCCTTAATAGTGACCCCATAGTGTTTGTGTAAAGAATCTTGGCAGAAATAAATCATTATGACGAAGTTTTATAACCATTTACAACATTACATGAAAAAAATATTTTCTCACCTTGATATTGATCTCGCTCATGTAGCTTAATATTACTTGTGAAGTATGCATTGTTATACCTTTTTAGAATCTACACATACTAGATAATTTATTAAGATCATGGGCAGCTATAGCGCCGTACTTTTTTTTTACACAGTAAATGATCAAAAGTTGACCCTAAGTAAAACAAAAACATAAAAAATCTTAAAATGACAATTTTGAAAATGACCAACGTTAAAAACGCCTAAAACAGTACTAAAACTAAATAATACACATCTTCAAGACTATAATACAAAAAAAATGACACAGAAATACCTAAATTTAACGAAATGGCAACGGAATGAATGCAAAGAGTAGCGAAATTTATAAAAAAACATAAAAGTCTACGCCATTTCCATACGGTTAGAAACCCTGGCAAAAAGATACGATTTTCTAATAGTCTCATAGCCGGACCAACTCCAGTTTACGACTTATCCATTATTTACGACAGACCCTGTATGTAACATACTTTGAAAATAATTATTTTGTTCTTTTTGAAAAGATAACTCCCGCACTAGAAATAAATGCTGTGTCGCGGGGGACTTTATGGACATATAATTCAATTTCAATGATATTTAAATTATTGAATTTAAGGTGACTGTGATTACTCGTATATCTTTCAATATGAATAAAGGAATTTAAGACTAAACCCTTGTCAATTGAGGACAGGGGTCTTGATGTAGATATTGAGAGAGACGGAAAATGAAGTGACCTTTATAGTATTACTTTGTTGACTTTTAGGAATACGAAAGTAAAGTAAAGTAAGTAGGTAAGACTACTTTTGAAATCTTACTTAGGTAAAGCCCTTAGGGAAAGACTGTATGGTTGGCCTAGGGGTTTCAGCGGTCTCCGGATGTGTAAATAACACCAGTTCTCGGATCCCTCCCTTCACAGGCGCAGAGTGGCATTTCGTGTGGTTTTAATCGGTCCGATTCCGACACACCACCTCGCCGAAAACCCACGATTCCACACGTTACAAAATAGGTATAAGCAGTCACTCCCCGCTTTCTACTGAGCCAACTGTTGTGGGTTCAAACCCGACATGGAACAACGTTTTTTTGTGTGATCCGCAAATTGTTGTTCTGAGTCTGGGTGTTCATTGCGTCCATTTCATGTATGTTTGTAAAGTCCCCCGCGACAAGGGATTAATTAAACAAGCGGGTGTTGTTTCTTTATAAATAAAAATATTTAGTATAGGTCGTAGTATATATAAATAGTATCAGAATATCTCGACGATAAAATAAAAATGACTGCAAATTAAAATTGCCGCGAAAATTAAATAATTTTATTTTAATTTTAAGGGTTCAAACTTGTATTACATAGATAGGTACTAGTTATTTCAATAGTTACAAAGAACACACGCAGCTTTCTAGTTTGCAAGTTAAACATTACAGAGCCCTTCTTGTTCTACCACTCGTTCTCAGAAGTGGGAGTAGAACTTGAAACGGTTTCGTGACTAAAACCAGTTAATTTATACAGAAGCGCGAGTTGTGGTCTAAATTTAATTGTTCTTGACGGTAACACATAAATCTTGGTGAAATCCTGGTGGAAGCAATTTACATAAACGCCGTCATTTTCCCGTATACTATCTTTAATCGTGCTCAGTTGTATGGTAATATGGTATGGTGGGACCACAAGGCATTATAATTGTAATGGAGATTAAAATAACTCTGTTTGAAAATACTGGATTAACTATCACTTATACCTTGTACTAAAATCTTATTTACAATTATCTTAATATGACCATTAAATCATCAGTCTTTAATTTTTAGATTAATACTTGAAATATACGCGAAAAATGTAACTATACGTGGGCTGTTCTAAAAATAGTGAAATGAAAAATAGTTAGAATATAAAATACCTGTAAAAGCTTTCAAAACATTTAAAAAACGTGTCTTGCGGGTGGAACAATAACAACAATGCAGTGCTAAATTTTCACCTACGAAGCATTTTTTTTACCTAGGCATATAAAAAATAACGCATGGAGCTAAATCTGGGTTGTGTGGAGTATATATCATTTGTACCCAAGAAGTTGTCAAATAGTCCATAGTTCTAACAGTTGTGTGAACGGGCGCGTTATCTTGGTGAAAAAGAATGCCACGGATGCCGTTCCTTGGGCGCTCGCTATTCAACTCCCCGAAAGCTTGAGGCAGACAAACTTCGCTATACCATTCACACAAAATAAATTTGCACTAATTAACACGACGGCATTTTTGCTCATCGGTGAGAGAATGAGGTGTCCATCGCGAAACAAGCTTTCTAAGTTTAAAGTGTTCATGCAGGATAGTGGAAACTGTCTGTGATCCAAAGTTTAGTTACCCTCGTTTATTATCATAGAAAACCATAGCACGAAAAGTTTCCCGCGAGACGTCCATTGTTGAAAACAAAAGAAGAGTGATAGATAATCTTTAAACATGTTAAAAAACCTACACATAGGTGGCCAGTGATTTTCACAAAGAAGGTTAGTGCTAAAATTAGCCGTCAGTCCAAAATAGTTTCATGAAAAGAGAGATTGTATTCATTCTGTGTCTATAAATTTTCGGAACAGGTATTTTCTAGGTAAAAGTATTACTTTAATTAATTTCTAAATAAATTTAAAATATAGGGCACTAATTATTTACAAAAGCTACTTTTCCTATGAACTAAAAATGCGATGAATCATGCAATCCTTCATATCCTCAATTTATAATAAAAAAAACTAAAATAAATTAAAAATAAAGTAATAATTTATTTGCGCATATCTCATTTTATTTACTTACTTTACGGATTGAGTAGTGTTTTAAGCCTCGGTTGAGGCTTAAACCTATAAGGTTTAAGCGGTAGCCTCACGCTGAGTGTTGTGGGTTCAAATGCGACTTTTTTCATACAAATAAAATTTCAATTCTTTGCCGTAACTTGGTAAAATTTCACGCATACTGCTTTATGATCTGATATTTTATCAACATTCAACCTCAGTAATACATTTAAGGAGATAAAAACTAGTGTTATAAGCCTTTTTTTTATTTTAACGGTCCATTACTACACTCAACATATTCTGGACATACTCAAAGTGTTTTTTTCTGTAACAAAGCAACTAGCTTAATCCTGAAAGTGTAGCAGAGCGTGAAGCGTCGGTCGAAGATTACAATTAGACGAGGCGTTTAATTACAAAATTCACGGTAACAACGTGGCTTCACCTCCCCTTGTCTTTCACGGGATTCCTCAGCACGGACAATGACACGTTAATGGTAAATTAGCGATTTAAAAGTAAATATAACAATACAAGGTTCTTTTACTCTTATTTTGAGAAATTTATTAATGTCCAACTTCATATTAAGATTTTAGGATTTTTTTTTTTATTTTAGGATTACTTAAATTCATTTTTTATTGGTGTAGTTTGTTTTCTTTTTCTTTCATTTTTCTATATCATTATATAGTTTACCATTTATTTTCAATCTTAACAATTTTCTTTCTTTACCACAAAAAAATTATGTAGTTTAATATTTCTACACTGCCGTTATTACATTATATTATCCCTGTAATGTTTCATTCCTTACCTTGTTGCTCCCAATTACTACACTTATACATCAAACATTCATTAAGGTGCTACAAACATCAAATTTAGTTTTGTTTAGCAAAACCTGAATATGTTCTTTCTAAAAATTGTATGGCTTACGATATTGTCTATATTCCGTATATAAAAGGAGAACTTTATCCAGCGATGTTCGCTTTTTCCTTGTTACTGTGTCCCAGTCTTATTTCGAGCTAGGGTTGTCTGTAACACGATCGTAGTATTATCATCAAACTCAATTGTTACGTCGAGAACTCTAGTGTACACGACAGAGGTTAAGCACTGTCAGGTGTAAGGTGAGCTAACATGTCAGGTTGCAATTATAAGTAGGGATGCTGTTGTCATATTGTTGTTGTAGGTAGTGGTTGCGTGTTTCCTTCTTTCCAAGAAAAGGTCTAAACTATTACAGTCATTAAGTGATGTAGTTATGTAGTCGTCTAAATTATACAATTTTTGTGTGATGAGATGAGACTAATTTTGTTACAAAGAAAGAAATAAAAATGATTCACATAGATTTCAGCGGAAATGTTTTCGTTATTACGAATTTGGATTAATATACTCGTATTTATGCTATAAATAAGTTTAAATCGAATGACAAAGGTTCTATTAATCTCCAAAAAAAATATGACTATTTGTTAATATTGTAATGGCTCATATACTTGTAAGTTGTAGATTTTGTTTTAGTAATAGTAGTGTAGTAGTAGTGCAACTGCTTGCAATAATAGTGCAATTGTATAAAGATATTAGTTATTTAAGTTATTAATAGATATTTCTGGAAACTGATATTGTTTTAAGGATAAAATCAGAAGATAATATTATTTGCTTTGAAATTGAGTTCGCGATTGAAAGTTGTGTTTATCTAAAAATTTGTGAAAATTTCCTTATGAATTATCAATAAACAAACGTCCGACAAAGTTTTATATTGTATTTAAAGAACCATAGCAAACACATTGTCACTACAATAAAGCCAAAATACGATTTGACGTTCCCACTAAATGAAAATTCATCATTAACTAAAGCGTACATTTACTTTTATAAAGTAATATCCCCAAGGATCGCTCATAAATGAAAGAGCGGCAATTTAACTGAATTAATGACAGATTAAAGTATGAAGTGCTTTTAATATACACAACGATAGTAACGATAATAAGCTATTATTACGTGAATGATGCTCAGATCATCGACATGGATGCGTTCATTTTAAAAACGTTTTAAATTGTAGTTGCTTTTATATATTACCTCGTAGTCAGTCCAGGATAAAAGTCGATAAAGGAGATAGGATACCTCATTTATGGATGCACTTAAAGCCTACTATTAACAGACTTTTATAGGTCACTGCCAGAAATCGACCTCTTCTTACAAAGGACGTTTTGGCATTTGTACCACGAAGGTCAGAGTAGTTACTACAGGAATTATGTCAAGTTGTTCTACTCTTTATAATGCTGTTATCCTGCGTAGGTTGCGTCTTTAATCGGCCCTTTTATTTCATTAAGTCTTAAAATGTATTTATCTACATTGATTTAGATATCCAACTGTACTAGTGGTTTACCAATTTAATCCTGCGTCAGTCATGGTCAATATATTAAATTCATCGTCATTAGCACTATCATCTAGAAATGCAATTTTGTTAAACGTTATTTTTTCAATAAGGCAACTTCGAACAAATTGTTGTAAAATTAATTCTGTTAGCTACAAAAGTAACATAGATAAATGAGCAAAGATGATTCAAACATCAACATATTTTAAAATTGCAACTATCTATTCGAAACTTAATAGGTATTTAAGTTAAAGTTAAGGTTATTTCCACCGTACCCTGTAATCGAGGAGTACAATATGAGCGGTCCATGTTGTTTGTCACACCTGGCTCCTGTTACCTTAATTTAGTTTCAGACCCCTTTAATAAACTGAATTAATATATTACGATAGTTCCTGTATAAATTACTAAATACCTGATATCCTTTTTAATAACCTACTTATATAATAAACTACAAGAAATTAAGCGTATGACGCATTGATTTGATTATATGATATATATTATTATGATAGTCTTAACCCGTTCAAAATTATGACGTTAATTTTTTATGACAAAACATTTTAAAACAGTGAAATGAACCAAAATTAGGTGGTTTGTTCACACACTGTTAAACAGGAAAAGTTTGAGAAAAGTCTGAGAAACTACAACCAGATTATGTAATTTTTTTTGATAAAATTTATGTAATCTGTGTCACCCTGGTCGTTATTACGAATTTATTTACACCTCATACATTAAATCTACCTTAGAACATACAAATATTTGACTGCCTCGGTGGCGCAGTGGTAACCCTTGCGGCTGCCGTGCTTGAGGTCTTGGGTTCGATTCCCGGGTCGGACCAAATGATTGTATGATCTGCAAATGTTAGTTTCGGGGTTTAGGAGTTTTCTATGTATAATATGTATGTATTTACAAAAAAAGTATATATATATATAGTAATACATATCAGCTGTCTAGTACCCATAATACAAGCTCTGTTTAGATTGGGACTAGACGGCGATGTGTGTTAGGTGTCCTAAATATTTATTTTATACATAAGACTGCTAAATCTATTATCCTTCTTTTAGTGCTAGTATAGTATGTAAGAAAAAATAAGGTGAAAAAATCCCAAATAGGTATTTCCTAATAAAGTTCCATACCTTTACCTTAATTTTTCAGGGTGTTCAACCACGCTTACACCCATAAGTAACAACACCAAACATGACACCTTGAGGCGTTGCCATTATTTATACGACCAGTAACCGTCTTTCCATCAAGGAAAAACAAACAAGGAAAAATGCGCTGCTTCTGTGGGTGCCCAAAATATTTAGATAGGCAAAAACTGACTGAGTTATAATATACCAAATAACAAGACACTCTTAAATTGCATTAGAAATGTTCGATATCGTATGGCTCTAACGAGTACACCCCGACTGTTGTTGTGTAAAAACATTTGTATATTTTTGGTCAGAATACATTTTAACTGTGCGGAGTGTAGCGTGTAAAATGCTACTGTCGCAATAAAAAGGCTACCGTAATAAATCACATCGTTTTTAATTTGTCTAAAGACATTCATAGCCTACGTTTAATGGTTCCAAAGTATTTTTCCCCTTTTATTTCGTTTATTCCCTTCCGAAGTAATAAAACATAGGTTGATGTTCACATAGCTGTCAGTGACGATCCCGTCGCGTGAGGATGTGGATCTTTATAGTAAAATGAACCTCGCTTTATTGTGCAGAGTATTATCAACTCCTCTCTGATTTCCCTTTGTATTCAAGTTTTGTTTTTATGTTTGATACAAGTTTATGGCGACAAGAAATTTCTGGCGTGAACTTACAGCGACGGAATACAAAAGAAAATGTATGTATGTTACTAAAACATTATACGAGTACACATGATTATTTCTCAACACAGATTATTTAAGACTTTTTGTATTTTGTATTTTTTTTCTGCATCTGTTTTCTTAGAAACAAAAGTGATATCGGCCAGTAACAAATAGGTATTTTTTAAAAGTTGTTATGTACAAAAATAGAGCTTCCTATTGAAGGACTAAAGACAAACCAGGTGACTTAATAATCACTAATACAACTTTACATAGTGTCGCTTAGATCTTTTAAACTACTCAATGGATTTAAATGCAATTTTCAGTAATAAAATAGACTGATTCAAGAGATAGGTTACTGAAAACGGTCTGAATTTATGTTAAATAGAGTATTTGTTATTTTGTGATCACTTAAACTTGTCAAAAAGAAAGAAAAAAATAGCAGGATCATCTATCTGCTAATCTATAAGAGCATTGAATTGATTGAAACTTCCACACCAAGAATATAGCCAGTGTCGCGGAATACTTTACATTCATGAAACGGATATGAATAACACCCAGACTCAGAAAAATAATTTGTGGATCACACAAAGTATTGTCCCAAGCGGGGATCCCTACAATCCTCGACGCAGTAAGAATTGGTGAGATAATCTCTAATGCTGGGGCCACACTAAGGTTTAACGTCAATGCCCATTATCTCGATAATTATTGCGATAATTTTTACCGCATTAAAATGGGTGGCTACACTTCAACGGTCAACATGAATGCTCATTATTGGCGATAAAAACGGCATTGAATTTACTTTAATTCAAGCAAGATGGACGTCGACAGAGCTCTATATCTCATGAGTGTAAATTTATATTATTTGACTTTATTGAATCATTACCGAATAAAAAAAAACGGAAACAAAGAAAAAGAAGATGGTGGATGATTACTCCACTCCGACGCCATAGAACGTATTTCGAGTCAAAATCGTGCGATTTTGAGGCAAATACGTCGTAAAAAAACAAATACGTCCGCTCCCGTTGCGCTCTCGATGCACACTGACAATACGTAATGTGGCCGCTTCTTCGCATCAATTCTCGCGTTAATCTCTTTGATGTACCGCCACTTAAGCTATCGCCTAACTCCAAATGGCATTGTTAATGCCATTGTCAAATTATCCCGTTAAGTTGTGGCTACACCTATGGTGAACGTCCATTATCGCGATAATTAATGGCATTTCTCAATAGTGTGGCCCCAGCATAAAACAATCCATGGATTACTACTTCGTAGGTATACAGCAATAATAGCTACATATTGAACCAGCCATATAGCTGATTGCTTACTTTATAATTAAGTTATCATGAAAAATACCCAACCAATAAAAGAAACGATTAACAACTATATTTATGTGTAAAGATAGTGAACAAAACATGTACCACGTTCAGCTGATTCACACACTACAACTTGAAAGGGCCGATAGCTTTTTATTCCGTTATCAATAGTAAGTCGAAGTAAGAGCTCTAACAAATTACCGCTTTAAGAGATACAGAGAACTGGCTGTTATCTCCTACGCCCACATTGGACCGAGTTTTACAGCATTCTATTATCAGTTACCACATTGGCAATGCTGGAAATAAGCTGCATTTGCCCCCTCAAAGTTTATGGCTTTCGAAATGTCAAATAAACAGTCATCTTTAGTCAATATTATTCAGTTAATATTCTCCGAAGGTCAATGACCTTTATGATCTGTTCACCGTAATCAGTGTTCATGAGAAAACGAAGTCATATCTTGAGATATAAGTATGGCAGACCCGGTGGTAAAACAATTTTGCAAATACAAGTTGAAAATAGTAAAGACGATAGGTACCTATTTATATTTAGAAGCTTCCTATCTAGCTATGTGTCTAACATTGTAGGATTTTTTTAACCGTATAAAAAATGTAATCAATTTCGTGGTGACTAATATATAAGCTAAGACTTTTAATTAACAATAGGATGCACTTAAACCTATTTAAATACACTGAAAACATGTTAAAGAGAAATTACCTTATAGTTTAATAATATTAACGTATACTTTTTTAAGGTACGTTTGATTAAGGTATGTTTTCAAAGACCGACATTTGTGCTGTTTCACTTGCTCTTTTAGATATTGTCATCTTCTTTCTTAAACCGTTAAAACAAAAAATCTAAGTACAGATAATACGAAACGAAGATACAAATTACAATTTTCCGTGGGAGAGCCACGCTTCGGCATGGCGGATACCGGAGGCCCATACCCAACGCCTCCCCCTATTCCCTCTCCCCATCCCCCAAAGGTCGGTAACGCACTTGTGACGCTTTTGGTGTTGCGGGTGTCTATGGGCGGCGGTAATTGTTTACCATCAGGTGATGAGTATGCTCGTTTGCCCCCAATTCAATAAAAAAAAAAGAACAAAAGATACCGCTCACTTCAGTCTACTATAGGGACTGAACATGTAATCATTAGATGTACATTTATGCTTTAAGAATCCTATTGTATGGACAGCACAGTTTTATAAAAAAATGATGATAAAAGCTTACCTGCCTAACAATAAGTATTAATGATCATGGCCCAGCATATTGAGGCATTGTATTATCTGAAAACAAAATATGGCAACAGAAGAATTTGGTGATCGAAATGTTATTCTTTAGATATATTTCCCGAAAGCATTCAGTAGCTACTGAAATGTGGTTTTGCAAAAAGAGAATGCGACATCAAAGCGTTGGTCGTTGAGGCGATCCGGTCGACGGGCGAGACGTGATATGGTTTAGAAATAGCCACAGTAGTCGCAACAAGAACTGTCGTCGTCTCAGGACAAGTTTGCATTCGCCCACGGCGATGCAACTGAGAATGTCCGTGTCGAATCCACAGTGAATTATTTCAGCGGAGTGTTACGTTCCATTTCAGTGAGCGTTCTACACTGTCTTCGCTTTGCCGTCGATAATAACTCACGCGACTGCCAGTTGTCTCCATAAATTGGCTCATTAGCTACCATTCTTATTCATAACAACATTGTATACAACCTTATTTTACTTTATTCAGGTAAAAAAAAACTATTTCGAAGGTTATCTGTTGAGGAAACCGTATATTTTATGCAAATTATTGAATGTTGTTGCCAGTTTTCATAAAAATTATTGTGGGGGACGTTTATACATAAACATGCAGTGGCCTACATTAATAGGCGTCGAAATTTCAAGTCTGGACGCATATAAATGTGTTGTGGTTACGTTATGGACGCCCCCTCCTGAAATAATTACACGTTATGCGAGTTCCGAAAATTACACAAATCCCCCTCTAGCGCTGAGCCGCTGAGCGTGGCGGCTCGGCGGTAATGGCTCGTTAAAGTTGATGAGAGCTCGCGCCCTCGTACCGCCTCGCTGCCTCGTCTCGACACCACCTTACACAGCTTCGCGAGGCGCCTGCTGACAGCTCGACTTCCTTTCCTGACATATAAAATAAGTTCGGTGGTTCCGATTTGCCGTTCTCCATAACATTTATAAAATTATTCTCAGAAATGAACGCGATAAGTTCATTTTAATAATACTAAAACAAAGGAATAAATTATCACAGGGTAATAACATTTTCTAGTTTATTATAATACTGATGTCTCATCGCTGACGTAGGTTCCACGCATATATCACGTCAATCCCAACATCAATGCTAACGCACTCGTTAAAGTTCAAATTACCCACATAGTTAGATATTCATGCAAAGTAGGTATGCGTTTGTACCGCCGATGTCGGTGATATAATAAATGTCAACGAGATCAAAATACAACCGGCGGGCGGCCGAGCGGTGGCAGCGAGCAATGCATTGCATAGTGAGGCTTTACCGATGCCTCTAATTATATCCAACGGGCCTCAGTGCCCGTTTACACCGAGACATTAAAATTAACTGCCGAGTGCGTTTGATCTTTCCATTAGAGCATCACTATAAATAACGTTCTAATAAAAAGACTACAAAGTAATAATGAGTCAATCCCACGTTGTAAATGGCGTGATATTTAAATCAATGTAGGTTGTGTTTTTCATTGTTTAAATTGACAATTCAACAGAAAGTACAAGTGAAATCCTTGATAATATCACTTCTAAAATCTTTCAACTGTGCCCTCTGTCTGCTTTAGCGTATTTTGGTATTTATGGAACGTTCCGAATAGTCTGCTTGGTGAAATTCGTTTAACTTCACTACCGCTTCGGTATGGGCTTGATAAAATTTCGCAACGGAATGGGGCACAAAGCGAGGTACGAATGAGACCAGCAAAAAGTCAACACGAGTTTTTGTTTATTTGTTACGAGATAAAAGTCGCTCGCGCTGCATTGTTCTACAAATGGTGTGCAAAAACAAAAGACGCGCGTCGGACGCCCGCGGACGACCGACATCGGTCATAATTAATTGCAGTCATTCGCAGAAATCTGTCGACAAACAAACACACCGGTCGGGTGAAATGTCGTTTTATCACTTGCCGACGTATTCATAAATAAATCTTAATATCAATAAAGTAACTCATGTCGGCTCAATTATGTTGACGGAAATATCTTGTCTTGTATTGTTAACATAGCCGGAGAAATAACGGGCTTGGATTTTGTATAAATATTTCAATGTGTACCGTTTAAATATCGCGATACAAATAGGCTTAGGATTAAAATAAGCTCGTAAAGTAAACTCTGGTCAATGCTGATTTATCTTAGAAAGTGGAGAAGAAATTTTAAGAAGCTTAGCTTTCTGTTATTATTTTTGTTTATTTATTCTGTAATTTATAAAATCTCAATAATCTGAATTGTGAAAAGGATAATTTAAAAAACTGTATACAATGTTAACCAAACAATTTTATGAATTATCATGTAGAATATATCAAAAGAAATACATGGGGTTACATAATTACTATAACGGGGGTTCGTTTTAGTACCGTACAATATTTATATACGGGTTAAACCTGTCTGAAATACCGTTCTCATATATTCTGCCACGCTCTAGTTACTACGAGGAAAAAATATATGAACGTGCACGTAACCATGTCTTAGCACTTTACCCATGGGGACGACGCAGTGCAAGCTCATAGTATCACCATGATTGAGTCAATAAAACACCGAGGCACCAAGGAGCGGCGTGATCACATGAGCTAATGCAACTATATTTTCTATACCTCACTGCTTCTTAGCTCCAAATATCTCCATCCTTTTCTGTCATTCGTATATAAAAAGAGATAACACTAAAACTATCGAAAGGATTGTATTAGTTGAGAGCATAGTCACTTCGGGCAAAGTGGCAATGAAAATCGAACGAGCTTCTTAACAGCGCAGTTTGTTCTATCCGTAAAAGCTTAGCGCTTGCCTTAAACGCAATGAACATTAATTTTTGCTGTACTCGGGAATAGAAATGTTATTTACTTTTATTAACAGTGTCTTGTAAACTGTTATAGTTGAATAGGCAAGTTTGTAACAGCTATGATATCATGTTGCTTAGCTGTACGTTCTTGTTCAAACTAAATCGTGTTCATTACTTTTAAGGAGAAGGAAAGTTCAAAGGGATAATATAGGAATACCGAACGATGTTAGATAATAGCTTTGTAATGAAAATAACTCGACTGGCATTTAAACTATATTGTCAACAAGAAGAACTTGTTTGCTGAATTATTATTTTTAACTTTCAAAGACCGATATCGATTGAAGTTTGAAAAGTATTTTAATCTTTTTGACATAAGATATGAACGAGTCTAAGCTTTGTATAAAATTTCTAACCTCAATTTGCAAGTGAAGTTCCAGTAAATACCTATTTATTGAAACGGTATAGTTATATAAGTTTTCTATTTAATAACAAATAAATAACATATTTTATAATTCATTCTTTGCTAAGGAGGTATACAATTGGAAATCTAATTATATCTGCCAATAATCTCAAAATACTTTAAAACCTTATTCAATTAGGTACGAATGAAAAAATATCTCATGTCATAAGTATCTCCTAACTGCTTTCTATTAAAGCCGATTTAGATATATATCTCTACTAAATGTAGATCATAATATGAAAACATTTCAACGATTAATATCCGCATTTTTTTCTTAGAAACAATGTTCCAAAAGGAAGCATTTCAACTTTATGATTGTACTTTCGGGCGGTTGTTTAATCAACCGATGTTAACCAAAAAATCAGGTCATTTGTATTCTAAGTCGGATGCGCACGGTACGTGTGTAAGACAGTGTTAAAGATATTTAATAAAAAGATACACTTTGTTGAAACCCGGCGTCGAAATTCGACAATATTAAAAATATACAGAGAAATAACAGTATTATTCGTCGACACGGCAGTCCGTTTCAGTATTGCCACTGCCTAGCATCAAATAAATAGAATCTCAGTAGCTATCAATAACAAACACATTTTAAGGATAAATTTATTTCATAGAAATATTTTTTTTAAACCAAACTCATGTCGATGATTCGAGTGTAATCTACAGTATCATATAGAAATACATACACCATCTTCTTTTTGCACATTCACATCTCTGTCATGATGGGATAAGAATATGAAGTGCCATCACCCAAGTTCATTCCATGGATCTCGTGAAAGGAGTCCAAGGGAGCAAATTTCACATGACAACAGCAAAAAGAAGGAAAACTCAAACCCTAAAGCAACCCCTCTCGTGAAAGTGATATATAGCAGGGCAAAAACTTTCTTTTCAGAAGAGATCTGCTATTAGCACTGTTGAATTGTCATCGCGAGGTATGTCTAACTCAATGGATATGCTTGTTTGAAAAACCTGTTTATAAAATTAAGTCTGCGTCTTTAAAAGTAAAAGTCTTTCGATGCTATGCTCAGTTATGTAAATACGAAGAATAACATAACACTACACTACAATGGTAGCATACAAATATACTATACAAACTCAACATTCCAAGTAGCACTTAGAAATCTTGTCAATTCGTATAAATCAAACATCCCGTGTCATCGCTCTGAGAGAGCATATATATTTACATAGATTGTCAACAGAACTAATCGATCAAAATGTATAATGAACAAATCTCATAGACCTAATAATGTATCGATATCCTTGAATATATTGTCGTCATTGACTTCACACCAAGATCAAACAAACAGACAAGCGAGGGTGGATAGCACCTAAGAAAATATTGTTTCAAATTAAGTAGGAAAAAACAAACTCGTACATGAGATAGACCCTTTTGCATTAGCGTTTTCTGTAAATCCGCTATTTTCAAATTCACTTAATGTCGTGATAATATAAAATTTATGTTAGTCAGTTTTAATAATATCATTTTATATTTATTCATGTAATAAAAATTAACGTTCTTGCTTTCTAGTTAGAAGTTTCTATTTTCAATTGAAAGATTACAGGTAAAAGCTAATAATCTAACGAATCTAACAGTAATTGTTGACATTTGTTGATGGTAGGTAGGCAGTTCATATGCCTCTTCCATTGCACTCCGTTTTTAACGATTTTGGACGTTGTTCGTCAATTCACTTCACTTCAGTCAATTACGCTTTGTATTCAACTCCTATTTTGCTGCCGATGTTAGAAAAGTGTTCACTGGAAAGGTTGACATCAAAAAACCAAGAGCACGTTATTCAATTAGGTGAACTGACCAGATCCAAACAGCCTTAGATACCAATAGAGGAACAAGTGATGAGCAACTGCCCCCGAGGAAGATCATCTCACAACTAGGGTATCACGACCTTCAGTAATATAATAATAAATATTGCGGACATCTAACACACAACGTCATCTAGTCCCAAGCTAAGCAGAGCTTGTGTTATGGGTACTAGACAACTGATATAAATACTTATATACTTTTTTTTTTTGTAAATACATACATATTATACATAGAGTAATGAGGATAACGTGATGAGGAGGATGTAAGATAAGCCTGTGACGTCACATTTGTGGCATATTGCAATCGTAATCATGGGGTGTTATCCTTAAAATGAAGTTTGGAGATCAGCAGACGCCATCCCTGGCCATTATAAGCGGCTTCTTTTAGTTGGTGATACTTCAGTCCAGTCCAGACTACGATGTCATACATCCACTTCCTTCGTGGTCGACCTCCTGCCAGGTATTTTTTCTTCTACAAAGCCTCAGGAGTTCATGTTGCCCTTTGTATGAGTCCAAAGAAGGTCACTTTCCTTTTCACTATAATAGCTAGTATAGTATAGAGGGAACCTCTTCCACTTGGCTAGCTCCAACACCTTTACGTTGAATGTAAAACTATTCCACGGTATTTTAAACATCTTCCGCAATAATCACATCTCGAAGGCTCGCAGTCGAAAACAGATGTCTGTCCTTAAGACACACGTCTCACACCTGTACAACAGTGTCGACCAAACATAGCATTTCATGACGCGGTGCCTCAAATTCTTCTAAATGGTAATAATATAAGACTTATATTGCAATAAGACATATTTAATAGAAGTTTGTTCAAAAAAAATATTTTACTTTAGTAGTCAGTTATCCTTTATTACCAAATGACGAGTCTGTTCACTTTTCTCTCTTCAATAGGAAAAAATAATAATGACATTTACTGTTTTATAACATAATAGCAGTATCGCACGAAACCAAATGTGTTAAAATAAACAATGACGCTTCCAATATTCCATTCGACCTACATCATATCAAAAGAATGTCACAGGACAAATCATCACACGCTACAAAAAAGCCTCCTATCATTATGACGTATTATTAATCATTTCGTACAATACACGTCAGTTTCGTTTAGGGGAGGAAATAAAGGAAGGCTTGAGCCATTATCCCAGTGAAATGTTTGGTTTTATGGCGTTAGAAGGACCTACATATGTCGACTATGAGGATAAGATAGATAAAAGGATATTTGTGAAACTTATCTGAAAAGGAATTCTTGAAACGAATAAAGTTTGTTTCTGGGTCTAAGGCTCTGTCTTGGAACTTCTTTCATAAGGTTTACATAAAAGATGTTTTCACATTTGATTGTTTTATTGATATGGTTTGAAAACATGTCTTTAATAGAAATTTTTGTGTTTAATGGAACGACCAAAGTGTAAGACTATTTCTAATTTTCATGTATTATTTTAATACATAGTTTTTGGGTATAACTTGATTACGGTAAAGATCGAATGAATGCGAAATCTTAATGAGAAATTTGTACATACTTGATTTATTATTTGTTTTTCAGTTACTACAAAAACATAAATAGAATTCGATGGATTCGATTCGATTTCAACAATAAATCGATTATGTTTGGAATATATCGTACAGTAGACTTCTTTTTTTAAATTCTATTAACAGTGTGCATTCCATAAAATAATACCCAAGTGAATTCATACATTCATTCATCTTCTAACCCCAACCTAGGACATTTTTACTAGATCCTACACACTTCTAGGGCAGTACAACTCTGAATAACCGACTGTACACTACACTTCACCTTTATCCTATTTTTATCAACACAATTTCCTGTAAATTTTCAGTGTCATTGCTAACGGCCGCCATCTGATTCATGTAAAACATCGCATTATGCGTGTCGCAGGGGTCGTCGTTCGCCACGGTTGCAACAACTCAATTATGTACGAACCTAAAATAACAGTCTACAGATTGTGGGTGGTCCCATACCCAGAATAGATAGATCTAAAACAGTAATAAGCGGATCTCCGTTTACCTTTGATACCGGATTGCGACGATTGTTTTATGTTATTTGAGATATTGACCTAGTTTTTGTGATTTATTGAAGCTGCTGTAGTTCTTTAATAATGATTGGGTGTCATGATTGATGGTGTTAGTAGCTGTTGAATATTTAAAGTTCTTCGAAACCCGTAAGTTTATTTGTAGTATCTTCTACTTCTAGTGTAACTCATAAATTTAAGACTTAATGAAAAGTGTATCTATGTCCTCTGATGACATTAATATGTGTGCGTTATTAAAGCTCTCTCTCCAAAACAAAAAAAATGTACAATTTGTAATTTATCATATATGGACAATCGTTAAATCGATACATATATGGACAATCGTTAAATCGATACATATTTTGTTGTCATGTAAAACAAAGAGTACGATTATTCTTACATGGATTTTAGTCATTTATTACAAAATTGTGAAATTATATATATGAGTGTAGATATAGGTTTAAAATGATGAGTATGAAACAAAATTGATACCTGTAGTTTATGTGATTTTGTACTACGTGAAGATCTTATCTAGAAGTAATTATTAAAGTAGGTATTTCTACACGTTAAAACAGAGTTTAACGAATGAAGCTTATTACCTGTAAATAATTTAGGCAAAGTCTATAATCCTGACCTAGCACACCATAATTAATCATTGTTTGCACATACGCTATTAGAAAGTGTGCTCCTGTCAAGCTAATCTTCGGACGCCATTTTAGATCCATCACCTCAGCTGCTCTCAATGACAGCGTCACGCTTGTTTGAGATCCGCTTCCTGTCGTCGACTATGTTTGTCTAATTTCCGAACTGTGTGTTCACATAAAAAGGTTTTAAAGATGCGCCAATTGATGCAAGTCATGCGCGTCAACCGTTTTTATAAAATATTATGATATTAGAAGAATAAATATTGGGTCATTTCAATCTCTCTGAGAAATTGTTGGTTTTATATTCTTAAGAATAAATGTTCCGAACACTGATCCTAAGCTTTAAATTGAGGGCCACACTCGAGTAGAAGTAGAAGGTTATCGGAAAGAAAGGTCAACCCTTTTAAATACACGATCGTCTATAATTAGTAATAAAAAATACAAAACAATTACCTAATTTGCTTTGAAATAATTGTATTATAACCCATTTCGTTTCGTATTGAATTTTAATGAACAAAATCTTAAAAAAGAAAATGTTTTTACCGTGGGAAAGACGGCTACGGCATGAATGGGCCAGCTCAACCGGAGTGATACCACGGCCTCACAGAAAACTTGTGTGAAACATCGCCTGCGATGTGTTTCACCGAGTGAGTGAGAATACCAGAGACCTATACCCCAACTCCTATCCCCCCCCCCCCTATCCCCTTGCCCATCCTCCAAAGGCCGGCAACGCACTTGTGACGCCTCTAGTGATGCGAGTGTCTATGGGCGGCGGAAATCGCTGATATGTCTGCTCGTTTGAGCGCTATTCTACAAAAAAAAGTGTATACATTGGAAATTTGGACTTATAAACAGGCTTTAAATTTCCATACTATTTCGTATATTCAATGGAACGTTACGATACGTTTGGATTATAAAAAAAAACTCTGTTTGAAATTCATATTTTCAATGTTTTCAGTTGTATTTATTTTTCTATGTAAAATGGAAGAAACAAGTTGATTTAATGCCATAAGATGTGATGATAACCTGATAATAAATATATCCTGCGAGATTTTGCTATTTACATCACTTCGATCTACATAACGATATTTTATTCGTATGGTTTAATATAACCTGTCTGTCTTTGTATATAAAACAATATACAGTAAAATGTAACAGTTCCTGAATCTCTGGGTGCCTCATATCCAGTAATGATTTTATAAAATAACGGTGCGATATACAATATTATATATCCTACTACTATTATAAAGGCGAAAGTTTGTAAGTATGGATGTATGTATGTATGGATGTTTGTTACTCTTTCACGTAAAAACTACTGAATGGATTTGAATGAAACTTTACCACAATATAGCTTATACATCAGAATAACACATAGGCTACTATTTATATAGATATAGCTTCGCCTCGCGGCGTTGCCCGCAGTTATCATCGTACCGCGGGTAGCACCGCGGGGTTCAGCTAGTATAATATATATTACATTTAAGTTAAGTATAAATACTTGGCAGAAAGAACTATGACGTATAGTATTACTTTTACAGCACAATTTACTCATAAACATGCCTCAGAAGTAACCAGATGACAGGTGGTAGTTATCACACAATAATATAACTAAACAAATTGACAATTTAGCATTTCTCCCACAGTGATAGCAATAAAATAAAATCGGGCCGGGACTGCACGGTGTTGGAGCACGGTGCTGTCCAAACTACAATTTATATCACAGTGATTCATTCTACTGTTGACAGTTATGGCCTCAGTCGGATATTGCACTTTTGCTCTGTAGCCCCACTCCTGAAATATGGTTTATAATAACTGAAGACAGCACTCACATTATATTGTTTTAATATGTATCTCAACCTTAGCGTACCGTTTGAGTTTCTGAAACACTGCTCTTAAATTATAAAGTTTTCAATAAAAATATTCTTCAATGTTGTTTTTTGTTAACTTTCTGCAACTGCTTTCCGCTCAGTGCAAATATGTGTTTGCATATGTCTGAATACGGATCGTAATCATGACAATAACATGTTGTTCTATAAATCCTCCATTAACTACCTCTAGAGGTCCTTGTACACATCCCTAGAAATTACATTATGTTATTATTATACGTATTTTAAACTGTTTAATGTTGATGAAGGTAAAAGAATTCATGAAAAATTTCTTAAGGCAACTTTCTTTTGAACAAGCATGAAAAACTTATTTTACCTAGGTACACGCATATCTATTAAGAACTTTGAAGTCATTTTGATTTGAGTATAAACTGTCAACATTAATGTTAGTTTTTTTCTTGCTTCCTAAAAACATATTTTTTATTTTCTTGATTCCATAGCGCATTTCATCTTTGATTACATTCAATGTTAGCTTAGCTTTGGAATGTTATCGTACAATCGAAATGTAACCGGCTACTATATTTTGCCAATTCATTGACAAACTTTCTATTGATTAGTTATTCAGAGCGACAATACGGTTTCGTTTACGATTCACCTAAATTGACCTTTAGATTGAATTGAATTTAATATAATAGGACTCGTTATAAACAGTTATCATACATCTCAAAACTAACCGGTATCCATAAAACAATAAACTCAATTTATAACTGCAGCACTTTTATGTTTATTTATCCCACGTTTAGTTGAATCAAGTTCCATAAAAAGTTCCGTAAATTTCTATCGAATTGGACAGTTCTAGGACTGATCGTTCATCCCGCCCATATTTATAGCAGTTTGATTTATTTTGTTATCTCTTTATTGCCCGTCTAACGACAAGCATTCTACTTCGAAGATTAATCACGTACGTCAACGTGATTTAGCAGAGCAACCGATATTTAATGTGCGCTATTTAGATAGAATACGATCCCTGTTTATATTTAGACGATCCACTAAGCGGTTAAATGTCCAATCGTCAAGGTAATAATTCATTAAACACCCGCAATAAAATAACCATTGAAGGAATAACAAGGTATTCTATTGTCAAAGGAATGTTGTTATTGGGATCAGTGCAAACGTGTTAACAACAATAATTATTATCACACCAGATATTAAATCCTGTGATCAGAAACTATGATTTCAAAGTTTTGCTTGAATTGCGTCGACATATTTCCTTTTTTTATTACATAGTTTACTTAACTATGGTAGTGTAGGTAACAGCACTTATGCCCAAACTAGGCCAAAACATGTATCTTTGGAAACAGTATTCAGTCGTGCTAATGATGACCAAATATGCATTAATCTATTTATTTTCAAAATTGAATTTCGTTGTAAAGTTCAAAAGACAAGGTACAATAGACAGTTGACAAGTGATTCTCTCGAAGTTTTCAAATCCGTTAGCCTGTAAAAACTAATTTATATCTTCATGGGCTCATTATTTTTTAACAAAAATAATATGTAAAACGATCAATAGATAAGCAAGCATAGTATTACGGATCATTACTATCTATCGCGTTGATGGGCGCGTGTTGAAAATTAAAAGGCTATTAAGTGTCGTCCCACGCGCAGCAGGTTGCAAAGTTTGTTCCCAGGCATTGTAAGTAGTACCTTTTCATATACTTATATGTACTATGTAGGTAAAAAGACCTGCAATTGCGCGGGTCGGCCGTCGAGACAAGACCGTGGGCGGCGGCGCCACGGCTGACTTTGATATCCTAGACTTAGCATTAGTGTTGTACCAGATATCAGTTTAAACTGTGATTAGAAAATCCAATGTTGTAAACTCCAATAATTATTATATCGACCAATGATCACCTAGGAATTCAGCACTTTTAGCCGGACAACCTAAAACCAGTCTTTATTTACATTAATATTAATATTTCTTAGTCACTGAAAACATTTACTTACTGTTAGTTGTCAAACGATTGCTTTACAATGTTGTTTGAAGTTAATAATTTATTGATATGTAATGGATTTATTTAATCGTAAATTTTGTATATTTTAGTTTTGAAACCATTTTAATGAGATCTTTTGTTAGATAGGTGGTACTTCTTTCCACGTTAATCAAGACTTGACATGCATTTATAATGTATTAGTGGATCTTTTGCTCAGTTCAGAATTAAACTATTGTTTTTCATAGTTTCATCATAGCCTTAGTCATCATTTTAAGCCAGTACACAATATATACAACATAGTTCTTACCTGTAAACTCTCTCCTTCTTTTATTAACTCAATTGAACCGTAAAATATCAAATAATTAAAATATTTTATCAAAATACATTTTTTTTATTGTATAGACAGACGTATCGCCTGATGGTAAGTGATTACTGCCGCCCTTAGATACAAGTGCGTTGTCGGCCTTTTAAGAAGGAGAACGCACTTTTCTTGAAGGTTTGAAAGTTGTATTGGTCCGGGAATACCGTAGAAGACAGTTCATTCCACAGTTTTGTTGTGCGAGGCAGGAAGTTTCAAGATGATGCGGATGGAACTTTATGATTATGATAGTTGTTATTCACTTGACTTGGGAGTTGGTCTAGTGCTACTGATTGTGATAGTGGTTCGAAAAGATGGAATTACGTTAAATTGTCCTTGGTGGGGGCAAATATTGTGTGATGAATCATTTATTTGTTCTGTGTCTGGGTGTACGTATAATTTATCTATAATACATGTTAAAAAATATGTAAGTATTTTATTTATTTATTTTAAATAAATATTTCGGACATCTAACATACAACGCTAAGTCCCAAGCTAAGCAGAGCTTGTGTTATGGGTACTAGACAACTGATATAAATACTTATATACTTTTTTTTTGTAAATACATACATATTATACATAGAAAACACCCAAACTCCGAAACAAATATTTGCAGACCATACAAACATTTGGTCCGACCCGGGAATCGAACCCGAGACCTCAAGCTTAGCAGTCGCATACGCTACCACTACGCCACCGAGGCAGTCAAACAGTTTTAAAAAGTGTTATCTCTGACTACTACTGGAGTCACACGCCCGTGTATGAGGTGTGTAAAATGATTAGTAATACGTAAGAATTTATTAATATAGTAGAGAAGATAATAGAAATCAATTGCTTATTATTTTATGCTTTGCCGTTGCAAACCCAGTAACTCACAAAGGAGAAAAAAGTACCCGTATTCCATTAGTGAAATAAAATAAAATGACTTAATAAAAGTGAGCCACGAATGTAAATCATTGAAACGTCGACATACACGTTCCTGCTTTTTGTACTGTTGTTTATGAAAATGAATATTTAATAACCATTGCACGAATGATGACGTATGTTTGGGGGTTAATACGGAAACGATATTTATGTCTGCTTTAATCATGTGATGAATGACGCTTTGCAGCAACGGTTATACTGTGACCGGTTGACGTGAATGGTTCATTAAGGAAGATTATTGGTCGATAATAAAATAAAACATCAAATTTATTTTGCAAAAGTTGCTTAATTTAATATTAATCATCAGAATATATTTTTATTACTTACTAGCTTTTGCTCGCGGCACCGCCCATTTGCTTATCGAATATCGCCCTAATCATATCGGGTTAATATATACACTTTAAAATAATGCTGCATTCTATTGCTAAAAATGTTCAAAATCGGCTCAGTAGCTCCAGAGATTACCCTCTACCACCTCTCAAACTTTATCTATATTATTATACATAACTCATTTCTTGTTTTTTTGTCGTCGTTAGTTAGATTTGTTCAGAAAGAGGGTAGGTGAACAGTAAGAGGAGAAAAATATTTTGTTTTTACTTCCGAAACTTAATATTCGACCGATTTTCTTTTCTAAAATGTAATTCAACATGTTTGTGTTTAGTTAATGCCATAGCTATTATGGTTTTTGATATAACTAAATAATCATGTTTCGTAAGAAAAATAAATTAAAATCAAAAATTTAAAAGTTCTTAGAGTATTCAATTCTTCAATCAAAAAAACTAGAAAGCTCTAAAAAAAGTAATGACTTGAAACCAGTTTCGATCTACGTGTACGAATTAAATAAGAATTATCTAATATTCTACATACCTGTATTAATACATTAATCTCATATAAATTACTTAATAGTAAACGTGATACAATGCAGTGTCTACCATCACAGCAATATATTAGCCGTGGACTAGCAATTAAGGCTCTGGACGGCTTCGTTGAATGTACCACCCGCCCTCTTGCCACTATTAGCATAATAATTTTCACTTATGAATAGATATTAAGGCGTTATTGCACTTATAAATATTAACCGGTGATCTTAGCTAGTTTGTGGGAGTGGCAGAGTGTCTTTAAAGACGATTTTCATGTCACTACGCTGACAGGCGGAATGCATTCACTTCAAGGAAGCTGTAAATGGTGAATGATTGGTATAATTTCTGCTTTAATGAGCTTTTGTGATGAATAAATGTGTCTATTTATGTGTTGATGTTGGCGATTGGTGATTAAAGGTTTTTCGATTAACTGCGTAAAGAGCTTTTAACAGTCTATCATAAATAAAATTGAAGTCCCTGTTTGTAATGTTAAATTAACAGCTTTTTATTAAAATATATACTTTAGCATATTCGATATTTACATCAAAAAATTAGTTTTATGGAAAATCAAATCAATCAATCAAAGGTAAGTTGTAGTCCGATTTTGACGGACTTTCACTGGCAGATAGATGATGATATAAGGAGTAACAAGGATTATTTCCATGAACTTATTTATATTCACGAACTATAGTATTATAATATATCATGTACTATAGTCACAAATAAAAAGGTATATCGATTAATCGGTTGCAGCTAGTCTTTTTTAAAAATAATAATTACTACATATTGATTTGCTCGATTTATTACATCTATAATGAAATGAATGAATTTATAATGATCATGTTTTATTGGTTCTATCAGCATAGTGAATAAATTCATATCGTATTTAAATATAATTGTTACTATTAACGACCATAATCACTTTACTATTCAACATTGACAGTTACTGTGTCACTAAATTTATGATAACGAATGGCAAGTTACATAAACTAGAACTAAATGGGAGAACGTTTTTTGTTTTTTTGGGGACCCCATTACATGTCATCCACATTTTATATATTTTTTATCATTAATTTCATCACGAAGACGACTTGAAGACTCGAAGACTTGATAATTGAAGACGATAAATACTTGACATTGGCAGAAATAGCTGATCCGAGTGATTCGGCTGGTTGCCATTTCATAAAAGTTAAAAATAAAAAAACTAAATGAATATTTTTTTGGTAACTATACCTTTGTATCGCATGAATAATATTATGTTAGGACCTAGTGTGCCTGTAACATTTTAGTAATTTACTTCCTGAATTAAATCAAGTTCTCACTAGGCTAGCTAGTATACTATAATAATTCCTCTCAAAATAAGTTTTCAGCAGTATAAGTAATAAGGAAGAAAATCTTTATTGAATTACTTTAAAATTAGTAGGTAATACAGCTAGCAGGCAATACTGATTGTAGAATCACGTATAGAATATTTACTAAGTCAGATGAAATGGTATCCAAAGTTAGATTCTCAAGATGATTGGATACAATATAATATTTATGCCCAAGACGTATAAACCAACTACTCTACCAAATATCAAAAGAAACCGACGGTATCGATAACCAGTAATGAAGCAATTTCAATGTAAAAATCTTCGCCCGCTTGCTCTTCAACTCAACAGAAGCAGGTATCGGTGCATAACTGTGATAAAGTTATAAAATCGCTTGGTGCGGTGCGTGACCACACTTCCAAACGTTCCTATCTCTTGGGGTGTTTTATTGAAAAAGTTCAAGTCGTGACGTGACTGCGTAAAGACACGGAACCCAGTGAAATAAATATGAATAATATTAACGTCGGTGCCTTAAAGAATTCGGTAACATTAAGAACGAAATATTCGGTAAGGTGTACTTTATGAGTAAGTTTAACCGAAGTGCTATCTCATGTAAAAGTAGGGCGAGGTACGGACTTATTTATAACCGAAATAAGATTTTATCTATACATTCCATGTGCTCCTATTTTGAATATTAGTTTTAAGAAATACTAGTATTGCAAAAGGTAAAGAATTTCTGTAAGCTAAAACATACAGTTGAGATTTTTTTTTATGTTTTAGCTGCCAAAATGATTATGTTCTGCCTGATGGAAAGCATAAGGAGAATCTAGGAGAGGTGATCACTATCCTCAAAGCAAATAAGAAAAATGCAGTATGGTGACCCACACCATGGCGGCCTAGTGAGATGCTTTTTACACTACGCTTACAGGACCTGCGATCAGGTTCAGGTTCCAGGTTTTGACCGCTCGGCACAGGAAGAAAGAACCGAAGCCATGAGTATGGGAGCGTATGTCTACCATTTCACCACTTTGAAGCGGTGACTTCCAAGGCCGGTACGTGTTGTCCTGTTTGGGAAGGAATAAGGGGGACCAGTTGGAAGAGCTCTTCAGAACGCTCTCAGTGATAAAGGAGATAGAGGACTGCCATACAGACGATATCTGTATACGTGTAAATTGTGAAAAATAAATAAACGAATAATATTTTTTCAATACCTACTACATATAAGATTTGTTTATTGATTCTAAAGTAATACAGCCCGAGTGAGTAGGAACTTAGGTGTTCATTTTGGATTTCTGTTATAATTAAGTGTCAAAATCGGACCACTTCAAACGTAAACATGATAACACTATCGCGCAAGCTGGCGTAAAGTGACATGCGCTTGCAAAAAGCCAGAGTTTCCCACTCAATAGTGAGGATCATTAATCATTTACGAGTATTCGATTCAGTCAAAGTCAATCAATTTTGTGACATTCGCACTGTAAGCGTTTTGAGAACGTTTTGTTTACGAACTATATTGAACGAACCAAAGTACCTAAGACGTTGCGAATAACATATTCACAGCTACTATGTTATTTTACTATGGGATCACAATGTACTCCTTTGTTTTTATTCTGTCTGAATTACGTATCATTATCGCAAGTATTTATTAAACGAAAACTTGACAAGACTAATTAATATATTGTAATTTGTTTATTTAAAAAAAAAAACCACCCTAGTAATATTTCCGTGTCCTGACTTTATAAACATACATGAAACGGACACAAAAACACCCAGTTCAGAGCACACAATTCGTGAATCACACAAAGTATTGGGTTTGAACTCACAACACTCAGTGTAGCACAAAGCAACGAGGTAAGCGCTTAAACCACTAGGCCACCTTTTCTATCATTATTGTCATTGAGGATTTTATCGTATTTAATGCCCTTGTATTATTTAAAGTGTGATATAAGTAGATTTGCTAATTAAGTCACACTTTAAATAATACTAGAAGTTTATTTAGAAGAACGTAGTTGAAGGTTTGTACTGTGTACAAAGTCAATTTTAGCATTCTGTAAACCAATGTTAGTTAACATTGGTTTTGTATGATCAAGCATTATGTAAAAGTAAAGAAGAAACTGACAATATTATCTACTTCAAAACAAAAAACAACTGCTGCAACACCATCACTGCTGTTGACTCGTTGCCTCGCTTGTTACTGACAGTTCTCTTTTCTGCAGCCAAGCAGTTATTGCATCTTAGGAAAATGAAATATTCATAATTTCATTTTAATAATATTATATCTTTGTTACGACTTCACTTGTATCTTTTAAGATTAAATGTCTCTTAAATACACCCCGTAATAATGGTCAATTCACTTTGCTTATGGAAAATAAAATAATGACGAATATATATGTGGATGAAGAATTTCCTACTTCGAAGATTCGATGATTGAGGGCACACATTATGGGCCAGTCTTTTTTTATTGATGTCTGTGACATATTATGGTGCCAAACCGACAAAATAGCTTTGGGCAAGCGCTTTAATTTTGTATTACCCATATTTTCATTCATAAAGTGATATAATAATAAATTAATAATAAAAATATATTCTATATTCAGTGTGAAAGATTTCTGTGTTACGTATCTTAGGAGTAAACTTAAATACAACCTTAAAATTAAAACCAATTTTTAGTTCTATCTTCCCAAAAAATTTCAATTCTTTAGCACATTGTTAAGTAAGGTCAATATTTTAATTTAGTGATCTGCCTGATCTAGGTAATACCTGTGTTTCAGGCAGAATATAAGTATAAAATAAGTAAATAATAATACACAATGCATTAGCAATATAAAACTTCTCACCGAAATTGTATCTCGTAAATTCTAGAATGACAGTGTTGCAAAGATCAAGCTATGTTTTAAGTACTGTAAATTAAATGTCAGGCAATTCAGAGGTACTATTTACTAAGTACATAACAACATTAGTATTTACGAAAATACTTATTTAAACGCATCATTAGCCTATTGCAGTCCACTGTTGAACATAGAATTCTCCAATTTTTGTTTATATTACAAAGCGAAAATGTAATAGTTATTGCAGCCTATAATTACAGTAATTTATACTAACAGTAAATACAGTTAAGTTCTGTTCTTTCTTACTTTTATTTAAACAAAAGTATCATACGGTACTTAACGATTACTTAAGGTAAAAGTTGATGCAATGTCACGTCTTCTCTCGTAGCGCTCAATTGACTAGATGTGTTCAGAACAAGACAAAAGATAAGGCATAATTCATTATTGTATATTGAAAACGACCACTCATAGCAAAAATACAAATCTTTAACAGTTAGTAATTTGAAAACTTTAAATGTATTTATTTAATAAAGAGTTCTTAAGCTAAAATATTTTAATTTTTGTGTTTATCACATTTATGTACCTTAAAATTTTAATGTACTTCTTATGTTTATTGTTTATCTGGAACTTAGTCACAATTTGTGGATTTAATATACCTACTCTACAACTTTTAAATGAATTTATTCGTGAAATATTTTTGTGATTGTAACTCCATTTTAATATTACAGTTAAAAAAGTTTGTATACACATAAATTTATGCTTATAACATACCAATTGTGGGCTTCATTGAAAACTTACAGAATTTCACATAATGTATATTGTACATACAACTTATAAAGTTACCGTTGAAGTTATTGAGTATAATCTTACAGTAGATGCCCTATGACTGAAACGACAATAATACACATGTACCTAGAGAACTCGTGAAAAACATAACCAAACATGAAGAAAATGAAACAAAAGATTGAATCATTATTTAAACTAATAACTTCGCGTGGAAACTTCGAATAAAAATATCTTAATTGTAATGGATGGCGTGTTTTGTGATACCGCAATAATAAATTACCTCGTAATTATATCGCTCAGACTGTGTTTACCATAATGAGTGAGATAAAGTGGGACAGGGTAATTTCTCCAACATTACTTTAACAAATGGTATAGAATATATGAACGCTATGTGCTTAATGTTTGTTCTAGTGTCTAGCCATTTGTTCAAAGTGCTAACAAGCTCACATGTGTAATTTCACGAATTTAACTCTTAAGTGAGAAGTGCATGCAATAAATAAGTTGTCATTTAAAGGTGAGAATCTTTTAGTTTAGTGTTAACGCTGGGATGAAATTGTTTCTGCAATTAACACTATCGTACCTTGTAATTGTGCTTCTAGAGAAATATAATAATCAAAAATTCCTGTTGTTTTGTTGCGAATTGCCTTAGCTTTCGGGTATACTTAACTTTTTTATTATCGTTATTGTAGACTTTTTTGATCTCCTGGCTATAAAAACAGGTTTTAGCCTACTGCAGTTGGCCAGGCGGGTTGACATAGGGACTGTATCCAGTTTTCCTACTCTTTTTTTTTTTTTCATAACTTGTTTGATACTATTACGCATATGTAGCGCTCAATCTGTCGAGCCTTTCTCCAAGGGTGCACTGGCATATTAAACAACATTTCATTTCATTGTATATTACTGAAAGTGTTTCTGGTTATTTATTAAAAAATATATAATAAAATAAACCTTTATTGCTGTTAAATTTTATCTTCTTTAACTAAACGTTACTATTTAAAGAAAATCATAACAATAGTGATAGAAACTCCTAAATTAACTTAAACTAAAACAAATTCTCGGCATTCGGCTTATCTCTCTTCATAACAGCTTGTCTTTCGACAAAAACCTCTTTCATTTGTTTCTTTCCGTAACCAATCTGGCCCAGCTACTTGCTTCAAGTAGTCTTCCCATCGCTTTGACTGTCTTACTCTACTTCTTCTGCTTTCTCTAGGGTACCATTCCGTTATTATTCTAGTTCATTTCTCTTTCTTCTCTCTCATCATATGTCCTGTCCAACGCCATTTTAATTTTCTGCATATTGATTGAACTTTACCAAACTTAGTCTTTCCTTTGATCTTTTTGAATTGTAATTTATCCCTTCTTCTTACTCCCAATACGCTACTCTTAATACACAGATCACCCCCAAGGGAGTGATCTGTGTCTTAATCTCATCCTGACATATATTTAATTTTATTTATTAACTATCTGTTAATGTTGTGTTATACAGTTTTATACTTTCAAAATAATTTTGTAATGTAAAATAGTACCTATGTACTTATCAATTATTTATTGTGAAAGTTTGTCTTGGACATTATCAGAGGCACATAAAATGATAAAGGATATCCAAAAAAATATTGCTGTGCTCTAGGGACAGGAAGAAAGTTTTATTTCAGTGAAACGTAAATCCTAACATATTTTTTTATTAAATTGAATATTCTATTTCATACTACAGGAGTTGCATACGAAGTAAGTCAGTTAGTTAAATATTTCGATGGTCCCTATTCATTTTCACTTACTGTTTTTTAACACAATGAAAATTTTAAAAATCCGCAGTTCTTGATTGTTTTTTTCATCGTTAAACAACATTTGAACTGTTTAACTGAATAGTAGTCTTTTTGCAAATCCGACATTATAAAAAGTAATAGTTTTACTATAAAAAGTAACAGTTTCATTATGAAAAGTAATAGTTTTATTATTATCACGTATAATTAATGAAAAATTTAAAAAGTTATTTCTGTTTATTTCTATAAGACTGCATACATTAAAGTTGAGAGTATTTCTGTTGTTTGCCTAGACGATTTGTTTGTTTAAAGTGCAACGTTGCGTATTGTATTTTTATTTTCTTGCGAAATCAATTAACGGCAGTGTAGTAGAGAACGTTTTAAATTCGAATAGCCTTGTTAGAGCTACTAGAAAAGAAATAAAAGTTATTAGCACTGTTTCACGAGCTTCGATTTGCATTCTTTGTTTTTATCTGTCGTACTTTTAAAAAGCAGGCTTTGTTATTATTATTAATCTACCTATCTTTCTAGCCTTTATTATTCCCAAAATTATTTAGGGTCGGCTACTAGTTCAACTGGTTTACCCTGAATATCACTTATATAATAATAATAAATAATAATAAATATTTCGGACATCTATTTAACACACAACGCCATCTAGTCCCAAGCTAAGCAGTGCTTGTGTTATGGGTACTAAACAACTGATATAAATACTTATATATACTTTTTTTTGTAAATACATACATACTATACATAGAAAACACCCAAACTCCGAAACAAATATTTGTAGATTCCACAAACATTTGGTCCGACCCAGGATTTGAACCCGAGACCTCAAGCTTAGCAGTCGCATACGCGTACCACTACGCCACCGAGGCATTAATACTTACTAATGTATATACGAGTATATAGCAATCATGGAGAGACCAGATACCGTAGTTCGTGTCGTAATCGTAACTCTCATCTTATACCAACATAACGCATTTTCCTTATAAAGAGATCCATGACGCGTGTAGAAGCGTGAAATCCTAGTAGTTTTGAAATTCGAGTATTGAAATATCTTTACGATATTTTTTTTATCTTATATCGAGTATCAGACAGATCAGTGAAAAAAAATCTACTCAAAAATCGAAAACAATTCATCCTAAGTCAATAAACCCGAAACAAGTCCAGAAGCAAAAGTAGAAAAATCAAATACTAAATTAAAATTTCAAATCACTTGACTATTAAATCATTTAAAATTGTTAAACTCCCGCATTGAATATGAAGCGAATATTAACTCAACAGTAAAGTCTACTTTGATACTTAATAAACAATAAAGCATTGTTTTCAGCAGCAGTGTTTAAAGCATTTTATCAATAAGTGGTAAGGAAGTTGAACTACTATCGGAAGTACATCCCGTCCAAGTGTTTAATCCGTTGTGAAGTTCAACTTTAAAGATAAAATAATGTACTTCCGAAAAACAATATCTTTCTTCCAATCTTAAAGTATGCTTTAATAATGCCCACGCACATGTATAAAGTTTCAATAAAAATCAAAACCGATTAAGGCTGGGTTATTGATATTAGCGCTTTTTATGATTGCATTTGTTTCCTATAAAGTATATCCAATAACAATCTAATGTGTATATATTCAACTTGTAAAAAAAAAGTTTAGTATGCAAATGTGTGGATAACTTTTCTCATATCGGCGCTATTCCCTTTTGTTCATATTTGCAAAGTGCTTATTAACTTTCATTTTGTATTTATTTTGATATTATGTTTGACTTCAAAGTTAAATTTAAAATTCATCAGTATTTAACAGGTTGCCAGCCAAACTTGTGTTTTAGAAGTATTTTAATAAAACTTCCTTTTTGTTCAAGTTTGACTATTAAAAATCAACTCAAAATGTGATGTATTTTTTAAATAACCCACTTTGTCTAATGTCTTGTTTATAGAAGAACCAAATAAATACAAAAAAGACATTCCATTCTCAAATATTCGGTACGAAATGTAAAAATGCAAACCGTAATATCCCGTGATCCTATGAAATTAGATCGTTACCGGGTTTCTTTTAAAATAATTTGGATCTGTGCCAACAACCGTGTGCTCGCAACTGGTGGTGGATTTAACCCTTAATGCTCACAGAATTAAAAGCTCCCAATTCTATTTACCGTCCGCTGGTTTGCATGTTAACAAAGAACATAATATAAATATTCTTGTGTTCCGATGGCAGCCGGCTTCCTTGGAAATGTATGGTGCTTTTTATGTTTTTAATGTGTACCAGTGTGTTTTTACGGTCTGTTGTTAAATAAAATGACAGGACTGGGACCTGTTTCATTTAAAATTATAATAGGCATTTGAATTATTTATTAATTGTGATATTGTTATAGCATAACAGTAAAACACTATTACTATAAAAGTACAACAGTAAAATTGTATTACTCTTGTAAGGACAAGAGTAATAGTGTTTTGCTGTAGTGCTTTTAAATTCAATTTATATTATGTTACTTTAATATCGTAATAATTTAGTAATATAAAATGATGTTAAGCAGTCATAAGGAGTTTTATTGTAAGTAGCCTTTGAGTACTGTAAATTAAATTTAAATAATATTTAATTGTTCTGTTTTATAAGGTAGATATACATGCTTTCTAAAGTAGTTCTATATCATATATTTATACCCTAGTATAATTACCTAATCGTAACTACCGCCGCGTCGCTCATTGACAACTACATCAAGAACTGCTAGAAGTTACAAGTGAAGAATTTTAATCGCAGTCAGAATGTTTGTATAAATAATGTAGACATAATCAGATGCTAAAAATTAAATTTCGTTGCCTTCATACTATCTTCAAAACAAAATAAAACTTTGGTTGAATAAATTTTCTATTTTACGACACTTTTCTATTTAGTTGTATTCCCAAAGGACAAAGTAACAAAGTTCCAGTTAAACTTTCGTTGTTAAACATTTAGCTAAGTTTCTATAACAAGTTTCGTGTCGTTTACTACAGAAAGAAGATCATAATAAGGTAATAATAAGAAAAGTTTATATTAAAACAAACAAAACTATCGTGTCGTGACACAGATCTAGTTTGTAAGTTAAGCCTATAAAGTTCCCGAGGGTTGACCCTTTAAGCATCTTTTAAGCTTCCGTGGTTCGAACGTCACTCTTTATAGCCTATAAATTTTGCACGAAAAACGTAAACTTTTTCGGCTACACGGGAACTTTGCATTATTTCGCTAACTCGGGTAAAAGGGGGAAAAAGGTGATTGCTATTTTGTATGGAAAGTATTGTACGCCTTCCGGAGTGTCACAAAGTATGGTGGTAGTTAAGATAAGGTTTATTTGTATATTTTTGCTTTGTGTGACGTCTCAGAATAATAAATTTGGATGTCTCCGATTACATATTGTTAGCCGTTAAAATATAATACATGTAGGAATGTAATAGCATATTTTATAGCCTTATAAACAGAGGCACTCATAGCACAGTTGCACTCGGTGATTAGAAACATTCATTGAGGATAAGCAATCACGGCGCGTTCAGTATCTGGATGAGTGACTGCTGGTCATATTACTATGAGTGTCTCTGTGGTTCGGAGGTCATGTTAAGCAGTCGGTCCCGGTTGTTCTCATAGGATAACAGTCGTGAAGCTCAGTTGGAAGCCTTTGGGCGAATTGAAAACATCCAAATGTAAAATTTACACAGCCAACGTTATCTTACCACTCCCCAACCCGTACTCGGCCAGCGTGGAGACGTATGGCCTTAACCTTCTCCTGAGAGGAGACATGAGCCCAGCAGTGGGACATTATGGGTTGTCGATACAAACAGTGACAGAAAGTTTTGAATTGTGTTTGTGATCAGATAATATTACCATTCCATTCCCATTAGCACCAAAGCTAATAAAAAATAGTTTCAAATCTTGACAGCTTAAGTTAAATAACAGATTTTGATGTCAATGAAAACTATAATCTAAAAGGAAACAATGAATGTAAATAATTCAGTACTATTTTTGTAAAATTATCTTATGAAAAACAAAACAGATAAAATCTGAAAGTAATCAAATATATCGGTATGTTCAAGAGTCGATCCAATATCCAATCGGTCGGGCGGCAGTCGCCTCATCGTACAGAAATATTGCATGCAATAAAATATCGATACAGGAAATAGGGAAGCAATCGGTACCATCAGGAATCCCGGACAACGGTTGGAAAAACTCATATGAATTCGGATAGCAAACCCAATTGCCTTTCATATTCAATACCATTATGATAATTCCGAACAGCCCACATAAATCTTTTTTAGGTAAACATGATAAGTTAATACATACATTAAACATGACGTTACTGTTATGTTATCGTATACATTTATTATTTATACCGGTGAGGTAACAACAACGATTGTCCCTACTATTTAACATTGACCATTTTAAAGGTGTCTAGAAAAAAATATGGTTTAAGTAAAAAATATTAGAGGAACAACCAATGTAGTAAGAGATGTAGCTTAGACGTACTTAATGCTAACTAATTACTACCCAAAATTCAATTGTTGTATTAATAATTCGTTCAAAATGCAATTTTGATCCACTCTCGATCTGATTAATCGATTAATGTTTTATAGTTTTTTTTGCGTGGTTAAGTATAAAATATTCAATGTTGATTAAGATATGTTTATAGCATTGTGACCAAAAGTTAATAGGTATTCTGATAGCTTTAGCCTCACTTTACTTTTTTTTGGTAATTTGATTTTGTTTAATCATAATTTTTCTATGTACTTTTTTTATAAACAATAGCTTTTATACACTCAATAGTTTCATTATAATACCTTGTGTATCTGACTTCCGTATTCTAGATATTGTGCGCCACTCAGACAACGGCGGTATACGCTCGATTAGCAGGCACACCTCAGCTTGCGAGTAAAGGTAAATATGTAAAATGAACGGTGCGAAGCTAAATTAAACTACAGAGTTAGGTTTTATTCATCTTACTTTGTAGAAAGCCACCTTCTTATACAAGCACACTTTATTCTGAAGACGGGATTATTTTGGTCGTATTTTTTATGATAAGTAATCACATAAAAGTGTATTTTTAGAATGTTAGGGACAGATACATGTTGATTTCTCTTTGTCATAAATCCTTCCACATTCATACCTTTATGATTTTAAGCTTGCAGAAAAAAAATCGCATTCTATTAAAAAGAAAGGTACCGTAAATAAATTTAATACGAATGGCAGTGTGGATACGAAATATCCACCAAGTGCAAAAAGGTAGTGTCTAAACCAAACCATATTACATTCCATCCATTGGTTATATAATTTATGTAGATATGTAGTGAAGGTACCGGTAGATGAATGGGTTCGATCTCGTCGCGAGGGGTGGCGTATTGCTCTGTCTGTAAGCGATAGACGCTCTGTCAATATACATATTTCTTTTATGATCAGTTGTTTTGTTGCTTTTGTTTGTTGTAAGCCTGGCTTTTTCTATTGTTTACTTTCTTCTATAGTGACTACATTCTGGAATTAATGTAGCAGGACTGAGTGATTAAGAGTGATTTTAATTAAGGCCACATTCTTGTCTGTTTTATATTATTAAAAAAATATTTGCAGATCAAACAGACTTTTGATACGATCCGGGAATCGAACCCGAGACCTCAAGCATAGCAGTCGCATACGCTACCACTGTGCCACCGAGGCAGACTATAGGCACCGCCAATAAACTAGGCAAATAATATATTCAAAATCGTACTTCGTTAATACTCTCTGCCTATTTTCTCAAGGTTAAATAAGCAATCTCTCAAACACTCGTGACTCATGAGAAGGATTTTTAACTTGAGAATAAGGTTTTTTTTTAAAGTTCACTGATTGCTTTTCACCAAGTTAAGTAATAGGCGTTTTGTTTACATGTAATATATTAAGTTATTTATTATTACTCAGAATAATTCAAAGTTTGAATTCATACAAACAGTACATAACATTGTTATATTTAATAGTACATATAATATAACACAAGAATACAGACGTAACCAACGCACAGTCGAAGGGAGGCTGAGTGAAATTGACAGATTTATTTGCGTTCGGATAAACCGGGATTGCGACTGGTTGCATTTTTTACAACTACCTTTCCCAACTGTAGGCGATTCATTCGATCCTAAAAATTAGCTGCAGTTTTATTCGGTGGAGTTTTCACTCGCCATGTTGGAATTATTTATTAGTTTAGTACGACTAGGAATAGCTTTTGCTATTCTATTAATTAATTCCGTATTTGTTTGTGTTTGATGTTGTTAGCTTTTATGACGTAGTTTCAGCCAATTTGTGGCCAATATTACCAGATCAATTTTCATATTTTATGTATTTGTATTTTATATTACGTATTTTATGTTGATGGATTTCTGATAAATGTTGATTGTTATTTGTTTCATATAATGCAACAATACTATTGTATTGTAATAAATATTTATTCCAATTAGAAAGTAGTTATATCTCCTTATCGGTATCAATATTTTGGTAAGAGTTGAATTGAATCTCACTTCAGTAATATTTTAGCTGAATATACGAACAAGAAAATGTTGCAGTATCTGTCGTATAAACATTATCGTACGTTCGGACCTTCGTAAATATCGTCCCACCACAATTTGGTTTTAACGGCGTGTGTACAAACGGTGTTTCCAACTACATTACGACAGGGCACAGTGCGGGAAGGAAGCGGTAATTTCCCCGGAGATGCCACGTATCGACGGACCACCTCAATTGTTGTCACAGACATATGGACACAGTGCTTTGCCGGTTGACGAACTTAGTTAATAATGCAGTATTTGAAGATTAAGAGACACGGAAGTAATTAACGAAGACATAATATATGTATGATATATATTATATGTGTAAAAACTGATATTCAGGTAAAACCGGTTGAACTGGTAGCCGACCCCAAATATTGGGAATAATAAAGGCTAGGAAGAAGAAGAAGAAGATATATATACAGATATGTTTAGTGTTTATAAAATTTTTCATACTTTTTTGATTCATATTTTTTCAGTCTTGATTAGTTTCGAACTTATTGTTCGCAAGGCTAATAGGTTCCTAAAATACAAAAAAAAAAGAACTAAATGCAGTATAAGTAGATTAAACATTTTATGGGTTTAATGTGCTGTTGGTTGATTTAATCTATTTATTTTGATCACCATAGTTCTAAGGCCGTATAAGTTAACATAATATCATACCCATATAATAAATTTAATGTAACTCTGTCTGTCTGGCTGTTAAGCTTTTACGGCTAAACTGTTAAACCGATTACAATGCATTTTGGTATGTAGATACTTTGTTTTGTTATTTCAATTTAAGTAAGAAAAACAGTATACGGTAACTAAAATGAAACACCTATAAAACCCATATTGGAATTTTTGAGGAAGAGCATAGGCTACTTTAAAGAGGGCTACGCGGTAAACCGCTATAACTGATAAATACGCAGGCGGATCCGTGGGCAAAAGCTAGTTTAATTTAAAATATAACTGTGGCGACTTTTACATACAGCGCAACATCGCCATCTACCACACTAAACTACGGAGCAATGTACAACACGATGAAACTACCAATCCTGAATCGTGCAATAGAAGTTCTCGTGCCAATTATTATGTATACTGTATACGACAACATCAACCGCCAGCCATGATCACCTCGCCTGGTCGAAGGATCCTCCAATTGTGTTGAAGGGACATATCTAATACCCTCACGATAACTATTACTCGTACATTGTCATATATTTTTCAGATAATATGCTTATTATTTTTGTTATATCGGATACAACCATGATTCATCAACAGCGCTTATTGGTCCAGGTAAGCGCCATTATTTAATAGGACGAGTACTTTTTTTTTTTTTTTTCGATAGAGGTTGGATGCACTTATTCACTCGTATGTTATGCAAATTCATATCAACGTTCAAAAATGGATCCAGAAATACAGCTGCCTTGTAGAAGGAATAGAATTTAGAATATTTTTAATATTACTTCACGTATGAGGAAGTACTATTTGAAACAGTATGTGGCTATGTATTTATACTAACTGACCCACGTAATTTCTTTTCAATTTCTTCTCTCTTTTCAATCATGCTCAGCTCCTATTGGTCTAAGCGTCATATTAACTGTCCTCATGCACACTAATATACTCGTAACACACATTTTATTAAGAAAAAACTTGAATCTCGGTTGGATAGTTTCGGAGGTCAACGTGAAGCGTGAATAGGTATGCTTTTGGTCTTAGTACTAGCCGATTCCACCTCATTCACCTGCATTTATGGACACTACTATGCTATTTCCTTAGATCTTAGTGTGAATACAGTCTATCACATTCCGTAAATGTTATTTTATTGAACAGAAAAACACTTTTATTTAAAAAATACAATGGTAAAAAAACACTTAAAATGTATTAACAAGTTGGTATATACAGCTAAAGTACTTATACGTACAGATGAAATAATGATTTTATAGTTCAGTGCTAACTACTTAGTTTCAAGTACGCTCAAGTTGTCTAGCTATTATATTACAGTAACTATAAAATCAGTTTAATCAATATTGTTAAAATACCTACAGAAAAAACCTAAAACAAAAAAATACCCCTCCGCTAATTCAAACCTGCTCGGTGATTTTAAAAAAAAAACTTGACAGTAGTATTAGAATTAGTCAGGACTGATAATACCAGATTCTCATTCACTTCATTATTCTGAAAAAAAAAGTATTTTTTGACGTGACAACGTCTTATAAATTGGTTTGCCGGATGACACTTCAAGAAACTGCGTTACGCTCCGCTCACGTTATGCGCTCACAATGAGAGCGAGTGAGAGGCACGCGTCCCTTCCACTCGGGCATGGTTAGCCCGCCTAAGAGCGAGAGAGACAGACATAAAAAGTGAAAGGCACGTGTCGAATTATATTTAAAACGTTAAAATTAATGTTTTAAATATAATTCTTTGTATAAATAAATGTTTTAAATTGTTACTATTATTTCATCCTTCTTCCTACTATACGAATGAATATTCACATTAAAATTATTTTACCAATAAAAGTCGTTGTCACGTAAAACTTTCGCCCGTATACCGACTTTACAGGCAACCAATTTTTTTTTATTTATCATGTACCTATGATTTTAATTAGCTTTGATGCATTGTCACTAATTATATGAATGTACTCAAACTCAAACTCAAATCATTTATTTCCATAGGCCCCAAAAGGCACTTGAACACGTCAAAAATACAAACATAAAAATATAAAACAAAACTCCTAATACTAAATGCACTGAGATGATTTGAATTACCGGAGCTTAGACTGATTTCGATTCAACTCAAAGGTTTAAATTGAAATCAATCCAAGTACCAGCTCCGATGGGTATTGCATTGTACTATACGGCCGATGGGTCAGAACTACCCGCAGAAGGTTGCGCATTAACAATTTTAATACTTTTTTGATATTTATTTAATTTGTACTAATTGATCACTGCATTAGGTAAATTTTATTCGTACATTGGTATATAAAAAAAATACAATAACAGTTTTCTTCACGAATAAAGTAGTACATGCGCTAAAGTTCGCAGAGCCTATATTCAGACTCGCCAAGATACGTTGGCCGTATAGCACTAAAAAAAAAGTGTATGTTCTTTCCTTCAAAAACTTTATAACGTGTTTACATTAATATCAGTAACTGTGATAAATTAATAATAACGCATTATTAAAGGTAGACAGGTAAAGGACCGAAATGATATCGGTTCAAGGGAATATATACGTATAAAGTTCCTGCAAGAGTGTAGGCAGATATAAAGATCCTCCTGAGACAAAAAATAAAGATTAAATCCTATCTTTCAAACATATTCTTACATGATGATTATAATGTCAAACAAGTTTTGTTATCAGCGTAAGAACAGGGCGCCTGAGCGTGGGCGTGCAGCTACCGCACGTTGATAAAAGCAGTAGCATAATGGCATGTTCTCGTTGTTTTATGAATAATCTGTAGTATCTACTGATAGGTTACTCCTTGTCTTTTGTTTGTGTTTGATTTTCAATTTGCTGTTCTATAATCATATCAGTCAGTTCAAGCAAATAGTGAACAGTGAAATATTTTGCGTTGCGTCACTTGGTATTTGAAATATGTTTAATATAAACTAATGAGAATACCTCAAAGTATTTTTTCATATGTTTAATAATATTTTTATGAGATATTATTGTGATATGTGGAACAAGGGACAATTGAGAAACATTATGAATAAAAAAAGACTCAAATGTTTAACGACAAGCCAAGAACCTGCATAATGAATATGTTAATAAAGCCATATAGAGTTATTTTCGCCAGATTAAAACATTGAATCCTATTGCTAGTACAAGAACCATTAACAGTGACCACGTTATTCATAAACGTGATATAAAATGAGCAGCGATTTTGTCTTATTTGGAATAATTATAAAAATAACAAAAAATCGCTGCTCATCTTAAATCACGTTTATTAAAATGGGACTCTAAGAATTTAATTACTGTACTCACAACAATTTCCTCAGTCAAATATATTCGTTAATTACTCTGTCAATGAACCAGTGCGTGAGCTACTGCAAAGGTGTTACTCTCTTAATGTTATACTAATTCTAGTTATTATTAATCCAATTACATGTAAAATACGAGTATATCCCTGATACCCTAAGCATGAATTGTCTTCAAACTTCGTTAGGTGAAATAGCTTTCATCTTGTATTATACAGCAATCTCATCAAAAGAAACATTTCTTAGCAACAATATATAGGAGAACTTTGCCTTTTATATTCTTTCTCTATTTAAGTTACTGAAGTCGTTGATATAAACAATAGTCATTGTACAAATCCGTGGGCTGGAGCCAAATTAATGAGGTGCAGCGAACTGGCATCGTTACTCACATAGGATTATACCACGCTCTGGTGTAAACTTACTTTATTAGGCAGCTCCTTAACTCTGTTTTTCTTAGGGTTGTAACTGTAGCATACGAGATCATAACGATACTAAGAATAAACCCTAATACTTGTAGACTTATAAAAATTGTCACTAAATGTTTTCTTGTCATCTGCGACATGGTCTATGAAACTCTTTTTTTAGCTTTACTCTAGATTTGAAAACGTGTATTTGTTTTATATATCTGTGTGATAAGTTCTAAATAATTTATTATTATACGAGAACCAAGCTAATCTGTTGAAAGTTAAAGAGTCTGAGTTGAGGCCATATTGATTAACGCTATGGGTGTTATGTAAAAGTATTATATACAATTAGCTAAAATGACTGAATTAATAAGAATAAAATATTTTATGTGTAATCCACACTAATATTATAAATTCAAAAGGTTACTGTCTATATGTTACGCTTTTAAGGCTAAACCGCTGCACTGATTTCAATTAAACTTAACATGGAGATTATTTGGTTCTTGACAATAGACGCAGGTGACAACTGATAATACGAGTATGCAAGAACAGGCAAAAACTAGTAGGAAGACAAAAATGTTATAAAATTAGTTTTTGACAACCCTGTATAAAACTAATGTAGTAAGATTTCCTTGTTCCTTTGATATGTTTGGGATGAAAGTTTAGCATTGATTTCTTGAAGCAACCCATTAAAGGACGTATGAAAAGACTTTTGGATTTAGCGGAAATAATGTGTATTTTGTTCACATCGGCTATGGTATTACTTAAGATGAAAGTTTCACCAATACTTTATGAATATAGTATATGAATCCTGTTTATTAGAAAAACATACTTTTTGTGTGAATAGTTTCGTAACCAAGAGAAAGTTAGAAATCCCTATTATGAATCATAAATAACTTCTTACTTTGTTTTTTTTTCATGTGGTAAAAAAGCAGACATATCGCCTGATGGTAAACGGTTACCGCCACCCCTGGATTCCCGCAACACCAGAGGCATTACAAGTGTGTTGCCGGCTTTTGGAGGATGGGGAGAGGGGTTGGGATATGGGCCTCCGTTATCCTCACTCACTCGGTGAAACACAGTGCTGGCGCTGTTTCACACCGCTTTTCTGTGAGACCGTGGTATTACTCCAGTCGAGCCAACCCATGCATGCCAAAGCGTGGCTCTCCCACGAAAACGATTTTTTATTATGTAGAGATATTCAATGTTTTGAATCGAAATTAAACGAATGATAACATCCTATCTCTTTCAGAGTTGGCTTAGACAGATCAGTTTGTTAGATGTTGCTACTAATTCTATTGCAGCCATGGAAAGGGGTAATATGTTAAAGTTATTATCTGTTAAATAAAAAACGTAACCAAAATAGAAAAAAACATTTTTAAGTGTAATTGCATTATTTATTAGCGGAACATTATCTTCGACGGTAACAGTTTCATATACGTATTTCAATGTATACCGTAATAATAATCATCTTCCTAGCCTTTGTTATTCCCAAGATTATTTGGTGTCGGCTACTAGTTCAACCGGTTTAACCTGAATATAAGGCTTCGAAACCATGAGGGTGAACTGAATTCGAAAATTGAACTAGTTGTCAGTGTATTTGAAGGCACTGAGTTCCCAATAACCTTTGTTATAGATGTTCATGACAACCGGGATCGACGGCTTAACGTGATATCCGAGGAACGGATGGGAAACACCGCCATATACCACACTCCAGGTTACTACTAAGAATTTCTTGTAAGAAAAACCCACCAGCAATCCGACCTGGGAATCGAACCCGAGACCTCTTGATAGGCATTCGCTTACGCTCACCACTAGACCAGGCAGCACACCGTACTAATAATATATAAAATAATTTATTCGTTATGGAAAATTAAATCACTAGTAATATACGATAAGACCTAATGTAATGAGTGTTTATTAACTAGGTATAATTAAATGGTTACATTAATTTTATTATGAAACTTCACTTTTGACAGCGTAATCTTCTTAACGATTGCTAAGCGCGGCTGAACACTATTTCATACAAATTTAATCAGAATTGGAATTTTGATGATAAATCACTTTTAAGACTTTATCGCTATATTTATGATCATACTAGAAAATAATTTATATGCCAGATATGAAACATGGCGGAACAAGAAACTGTTGCAACAGAGAGCTAAAATTAACAAATATGGCACATTCTTGATGTATTTTATTTATAAACATGATATTGATTAAGTGATTGATTCATGTAGTGATGAAACAAGAATAAAGAGTGCCAACACGCCAGATCATTCATTAGGTTTCCTAAGAGGTGGCTAAGGGAATAAATTAATACCTGGAACTCACTACCAGCCCACGTGTATCCATCCCACTATGATCCCGGGTCCTATATGCGGAGCGTGAAAAAGCATCTCACTAGGCCGCCATAGTGCTGGTCACCATGCTGCACTGTCCTTGTTTGCATTGAGGATGGTCACCACCGCTCCTGGATTCTGCTGGTGCTTTCCATCAGGTAGGGCAGAGTCATTTTGGTAGCTCAAATAAAAAAAGGCCTTATGTCAGCCACAGATTACCGCCAGTCTTTGCCATCTGCGGACCATTAAAAGATGTTGAATGATTATATTATGTCCTATATTTTGTATATCATATTTTACTAAAAAGTCACAACTTTTTCTATTTTACTCGAGTTTGTATCTTGCACGGGATTCATAGTGGGGAATTTCACAGTGGCTTCTCAGTTTATATTACCACCTGCGATAAGGAGACGGTACTAGTGACAGTACAAAAAACAGTCTAAAATAAACTCTACCCCCACCAATTTACGATTCAATTTCCTTTAGATTGTGTCAATTAATTTGAGACTTGTTTTAGGAATTTGCGACTGTTGCAGAAGGAACTACAGGTACCTGTAATGTAACGAGAGTTAGGTAACTATCATACCATATGAACACTACTGCAGTTAATAATGCAGTAACTAACCTTTACAAATAATGTCAAGTCGCTAATTGCATAGGAAGTTAAATAGTACTACGCCGTTAAAGATAATAGTATTTAGAATAATTAAAAGTTATGTTTTAGCTTCATGTATTAATTAAATAGCAACTAGACCTTCTTTTCTATGGCCGAATTTCACTGTTTAGTAATGTTTAGTTGGAATATTTTCAATAATGCTTCAGGTACTTTAACTGCCAGTATTTAAAGTATTATGACTCACATGAGTTAAAGTATTAATCGGTAAGAATTAGACTACGATAGCGTGTCTAATTCTTACCGATTAATATTATCTATACTATCAATTGAAAAAACGCATTGAGTGCATATATGGCATTGAGTGCGTTTTTTCAATTGATTGATATACACAACAATCAAAAAACAGACTCTTAATGGACTAAGTTCATTTAATGTTAAAAATTATCGTAGTTCAAACGATATAAATATTGTGGTTATAAGGGAATATAAATTCTAAAGCCATTAAACAATTTATTCTTAAAAGTTAAGGAATCGTGTTAAAATTGCATCTTGATTTCTGATTACAAAAACAACATCTTCGCGCTTTGTTAAAGTATCGTTAAAGATTTAATTTATTGGTTTATTTAGTCACATCACGTAGCCACTGGTGTTAGTGTTAATCTTTGATATACAATACATGTCTAACTCTTATCACTATTTCCAAGATCAAATCATAACAACATTTGTCTTCATGAACAACTTAACTCATGACTGCTCAGAACAATAATCGAATTAAATAGTAATTTCGTTAGAAAAAAAAAAAATTAAACATCATAGCAACCGAGATTTGTATAAATACATTGTAATAAGGACTGGGGCTGGCTTCGTCCGAATACTAATTAATTTTTCTTTTTAACTTAAATAAAAATAGATTAAAGGAATGAAAAGACGGCGACACAGTCGTTAGTAAAACTACTTTTTATTTTTATTTGTATGTTGTACCCGTTATATCTTATGAATTTATGTTGGCACCTGTTGGCACTCGTTATACATATGTAATGTATCCATCAATATCATCAATCTGTCACAATCCACTACTGGACATAAGCCTCTCCAATTAGTCCATACTTTGTCGGATATAACTTTAAGTAATTTGATTAAAGCCTTTTCGATCACTTTTGGGTGTCAATTTATCGTATAATTTTAAGTCATTTAGTTTTTATACAGTATAATAAAATATAAAATTCATAAAAATGAGAGATTATCATGTTTATTACAAATTCGTTCGTTTTCGGGTTTAATTGGTGTCCATTTATCAAAACAACAAATAAACAATGACAAATTGGTAACTGTGCGGTACAGTTGTACTTTTGACAATTAAGCCACTACTGTTCTTTATTTAAACGTAAAAAGAACCTCATTACTCTTAATTTCAATGTTATAATTATGTGTTTTCGCGTAAACATCTAAGCATTTGATGTTCAATGAAAGAACAGCATATACTAGCAACATTTTTTTTAAATCTTTTATAATTAAACATGATAAAGCACTTAAATTGAAAAATGTGAAACAGAAACTACTATTCGGTCTTTCGGTACCTTCAAATTGCTTGTTGCAAACTGCTAGTATTTTACAACGTACATCGACGTTAACTGACATTGAACGCCAAAACCTTGTCAATTGGGTTGATAAAATTTGATGGGGTTCAATACATGCCAGCCTCGTTGGTTCAGCGTTCTTTCACTCATGTTACTGTCATTCCGTCCAATCGAATTTTCAAGGGTGTACCGTACTCAAAAACGTCTATGAAGCTTTTAAATTCAAAAATCAGTTTTAAGCCTGCAGTAAGTTAGTGTGAAGTTTATAAATTGCAGTGTCTGCCGTAGCATGCGGTTATTTAAGGTTAAAGTTTAATATGCTATAAAACTATGATTTTAAATATGCTTTCAAGAAAAGCTTAATCAGATTTTATATCAACCCTGTGTTCACTTTAAACACGTACTAACATCTATCAGAGACATGATTATTTGCTAACTTAGTTGTATAATAAAATACAGTTCAACCTAATAATAGTATAAGGTAAATAAAACTGTATATATTAAATATAAACAATAAAGGATAAAGAATATAATATCAAAACAATAAAGACTTTTTTTTTAATTCTCTCAATTGCATCAAATGCGTCGACATCAATGCAACTCCCAAATGCCATTGTTGACTGTAGCAGAGGGTCCCTTGTTTGTTTAGGTAACTAAGTTTGGCTGCGACCCCGGTTCATTGACCAACTATTTAACTTTACAATATTGTCTAGTACGACACATGTCTAACGAACACAATGGACTGCTATTATTGGAGCTCCAATAGCTCGATTTAAAGATTTTTGATCTGTTTTTTGGAATAAAAACACTGAAGAAGATTTCACTGGATGGAAAATCGCCTTATTCGCTTCGTCAATCAATCCGAAAAAAAAATAAGTTCATATTAGTTCATATGTATATCTAGTCATATTTTTACAAAGTCCTTTCTATAGGCAAACTGTTGAAAATATTTTTTATAACTACTGGTTTACATTTAACTTATAAATTTAAGGTTACTGTTTAAAGTTATTAATAAAATTAATGTTTATTGAGTTAACGTTTGCTGTTATAGTTTTATCATTGTGGATCAGCCAGTCATTGTTCACCTTGTTAAATAATAATGCGAGGAGATAAATAAATAAAGAAATATTCCGGACATCTAACACACAACGCCATCTATTCCCAAGCTAAGCAGAGCTTCTGTTATGGGTACTAGACAACTGATATAAATACTTATATACTTTTTTTTTTGTAAATACATACATATTATACATAGAAAACACCCAAACTCCGAAACAAATATTTGCAGATCATACAAACATTTGGTCCGACCTGGGAATCGTACCCGAGACCTCAAGCTTAGCAGTCGCATAACCACTATGCCACAGAGGCAGTCAATAGAGGATAGTACATACATACCTAATTTCAAACCAAATATGACGTCATCTTCTTTTGTTACATGGTTCCTGATTAAACGAAAGATTTTTAGCACAATCTAAAATGAGATTAGTCATTGCGCACGTCCCTGTTTCAGTTCCTATAATTGAGGCACAATAATAAACACCAAACATGTCACGTTGCCAAGTTAAATGAACTCCTAGTTCTATTGTCGGCAACTGTACTAGATCTCGTTGTCCAAATGAAATACAGCATGCTTTTGTCCATCCGTGATTGTTGATTGTGATTTATGACGATAGAATAACTCTTTAATCTTGTCAACTGGTTATAATAATTGTAAATCATGCTTCGCTCATTTGACAGTATGCTTGTAGATTAGTTCAGAACATTCATAATATGGACAGAAAATAGGCTCATTTAATATTCACAGGGAACTTTCTTTTCTATTAATATTAATATCAGGAAGAACAAATTCTCTGTTAAAGGTACACAGGTCTATACCTACTGATATATCTTATTTTTGAAGTTTGTAATAAACTTCTGTAATATTATTAGTATTTTAAACATTATAGCCATCTGAGCCTAACCAGGCTCCAAAATAATCTTCAACTATTAGCAAACAAACATTAGCTCTAGGGTTTTTTTTTATTTTATTGGCTTCAAATTAATCATCACATAGACAGATGTTGTTCTTCTAAAGCAGTGAATTTTCTTCTTCAGCCTATCGCAGTTCACTGGCAATAAATAGGCCTCTCCAATCGCAGGAATATAATATTGACATTACTTTCAAATTTTCAAACAATTTGTCAAATCTACATAAAACCATTAATATGTTATGCAAGGCGTCGACACAAAACTCAACAAACTGTCTGAGCGAGGAGTCGAACCCACGCACCTGATTTGCAACGTCTCAGAGAAGGTAGGTGGAGCGGCTCAGACAAGTAAACCCCACAGATTATTCTGTTCATCACGCGAACTGTACAAATATTTTTCTAAAATTTACTGTACACTACGGTTTTAAAATATATTAATAAACACAACATTTATAACTTGATAATCACAAGAAAGAAGGAATCTTGAAGAGGTAAGACGAAGCAAGACAAAAGCAAACTAGTGCTTTGTGCCCTCATCTCGCCTCCGTTCTGCATTATATTTTAGCCGGCGAAAAAGAATGTAGAGCACGGGTCAAATAAATAATTTGAGTGTGTGGATTGCTATCACTATTACATCATCTTGATGCAACTAAGAAAATTCTTTAAGAGGCACTTTAATGAGGTTGTAGTTAAGCAGACATTGATATATTAAGATGTCAAATTTCATTTCTGAGAAACAATAATAAGTTTTTTAAATGTCGAAGTGTTCGATAATTCCTAATATCCTAATTACAGAATACACCTCCATTCCGGCGTGGGCTAACGTCAGCAAGATCACGAGATTCCTGCATTTCTTACTGCATATCAAATCAGAGATATGAATAAATTCATCACGATATCTTTGCGCTATTTGTGTCTGTTTGAGCCTTATTGTGACAGTATATGGACCCTTTATTGCGCTGAATTGATTGATTTTACAGATGGTTAATTCTTGGAAATATTTAATACTCGTAAAAGTACATAAACTATACACACAAAGTTTCTTGCTCTAAAACCTAAACTTGTAATGTTGACAGTTAATGCTTTTACATTGTATCTAATCACCATTTTTGGAATCCCTGAAAGGCCTAAAAGGGTTAAATATGGGAAAAATGGTATTTAAGTTTGTCATTTTATAATTTAGAGACATAAAACAGAATCAATAAAGCGAACGTAAATGAATACTTACCGAGAACCTGATAATCTAAATCAAGTTATACTCGTACCTTAACAATAGTGATCGCGCCTCATGACTTTCGACTAAACAGTGTTTGCTTATTTAGATCTTGCTTTATATATTTGTAAATGCTTTAAAATAGCAATGCCTTCACTGAATAACAACTGACTTAAAATGAATTTCTATTTTGCTCTACATATGCCTTTAGTAATTAGTCAACTAATTTCTAGGACCTATGTGAAAACAAATAAATAATGTACTAAATTATAATATACTTAAAGTATTATTAAAATTTCAAATAAACATACATTAATTAATTGAGCCTGTCAACTCAGTGAATTGTATTTAGTTTAATTAAAAATATCAGTCAATATCAGTATCGAATTGTCTAAAATCGTTTATGGATATAAATTTATATATACAAATAAATTTTAAGAAAAACGTTGTTTGTTATTAAAACATTTTAATTAAAAGTATGTAAGGGGAATTTGTACGAGTGAGTGAAAGGTGCAAGTTAATACTATCCGTGAGCATCAACAGTCTTTTATAGCCCATTTCTGGACATAGGTCTCATTAGATAGCATAAAATAGAATATCATGTCGGCATTTCATATGTTCATTATTTGGCACGTAAAATAAATACTAAAACTTTTCATGTTAATCCAATCAACTATAAATACGCACTAAAATCAGTACTTGCACATTTTATAGTTCACGTTGTAACCATTTAGGGTCATAATGAGGTACTTTTACGTTAGCTATAATATTCTAGCCGGTTTTCGGTTGCAGACTCACATAGGAACCGTTACCTGCTTATAACATAATAATAATGTCTTACCTAACGATTATAGTACAAAACTACCATTGTCATTATAAGGTGTCAACTACAGTGATAGCTAAGCGTTATTTTGGGACAGAAAATTCGGTGTATCGATAAAGGTAATTAACAAACCTTCCTATAATATGCTTGACCACTTTTTTTTGTACGGATATCCCGTCGAATACCACTGACCGGTGGCTATATCGGACTCGAACCGACTAAAAACCGCACACCGTCTCAAGTACTAGAAGCCGGGGACCCAGGTGCACCCTCGAAAGGAAATCCTTGGAACCCCGACTGCTTGACCCCTACTTTTTATTTTTACTTCTCCCCCAAAGCCAATACATTTTTACATTTGTCGCTGTTTTTCATCTTGGCATCTGGAAATCTAGAGTCCATTGAATCCAGAATCAACTCTCCTCCGAGTTTGTCTAATGAAAGAATAGCCTTATGTTGCTTTATCTTTGAGACCACCCCGATTGAGTCGGCGTATTTATGCTGAAACCGAAACATGCTCTGTTATGATTCAAAATTTTGGAGAAGATATTGATAAGATTAGTATAATATTTAATACAGCAGCCTGTGTACAGTTACCATAATTCGGTAGGAGTAATTTCCTTACAGGGTGTAATTAAAACTAAGCGTGCTATATGTTTCACTGTCTCGCGTGAGCGGGATAGAATAAGTGTGAGAGAAAGGGAAATGCTTATTCTAATTTCTAACTAGGGTTAAATTATATTTACTTCGTGCAGAATACATGTGACGATGCAAGTTGAGCACACAACTTCTACACAATGTTCGTATCCACGAGACGAGTATTTGAGTTTTACAAGGCTCCAGTTAACTGGCTGTGGGTGGAGATAGCAAAGTTTCTGTGTTTGGAATGATTGTTCGTGTTTCCTTTGATAACATTCCCGTATTTGTTACAAGTTTGTCGCAAACTCGTTACAGCATACATATGCACATGTGTTGATAACACGAAAATGGGATAGCTGACAGGAGAATAACGTTTATAATATTATATTAACCGAATACATAATTATAAGATTCGTACTGTAAGAGTTCATAAGTTATACTTTGTTATACACTCATTAGTTTAACATTCTTAAGATACCCGCGTAATTGTTATGTACTAATGTTCATAGACTGTAAATTATATAATATTCATATTTTTATTCAGTACGTTTTACTTTAAGTTAGATAATTTCTACCTCTAAAAACATCTTTTTATCTAAATAATTAAAAAGTATTGGTCGAAACCCGTCTGAACCCTTGTCATTGTGACTTTTATACTATAGGATGTGAATGGGTTATATTTTGACATATTTTTTGCTATTATTACATTTTTTTATAAAATGTAGAATGTAAGAAATACCGATCTTGATTCAGTATAACGTGAATAAATTTATAGATGTCTCAAACGATCCGTCTTTTAGATTTGAATAACTCATCGAAACTTCAAAGAGGTAATTTTTTTTTTAAGGTTTTGATGATTTTTTGCAGTCTTTATATAGCTGACGGAGGTAAAAAATACTAAGTAAAACTTCGTCCGTCAAAACTTCAAGATATGATTGACTATGGCATATGATTGACAATATCAATACTTCATTCATATAGATTCATACCGATTAAAGTACCAGAGGTCAAATCACAGATCCATTAATCTTTCAAGCCCAATAAATCGAAATTTTTAATGTATTTAACATCCGCGACCCTTTCGTTTATGCTTTTAATTAATGAAAGATGATTCGATCGATATAATGTTTTAATGGACTATCAATATGTATTATGTTTATGTGTGCAGTGTCCACGGCCATTAAGGCCGGATTACACCTGTATAAGCCTGTAGACATTAGTTTCGGATCACATTAACCGCATTAGTATCGAGTAGCTGATATATGGCCATAATCTGTTTGTGTGCACTAGAATTTATATTGTCTGAATTACGTTTTATGTGGCAATACGAGGTTTTTTTTGGGATTATGTTGATTCATGTTATTGTTATTGAAATAATATTGAGTAATATTAATTGAAATTTGAACACAGTGTATTATCCTTCAGGGTAGCAAATTTCTATTAAATTGTAATTCGACAAGGTGGGACTCTCAAATATATATTAATAATAGTATCTATTTGAGAATATCATTGCTTTGTCAATATGCACAACAGCATTGTACATGTGTCATAAATTCCACTAACTGACCCACGCAACCTCGTTTGCGTCTTCTATTGCCCGTAGTTTGAACAACTTTTCAGCTTTATAATATTAGTATAGATTGGTAGGGAATTGGAGTTACTCTGATCTGCTCGAGTTATATTTTATTTATTTTAACGTATAGAAATAGGTGGTGCAATATACAAACGTGAAAATTAGCGGTCGTATCGCTTCTGGCGATCTCTTATATACAACCTTTTTTCGGATATTATAAAAAGTGAAATTAATTAGGGTAGCAGTAGTAGGGCAAAGACAAATAATAAATGTGAATATTTAAAATAATCACTAAACTTACTAAAAATATACACACTCGTACATACATACACAGACTGAAATATCATAAAACCAGTAATTATAATAACAGATAATAAATGATTCTTCACTAGTTTTTTAAATACAGGTAAGGTTTTGTGTGACGGATTGTGTCAGGCTAATTGTTCTATAGTCTGAAAGTGTTGTGTTAGAATTGAAAGCGTTCTTTAAAATAAGAGAGAGTGTGCGGAGATAAGAGGATCCGCAATATCTTTAAAACATATTTATTTATCTACCATAATATATCCTCATCAATGTGTTTTTTACCCGATTGTCAACAATAAACTTGCTACCAAGTTGCTACAAAATGGGCAAAATGCTGCACAGCACAATTATCTAAACAAGATAGAAAAAGTCTCAAAACCTTTAAAATAAATAACATGTTCGTATACAAAACACGTAACAAGAAAACACAGAGCAACGACGTTGGATTAACTCCTAAGACGAAGTTTCATATCCGCAAAGCGTTCAGTTTTGAGTTCGGCTGACTTAGCACCCGATATCGAGCTAACTTATCGAAGTTAGCTTATGCTAACTTGTGGCTTGGATCCAACCTTACATTATTATGTTGACGCTGACGCCACCGATAGACGGTGGATTTAGCATTTTGAACTCCATTCCGACTTTGTGCTTGAAAGTTTAATGGATTGTTTGTTGTACTAACGGGTGTATTCAGACGAATTGATGAATGGTGAAAGAATCAGTTTAAATTTGCTTTTAGGTATATATGCATATATTTATTTATTGACGTTGTATACTACGTATATGAATATACAGTTAAAAAATGAAATATTGTAATTATAAATAAAACTACATATTGTAAATCACTATTTTAAAAAACTTTGGAGTTTTTTTTTGCGGTTTCTTCTGAATAGGAATGACATTTTGAAACTGAGCAACTAAAGTAATTAATGTGACGTTTAGAAAATGCTTGAAGAGGCCTCCTACTTGAAATAAAAGCTTTTTTATTTTGGTTACATATTCATTACTGTATACATAAATCTATTAAGATATAGTCAAATGTCAGTCATATCGTATTCTATATTTCCTACAGACAACCAAGATAAGATACTGTTTGTGATAGCCGTATTCGTAAATATAACATATATCTAAAAGCAACTCCTTCAATTATTTTTCTTTTCTGACTATGTAGGTTTAAATCCGTAATAATCACTTCGAAATCAATTGGTTTCGTGTGGTGTGGTTATGTGTGGTTTCTACAATTTATGCGATTTACGTATTATGTCGTAAACACATAACTGCAAATGATATGTAAAATAACTATGTTTAAAACGTTCTAATAGGTCTAATAGGTGGGTCTCTTGTAAAACCTGTTAATTTTAATTTATCTTATTGCTTATGTTACCGACCGGATATTACTTTATTCCATATTGCACGCTAAACTTACTTATAATACAGAATTCCTGGCATGTATGTAAAACGGTATTATAAATAGAAACGCTGCATTAACGTCAGTGTGGTCTGCTAAACATATTTAGAGAAAACGTGTACAACACATCAATGAAATTGTACAACTCTTTGTTCCAATCATGACTGGACCACATGACTCAAGAGTGAGCAATAAAACACAATATTGTATTCAAAGGTATATTCAAATGAGAAGGAGCAATTTGCTGAAAGTCATAAAGTTGTCTCGAAGACAGAAAAGGCGCCGCTCAGTTCGGCATCCTCAAAGTGTCGCTGCACCTATTAAAAAGTTTAGGGCGTCTATTTTTGGCTCTGTCGCCGCGGTGCCGTGCGGGACTTATGTGACAACTTGTGGAAATAAGTTACATGGTAAGTTAGCGTGAAAAAAATGCGAGTTACTACCTCGTAATGTCGTCTTGGGATTATGTGGGCTGTTCCACTATGGGAGAATGTATTAAAGTCATATAAGTTATGTATATACAATTATGCTTTGACAAAATGTGTCGATGTATGTTTGTTTATTTATTTCTACAACTTCATTACACACCATTACAGTATCATACAGAGACATATGGAGATCAGCGTTAGAAAGGCAGTTTATTATTTTATCTTTTATATTGTAATTTTATTTAGAACATTAAATAATCAGGCCAGTATGGATATACCAAAATATAACAAATATATATTTCATATTATTATATACTTTTAGATTTTCAATAGTTTTCCATGAAATACTCGTAGATAAATATTTTCTGCCCGATGGCAGGCATGAGCAGAATCCAAGAATTGTGGTCAAAATACTCATTGCGAATACCAACAATGTAAAAATTCAGCATGTTGACCCACACTATATATAATAGGCCTCCTATTTAGATGAATGTGTATTGTGTATTATATGGCCTCTGGTTTCGCGCTTACCAACGAAACACAGCACGAATGTTGTCACATTACGTTGGTCTTCTATGAGTATACTACCACTACTCCGTATTACAAGAAGATTCTATAATTAGTCTTATATATTATGTAAGTGAACTGATCCGATAGATTTAGATTACCCATACACTACTAAATTTAAGAAAACAAACATGTCTACACATTATTGACTCGCAGCCAGTATTGATTACAATTTAAAAGCTTCGGAAATAGAGCAATAAAAAACAATGTTACAAACATGTAAGCAATCAAATACAATCAATGGTACAGAGGGGAGACCAGCGTTAATGGAGATGTCCGCGATGTAAGTAGTTTTTAATATTTTTGGGATGTATCGCACAAAAATAGACTGAATATTCCCGAGGGTGTATTTTTTCTAGCTCCCTTCAGTCTTTTAATGCATTCACTATTTTTGGCGACGACATATTTTGGATCTATTCTTGTAATGAGTATAACACATCAAATGTATATGTGACGAAACCTTTGAAGTACGAAAACTATCGCAGAGAAAACGTAAAATGTCACATGTGCTTTAAAAAACGATCTCCTTTTTACAGGTGGCATCATAACCAATGTAAATAGTTATATCATCATTGTCAATCAGAATTTATTTATACATAAGTTACTTTCATTATTCTTGACAGATGGACTGCAGGGTGATGGCAGAAAACCGTTTACAATCCGATAGGTCGTACCTTTTATAAATCATTTATACTTGAGATAACTCAGAGGTCGAGATTCGATCCAAAATGATTTTTTTTAAATAGGATTTTTTTAAATTCATATACTAATTATGTTATTACCATATTATTTGAACACATTATTATCTACTAGACATCCTGGCTGTAGTTTCTTTACATTATTTTCCATGTTTAAACAGTGTGTTTAATACGATTAATATTCAACTTCTTTTTACATAAATTTAATTATTGCAAAAAGTATATTTTAAAAACTAAGCGAGCATACCTCTGAGTAATCTAGAACCACAGACCACTCCCTCCCTCCACCTTGGGGGTGATCAGTGTCTAGAACGTATATTACTCAAGTTATTATTATTGTATCATAACAGTTTAACATTTAGCTTGTGTATAAAAGGTTGTGTATAAATGTTTTTTAACTAACATAAAAACAGCGGAACACTAACTCTGATATAGAAAGTATGAATATATTCTTTAAATTATAAAATTTACTTTTGAAATAATTTCGCCCATGTTAAATTGTTGTACGCGTCCTTAAACCTAACTAGTATGCAGACAACGGCGGGCAAGTTGAGCTGTAAATTTCAATAGCATGCAAAAGCCACAAATTTAACCTAACCAGTTTAAACTGGTTAAAGTTAGGTAAGTTGTTGCTCTGTTGTAGCCACAATAGGCTGACATGCCCGCTACTTATTTGCATATTGATTTTGCACGTGAAATATGGGACGAAGGTGAATGCATTTCCTTATACTGCAGTGAAAGGTTGCTATTAGATTGTTGTCTAAGGGAATTATCGTGTCACTGTGATCGTCGTATAAACAATTGTGTGAAATTGTAGGAACGGAATTTTCTTTATATTGTGTGTGTGTCTGTGTGTTTTTTTGTGTGTGTTGCAAAAAGGTTTTTATATTTTGAGGCGGTAAGTATCTCGCCAACTTAATACAGCAGTGTAGTAGTAAGTTATCAGGATAGCTCACAATGCAAGGTGTAGTTATTTTTATATGTATGTATGAGAGTGTCCATAATCGGTTACCATCAGGCGATGCATCTTCTCGTTTGCCCCCAATTCATTAAAAAAGCATACATAATGTTTTATTAACAGCTCGTGTAATTAAAAGTAAATAGTAATAAAAATCAAAATAGCGATAAGAACTGTAATAATTTCTATTATCACTTTTAGTATAATGTACACTGATGAAATAATCAAGCGAGAAGGCAGAGCTCTTGTTTTACTTATCAATCTAGATCAAAAAATGTTTTTTTTGTGTTTATCATGTTGTACAAATGACTGGAGCTTCTAGTTTGGAAAGAAAGAAAGTAGTAAGTAAAAATAATCTTTCAGACATCAATTTGCAACTCTGTACTGCAATTCGTGTACTAAATCAATGCCGTACTTATTTCATTTAACTTTTGCAACGGTGCTTTCTCACTAACGATAAATTAAACATGTTTAGCAGTGTTATAAACATGATACAGTATGCATTCACATTCAAAGCAGTCATTGACTAAATCGGTGTACGGAATATACATAAATATATCGCACTCCTGTAATTTCAAACATGACTTATGAATAAGTGTATTGTACGAGTATGAAATAGGGCTAAGCCTTTTCTTAAACGGTGTGTCATAATTGTTGCATAGTGCGTAGTTTCTGTTGTGTAAGCAAGCAAGGTGCTCTAAGATATTCTTACTGATTTATATCGCTGGAACTATCAGAAAACTATGGAGATGCAAAGATAATTTATTGCCAGATGTGGAGCTTTTAAGTATAGTTTGAGAAGCATTACAATATTATATCTACAGGTTTCAGAGTACAAACGTGACATGTTTTATATCCTTATTGAATGCTTATGTTGGGGTTATAACCGAAATAACAGTGTTCAATTTAAATTGACTCATTATCATAATCATGGTGTGCCATCCTTAAAATTAAGTTTAGACGTCAGCAGGCAGTATCTCTCGCGATCATGAGCGGCCTCTTTTAGTTGGTGATACTTTAGTCGGGTAAACGACAAATGACAGGCAAACATGAATTCTTTGATATGAGCATGTCCTTTTCTTCTAATTTGTTCCTTTATTAGTAGCTTACTAAATGTAATTATTATTTTACTTCGGGTTTTGTGTTTATACACTTTTTAAATTATTGTATGTATGTACGAAACATTTGTTTTTGAAGAATGTTCCAAACGTGTTCTATATTATGGCCTCCATCAACATCCTTTAACAATTCACTTCTGGATATAAGCATCTCCATAGAAATGCAGTTTTGACTATTATACAACTATTCAATTGGCTATATATGACTTTTGGCACAATTTAAACAAAGAAGTGCCTGATATTATAAAGCTAGAACTAAAACCAAGCAATTGACTGCCTCGGTTGCGCACGTGAATCGGTAGGTAACGTATGTGAATGCTGGGCTAGAAGTTTCGGGTTTGATTTTTGAGTCAAGCTAAATGTTTGTATGATGTGCAAATATGTTTCGGAGTTATGGTCTTTTTTTTATATTTGGCCTTGCCAAAATTACTTTACTCTGCCTGATGTTTTCTATGTATAATATGTATTAAGACTGCCCCGGTGGCGTAGTGGTAACGTATGCAACTGCTAAGCTTGAAGTCTCGGGTTCGATTCCCGGGTCGGACCAAATGTTTGTATGATCTGCAAATATTTGTTTCGGAGTTTGGGTGTTTTCTATGTATAATATGTATGTATTTACAAAAATATATATATAAGTATGTATTTAAATCAGTTGTCTAGTAAACATAACACAAGCTCTGCTTAGCTTGGGACTAGATGGCGTTGTGTGTTAGATGTCTGGAATATTTATTTATTATTATTTATTTAAAAACAAAAGTAAAAGACAACTGATATTATTAATACATACGCATTATACAAGCTCTGCTTAACTTGGCACTAGATGGCGTTGTCTGTTAAATGTTCCAAAATATTTAAAACTAGCTGACCCACGCAACCTCGTTTGCGTCTTATATTGCCCGTAGCGTGAAAATTTTCCCCGTTTTTGAAACATTCTTCTTTGTTGCTCCGCTCCTATAAGTAGTAGCGTGATACCCTATAGCCTTCCTCGATAAATGGACTATCCAACACCGGAAGAATTTTTCAATTCGTACCAGCGGTTCCTGAGGTTAGCGCGTTCAAACAAACAAACAAACAAACTCTTCAGCTTTATTATATTAGTATAGAGTAAAAAAAGTTTACATCGTCATACGACAGACAAGCAATCCAATATGCATGCACATTCTTCATATACTACTACTACTACTACATAATCCTCTTGATCAATCATTATCAACTTAACCAAAAGACATCCATTGCTAGATATAGGTCCCTATTTTTGATGGAGTTCTTTTCCCCCTTTTTTTCGTGCGGAAATCCCCTCTGATACCTCCTCCTGGTGGCATGTTGGACTCGAACCCACTAAAACCGCACGCCGTCTCGAGTACTAGAAGACGGGGAACCAGGTGCACCCTGGAAAGGAATCCCCTAGAACCCGACGTACCTCGTCCACCTAAGGTTTGTAGATGGCCCCCTACTGGGTCTTTTTCCCCTTAGACCAATACCAAACATAAATATAAATGTCAGTTTATTTGTTTATTGCGCTTTCAACTTTTTAGCTAATACGAGTAATTAATTGTATACACATTGTCAGGGACAAAAGACAGACGATATATTTCATTCAGAAAAAGGATTGCCCCCAAGAGACACCTGAATTAATTAACAAATTCTACATTAACGAGGGATAACGCTAGTTTTCATGTATTAGTTACTGAATTAAAATCTAATCCCTCCCAGCCATTATCAGCCCATCCATATCACCATTGCCCTTCGGGAGTGCCAGAATACGTAATTACAAATTAAAAACCAATACATTAAAGAAAACAAAACTCAACAAAATTGATACCCGTGCTTGTTTTAAAAAAAACTAATCCATTTTCATACTGCCTTTTATTTCGTCAACTGAATACGACTCGCGGGGTCACGATAATACAATTACGTTTTAATTTATATACAGGGTGCTGTTATCACGCGATGGCTAGTCGCTCGTTTACACGCACCTTTATCAAATGAACCGCGACTTACTCGGGTTATACTAATTATTAAGATAAATATTGTTTTAACTACACCTTGTTTTTGTAAATTTACATGGCTATGAATAATATTTTTAGGTGTGTCACATTAACTGCCGGTTAACACATTACTATTGCGATTTATGGAGTAAAGCAATATTTGTACGATTGTTTTTGCCAGCTATTTGACTTACTGTTGTCTACCATGCTACAGAATTTATTGTCCTTTAGACAAGTCAAACTTATCACTTTATTTAAGTGTAGGTATGTAATTATATAAATATCAAAACACGGTAAAAGTCTTTATTAATTCATTTCCAAAATGGCCACCTACCCTTTGTTAAAGGAAAAAATAGCTTAAAAACATTATTTATTCTGTTGTAAGGGTTAAACACTTATTATTTAAAATTCAAAGAATTTTCTTTGTAATTAAGTTAACTGTTTTTAGACACGTCAAACAACGGAACAATTTAATTTAATTACGAACTTAGCATTTTCATACGCGGTACGTTAGCATATAATAGTAATATTTAAAAAATAACAAAGTTTAAGTATTATTACTGCGAGTGTTATTTTATGTTGGCAGCATATATTTATATATTATGTATAGTATATATTTAATAAACGATATTCAAACCATTGACTCCTCGTTCATTAAAATCGGTTCAATAATTTAGGCGCTACGGTGGAACATACAAACATACATAGACTGCCAAAACTTGTACTGTACTAGATTACATTGAGTATTCAAAAAGTACCTGACCTATGCGAGAAACTGAGTACGACTTGATATATTTTCATCTGTTCCAAACCCCAAAGTTATTCAATTAGTGCCATCAAAAGGGCAAACATTGATACAGTGACATTGAAATAAATGTAATTTATTACATATCAAATTGTCCGGGGTAGAGATCGTTTACGCAACAGGACACTAAACATCCCTCGACCCATCGACCCCAAGATCGAATGCATGAGGGGAATAATATTATCTATGTCTTGCTATAAATGCAGCCCTGTGAAATGCAAGTCTGTTATGCCGTGGAGTAAGCGAAAAGCTTTTGGTTTTGTGATTTTATTACAACTATAGTCATAATACATTTTTTAGACAGCACAGTTGGCCTAATGGTTTAAAAGGTCGCCGCGCCACTTTTTTACAGCGCCAAGTGCTGTGGATTCAAATCTCACGAGGGACAACACTTTGTATGAGTCACAAATTTTTATTCTGAGTCTGGGTGTACTTTGTCGTCTTGCCTTGTAGACTGCCTCGGTGGCGTAGTGGTACGCGTATGCGACTGCTAAGCTTGAGGTCTCGGGTTCAAATCCTGGGTCGGACCAAATGTTTGTGGAATCTACAAATATTTGTTTCGGAGTTTGGGTGTTTTCTATGTATAATATGTATGTATTTACAAAAAAAAAGTATATATAAGTATTTATATCAGTTGTCTAGTACCCATTACATAAGCACTGCTTAGCTTGGGACTAGATGGCGTTGTGTGTTAGATGTCCGAAACATTTATTTATTTGTAGAGTTGCTTAGGATAGGCTTAAGTCATATCTTGATCTTGAATTGTATTGCAAGTTATCTACTTTATGTAAAGATAATAATATAATAATGATAAATCTAGTGATACAACAGTTCAAATACAAACAAATAATAAATTAAAGGAAAAAATATGAAATGATGTGTTTTGAACACTGTGTTCTCATGAATAAATTTCAGAATTATATACAGAACTTGTCACCCGTTTTGAACGCTACTCTTTTGCCGGTGAAGTTAACAGCCATGCTAATTTTCAGTACTATGTACTTGATTTCCACTTTTACATTTATGGTTTTGATAAGAGTATTGTTTATAAGAGCTTATAACTTGGACTCCACAAATTTACAGAGCGGTTAATGTTTTCTAAGCAATTAGTGCGCCATCCCTGATTTAAGGTTATGGTCTGGGAGCACGCGTGTTCTGGTCACGTGGCATCTATCTCTTTATTTATTTCGACGTGCAATAACATACGTACCAAATTAGCACCTTCAATTATCCCACGATGTAAGCGTGATTTAAGTATATTTTGTTTTAAATTACGTTGCGAAAAAACTATTTTGAAATAGGTAATTTTAACCGTGGGAGAGCCGCGCTTCGGCATGAATGGGCCGGCTCGACCGGAGTGATACCACGGCCTCACAGAAAACCGGTGTGAAATAGCGCTTGCGCTGTGTTTCACCGAGTGAGTGAGGATACCGGAGGCCCATACCCCAACCCCTCCCTCATTCCCCCTCCCCATCCCCCAAAGGTCGGTAACGCACTTGTGACACCTCTGGTGCTGCGGGTGTCCATGGGCGGCGGTAATTGCTTACCATCAGGTGATACGCCTGCTCGTTTGCCACCTATTACATAAAAAAAAAAAAGGGTAACTATGGTTTTAATAAATATCAGAAGAAAATTAAAGATATTCATTAACTAAATAATGTACATTTAGCTTCTAAGAAAACGGTGAACGGTATCTAGCAAGGTATTTCAAATAGTTGAGATAATTAGGAAAGAAATTGAAACTTTTTAATTAAAAAAAAGGAAATCGGTAAAAAACTTATTATAAGTATAGCGGACATCGAGAGATGACTTGAACACTTGAAATTATTTTCTGCCTGGGTTGTCAAATGATTTTGCAGACGTTTGGTACACAAATTAAAACGTTAGATTTATTGGCACATAACGTGTTCTTCAGTAGTGCTAATAAGATCAATGTACAATAATTTGATTTGATTTTGATAAGAAGTAGATATAAACTTGATATAAAATAAATCAAAGTCGTCAATATCAAATCACAATGAACTTTGCTTAACCCTAGTATTTTTATCATATAGTAGTTCTTGGCGTTAAATCTTTCTTTTATGGAACAGTGGGCAAACGAGCAGACGTATCGCCTAATGTTAAGCCATTATCGCTGCTGGTGGCGGACCAGAGGACCAGAGGCTTCACAAGAGCGTTCGAAGGGTACGGTTATGGGCCGCCAGCTTTAAGTGCCTTTTTAGGTGAACAAAAATAATGGAACTTGTGTCATTGTAACCGAATGCATTCCACGAGCTATGTCTATACTTATATACGAGTATGTGTAGTTTTGGAGTGAACAAAAAGCGTGAAACTTGACGCAAGTTTCCGCACACTAATAGCTCGACGATACAAATCACAAGTTACATAACGTTTTTTTAACTAGCGTGCCATGAGAGCGTCATATGTCTAACTGCAGAGATCTGCAATAGGCTCATGGTGCTGATGACTTCATTATTATCATATTTTTTTTGGGTATTTCGTCCGCAAAATAAAAGAAATAAGATATAATACTAGATTTATTTAACCATGTACTTTAATTGTGTGCTTTCATAAATACATACATAAAATATGAGAATTCACATTCATAAAAAAAATTTTCGATACCGTATTTTAATCGTTTGAGAATGTTCAGCATTTGCTAGATTTAGGTACGGTTTATAACAAAATGTTTGTATCAATTACCTATATTAATAATCTATGCAAACTAACATTCCTTTATGCTATTTCCCCATCATCTAAGTAATGATAGTGTAGCGGTAACAGCTGACGACAAAATGATCAGTTACCGGCATGTCATCCATTAAAGTCTCTATCCTTTTAATAGCAAACGAGCTATTGACTTATTACTAACGTAAAATGATTCTGTTCTACAGTTTTTTAAAGCTAGAATACTTATTGGACTTGCAGCAGCTGTATGCGAAGATACCAAAATCGATCTGATTGGCGTGTAAAGCGAGAGACCTATGTCCAGTTGTGGACTGCAATACGCTGATGATGAAGATGATAATGACTAATTTGACTACAAAATTTGAAGCACTGTCCGTTTTTTTTGCATTGTCGGTCTTAAGAATAAGTTGATGCAGTTAAAAATTTCTTACTAATAGATAATAGTGTATGGCAAACATTGCTTTTAGCTGTTTGCCTTGTATTTTAAGCATTTCGCAACTGTTTCCTTAATATAGACAGGTAATGACCGGTTGTCTAGAAAATGCTATTATCATAATAATAACCTAATAATATAAACTAATAAAATAAACCTATATAAAGCTCTAATTCACCCTTAGTTTCATTTTACCTCATTTTATTTTATATATATTTTAAAGCTCGATTACATTTTGACTGATTTTTGGTATCAGGTATTGTTTTTATGAATAAAACATATTTTTAAGATTTGCCATGGCCATATTGAAGCCATTCGCTACGTAATTGTAATTGTCTAGACTCTCCATTGTTTTACCACAAGGTTTTCTTATCTCCTAGAAAAAATAATAATAATTTTAATTCTTAGTTAAGAACTTGATTGCTGTTTTATAAGAATTAATCTTTGTCGAGTGAATCCTTTAGTAGGTATACAGACTTATTACAAATGTGTCTATTATTCATTATAGCAATAATATGAATTTTCACTTAGTCCCATCCTTTTGAGATCATAAAATTTGAGTTGCGTACCGATTTACAACAGCTGACGGCATCCATCTAAATTATCACTGTGCGAGCCCTTTCGCATCCCTTCCTTTCAATAGCAAACGAACTATTAACTAATGGCGAGAATATTACTGTTAACCCTAAAATGCAACCGCGCAGATTCATTACAGCGCGTAACTAACGCAGCGTGCACGCGCCGCTGTTTATCGCATGGGTCGATTAGACCCGCTCCACCCTACACGACGACACCCTACATGGCATACTACAATTCTCATTATTGTTCTAAGCAAGAAAGAGAGAGCACTTTATATTGTTTATAGTCTCCTCTCTTTCATCGTATGTACGCTCCTGCGTGTTAGATAACAGAATCTTGTAAGTGCTTGGCGTATGTTTGTCTTGTATCAGTTTACGCTACATTAAGTGCGGTTGTGGAATTAAAGCGGCTAAATTGTCAAGAAGGGTGCTGTTGAGTAAAGTGATATGTTTCGAAAAACATACTCTTGTGGGTTTTACTCAATTTTAGAAAATCAATTCGCATACATTTAACTCGGGATTGAGTTCTTGAGAAATCAAAACGGACAAGATACGATATTAATTATAATGAACTATCATTATACAAAATTGTAATTTTGTATTTATCTAAACTAGTGGTAGTTCAGCACACGTTATCTGAACCAACTTTAACTGTACTGAATTTTATACTGTTTTGTTCGCATCCCATATAGAGGAACACACAAATTAACATTTCGATCTGTCTGACGGCTGGACCGATTCTGACAAGACTTTTACTGGCAGATAGTTGATATTATAGGGCTTACTACAGGAAGTTAGGCTACTTTTAAAACCGTTTAAAAAAATGTTATCGGTGTCAGCCACAGTTTTTGTTAGGATACAATAACTGTAGTACCTCAAGCACGAATAAATTATTGGATTGGTAACGTAAACTATCAGAGTTCTATAGCGATAAGGGAACTACAATACGCAGCACGAAGCACTAAAGCATCTAATCCTCAATACGAACATGTTAGCTACGGCATCGTATTGAATGAACTAAACGTTTAAAAACGTAATAAACTGATACGTTTGCGATACAAAATCCAATCAAATTGTTCGTATTTATTTGTATACAAATCTCATACAATATTATCTCAATAATGATACGAATACTTTTTTGCAAGTTGTTCGTGCTCAAGGCACAGGTAACAAGCACGGGCAACAGATAACATAATAAATTGATTCACAATGGCAAAACAACAAATTCGCAAGTATTTGACACGTGGATTGCGTGTACAAATATGTCCAAATCTACAGAAAAAATAATGAAATCTGTTCTGTATCCTTGTTTATAATCCTAATCATTCATCACATGTTATTTATTTTAGGTAATAAACTTAGCGCTTAAATATTTTATTTAATGACCATCTGATTAATAAACATTTGTGTAGTCCCAATTTAGACATTTGAAATATTTCGCTAAACGCCAGATACCTATTAATCATTGAAATCCATCGCGTATAAATCTGTGGAGGGTGAGCCTAATTGTATAAAGCCAGTGAAGCTTTTATGAATCAATTATAGGATTATGTGAATTATGAAGGGAGATCATAGTGATCGATATAAAAGAGAGGGTAAATTGAGATGAATATTAATATGTTTTGTTATTTCTTTGTCTATCTTCCTTCATATATATTAGAAGCATATAGTTCAAATCCCCTTGCTAAGAAGGGGCCTATGTTCACTATGTGTGTATGTACCTGGACTATTAAAGGCTATTGTTGATGATGATAATGATATATTGAATCATTCTTTGTATGCTTAAGTACTATGAATTGATAATTTTATATGGCTTTTTGTGACTTACTTAACTTATAGTCCTATATCTCCTAGATGTGGCAGAGGGCGTCTACAGCATTTCGACATTGCGTTCGGTCGTGAGCTTCGCGTTTTAGTTCTCTCCGTGTTTACCCGACTTTCTTCGCCTCGTCTGCAACTGTAGATCGCCTAATTTTTTGCGCATGTGTCTAATTTCTATAACACATCAATATACAGACATAAACATAGCGTTATAATCCTTCTTCTAGATTGTGTTTTCAGCTACAGTTTCGTATCTTATTTGAAACTGCTCCCTGGATGTTGCCACTACATTCCTCAAAATTATTAAGCTATCTCAAAATTAATCGGTTAATAGATAGTGGTAAGTTATAATTTGAATCACATTAGATCTATTTAGAAATTTGTCTTAATGATAATGGCTTAAGAACACGGAATATAATCACCCCTTTTCATCCCATAGGTGTCGTAAGTGGCGTCTAGAAGTCAAACTATGCAGTAACAACATTAAAAACAAAAACAGAGAGAAGGAAAATTAAAAACAAACCCTATACCAACACGCCTAGCCTGATCTGGCCTGGTTTAGTAGGCCATAAAATGGTTAACGGTAGACCACTCTTTGTGCCCACCAGAATTATTTCAACAATTACCAGTGCTTAAAATGGCTTGTATTATTAATCTACGGTAGTCCATTCCAATACCCTCCGTAAATCTCTGTTAATACTATTTACCGGTAGGAAAACAATAATATATCAGCAGTACTGCTTGATCACGGTCTGTAGGGTTGGCATCACAAGAACCTTAGGGTCTTTAGCTGCAACTATCTGTGTACCACCTGTGTACCAGTCCCCTATATTCATTGTAGTTACTTATTTACCGTTTTAAGAAGACTTAATTACTAGTAATAAAATGACAATAATAAAGTGGTATACTTACTTTATTTATGTTCTCGACACTCATTAATAATATGAATGCAACTATCATCACATATGACTTTATGCAATCAATATAAGATAGATTTTGAACTTTAATCGACTAGCAATAATATTTATTTGATATAGATAGCAACAATATTTATTTGGTCCGATTTTTTCGTTCCATAGGAGCTAGCGATTTTTTAATTATAGATATCATTTTCGTCATCAAGTAGGCTCGTATTAATTTCCGGCTATTATAGGGACCTACGCTCGACATTAATCGCTACAAAATGTTGATTGATAGCTTCGAAGCATATTTTTATCGATTTTCCATGCCACAAAATTCTTTAGTCGACCAGTCGGCTAGTGTGGCAATATTCAAAATCAAAACATGAACAGACTTCCAAAGATTTATATCCCAATCACCAACATCGAATAAATACATTTTTTAAACTAATTTCCTTTTTATTATTAAAAAATGCAATAAAATCACATAAAATAGTGTGACATGTTAAATTAATTATAATAAGAAATGTTAAATATGGTATCACTGGTTTTATAGATGTAGTTAACAGCTGTAGATTAATAATTAATTTTTAATCTCATTTATAAGCCTCAAATCAGCCAAGTCTAATCCGACGCTTGATCTTCTGTAACATTTGCCTAATTTTCTTTAGAAATTATTCATTTTAATAATCATAAAAATATGGCTGATTAAATTTCCAGTTTGGTTTTACTGATCCATATAAGCCATACTTTAATTATAAATTCAAAAGTATCTCTGTCTGTCTGTCTGATACGCTTTCACGGATTCTTTCAATGAATACGATGATTTAACCATCAGCGTCCCAACTGTAGCAACAATTATTTCTTGAATGCACCAGATGCATTACAAGGTAGGTAAGCTTAAAATTAGGGAAGTACAATTAGCGGCCTTATCGCCCGGAAGCAATCTCTGTCTAATATGTATATAGTAAGAAATGATAAAAGGATTTTTTTCCCATGACATGTTAATTTGCGTTTCTAAAGAAGTATATTATTTTTAGTTTTTTTTTTTCTTTTCTTTTTTATTTATACTTTATGCACATTATAGTAACAAAGGTGAACTTAATGCCGTAGGCATTTTCTACCAGTCGACCTTAGGGCGATGCAGAGCCAAACAAGGTAGATGCACAAACTAAAAATTTATACCGACTTCTCAACAAGGAATTCACCAATTAATAATAAATTTCTCATCGAGAAATCAACAAGATTAAAAATAATAAATTAAACAATAATTAGTAATAATTTATATAGATACACATAACATATACGTATTAAATACTTATACATACATAGGTACTAATATATATATATATACATGTATACACACAAACATATAATACATACATAATATAAATTCTAAAAGGGGAGAGAGTATGATGAAATCAGCGTGGATCCGATAGGGTGCTCAAGAAATGTCTCTGCAACAAGTGTTTAAAATTTTGTTTAGTTTTAGCCATCCTGATCGTGAGAGGGAGCTCGTTCCATAGTAGGACAGCTTGTATGAAGAAGGTTGAGTGTAAAAAATCAGAGCGGTGAGTGGGACATTGTAGAAGCAAGTTGTTGGAAGACCTAAGGTTCCTATCGTGGTTTGAACCTAGATAATGAAATTGAGTAGTTAGGTAGGAAGGAGAGCTTGAAGAGAAGAGTAAAGAATAAAGGGTAGTTAATGCCCGTATATGTCTACGTTGGCGAATTGGAAGCCACTTCAAATAAGACCGATACTCGGACACGTGATCATATTTCCGTAAGTTGAAAACGAATCGAATGCAATTGTTGAGAAGACGGTCGAGCTTATTGAGCAGATCTGCATTCAGGTCAAAGTAGCACACGTCACCATAGTCGATTATTGGGAATATTAGGGTCTGGACAAGCATTACCTTAGTTTTCATTGGCAGAAAGTTTTTAAGCCTATAGAGAGTTCGTAACGAGCCCGTGACTTTCTGGCACACAGATGCAACTTGTTTTTGCCAGCTGAGTGTTGTATCGATGTACAATCCGAGGTCCTTCACATTTTCACAGTATGGGATAACCATACCATCGTACGTAAGTGGTGGAAGCGAAGCAAAGTCTAACTGGCTCATGCGACGGTTACTTCCGATGATGATACCCTGACATTTATTTGGATTTACCGATACGCCACACATATCGGACCAGTGTTTAATGGCTCCCAGGTCACTGTTTACGATCGAGATCGCGGACGATACATCGCACAAATCAGTTTGATAATATAATTGCAAGTCATCAGCATACAGATGATAGGAACACCGAAGTCTTAACGTGATGAGATTAATGAATATTGAAAAGAGAAGAGGTGAAAGAATACCGCCTTGGGGGACGCCAGCATGGAGATGGCACCAGCTAGAGGAACAATCTTCCATCTTCACTGACTGCTGACGATCCCGAAGGTAAGAGGAGAACCAGTCCAGCGCATCTTGAGAGACTGAGAAATTGGATAGGACAGCGAGAAGGAGTTCATGACTGACAGTGTTGAAGGCATTGGAGAAATCAATCAGTACCACGGTGGTAACCTTGGCATTCTCCATTCCCGCCTTAACATCACCAGTCACTTTAAGAAGGGCAGAAACTGTGCTGTGGCCTGGTCGAAATCCAGACTGAAGAGGACTGAGTAAGTTGTTACAATATATGAAGCGAGAGAACTGTTTGTGGACACAGGCTTCTAGCACTTTGGAGAGAAAAGGAATTATAGAAATAGGACGAAAATGACTGGGAAGAGACGGATTAGGAATTTTAGGCAATGGGCGTACATACGCTTTACGCCACAGAGAAGGAAATGTGCCGGACACAAGGGAGAAGTTAATAATATGGGAAATAGCAGGGAGGAGGTGAACTATTAATGTGGTGATCATTCTCCGGCTAATTCCATCACAACCAACCGCTTGGGATTTAATGGATAGGATTACTTTCTCAATTTCTCCTTCCGCGACTGGAGCAAAGTGAAAAGGGCTTGAGTTAGAGCGCGGTAGACTATTAATGTAGTTAAGGGTATTATGTTCAGACAGACTGTCCATATTAAAAGATGTAGTAAAATGTTGATTCAGGGAATCGAGACTTACTGATTGTGGAAAGTCTACATGCCGCGATCTGCCGACACCAAGAGTTCCAAGGAACTTCCAGACGTCGGCAGGAGAAGAAGAAGAAATATTATCTAGAATATGGCGGCGTTTAGCGTTCCGTATCATCTGGTTACACCGATTTCTTGCAGTCTTATACAGTTGGCAGTTGACTTCTACACGGTCCCTCTTAAAAGTTCTAAAAGCTCGATTTCGGTGTTTCATGGCCGTCCGTATATCCCTGGTCATCCAGGGCGCTGGCGGTCGTTTAACCCTAACCTTTTTAATTGGAGCGTGAGTGTCATACAACTTAGTGACTAGTTCGTTGAATATGTTTACCTTGTCATCTATGGAAGAACAGTCGATCAAGGGTGTCCAGTCAATACATGAAGCATCACCACTCAATTCATCGATGTTCATTCTCCTAAAGCAACGCCTGTATAGGATTTTGGGTTTGGGTTTAGAGGGTTTGAGGATATAGGAGAGGAAAATTAGGTCATGATGTGAGAATCCGGGAGCATCTAGTTGCCCATGAGAGGAAACAAGGGAAGGATTGGAGGCGATGATTAGGTCGAGCCAAGTGTCCTCGCCGTTATTGTTGTGATGAGTGGCATGTAGTGGCAGAACATTAAGGCTGACCGACTCAAGAAGGAGTTGGAGTTTACAAGAACGACGGGAGGTTTGATCTAGGAGATTGGTATTAAAATCACCCATGATGACGTGATGAGCATACTCTGTACCCAAGGATTCAAGGACTGATTCGAATTCAGTGAAATAGTCAACAGAAGGGGGACAATAGGTAACACCAAGGACAGTTTTAACGCCCCCGACACAAACCTCTAAGAATAAGTACTCAGCAGCGGCAGCAGAAGAGGAAGATGAAATAATTTTATGAGAAAAATCACTGCGTAGGTAAATAGCCACGCCGCCCCCTCTTCCCTCCATCCGGTCATTTCGGATAAGGATAAAGCCAGGGAGCGAGTAAGAGGTAGATAAAAGATGTGGTTTGAGCCAAGTCTCAGAAACCAGGACGGCATGAACATTAACATCACTGAACGCCTCGTACAAATCAGAATAGTGGCTAGGAACACTTTGGGCGTTTAAATGACATACGTTAAATAGATGATTATTATTAAAATTAAATTTATTGCGTAGAACACCACCGAGAGTATCTGATAAGGAGGAGAAGCTTTCATCGCTTAAGCCGATCTCGGACCCACATGCAGAACCATAACATTCACTATCTGATGACATATATATAAATAAATTATAAATATATAATAAAATAAAAGTTAGGTGAATAAAACTTATTAATAAAACAGAATATATTAAAATATATGTGTATACCTATCAATGTGCAAATATTCTGGTACACCGTTTGTATCTCTGCACCACCCGCCAGCTTACATCACTAGAAAAAGAGAAAAAATATATAATTATATAAGAAAATTAAACAGGATACATTTTATAAAAGTTCTCAACACGAATGCAAAACAATATTTATGGTGCAGCGTATCCGAACTGTAATGAGTAAAATGAGTGAACGATTGCATCTTTAATCTATGATATCACCCATAATGCACCGCACACAATTGCTAAGTTACATAAAAACAGAGAGGGTATATTAATATTTTGTCGTTTCAATCAAAACAAAGGTGCAGAAATCAACACAATTTGTGATAGCGTGTTACATAAATTTAGGTATGAGTTTTGTTTACATGGAGATTTTAGGATTAAAATTGTTAAAATAAAGAAGAAAAAATAAATAAAATGAACTGAAATACCCAAAACAGAAAACTTGAATAACTATTTTAGTTGTTTACGAGACCTGATATCTCCCGCGGATCGGTCACTGGGACCCGCGGAAGCCGATTGTGGCTTTGGGTACTTCGTCAGTAGCGGGTTCAACTCGTCGATGGTCGTGACTTTATGTCTGATACCACCTGGGACCTTGATAACTATGGTGCCATTCTGAGTCCAGCTAGCAGAGACCCCAAAATGAATCCTAGCCTTGGCGACGATGTATTGCCTGGTTTTTGTGAGGAACTCCTTAACACTGATAGAAGAACCCTTAAGCCCTGATTTCGCATTCCATACCGATGATCTGTCGTCCACACTTGAAAACTTTACTAATATAGGCCGCCGACGCTCCCCACTCGCCGCTCCAAGTCGGTGGCAGAGCACGATAGATGAAGCAGTTATGCTCTTGAAGCTTAAGTGGTTGTTGATGATTTGCAGCGCGACAGCCTTGCAGTCCTCCTTTTGAGCCTCTTCGACACCCAAAAAAATTAGTGACTTACGTCGCTGTCTGGTTTCTATGTCGTCGATCTGTCTGGAGCACTCGCCTATCTGCTTCCGGAGCAAGCCTAGCATCGAGAAGATCAGCTCTCGAAAGCATCGAAATTCCTCCGCCACCTTAGCCACGGTGTCTTTGGCGGGACCAGCACCCTGAATCTGAGACTCAAGGTCGTATTTAGATCGTAACCAGGAGACTTTTTACGATTCAGCAATTTAATTTCTTTGCACAGTTCTTTTGGTTTTATGAGTCTTATATCTTCTTCATATTTTTTGTTTCCATCTTGACATGTTTCGATCACAGTATTTGCTACATTCGGACGAAATATTTGTTCCAAATGACCAGCAAATCTCATAGCTTTCTGTTCATTACTTACAGCCCATTGCCCACTTACTTCTCTAATTGGTGGTATTTGCGTAACAGGTCTTTTTAAATTCTTTGTGACCTTCCATAACGAATAATCTGTAGTGCGGTCACTGGTTAGTTGATTTAGGTAAGTACACATACATTCATCTTTGAACTGTTGTATTACTCGAGTGAGTTTTTTTGTGAGATTATTCAACAATGTTTTGTCCGAAGGGTACCTTGTTTGCTGCCACCTTTGTCTCTGTTTTCTTTTTTCGCTGATTAAATTTCTAATTTCGATTGGATAGTTAGTACTTCTAATTGTACGTTTTAACTCTGGCGTATTCTTCCAAGCGCAGCTTTGAATGTTATTTACAAAGGTGAGTATTTCTTTATCCAGATGTTGTGGGAGTTTTAATGGGACCTTTAGATTAGTGATAGACTGTAGGTCATATTTAAAACTTTCCCAATCAGTGAATTTGTTTACTAGCGTTGGGCGGATCTCTGTTTGTATTTTTTTTTCGTTTATTGTTAACATGATCGGTGAATGATCCGAATTCATATCGCAACAACTTTCAATACATATTAAATCCGATATGTTCTTATAGATAAAAAAATCTATGAGGTCAGGAACTTTGTGCGGGTCAGTTGGCCAGTATGTTGGTTTTCCCGTAGATATAACGTTACATTGCAAATCTCTAACTGCGCATAACAGTTCTTTCCCTTTTGATGTAGTAAGTCTAGATCCCCAGTGGGTGTTCTTAGCGTTAAAATCACCACCAAGAATAAATCTGCTTCCCATTTTCTTTAGGAGGTTTTGGTAATGGCTGGATTTTAAGGAATATCGTGGTGGGCTGTAGATTGAAGAAATTGTTATGGCATACCTTTCGGTCATAACACATACAGCGACTGCCTGTATCTCAAGCTCTTCGTGCTTGAATTTCTCGTAATGAGAAATGTTATCTTTTATTATAACTGCACTACCACCTCTGGCTTTGTTCTCCGGATGTAAAGCATGATAAATTTTGTATCCTTTCATTTGAATGTAAGATTCATTACTGAAATGAGTTTCCGATATAAGGCATACATCAATATTTTCTATATTTAGGACAACTAGCAGCTCATTCTGATGGCGGAGGAGTCCATTAGCATTCCAAGTCATGATTTTAAGTTTGTTACTCATGAGTGTTGTGTTCTAATTTCTTTAATCGTTCATCGAACGTTGTTAAAATGTTTAAAATTTTGTTTAGCTTTTCATCCAGAGTTGTTGTGGATTTTGTTTGCATTTGTGGCTGTCTCTGAGCACCCTTTGTGATTTGAGCAAATGTATGTGTTTTATTAACAGCCTTAGACATAAAAGGTTTTTTATCAACGATCGCCTTGAGACCCTGACTTGAGGGGACGGTCTTTATATTTGGTATTTTATTTCTAATTTTTTGTAATTCTTTAGCTACCATACAACCTCGGTAGCTGGCAGGGTGTGGTTCGCCGCAGTGAACACACTTTGGTTTGGCATCTGCTGGCTTTTTGCAGTCCTTTGTTAGGTGTTTACCTGTACACTTCACACAACGGGGTTCCTTAGAACAATATTTTTGTGTGTCCATAAGCTTGACACCTTTTACATTGTGCGATTAGTTTGCTAGTTTTCAGTGGCTGAATGTCTACTTTACACCCAAGAATAGTCTTGATGCTGTAAATATTTTTTGTATCTTCATCCTTTTTAAAGGAGAGCATGAACATGTTAAGAGGCGTTTTGTCACGCCAGCTTAACTTGTTAACCACCTCTAGGATTTTGTAACCTTTGGCTGTTAGGTCTTCTATTATTCTAGTTGGTACACAAGAAGAAGGCAAGTTTTTGGCCATCACTCTGATAGGCCTGTCCTGCTTGTTTTCGTAAGTGTGCCAAAGGAAGTTATTTTGAAGCAATAACTTTGTAATGGTTCTGTATGTGTCTTCATTACGGCAGTTTATTTTAACGCTGTTATTATTCAGCATTTTTATTAAAAATGACTCACCAGTGGCATTTTCAGATAAGAAATCATAAAATTTCTGGTAGTCCTTTATATTTTCGGTAATTATGGGTGGCGGTTGTGGAGCCTTCTTAATTTTACTAGTCTTCGTTTCATCGCTGGATCCTACCCCTTGTTGTTTGGCCGGTGGTGTCAACGATACGTTCAGCTTCCTTTTTTTGCGACTCTGCTGACGAATCCACTCGGTTTCATTAGCAAGTTCGTCCTCATCAGTTTCATACTGAACTGATTTAAAAGACTCTTCTTTTAAATTCTGTTGATTTTCACTTTGGAGTTTTTCCAATTGACTTTGGAGGTTCTCTACTTGCACACGCAAATCTTGCACCATGAGTCGAAGACTCTCACTGTTTTTTTTCTCATTCAGATACTGTTCGTATAAGAATTGTTCATTTTTTGTTTTTATTTCGATGGTTTTTGTAGGCGTAACATTCGACATCATTAAAATTATTTAATAATATCGCACAATAGTAATGATACCTAAGTCAATCATATGTCTGTAAGTAGGTCATCGTTCGCGACGGCGGCGGAGGCAGCGCAACGCTGCGTCTGCACTATTAACTAGAACACGGCGCGTGAGCGATTAACACGTCCGCTCTGTATAATACCGATTCGGAAACTGAAAGCTATATAAATAATTAAGTGCCAGATAACTTACAAGCCATGTAATAAAATTTATTACACTAGGCTTAATCCTACAAGTACAACAGTAAAGTTCGCAATGACTTATTTAACAGTAAAGGTTACTGTTATAACGGCAAAACAATTTTGATTGATTCCTTATGCATCTTTCATTTATAAGGTAATAAATGATTATTATAATAATTTTCCATAACAGAAAACTACCAGTAGGTAGCTTCGACATTAAAGTTTACTACTCGGTACATTACACAAACTATCAAATCTCATTTATTTATTTATCTTATATATGAGCTTGTCAAAATGACTACTCTGCATGATCGAAAGCTTAAGCAGAATCCAAGAGTACGGTCACCATACTCATTGTAGAGTAGATAAAGTAGCAATGCAGCATGGTAACCCACGCTATGGCGCCTATTGAGATTCTGCATCAATATCAAAAAACATTTTCATTTTGAAAATAGTAGCAGTAAGATCAAATGCTAATTAAATGCACTTAAAGTTACAATTTAATGATAAAGAGTTACTTGCACATGTAAATTTTATTCCGCTAGTTAAGAAAAATCGCTGAGTTTAAGAGAATTTTATGAAAGTTAAACGAGCCGTGAACTCATTGCATTAAGCGGAGAGGGCTTCACCAACACTTAATTAAGAATTCACCCCCGTCCACCCGCCCTCTATAGTCACAACAAAAGATTCTACGGCTCCATAACGCATGGAAGAAGCGCTGTACTCTCTTCAACTCAATTCTTTGTCTTCTTCTAATCTCTCAGTGTCTGTCTAGCCTTTCACTCACCCGAGTAGCAAATGATAATATTCCTTCTCTAGTCTTTGACTCCCTGATAGAAGTCGTCTTCATTAAAATTAATTCAATTTTTAATAATATCTCAAGACGCGCTTCGCAGTCGTGACACGATCGTTTCATTTGTCATTGCATAAAATTTATTATCGTCATTATGTACCTTTAACTTCTCAATTAGGATTCTATTATATATGACATATTTTACAATAAGCACAGTTGATTTCGATTTATGTTTTCGAACTAAAATAGAATTTAAACATTTTTAATATCTAACAGGACCTGCAGTGAAATAGCTCTAAGGTACAAGTTTATTTAGTTTTTTAAGTTTCTTAATGCAAATAGAATAATCTGATATTTACAATGAGTACCAATAATAGTTGAAGTTACTTTACTATCACTATTTGCAATAATGTACTACCAGTACATCTAACAAATTAAAATGAATTACTTTTTACAGTAAAACATTTCATTCGGTCCAATTATACTAAAACGTCTGTCTTTGTCTGAACAAAAGTTGCCTTCGTTGAAAATTTATACTGCACTTGTCATACGCATTAACAAAAATGGAATAAATGGGGTGGATTCAGATTGTTCCATCGTGCTCTCATAACAATACATGTCGAATGGAACACAGCAATTCTATCGGAAAATCCATTCGGCTTCACTCATCTGCAAAAAGTATGACATCAGCCAAATTATTATCGAGGGGGCAGGCTTGTTGTGGAATAGGTAGTAGTAATGCTTCGTTTAGGGAAATCCTGAATCACGTATTCATAGAATATAATTGTATATTTCCTATAACTTTTAAGGGACTCAAAGATATGAGAGAGAATGTAAGGGTTATTAAGCCTGTCTAATATGTTGATGTTGTTTAGGTAAGGTTCAAGTGCATATAGTATTGACATTAATCTAGTTTAGAAATTGAAGCTACACTCTAGACGGGTTCACTTTAGATCCTACGTTGTACATCTTAAGCTTGTGAATAGAGGCTATTACTTATAAACAAATATTATTGATTATGAGATACGTTTTTAGTGAATGTTTGATTGCTGCATAACTGTTTTTACATTGAACTGTTTATTTTTTTTCAACATCTTATTCGAATTTGTTAATTAATAATGCATATAAAACTGACTTTATATGACAACAAAGTAAATTTTTTAAATTTGAAATTGTGAAAATTCAACGAGCGTTTATCTTGGATACTTGCAGTGTATTAGCTTCATTACTAAGTTTTAAACTTTTGCTTTTTTATTTTGTTGTAACAGGTATGTATATAATATATTTGTATGTTCAGGTGTTACAATTTTCACATATAAGTGTTGCAGGTCCTCAAAAATGTCACGAATCGTTAATTAAATATGTATAAATATAAAATAAAATTTATTAATATTAAATTAGACTAAATGGAAAGGGTAATTATGTAAACAAATTAAACTTCATTTATATTTTAGAATATTAATTGTTTAACAACGTTGGTTACAAAAACATGCTCAAAAATTTATTTTCAAATACCTTTTTTCAATATACATCAGAATCACGATGGTTATATACAATGTTTTTATAAATGTACTTTTATTTCGTCAACAACTTAATTATTTAGTTCATATTTAATATATATCCGCCGTAAATGTAATTTTTTGTAACTACTTCTTAATGTCCCATTCGAGATATGATTGGGAAAGTCGACCCTGCGTAATGGGATAAGGCGAGGCAGAAGAAGAAGGCTTCTTAATATACCAAAAACATTGTTGACTAATTAGTTTAATCGTTGAAAGTTCTTTATTCCTCCAACTTTAAAGTTTTGCCGTTTTAACCGGTTCCATATTGGACCAAGTTATAATTAAACCAACGTAAGTATTCCATTTAAAAACTCGACAATCGCAGACAAATTATAATAAACTCAGTGAATTAAAAGTTGAAATGACTTTGTGCTTTCACCGATGCGATAATACAATCTACTGCAACTCCCATGGAATTTATTTAGCACCATTGGTCATAAAACATCTGATTTATGCAACGCTGAGTATATTATGAAAATAAGCGCTGTCGGTGTCAACTCAATAAAATATTAAAACGACATTAACACACGCACATATTTTTATTTTCAACAGTTATCAACTGCTCGTAATTCTTAAGACAAAGTAGTAGCAATAAATACTAACTTGAACATAAGCATGTATATTTTTTATACTTATATTAATATAGATTATCATGTAAAATTATAGAAATCAATAAAATCGATATTAAACTACAGATTTAGTCGTAAAAACTGCCTGCTTTAAGTGTGTAGCAAATATATATAGGTAACCGGTTATCGGAAAGCTAAGCGAGCAAAGCGAGCGATCTTTGAAAATTGAGATGGAGTGTTTATTGTTACTTCTAAATATACCTACCATATGTGTGTGATTGTGTTCCTTCCAACCCCTCCCACCATTACTCTCCCCATCGCCCAAAGGCTGGCAACGCACTTGTAACGCCTCTGGTATTGCGGTTGTCCATTGGTGGCGATAATCGCTTACCATCAGGCCATACGTATGCTCGTTTGGCCCCTATAACATAAAAAACAGGCGTGTCACAGAAGTATTCTAAAATCACCATGAAATCCTTTTTTACTGAGACCAATAGCTTTGTGGATCATGATGACTCTATTTATAAATAAGAAATAGTTAATTAACATTATGTGTGACGTACATTCATACGTAACGGACATGACAAGAAATATTATCAAGTATGGATGAGACACAAAGCCTCTCATAAACCTGTCACTGACCATATTTAATGGGTATGTAGTTTCGCACGCATGTCTATAGCTCGGTGATTAACGTTAAAGGTGAATTGCATAGTTATTAATTATATAGTAAATAAGGAATGAAATCTGCATTATGTCATTTTTTTTTATTCAATAGTTGGCAAACGAGGTCACGTATCGCCTGATGGTAAGCGATTACCGCTGCCCATGGATACCCGCAACACCAGAGGCGTTACAAGTGCGTTGCCGGCCTTTCGGGAATGAGGAAGGGGATAGGGGAAGGGGTTGGGAGTAACCAGAGGTAATACCTCTGATATCTTCACTCACTTGGTGAAACACAGCGCCGACGCTGTTTCACACCGGTTTTCTGTGAGGCCGTGGTATCACTCCGGTTGAGCCGACCCATGCATGCCGAACTGTGGCTCTCCCACGTGTGATATCTATGCTTAATAACGGTAATTTTATTAGAGCTTTTCATTAATTTTCATTATTAATCACTGAACTTATTACTCCTTAGACCTAGATCAGTCAGTAGATTCAATCTTAAAGGCAAATACTTACACTTGCCCACATCAGACTGAACCATAGCTGGTGTTGACCCATCATTGCTGTAGTGGGTTCAATTCAAGTCAGGACAAATAATTGACTAATGATTACGATCTTGTATGCATTTAGGAGTATATATTATATTTATAGGCAGTTTAATTACATCAGTACAGGTTCTGCCTAGTTTGGGATCAGTTTGCAATATGTTATTGTTACTATTATTATATATTCATATTCCAAATTCAGCAAAAATGAAAATTACAAAGCATTCTAACTATGGTTAACCGCTATGTCACAAAATTACATTTCACAAAATTAAATATTAACGCTCGGTTACAACGGCAACGCGGTTGAAGTCACGTGTGTTTCACCGACGTGACTAAACAAACTTTATATTAATTATAATATTTATATTTTTGTACTATCTTTCTTAAAACTTTGATGATATCGTTTAGAAACGTTACCCTATGTTAGTGTTGAATACCGTCGTTAAGTATAGCAATATTCTAGATATTTATATTGATGTATGTACTATCTTTATATAATTATTATATCATACTAACATTTACCCATGGTTCCGCCCGCGTGCATGTCGGTTATTGCGGTAAAGAATAGACTATGTCCTTCCTTAATATTTAAAATATTTCCATTCCATTTCATTGAAATCGATGCAGTGGTTTAGTAGTAATAGACAGACAGAGTTACTTTCGAATTTATTATATAAATATGGATAATTTAACTTTCTTAAATAAAGACTTTGAGAATTAGTTGACCTTTTCATTTTTGTAACTGGATCCTGGGCTTGTTCCGACGAAGAACAAATAATTGTATAATGACCATATGTTCATCAAATTGCACAAAATGATTCAAGGTACGAGTAAGTTCTTCCATATAAAATATTATTTCAGTTATTTAAAGTAATATTAAATAAATAAATATTCCGGACATCTAACACACAACGCTATCTAGTACCAAGGTAAGCAGAGCTTGTGTTATGGGTACTAGACAACTGATCTAAATACTTATATACTTTTTTGTAAATACATATTATTCATAGAAAACACCCAAACTCCGAAACAAATATTTGCAGATCATACAAACATTTGGCCGACCCGGGCATCGAACCTGAGACGTCAAGCTTAGCAGTCGCATACGTAGTATATCGTAGCAATATCGTGAAGGAAAGTAACTAAACATCCGATATATAAATCCGAATTTAACACAAACCCATTATTAGATATAAAGGAATTTAAAATGAGACTAAAACAAGACAAGAGAGATTTATGTTATCCGTTTCTTTAATGAGAGTTGAGACAAACTTTACGAATTTTAAGCACTTAAGATTTTCTTTTTCAGGCACTTATTCGGTGATTATACAAACGTATAATAAATGTGAAACAAGATTTCCTTTAACTGTTTTATCTAATTTAAGAAGAATTTTGGAATGGTATATGTATATATATATATATATATATATATATATATATATATACTGCCTCAGTGGTGCAGTGGTAGTGAATGCGACTGCTGTGCTTGAGGTCTCGGGTTCAAATCCTGGGTGGGACCAAGTGTTTGTGTGACCTACAAATATTTGTTTCGGAGTTTCGATGTTTTCTATGTATAATATGTATGTATTTACAATATATATATTTATGTATTCATATCCGTTATCTAGAAGCCATAACACAAGCTCTCCTTAGCTTGGGACTAGATGGCGTTGTGTTAGATGTCCGAAATATTAATTCGGGAATGGACCTCAAGTTTAGCAGTCTCATACGCTACCACTACGCCACCGAGGCAGTCGAATATAGTTACATAATAGAGCTTCAATGAATATAGTATAGCATATTGTGGCCAAAAGTCATCCAATAAATTAAAACAACGCTAATATTAAACTCAGTAGGCATATTACCTGTGCGGACTGCACGTAAATTCCACTGAAGGAATTCATAAGGCGGCTCTTTCTTTGAAATACCTTTTCGGGGGTGCATCCATAAATCAGCATAACGAGCCAGTCTTCCGTGAGGCGCCCTCTACCAGCATTAAGCTTTAGTAATATTTTCTCACTTACGACAAAATTTTCTGTCTCCTTATTTATGTTGAGCTGAGTTTTGAGACCGTGCTGTTGCCTCAAGCTGCACGGTAAGTAATACTTTGGCTATATTTAAAGCATACGAATATTTTCAAACATGAAAACGTTTAGGTACTATTACACTACCTTACATACATCATGTTTTTATTTAAAAGTGATCCATACTACAAAAGCGAGTATTTCGATAACAAAAAGCATTCCGAAACGTTAATAAAATTTGTAAAAACTTGACACATCGCCGCGATTATCCTTCTTCATGGAAGTAAGGCATATACCGTATCAAACACAATATTGTTAAATATGCTTATAGATTAACCCTTACTAGACACGGAGCAGTAACCGTAGATGCAATAAAATCTCAGCTGAATGGGTCCCTACAAATAACGATCAAAATATAATCACCTTCTTATACCGCGTGTAAACACTGTATCCAAAATACACTTAACTACAAATTGAATTTAAATTCCGATCAGAACACTAACTTTAGTGCGATCGTTAAAGTGACTCTACTCAAAGTCCTTGGCGTTTCAACCAGAAATCGTAAAAGCCGGATAAAATCAACATTATGTTATCTCTAGTGAATATCTCAGGACGAATTAAGCTTATCTAGCATTCCTGGAAATGTAGGGAACTCCACTTTTTTATAATAGGGCAAGTCCCTATAATAAAAAAGTGGAGGAGTTCAGAATCCTTGAAGTTATCGAATAACCACATCAGTATTATAGGAATACATCGTTTTTCTTTGGCCTTACTTTTTGATTTTTTGTTACGAATTGAAAAATTTAACTAGGTCATCTTAAAACCTAAAATCTTTTTTTTTGTTTTATTACAGGTCTCAACTCGATGCTCGATATTTATAATCCATCTTATTTAAAAAAATCGAAAGTTACTGTCTGTCTATTACGTTTTCACGACTAATTGGATGCCAATTTAATTTGGCATAGACATACTTTGGTTCTTGAAGAAGGACATTGTCTGTCTGTCTTCACAGCGATAACCAACACACATATAGAACTTGTTCTGAATAAATCATATATTTATTTTGTAGTTTTGTTTTTTTTAGATAGTGTGTAATATAATCAATAGTTCGTCAGTCAAGAAACATACGGCTGATAATCCATGTCTGATTTCATAATTTCACACATATTCACACTGCTGTCGAAATTATCTGACAGAAAGACATTTTTTTCTTTTGCAATTCAAAATATCTAAGTATTAATTTCAAAAGGTAAACCTAAATAATCACATACAAACCTCCTCATAAGTATGCAAATTTTAGCGAAAATTCCCAGTATAAACCACATCAACGTTGATGAGTTTGCAAATTAAAAAGTTACCATCTCATTTTTATTGCGGTGCCCTGTGTGGCCGTAATTAAATTCTCATATCCCTTCGGTTTGTTTGGGGCAGTTATCGCCAAACTTTATTCCCTCTTGTTGAACACTTTTTCCACCACAAAGTTTTTTAGACGAGTTCAAAGCTGTGCCCACTTCAACGAGTCTTTGTTGGGTCCTCATTTAAAATCAATCGCTGCCATTCTGTCCGAGGGTGGCGGACTGAGACGAGATTTCGGAGGGAATTCTTAATTAAGCTGGCAGGAGATCCTCTTTAGTTAATGGAGGCCCGTCCGAAATCCTTAGGCGCGCGGTAAATGCGAGGCGGCGTTGTAGCGACGTCAAAAGAGCAAGATAAGATTATCGCAGGCGATAACTTTTTTTATTTGCGATGTCCGAAAAAGTATTTCAATTTTGTAGAGCTTTAAGGGACTGACCTTTTCGCATATCAATGAGAAATTAACGTTAAAATATAAGTGCTTTGCTCTAAGTCATCTAACTAGGATGTGTAACTGTAATATTTGAAGCTGTTGTTTAATAACGTCACAATTTATTCTAAAGATAGCAATCTTCATAATTTATTCAAACACAAAGTATCGCCTTGCTCGCTCATAAGCAAAAAAAAAAAATTGAAGCGGATAAACAGGAACGAAAAGGTCTTGCTGTAATGAGTAATAAGGGGGGATGGTGTGATGGTTTGCAAAGGGATTAAGATCGTTAAAACTTATTAGCCGTTTTAACGGTTGACGGAAAATACCATCGAGAAAATTAACAGGCTTACATTATTTTAACACTGTTTTAATTAAAGTGTGTGTCGGGTTAATGAATATATAATTAAACTATGGAAATTCACAAACACTTTTGGTATAGGAAAAGAAATACGTATTTGAAAAATAGGGCACCCAAGATTTCAGGTCAAAGAATGATTAATTATATATATTGGTGCCCAAAACATCGTTGTGATAAATTAAAGAATATTTTCATACTGACCTCGTTTACTGTCGAACGAAGGTCTTCTTAAGAAGCGTCAACCATCCTGGTCTTAGGCAGTCTGCATCCTACCACATTCTTCAAATCTACAGTCCATTGTACCGCTAGAAAACAATACTTACAAGATACTGCTTTACAAGATATAACACTGCAGATAGTTTCTGAATTAAAGCAAACATATTATTGAAAGTGTTGTTACAATTCGAAAATATAATGCTGCATTGTTTAACTTTAACAGACACGAAATAATTAACCAAGATTTAATTAAGCGTCTCTTCGTACGCTGACAGATGGATGAGCTGTCTTATTAAGAATCCGCAAAGTAAATTAATTCGTACATTGTCTTAGAATTTATGTCAGCCTGTAACTCTGGTTGATAAATTACTGACAATGATTTTGGCAATGTAACCAGTTTTAAATTACAATTTATCCTTATGAATAGGTATATTTATATCAATATTAGATTAAAAAATATGGTAGACAGATTGATATCAATAAAAATAATATGAATAAACGATTACTTTTGTTAAATTAATTTAAGGTTTTGTTTCTTAAAAAGACAAGAGGAACCCTTACAAGATTACTTTGTGACAATAAGTCAGTCCGCCTGCCAGACTATTTCATCACATCTACAATAAAAAAATACAAAATACTCATTAAATACTCACATTATTAAACACTAGCCGACCCACGCAACCTTGTTTGCGTCTTACATTGCCCGTAGCGTGAGAATTTTCCCCCGTTTTTGAAACTTTTCTCATTGGTGTTCCGCTCCTATTGGTCTTAGCGTGATGATATATAGCCTATAGCCTTCCTCAATAAATGGACTATCCAACACTGAAAGAATTTTCCGAATCGGACCAGCGGTTCCTGAGATTAGCGCGTTCAAACAAACAAACTCTTCAGCTTTATTATTAGTATAGATTAATGCCTGCAATCCCTCAGAGCTTTTTCCAATAATGAGATACTACTATTTAAGATTTTAACTAACGTAGACATTTCATAATCAAAACCTATTAGGCACTCCCCAATGGAAACATAGAATTAAACTTTTTTACACAGTAATTTAATCTGTATGTACTATATAGAATAAAAATAAATACTTCATGTATTTGAATAAATATATACATTTATCGGATATATCATTACCCGTGCCTCGGAATGCACGTTAAGCCATCGGTCCCGGTTGCCATAAATGAAACTTGGTAATCGAGTCAGTACTACTCTCAATATACTGACGCTAGTTTCAACCTTCGAATATAGTTCACCCTCAGGGTTGCGGGGGTCTGATGCCGGTCGCTTCGTGGAAAAACTGATATTCAGGTAAACAGGTGGCCCATAATAATCTTGGGAATAATAATGGCTAGGAAGAAAAAGAGGAAGTAGATATACATTCATCGGTTTGCAAGATGGTTTTGGTTTTTGTACGCACTGAGTAAAAGTTTTCAATGAAAGATTTCATTATAGTATTTATGATTACTTGCTTGGACCCAAGGACTGGTCGACCGACGTAGATATAGATTTTTTTGTTTTTTCGACTTTTTAAAAATGTTTCATTCGTTTAACAAAATACAATTATAATTTTATAATCCCTTACCACGGATTACTGCCTAACCTTTCAAGACACACCCAAGATATCCATTTTAAAATATTATCAAATCAACAATGCTATTTGTACCTAAGTTTTTATATTACAGTCTTTGTAATTCTGTCTATCTATTTATCTGTGTGTCTATTTATTTGTCTATCTGTCTGTTACTCTTTCACTGCTAAACCGCTAAACCAATATGTATAAATATCAGTATAGAGATAGATTGAATATTCACTCGAGGTTACAAAATTTAATAGCACATTAAATTATGGGCAAATAAATCAGATAGGATCTTGTGAGATGGATAGGAGATTCAAAAAAAAACACAAACAGGCCAGACCTGTACTTCGCAAGGGTTCATTAATGATAATGGATGCCAGTAATTACTCTTTGTTCTACTAATATTAGCCTTTTATACCTCCCACCTTAATGTATTGTCTACATTACTTTAATATGATGTTGAAGATAATAGGTTTTATGAAAGCCTATTATAACGTTATATGTAGTTATTAGTTCAGCGATTGTGTTGATTAATAGCTTTTGTTCATACTACTTCTTGTATGGGGGTGTATAGTTGTGGCGGTAAGTGTATAAGTTTTGATATTTATTGCTGATAGTAAATATATTATAATGTATTAATGGCTCTTGATGCTACATGAACTGTAAGTACGGCTACCGATATTAATGTTGAGTACATAATTCTATCGATTTACTTGTGTGCTACCAAATTTATCATGTACCTACTAAAGATAAAACTCAATTTGATCCTTTAAAACGTTGTGCTTGACCAGTGTATCTTAGATTATTATATCTATACTAATCTATACAAATATTATAAAGCTGAAGAGTTTGTTTGTTTGAACGCGCTAATCTCAGGAACCACAGGTCCGATTTAAAAATTATTTTAGTATTGGATAGTCCATTTATCGAGGAAGGCTATAAGCTATATATTATCATGCTAATACTAATAAGAGCGGAGCAGCTATGAAGAATGTTTCAAAAATGGGGGAAAATTTCGTGGGTGAGCAAGTATATAAATACAGTAGTCATACTTGATAGATATTCTATAAGTCCCTCTGTTCCTACAACAGAAATCAGACTATATTCTTAAGAATCTTCATGAAAACAATAGAAATGATATCGACTCTCATAGTACACCATTAATAACAAACAAATCGTTTCACTAAAAATAATTTGTGTTACATTAAAAGCACGACCATTCATAATCATACAGGTAGATGTACCGATTATCGTCCATTTGTCACGGAACTACAAACAGGTGTGCCGGATGGCCGAAAGCACGTGTCAGTCAGACAATACACGTTCCTTCCGCCTTCAACTTTAAGGTTCCGTATTGAAATTAAATAATTGACCAAAGAAACGTTTGACACCAACTACTTATACATATACGAAATGATTTCTTATGATCGATCATTTGGATTATTTACTTTACGAGACTGGGTACGATAATTGTTTAAGATTTTGTAGGTCGCCAATGGATTTTATTCTATAAATCGCAATGGGAGAGGCTTATGTCCATAAACGAACCGCATCAAGCTGATGATGATGACAGATAAATGACGTTTTCTCTCAAATCAGTTGTACCTGTCTTATTAAAAAAAATATTATCTTATAAAAAGTATTTAGCAATGTTGTTGCTAACCGAGCCTCCAAAATGTATGTATTTGTATAGAATATGTAAATGAACTAAGTTTTCTTATTATTCGCCAATGGAACACCTTTCAAAAGTATTGCTCGAACTTAACCGTTATTTATTCAAATACGTTCCTTAATGTTGTAAGTTGTATTGAAGCGTTGATTGATCATCGACTATTAACATCGGGACTGAATGAAATAGAATCGAATATTCTCCACAATCATTAATCTTTCCTAAACATTGTTTAATTTATTATTGCTGCAAAGAAAGTGTTCCCACAGTGACAAGGGTGAATGAACTCCACATTACTCTTTGAGAATTATAATTAGTTATATGATATATAATAATCTCTGTAACATGAGTCCTGTGATTTCCATAACTATGCTAGGTGCTAGTATAATAGTAATGGCTACCATTAAACGTTCAGGTTTTACAGCCTGGATCATATTGGTACAAATCGTATTTAATAGCTAATTTAATACGGGTTACAAGTCAATTATTACCGAAACTGTTATAATTTTTTAATTTTATAGTATATTATATCCTACGTACCTTGAAAGTCTTTGTTCCCTATTAAAACATTCAATAAAATTTGATTTTTTTAAAGTATTAAATATTTCGTGAGAACCCCTTATTAAACAAATAAAGGAAAAAGAATAGATTCAATTATCAGTAATGTTATCGATTGGAAATATATTGATAACTAGCTGACCCACGCAACCTCGTTTACGTCTTCTATTGCCCGTAGCGTGAAAATTTTCCGCACTTTATTATATTACTGCGGTCATTTATAATAATAGACATGCATTTATTATGTTAAATAGCTTGTCCACTCTATTAACTATAAAAAAACAAGTAAACTAAAAAGCAATGTGAATCAAAACTGAGTTACTAACATTGTTCTTCTTGCTAAGGCATTTCATTAAATCTAATCAAATAAAACTCATCTTCCCTAGTTTTCGAACTTCACTCCGATAGGTATTAATGTGCGGCTGACAGTGCTAAATGACGCCAGTATCGTTGAATAATGTTTCAAGTTGCCTAACTTGTCTTAAACTATCGCAAACAAAATGGTAGGAAGACCACAGATTTGTCAGTGGTCGTCGCGGTTCCCAACCCTGAGATAGTTACGGCCTAACAAATGAGGATCGACAACTATTCGCGTTATTGTTAAGTGTGTTGTTCAATTGTTGTTGCCTTTGTTCGTTGTTGTATAACGGCGTACAGCTTCGTGTTAGTGTGTTGTTTAGTTAACTAAAATAGATACGTTGATAGAAGCAGGTTGACAAATGACAGTTTTTTATTGAAGTGAAACTTCTTTATCGGGGTTGTCAAAAAATTTTGTGTAACATTTTTACGTTACGCGTAACATTTATCCGTTACGGTACGCGTCACATTTATCCGTTACGGTACGCGTCACATTTATCCTTCAAAAAAAATTTATAAAATAAAACAAAAAACATTTTCAAACCCAAACAGGACCAAATTAATACTACAATGAAATATCACATTACAAACAATATTATTTTATTTAGTCCACAATGTAAATAACTACACACATCACATTCCACAAACTTATTTCATTCACACCACAGATCGCGAAATATTTACTCAGGTCTCGCTCCTTAACTTTTATTGCAATTGAAATAAGAATTGTCACGAATATTGCTGGTTTATAAGTCTTTTGTCGTTATACCTTACGTCGACATATGATATTTATTTTTTGAAAAATAACGTCATAAAGAAGTTTCACTTCTTACGAGCGTACGCTAGTACACGCAACTTTTTATTTATATATTTAACTAGCTGAGCCCCGTGTTGTAACCGCGGGCAACGCTACTGGGCGAAGCTAGTTTAAAAAAAGTAAGTTACTCCTTATATCATCAGATATTTGCCGGTGAATGTCTCGTCGAAATCGGCCCAGCCGTTCCAGAGATTAGCCGGAACAAACAGACAGACATACAATAAATTATTATTTTGGTATATGTACCGTGTATACATACTTATGTAAAAAACGGACACAGACACCCCAATTTTATTTTATTTGAATAAATTTTACTCTGAAAGTTGGTGGAATGAAGTGGCAGTGGGCTGGTCACATATGTCGCAGAACAGACAACCGCTGGAGTAAGCGTGTCTTAGAATGGAGACCGCGTCTTGGCAAACGTAGTGTGGGACGCTCTCTGGCCAGATGGCGGGACGACTTGCGTAGGAGGGCTGGCAGTGACTGGATGCAAAAAGCAACAGACCGGGCTCTGTGGTGTTCCTTGGAAGAGGCTTATGTCCAGCAGTGGATTGCAACGGGCTGATGATGATGATGATGATGAATAGTGTAGGTATAGATTAAAATAGCGTATTACCGCTTTAGACGGAAATCTAACAATAATTTCAATAAAGTGACAAATCTAGTACAGTAAGGTCCAATCTTTTTTCTATGTAGATGTCTATGTTCAGCAACGGACTATTAGAAGCTGATGAAAATAGTGTTGAACATACTCGTTATCAAGTAATTGCATCTGTTTGTGTTTGGTAGATATTTTTTTAAAACTAAACAAACTATTAATTGAATTCGGCACAGTTTGAATACAACAATGTGAATTCGATTATCAGATAGATAGTCAGTGTAAAATCTCATTAAATGGTTCAATCAAAATTCTCTCACATATATCCATTTGTTAATTAATCGCAAATTAACTTTAATCTGGTTAAATTGTAAAATAAAAACAGTTTTGCTAAAAGCTACTTACTTCTGAACACATGTTAATTGCACGTAAAAATAAGTAAAGAAACCACATACATAAGATTATAATTCTAGAGCATGCATAGGTACAGGTTTTATTTTTAGTTTAGTTCTTTTTTCAAAAGTATTCATGTGATCATTACCTGATACCACCGTTTCAAAAATTACGTCGGCCTTAATCTTATTTTATTATTTGATGTCTCTCTCACAGTACTACCGGCTAATAATCTTGTCTCGATCTTATAAGATCTAAGTAATTCTTAAGTCGATTATGCGCGGCCATCAGATAGTACTGGTGCTCGATTGTAAAGAAGCTATCAAATGCAAATGTAGAAAACGATCTGCGCTTGAGTGTAATTGCCTCTACTTTTTTGAATACATTAAAATAGTTTGAGTTCTTTGAAATACGTATCTGGAGTGAATTAAAAATTTGCATAAGATCTGATTACACTACCAGATGGTAGCTATCTTTACAGTTCAATAAAAAGTTACCGCTTAGAACACATAAAATTTCAAAAATATTCATCTGTACGTCTTAGGAAAATGTGTATTTCTCTGGATCATTTACTCTTTCAAAATTGTAACGAAATATGATTGACATTGTATTTAATTAAACAGTTAAAAGACCCACAATGAAGCCTAACTATACCTGTAGTAATATTAAATCGAATTGGACTCCACGTAAATTGACAACGTTACAGAAAATCATATCTACCTGAATTAATAAACAAAGCAAGCCACATTACTTAATTAAATCATTCCTTCATTATGTTAACTGTCTGTTATATAAATCTGGTCACGGCACCAATACGTGAGTTTAGTGTAGCGTAAATATCAATTATCCAGCTTATAGATATCGGGGAATTTGGGAAACAGTCCGGTAATTTGTCCGACAATGTCCAGACCAGTGCCCCTGCTCTGTTGCATTTTGGCGAATATTGGAAATTTATTTTTATTATAGCGTTATATCGAGGGGAAATGTTTCCCTGAATGGTCATTGTGAATGTGAGCTCATAAAATTTTGTTAGTTAATTAGCTCGGTAATGATATAGTAAACGTACGCTATAGGTTTGCAGTCTAAATTAACATGTAATGTTACAAGCAGTCTATGCACAGCTTTATATTTATTTAAATTAAAATAATAAAGACTTTTACGACAGTGAAACAAAATACAGTTGTTAGAAAATATCTTGAGAATCAAGTTCAGTAGAGTTAATTATTTTCTAGTTGAGATATAGGAATAAACTCCTACCATTATAACTATATATAATTATATGATATTTCTGAGAATATTACTTCAAAATTGTGGATAAGGAAATCTTTTCTGATTCAAGTCGTATTTCATATTTGTGACATAAGCAGTAAGACAAAACATGATACATTTCTCCCCTTACGACATCGCCAGAGGCAAAACAATTCATCTCTTATCGCCATAACACAGCATTCGACATTCAAATATCTACGAAAAAGTTTACGAAAGTCGCATTTGGCGACAGTTCAGGAACTTTGCGGCTCCAAAAAGGTTTTCGTTCATTTCCCTATAACACAGGAAATTTGGACGGCGCCCTCTTATACCCCTTAAGCCATGCGTCGGTTCTTTGACACGCATTGTGTCCATGATTAATGATTTACAGCGCAATTTTCTTTAATGTAAAAATGTCTTAGACTTTTTTAATATTAGATACGTACTCATAATACGTACGTGTCACGCTGTAATAACTTTTTTAATAGTTTTAACGATTTTTTAATTGCAGCCTGTGGTGCTTTTTATTTAAAACTATTGTTTTTTAATTTTATTGTCTTTCGGCCAAAGCCGTTAAATAATTCGGGTGTAAAATAATAATTACTGAAAACAAAATGAACTCTATTTTAAACAAAGCTTTAGTATGAATTTTTACAGGGTCATGGGTTTTTTTAGTATATGTATGTGTCTATGTATGTATAAATGCATTTATGTATGTCTCAAAGTAAGTGTGGTATAACTTTCCTTTTTAAGTGTGAAAACACCCACTAGCCGTCACCCTACCCGGGTTTGCAGTGAGGTAGTGTGTCAGAATCGGATCAACATAAAATATATAATAACACCACAATGAAAATATAATAAAATAATTTTCTATGAACCCTTTTGCTTCACATATACAAGAAACTAATTTCATTCATTGTATTTTTATTCTTATATTTTGTAACAAATATGTGTGTTTGTTACAAATACGTTAGTGATGTTTAATAATATTATTAAAGCATATCTCAGTTTATAAATAGTCTTTCTATTCCATACATAACGTGCCACCTTTAATCTCCACATGTGGCTAGTTGGCAGCATCAAAGCTGAGATAATGGAGACAAAACAAGCCAGTTTAATGCGCCATATTGGGTTTCAGTACAAACAGTCAAACAGACTAGTGAGCTACACCGCCCTCTAGTGTCGGGTTTCTGAACACATGCTGCCAAAAGGTCATGAATAGATACCCATGTTTGTACAGTCTACGACGGCGATATGAAAACATTCGTAGTCTTACTTGTCGCGATACGAGGTAGCTAGTTTTGGTATAGTCCATTCGTTTAGATAGTGTCTATGCACCCGTACGCAATTCTGGTTATTGTTGTGAAATAAAAATACATTAATTCATACAACGGTGTAAACTGACAAATCATCCTTGCTTGTGGATGTACGCCGCAGGCAGGCCCTTTGATTTTGTGTCCGCACGTGTGACGGTGGTGCGATTAAGGTGACCGTATCTAAGCGAACTGACTATACATAGTGTAAGTTTGTCTTTGAACGGTGAATATGACAAGCGTCTCGATTGTACTAAACATGTGTATGCAGTACACAGATGTTTAGTACAAGTTTGGTTGATTAAAAGAACTGAGCCGGGATATATGACTTCATTTTCTGTCGAATTAATTTGTACTGTTACACAGAAGTTAATGAATTTTAAAAATAGATAGGTATTTATTTTCTCTTTCGTGTGTATTGAGAAAAGAGACGTGATTTCGGGAATAAACTTTTGTATTTGAATGTTTTATTCTAAGTTATTTTTAAAAGATTTTTTACACCAGGATCTATCATACACGGAACTAATATGGAAACCACTGCTGTGGAGTAGTGTAGAGACGGTATGTGTAACAGATGTCAACGGTTAACTATTCTGTTTTTAAACTAATTAATTGGTGATCAGACGTATTAAATTTCCGTTGTGTAACTTCTTACATCTATGATTAATGTATTGATAAAGTGTTTTCACACTGTTCATATCTTTATTCTTTGTTTATATTTTACAACACGCTGTTCATATCATTTTAAACCTAGATAGAAGTACATGTCAAGGAACGGCAATTTGTTGTACGAGGAACCACAAATCACCTTCATTTTAATAAGATAATTCGTGCAGAGTATCACCATCCTTGTTTAAATAAAAAGTAAATAAATAAAATACATTGCGGACATCTAACACACAACGCTATCTAGTCCCAAGCTAAGCAGAGTTTGTGTTATGGGTACTAGACAACTGATATAAATACTTATATACTTTTTTTTTGTAAATACATACATATTATACATAGAAAACACCCAAACTCCGAAACAAATATTTGCAAATCATACAAACATTTGGTCCGACTCGGGAATCGAACCCGAGACCTCAAGCTTAGCAGCCGCATACGCTACCACTACGCCACCGAGCCAGTTTACATGTGTATTCTACAATACACATGTAAACTAGCTAAAATGTAAGAAAACATTACTATAGTCATCCTCATCATCATCAACAGCAGGGTTGGATTCAAGTTTTCCTTCTAGTTGCAGTGATTTGTTCTAAAGTTTATTCCCTTAGTCGCTTTTACGACACCCAGGTGATGAATAAAAAGAGGGGATGAATTATCAAAGGCTGTTGAAAATGATGAAAAATAAATCGCAGGATCGATTGACAATATTTACAGTATAATACATTGAAATCTGATGATGATGTTTATGACCTTTGCGCTCGTGACTTGAGTTGCAGGTAGCCATAACAGTAGCAGCTACTTACTATAAGGCATTCTGTCTGCTCCGTCACTAAAAATTATTAAGATCACAATTGCATTGCATTCATATGTCTGTTTTTTATTCACATATAACCGTTAGGACTGATGTGAGTAAAACATATACGTTTAAACAAAGACTTTCAGTTTTCAAGGCTTTATCATTAATTTAACCCTATATTTAACTCAGCCAAATGATTCACAGTAAAACACGGTGTTTACAAGTCATAAAGTTTTATCCAACATTATTCGAGCTTTTTTGGGTTAACTAATTCAACTGTTTTTCATACGTCAGCAGTGTGACGTTTTGTTAGCCGGAACTTGGTGACCGGAAATAACGTTGTTGTTCCAAAAAGTCGTGCATAATATAAGATTTGTTTTCACAAACCTACTTATTGCGTAACGTGGGCGCCTATTTAGATAAGTACCCGGAAAGGACACAAGTCCGTTTTAAAGATAGGTGAGCCACATTAAACCCTTTTTGGGTCTATTATATATTTTTATCTCTACATGTCTTGTCCGGTAGTTTGTTTTAGTACTACTGAAATTTTAAAGAGTTAAGATTAAAATGATGTTGACCTGTTTCTGCAAAATTTAGTGTGATAAACAAAGTTTGTAACTAAACATAATTCCTTTTTATTACCACTTCAAGAATCAACGAGATTAATAGATATTAGATAAGATAAAATAAGGTAAGGCTAAGGTACGTTTATTTGCATAAAACATACATTAACAAGATGTCATATTATAAAATACTAGCTGAACCCCGCGGTGTTATCCGTGGTTATTGTCGTATCCTGGGTAACGCCGCGGGGCGAAGCTAGTCTTTTAAAATGTAAACCTAAGTTACTCCTTGTACCATCAGCTACCTACCAGTGAAAGTCCCGTTCAAATCGGTCCAGCCGTTCCTGAGATTAGCCGGAACAAACAGACAGACAGACAAAAATTTTAAAAATATATATTTTGGTATGTGTACCGTATATACTCGTACATTCATATGTATGTTGTAGAAAGCGGTTATTTTAATATTACAAACAGACACTCCAATTTTATTTATTTGCATGTATATAGATAATACAGTAGGTACTTAAAAAAGTTTTGCCATAGCTGGCGTACAATTTGTTTATTATACATTTTTTATAACAGTAATTAAAAAAATACAAAACTGTTATTACGTATATCAACACAAATAAATAAAAATGGAGTGTCTGTTTGTAATATTAAAATGACCGCTTTTTACTAAATGAATATGAAAGTATATACGGTACATATATCAAAATATTTTTGTTTCAATTTTTGTCTATCTGTCCGTCTGTCTGTTTGTTTTTTTTGACTAGCTTATCCCCGCCAAGATTTTTGCGGTTGTAAAGGTACAACAATAACCATGCGTAACACAGCGGGACTTAGATAGTTTATAATATAATTACGCACCAGCTGTTCGTCGAAACTTATATTTAGAAAGTAAAACCAAATATATTCTAAAGCCCTATAATTCTTTAATGTATTACTGCAATCCATCTTCATCAGTCTACGCCTACAACAATCTGATACTGTCTGCTACATTATCCCAAGCCAGCTTCGTTATTAACTTTAAAAACAACAGTTTTCCATTCTATTTGTGTCTGTTTTTAAGAGTATTTAGTACTAGAGTTCTACATTTGATTATTACCATGCTATTTTTATAGCAATCTTAAGTATATACTTATGAAATAAATAAATAAATAATGCCTTTTTAGGATTCCGTACCCCAATGGTAAAACGGGACCCTATAATTAAGACTTCGCTGTCCGTCTGGCAAAATCGGTCCTGTGGTTCCTGAGATTAGCCGAAACAAATAGACAGATATTTTTTTATTTTTTTTATGTTATGTAAATGTGTAACTACCGTTTATGGGTTTATATGCATTTAGTAAAAAGTTGTTAATTTGGAATTACAAACAGACACTTAAATTTATATTTATTTGTATAGATAAGACAAACAAACACAGAAGTCACTTAATGGTGGTCGAATATTGCAATCCAATGATCTATAATTCAAGAGTTATAAGACCGTAGCCACCCGTTAAAATTTTATATTTTTACTAGCTTTTGCCTGCGGTTTCGCCCGCAGTAGTATCTTATATCCTTCCCCAAGAGTTAAAGTATTTCCACACCAGATTTCATTGAAATCGGTAAGCGATTCAGCCGTAAAAGCGTAACAGACAGAAAAACAGTTACTTTCGAATTTATAACTAGTTTTTGCCGGCGACTACGCCCGCGTGTATGTCAGTTATCGACAAAAACTAGTATATGTCCTTCTCCAAGGTCCAGTCTATCTTTATACCAAGATTTTTTCCTAATTGGTTTAGCGGTTAATAATAATATGAATATATTTTTAAATTTGTTATTGTAATTTTTAATACAAAAATTTTCCATCTGCGATAACATAACTAATATGTTTTAAGTTTCAGTAGTAAAATGAAATAATATATTTTCTATATTATTTCATCGTGGGGAAACCACGCTTCGGCATGAATGGGCCGGCTCGACCGGAGTAATACCACGGCCTCACAGAAAACCAGTCTGAAATAGCGCTTGCGCTGTGTTTCACCGAGTGAGTGAGAATACCGGAGGCCCATACGCCAACCCGTCCCCCTCCCTTTCCCTCTAGGGCCGGCAAAGCACTTGTGACGCCTCTGGTGTTGCGGGTATCCATGGGCGGCGGTAATCGCTTACCATCAGACAGGATACGTCTGCTCGTTTGCCGCCTATTTAATAAAAAAAATTGTCCTAAGACATTACTCTGTTATATAGCAGAAATTAGAAGTCACTTTATACCTACCATACATTTATAGTCCAATAACATAAGTAAATAAAAAACTTTCACCATAAAGTAAATGGGCAGCTTTTTAGCTTCGAAGTAACCTGAAAATTTCATATCTACCGAGAAAATAGTTTCAAAAATATCTTGACAAATCGTTTCCAAACGGCATACTGAATGCAATGATAACTGTGCAGCTCTGCAAAGCTTTGCATCTACATAATCGATGGCTTATTGGCATTCCCCCTTTTACTTCTAAATTGCAAATTTTCCGCACGATTTCGCTTCACAGAATAAATTTCCAGCCGCGAAACGAAATGCAACCGTTCTTTCTGTATTTCTTATTCATTTTCCATCGCATGGTTCATTGTTGTTTGCTCGTATTTTTGGTTGCGACGCGACGTTAAATAGTCGGTATTTGCGTTTCTAGAATTCATAACAGCAATTTTGTTTTTAATAAGGTTTGTTTATTGCACACTGGTTTTTATTGTATTAGGACTCGCATAAACTGTTACTGTTCAAAGTTCTTCTGTACTAGGAATAAATCCTATGTCACCGGCACTTGATAAACAAAGAGCACGAAGAATACCAAATAATAATAATAATAAATAATTTAATATAGTATAGTTATAGTTGTCAAAATATCGTGTGTGGGAAATGATATTCTAACATGCATGCAATACGTATAATAAGTTTTAACTTTCTGCCGCGCACAGCAAAACTGTAGAATGAGCTGTCGCCTGCGATAATCCCGGACCAATACGACCTTCAAACCTTCAAGAAAAGAGCGAACTCCTTCCTAAACGGCCGGCAACGCACTTGTAACGCCTCTGGTGTTGCGGGTGTCTATGGGCGGCGGTAATCGCTTACCATCAGGCGATACGTCTGCTCGTTTGCCTGCTATACAATAAATAATAATAAATGTTTGTTGATCTATACAAATAAATAAAATTGGAGTGTCTGTTTGTGATAAGAAAATATCCGCTTTCTACTACATGCATATGAATGTATATACGGTACACTTACCAAAATATATACTTTTAAAATTTTTGTCTGTCGGTCTGTCTGTCTGTTTGTTCCGGCTAATCTCAGGAACCACTGGTCCGAATTGAAAAATACTTTCGGTGTTGGATAGTCCATTTATCGAGGAAGGCTATAGGCCATATATCCTCACGCTACAACTAATAGGAGCGGAGCACCAATGAAGAATGTTTCAAAAACGGGGGAAAATTTTCACGCCACGGGTAATATAAGACGCAAACGAGGTTGCGTGGGTCAGCTAGTTAACAATAAATTTACAAAACTTATAGACATCTGTTGTTATGTAATAATATAAATGGTGGTAACTTATAAGTTACCATCATTTGACACTATAGTGACATTTTAGAACTTACAAATTAAAACCAAGTACTTATTTTTTATTTTTTTTATTTTTTATAATTCTTCAACTCCTTTATATATAATTTTGTTCCACGTTTAATACGTGACGTTAACATAGACAAGAAACATTAACAAATTATTCTGGATTGACGTATTTACCATTAACAACAGTAAACACCTATTACTTTCAACGTTTTAAACAAATAATTTAAAAAAAGTTCACATACATCACTAAAACAATAATCATATTTCAATGGTGTTATCAACTTACTACGTGTTCTATGACCATTACTGTAATACGTTCTCATACATAAACTAAATTAATTACCTAATTATTTAAGGTTAGGTCGGAGTACGTTAATTTAAGGTAGCTTTGTAAAGCTTGGGTAAATTTATGATCTGTTGTAGTACAGTGTTAATTGTGTGTTTAAGTTTTATTAGATACATACATACATAAGGGTATATTCAATTATTATTGACCATGTGCGGCGTTATTTCAACTTCGGGGTTTTACCTTCGGATTTTGCATCAAAAACACCTCACACCACATCAAAATCAGATAAAATCTTAGGTAGCTAGTTATCAGCTTATCCTAGTCCACTGGCTCTCCAATTGTACAACTTGGTTCGATCATCGGGTTCTCGCATTCAATACCTGCCAGCCGTCTTGTGCATAATATCACTCCACCTGGCCTATAGAAGTCCTACACTACTACAGATCATAGAAACAGGGATGTTATTATGACATGAGTACCTTACGTTTACCGAGATATGGTCTCCACTCAATTTATATCGCACTCTAATTTGAACACATAAATTGTACATCTCTTTTTGACTTCTTACCTAAATAATCATCTTCCTAGCCTTTATTATTCCCAAGATAATTAGAGGTCGGCTACTACTCCTTACTCCGAAGAATTAAATATATGTACTATGATCTACATGCGATTGTCTTATATAGTTCTTTAAAGAAAATTAAAGACTATTTTTTTCCGAACTATAATTTATTTTTTAATTTTCAAGGTTTGTAGCGCTGATTCTATTTATATATCAGAATAAAAATCAGGTTAATCGAGCGTCATCAAGAGTGCTGACGATTTGTGTGAAAATGATTCTGTATTTAGTTATTTATTATTTATTTATATCAACTGTTCACTACACTCATAGTTACCCAACACGTGTAGCGAGTCATTTTAACATCGGTATTATAAGTGTGATAATTAATAATAATATTTTATAATATCTTCAAGCATTCACAGTCGTCCGATCGCAAACCAACCCAAACCAAAGTAACCAGACCACTGACAAACACAATTATAAATTTCTAAACACACAATGTACATATTATAGGTAAATTACACCCGAACGCAGAATAACTTATGTGCTTATATATAACTAGCTGACCCGTGCCCACTTCGTTGGGCATAATGTAAGATAATAAATAGCCTTTTTTAGAACAGAGTGTTGTGTTTTAATTTCTAACTGCCAAAAGGAGGTTTATACGTAGGTATAGTTTGTATTTGCATGCTAATATTAATATGTCCGAAAGAAAAAACATTTTCTGCGGGATTTGCGATAAACGAATTCCATGAGGACCAAGTTGCGGGAAAAGTTAGTTTGGTTATGGTAATTTTAATTGTTCAAAATAGGCATTTTCAAGCTCCACATCTTTTCTCTAGAACTCAAATATATATCTTTCATAGTTAAGGCAGCGTTCGTAAGAAACGCTTTCATTCGACCGTTTTTTGTCCGATTCACTACCAAAACCTGCAAAACCGACTACCACGTAAAAGCCTTTTTATTTTTCGGTTTTTTATGTAACCTATGACACTCAGCAATAATGTGGCTTTCTATTGGTGAGAGAATTTTTAAAATCGGTTTAGTAGATCCCGTGATGACCCCTTACAATTTAACAAATATACATACACACAAACTTTAATTCTTTATAATATTAGTATAGATTAGTATAGATAGCTGACCCGTGCCCACTTCGTTGGGCATAATATTAATAACCCTTTTTTAGTACAGAGTGTTATGTTTTAATTTCTAACTGCCAAGAATAAGATAGAAAGTAGTTCTGATAAGAACCTTTTATTTTAACAATGTCGAAAGTGTACTAATTACGTTTCGAAAAATTCAATTTCGGAGACGTCCGCTGCGTAAGGAGCCGACCACGCGTCACGCGTCTGAGCACTCTGAGCCGCGCGGGTATCTACCTCTCAGATATAAAAGGCCACGCCTCCTTCTCCCGAAGCTAGCACGAACGCGAACCGAATTAAGCCCGAAGCCATCGCGCGCCGTCCGCTGCTTTGGCCTTTCGTTGAAATTTCTCCGATTCACTTTGCAAAACCGACTACCACGTAAAAGCCTTTTTATTTTTCGGTTTTTTATATAGCCTATGACACTCAGCAATAATGTGCCTTTCTATGGGTGAAAGAATTTTTAAAATCGGTTTAGTAGATCCCGAGATTACCCCCTACAATTTAACAAACACACAAACTTTACTTCTTTATAATATTAGTATAGACTAGATAAATATAGGTCAAGCTTATGTACAACGTGTAATAAAACGTATGCAGTTAGGTTGTAAAAATGAAATAAAACGTCATGTGTGGTAAAATTATGTGCTATTATTAGCAATCAACGTGCTAAAAGGACGACATTTTTAATAAAGCCCCTTTAGGTATTTGTTTTAACAATAGTACATCTATCAATATCAGAATACTGAGATCACTAAACTTAAACTCACAGCTTTGATTATTGTCATCCATAGAAAAATGGTGACAATAATCGCATGACAATATTTGAATAAAGAATTTAACATTACATTTGTTAGCGTTCAGAATTTACATTAACAATTTTAAAGTTCTCGCCGTTTTGCTTAATATTGTAAACATTTTCCGAAAGTCGACAAATACTTCTTGGACTACCACCTAAAAATTTGTTACTACAGTTTGAATATATTTCTACCAGTCCACCGTTTTCCTATCTCGTATTTGAAAGACTCGGAAGCGATTCAGAAACGACATGTAAATGTGAATATACGTGACTGGATAACATTTGGTGTCACTTTCGTACATTTTCCTTTGCCAGCTACCGCGTATACTGCCGACTACGTGCAGTCTAGACATCATATTTTGACTTCTGATAGTGAACTGGATTATAAAATGGCCCTATAGAGCGTAATATGAACTACAAAACGAGATAATGATCACTTTATATTAAAGTTAAAATGAAATTTGGCTTTTAAAAAGGATATTATTTTCCAAAATACGTTGTTTTATAAATATTAAAATGATATCTATATAATAAATTGCAATGTATTGGATATACGATTGGATGTTGGCTAGAAATTATATTTTGATAAGTCAAGTACTTATTGCCAAATAAATATCTAGCTATGAGAGTGCCTTTAGAAGGAGTTCCTTTACAACCAATAACATTAGCTGCAAATTAAAAGAAATTAATAAAAATGGTATCCAGTGTTACCACATGTATTTAATTTATGCTTTTAATGAACTGAACGATGCAAAAAACACTTTTATGCACATATTTTCTAACAGACGCTTCGCATTCATGTTAACAACGTTAAGTGTAATAAAAATGTAAAAAAAAACAAAAGTAGGTACCCAATTAATATGATATTAATTAATGTAATATATCTTATACTTAGAATTATAACTTTGCCGTTTAAAATTCATTAGTGTCTATTTTGCATATGTTTAACAATAAATCTTTGAAACAATAATCAGGACTATTATATGACACGATTAACGTTTGCAAACATTGACCGTATACTGGATTTAATAGGTACATAATGTAGTGCAAACATTAATAGCCAACCATACAATAATTAAGTGAATGTTACATTAACAGATATTGTCCTCAAGGGCGAACTAGATTTACGAGCATTCAAATGTAGTTTCAGTTATGGAACTGTTCATGTATTTACTATAATAACAACTTATATTACTGCTGTCAATACCCCTATGTGGTAATTTACGACATACCTAGTTGCAGGTACACTGTGCATAAGTGAACCCGTGGGCTATAAAGCTGGTAGCAGGTTCATTATAATAGTTCCGCAGATTGAAATAGAGCTCTTAGGCCGTTTGTAATAGACCTGTAGCGTTCGTGGTAGCTCCAGGCAGCTATTTTATTGACTACAGAGCGGTATTTGTAAGTGTGTTGAATACATATAATAATATAAGTTATCTAAAATCAATGTGTGGCATTAGATACAGCAGGAAAGGGAGTAAATGTACACAATGTCATCAACAATTGGCTACTTTAGAAAGAGTGTACGTTAATACAAGGTGTCTCAAAAGAAATTTCATATTTAGTGGATTGATTAAAAAAAAAGGAAGCGGCATATAGAAAAAATGTTTATTTATTGTTAAAATACACTTTTTGGGAATTCATTTCTTAAAAATAATATCGTCTAAATGTAAACCCTCACGTTGTTGGCACTCATTTAATCGAACAGTAAAATTACTTATGACTGCTCGACAGGTGGAGTGAGGGATGGCTGCCATTTCGTGACGGATATTTTCTTTCAAATGCGCCAGTGAAGTTGGTTTATTGGCGTAAACTTTAGATTTAAGATAACCCCATAGGAAAAAGTCCATAGGGGTTAAATCTGGGCTACGTGGAGGCCAATTTATGTCACCTCTCCGGGAGATCAATTTTCCTGAGAAAATTTCACGAACACGTGGCAGAGATATATTGGACGTGTGTGAAGTTGCTCCGTCCTGTTGAAACCATGTTCTTTGGTTATAGCCAGGAAAGTTTTGCAGTTCAGGTACCAAGAAGTTGTCTAACATCTCCACATAACGCTCTGAATTCACTGTAACTGTACGCCCCATTTCGTCTTCAAAAAAGTAAGGGCCGATAATTCCTCGCGCCGACATGGCAGCCCATACGGTCACTTTAGGCGAGTGTAGGGGTTTCTGATGTTTGCGTTTCGGATTGGCTGAACTCCAGTAGCGGCAGTTTTGCTTATTTACGTGGCCATTAAGATGAAAATGAGCTTCATCCGAAAACAAAATGTTGGTAAACGTTGAAAATCGCTCAATCATCTGATTTACGAAATTAAGCCTCTGACCGGCATCTTGGGGCTTTAATTCTTGCACCAATTGAATTTTGTAGGGGTGCAGCTTTAGATCTTTGTGCATAATGCGATGTAATGATGATCTATGCACATTTAAAGCACTCGCGCGCTTCCGAATTGAAAGGCTCGGGTCGTCACGTACAGATTGATTAACACTCTCCACGTTTTCTACCGTTCTTGATGACTTAGGTCGCCCGGATTTTGATTTATCCAGCGTTGATCCAGTCTCTTCAAACTTTTTAACCCAATGTCGAATGAGAGGAAGGCTTGGCGCATCATTTAAGTGGCGAAAACCTCGAATACTGCTGAATTTTCTACGCGCGACAGTTGTCGAATCACCGTTCTTGTAAAACTCTCGCACGCACAACGCGCGGTCTGCTCCCGAGAAACGCTCCATAGCGACTGAATCCCCAAGAGCCAAGCTACCAATTGACATAACCCCCGCACCCCTCAAGTACGCAGCGTTCACGCAGTAAGCTAAACAAATATAAAATTTCTTTTGAGACTCCCTGTACATGTAGTAAAATAATCTAAATAAAAATCTAAAGAGGTAAGTTAATTAAACCTTTGTTATAGCCACTTTTGTTGACTTTTTCATTGAACAGAGTTCCTGACACGTCAATTACCGTAAGAAATGAGACACATCGCGAGATCCTTATTAACCAACGAAATGCAGCATCGTCAACCGTGACCACTATGTAAAGAGTGAACGACTAAGAAATGTTGACTTTTGTTTTTTTTTTTAGAAGACACCTCCCGCATTAGGAATATACGTCCTGTGTCGCGGGGTACTTTACAAACATACATGTAACGGCCACAAATAACACCCAGACTCAGGACAACATTTTGTGGATCACACAAAGTGATGTCCCACGTGGGATTTGAAGTGCAGTCGTGAACGTTTAAACCACTAGGCCAACTCGAATTGCTGAAGATATGTTAGTTGTAATATTTAATATTATTTTTAAAAGAGTTAGTATGTTATCATTCGATATAATTTAAAGACTGTGCAAACAAGACGGTATGCATCATAGAATTTCATAAAAAGTTTTGGTGAAAGAAATATCATAAAATATCCTAAATATTTATGTCTGTCGGGCTTTGTACGCTCTTGGTTTTAATTTGACGGCAAATAGTTAGATGGAGATCTTAAGTGCGAACATTCACATAGAAAGAATACGTCTGGCGCCAGCCTAAAAATTACGCAACCCTTCCAAATAGATAGCAGTCTAAATCATAAACGAAGGTTTATGTTGGAACTAAAACTGGGTATAAAATGTACCAGTAAATATTTACATCTGAAGAGTAGTCACGTGCCACTTTGTTGGTACATGTGTTTTATTGCATATGAATTTATGACTATGCACTTTAAGTGCCTCACGTATTCCTTTATCCGCGGTTGAATCTTTGAACATCAAAACTAAATATTATACCGTGTATTGCCATGAACTATCATATTTTTACGTTTATACTTTTATAAGCTTTTAAGCTAAGGTATATAAAGAATTCAATTTCCCGAAACTAAGTAATGTTTTACTACTGAAATTGACTACGTTACTCAACTTCAGTAGTAGTAAAATGTTTTTTAACACACTTGATCAAATACGCATTACCTACTAAGTTATATAAATTTTAATACTGCAGGGTATTTTTTTATCAGTTGTTTAATGAGTGATTGCACTTGCCTCGTAAGAATTGATTTATCATGACAGTAATAAAATTTAAAACCTTTAAACTTAGATTATTATTATGTCTACTCGTAGATAGATCATCGCGATACAACAGAACAAAATGAAATGACACAACTTTTCGATGTTTGTGTGCGTGAGAGCTATGCCTTACACTCGCCTTATGTCATTTTGATTTCCTAGTGTGAGTGCATAAATGATACCCGCTGTTGGTATTTTTGAGAAAATGAGGAAAAATTATATTACTGTTCAATAAGTGTGTTAATATTGAAGTTACTTCAAGTAATTTCAAGGAAATTAATAAAATGTAATTAGGCAAATAGGTTGTGATGTCATTAGAAAAGCTGTTCAATTAAAATTATTTCTGAGAACGAAAGTTAATTCTACTAGTTGCTTTGTTTTTTCTTAAACCATTTTTAATAAGCAAGTACTGTCAATTAAAAATAAGGATATAAAATATAATCTATGGGAAGGAATGTTCCTTCGAACTTTAAGTTTTATGTCGATTTCACTGCCTCGGTGGCGCATGCGACTGTTGTGCTTGAGGTCTCGGGTTCGATTCCCGGGTCGGAACAAATATTTGTATGACTTGCAAATATTTGTTTTGGAGTTTGGATGTTTTCTATGTACAATATGTACGTATTTATAAGAAAATAACTTTTTATGTATTTATATCAGTTGTTACCCATAACAGAAGCTCTGCTTAGCTTGGGACCATTTATTTATACTTTACTGTACGCAACCTTTATCAGTTAAATCGTATTAAATGACATATTACTTATTGACATTTCATTAGAAACTAGTGTCACCTACACTTAATATCGTTATTAGAAACTTTTAACACACCGACATTTCATTCTAGATAAGGTTACCACTCTGAGTGAAGTTTATGTCAAATAAGTCCGAAACGACACACCTCATTTCAAAAACGTAAACAAGCCAGGGCCGCATTCAACAATGGTCATCGTTCTAGGGCTGAATTTAACCGAATGGGAATGGGACTCGTATCAAGCCCTCTTGTACTATTGACGCTTCCGCACGCTTTATATGCAAATTGAATGACCTCCAATTTGGTGGAACGGGTGAAATGACATCTTCACATTGGACGTTAAACCCATAATTGCGGCCTTTTGGGGCGTTATTGGCATATTTTACGTTTTAATGTTTAATATTCGGTCTAGAGAACCTTAGGTTTCGTGAAAATGGAATAATTAAATTCCAATGAGTCAATCCTTATTTTTAATTTTTATTAAACAAAATTTAATGAAATTCAAAAAATACATGTAGATTTGTAATCTGCCTGTATAATGTAACCATTTAATAGCTCTGTAAATGGCGGATAATGGATGTACATAGTAATATATCCGGTTTTTGCCTGATGCTCCTGATACTGATACTCCTCATATCGAATCAAAGAGCCTCTAAGTCAATCTAAAATATAAAGTCAACTTTGAAAAGGGGAACCTTACTTTGAATAACTTCAGTTATCTATCATAAATTACGCGTGTAACGCATAATGTGCATCAATATCATCAGTCATAATATAACCGTGGGAGAGCTATGCTTCGGCATGAATGGCTCGGCTCGACCGGAGTGATACCACGGCCTCACAGAAAACCGGCGTGAAATAGCGTTTGCGCTGTGTTTCACCGAGTGAGTAAGGATACCGGAGGCCCATACCCCACCATACCATCAGGTGATACGTCTGCTCGTTTGCCCACTATTCAATAAAAAATATATTTATATACATATATCTATTTGCATAGGTCAACGTTAATATTATTATATCACATGCTTGCTAATACCATAGAACAGCAAATTGCATTGAAATATTTAAAATATATTAAAGGAAGTACACATTAAACATGTTATGTGTTCTGTGTCATATATTCTATCTTGTATTTTCTTAAAATTATAAAATAAAGACGATTTAAATTTCACATCAATTACAGTTTATTATGAAAATAGATAAGAGCATGACGTTTATTAATATTATTAATTCAAAAGTACCTGTCTTTATGTTACACTTTCCCGGTCATCATTGAACAAATTTTGATGAAATTTATAATGGTGTTCTTTTGACTATTAAATGAGGACATAGTCTACTATTAACCGCGACAACCGACTCACACTCTGATGTATTCGCTGACGAAAGCTAATAAAATGATATAAATCGAAACATCATGCTAAAAAATTAAAATTGTAACTTGAACCAGTAGGTACATTTTTGAGGTTATAGTTTGAATTATTTATTCGGTTTGGTATACTAACACTCACGAAAATATTTCTTCTAAATAATGCAATGCCTGACACGAGCAAGCTGAGAGATGAAAAATAAAAATTGCATCCCACAAATAACAACTTTATTTGGGTGTGTTCTATTTTATAGTCTAGCGGAGTTTTATTATTGTTTATCTAGCGTAGGTTGACTACAATTTTATACTAATAAGATACCTACTTCATAAATAGTTTAAATAAATGTATAAAAATAAATAAATAAAACAAAAAATATTAAAAGAAGACAATATGCATACAGGCTGTCCATGAAAGAGACTAGTTTTAAACTCTTGTAGCATTTGTCTTTGTCATTCAATTTTCAAAATAATTAAATAAATTATCCATTTACAAGTTATGCCCGTTTCAATTTTCAGATATTAACGCTCATATTCCTCAGAAAGACATGTAAAATGTCTAACGTTAAACAATGTACCTAATATGATATTTTATTGTGGAACTATTCAACCCATAATTAAGAAAACCCATTCTTTATTTTTACTTATTGCGTATCTATATGAAAATGGGACGCTTGAACCGACAAAGATGATCGGAGAGATTGTGTAAACGATCCTTTAGATTGCTTTTACATAAAGGTAATCACTAAACTCAACGACTTCTTCAACGTCGGTAATTTGTATTATACTTCTAAGACATTTCCAAGACGAAGCAATAAATACTAGTTGTAGAAATTCTTAGTACGTAGTTAGTGGTACCAGTAGTTTATGCTATCGACAATTTGCCGTTTGAACGGGAACTGCATAATCGCGTGCCTTGAACTAATGTTTAAATGGGAAAAAGCAATCTATGGAAATAAATTCGCTTATCAAAGAGGATCGATGATTATGTGTTTAGTGGCTAATGGTAATAAATGTCCCCGTAGAAATTCAACTTCCATGTGGGTTTGAATGGAAATGTATCAGAAAAATGTACAATCTATTTCATATAAGATTAGCGCCACACAAAATAGCTGTAGGTAATAGCTAAAATTAATATTTCATGCTGAATAAAAACCTTCCTTCGTTAACTTATCATGCAGTTTTAGATCTTACGATTATTTTTAATTTTTTATTTATATTTCATTATTTACCTGATATAGCTTGGCTTTGCCTATTGATAGACAGTTCTGGTACTCGCTTCATCTGGTATTTTTCTGGGACTAAACTGCTTCTAAACTTACACAAAATAGAAGGCAATAAATTTCAACAAATCACATCAAGAAGTATAATAACATTACAAAAAAATATCATCTTTTTGCAACAACTTTTCGAAATTGATTTGAATTCACTGTAATAAAGTTTTGTCTTCCAAAGAAAACAAATCGAAATATTCAGTAATTTTTTGGTGCTTTTCTACGCAGTATAGCTTTAGTGAATGACGTAAGAGAAAGCTATTACAAATATTATCAATATAATAGTCAGTATAATAGTGCCTAACTGAAATGAAGCCGTCTCAATAAAAATATTCATCTAGTATTCTCTTGCAAGATACAGCAAGGAAATTATACATTTTCTATGACTTTTTTATACTTTTGCAGCAGACACATGAAAGTCCAACGATGCATACAAGAACAGTCAGGAAGCGACTAGACTTCTGCCTTCATTCACGAGAGGTGTAAATTCAAAACATCGTAAAATATGAAAAATATCGTACAAACGTACAGACGGATGCGGCTATAAACCTCAACGAAGACAATTCGAGGGGAACTAAAGTATTTTGTGCCTTATGTATTGAATACACGATAAAATAATAAATAACTTACCTAAACAGGTCTCCAATTATTAGTTTTTACTTATTACATTTTGCTGATCCCAGCAATTATTTAGCTGGAATACTATTTTGCTCAACGTGTTATGCCTATAATAGGAGTAAGTATATTATGAAGTTTTACTAATTCTTTATAATAATGTACACACTAGTAACTATACTAGAAGTAGTAAGTAGTATACTATAAATAAACTATACTTGAATTCATTTTTAACTCCACATGCTTAACTAAAGAAAAATACTTAAGAGACCTGACCTGATTTTAAATGAATTAGTTTCTATTAAAACCTAATAGGGATACTTAACAATACATTGTTTCTGGGATTTTCTGCTAAATTATACATTTCGTGTAATTGCGAGTATGAATATTATTGTAACATGGAAAACAATTCCTATACATTTTAGTTGTACATTTAACGTTCCAAAGATACTTCAATATTGATTCTAAATACTAATATTGATGAAGATTGATACTCGATATGTTATATACGTGTATAACTTAACTGAGTTAATTGAAAAGGCTAATTGAAATGATTATTTACAGCCCAATGTACTTAATTAAAAAGTTCGTTTCAAGGTACAACAGAGCGGCAGTTAGTCTTGACGGATGGGATGCATTAAAATAAACATATGTCCATTTTTCAACACGCCCTGATAGCCAATTATACTGGTGCGCTACAAATAGCCACAGTTTTACGAATCATTTCTGTTATGTTGAATTGGAGAAAAAAGTAAAAGGAATTTGAGTCAAAAAACTAATAAATTTAATGAAGAATATAAAAAATGTGTTTTACTGCTATACATTTGAATTTTTTATATAAGTTGATATAAGAGTCGTAAATAGACGTATTAAAACTTAAATGTAGATGAATAAAAACTTTGAGAAGTCGTCAACCAGTAATTTTAAGTATGAGTTAGTCAGTGGAACCAGCGCTGGACCGCTGCATAATTTCTCAGTCCTACAAATAGTAAGGTATCACCTACTTACAACGTGTGTTGTTAATAGTACTTAGACTTCTCGTACTGAGTTTATTGTAATGTTTTATTAAAAACATTAATATAAATAGTTGACATCAATTCATACTCTCATTCCAATGAACGTAGTGGATATTTAGAGTATCCTAAGTAAAAAGGTTGTTTTTACTTTGCGAGAATTCTTTCGGTTACAAAATGTTATAAAAATCAATAAAAAGTCAGAAACGTTTCACTTGTGACACCTTTGGTGTTGCCACACCATCAGGCAATACGTCTGCTCGTTTGCACCTATTCAATATTAAAAAAAATCGGCAAAACCCAAGACGGAGAAAAATATTGATATGCTACGGCTTTAACGAACAAGCGCATCTGCCATCCTTTATATTCCGTCTAACGGTAATTTTTTGACAGAAGCGGATAAACAACCTTAAAAGTAGACTGTATAATTACTACCGCGATATAAGCGGTCTGGTTTTCCAAGGTTGTTTAAATGGATTATAAAGATGAATGTACCTTTATTTTCCAACCCGTGGCAGTTATTACGGGCTAAGAGTCAGGTAAATAAATAAGAGTACTTAGGCCGACGACAAGCATAAAATTTAGTTTCATACCCGGGTAACTTATTCTTAGCTTATTCTGTACAATTTCCTATGCAAATTTAATTGTACCCGGGGTCCACGTAAATCTCTGTTCTCTCTGGCTGCAAAGTTAATTACAAACCCGGACTACTCTGTGCGATTAACGAGCCGGCATGCTTTTATTGTGTCTACATCGACAAAGGAAAAGAAAATGTGGAAAATGATATTGCTCGAAGCGCAAATGAACAGTGCAGTCATAACACGGATTTTATGTCGAAAATTGAACGACCGTTGTCGTTGTCTCAAGCCCTTGAAGACAACAAAGTATGTTTGTTCGATTTATGAAATTTAATTCCTACTTTCTCGAAGATTTTATTTGTTGTTATTCATTTATAGTGTAAATAATGTACTGAATTAATTCCTTAAACATCAGCTTTATACATATATAAAGCTGATGTTTAATAGTCGCAAGTAATACGTAACGTCGTGATTACGTATTTACTTGGTTGCTTAATTATAATATGACGTATAACGTAAATTTTATTTTATTTTATTTTTATTTTATTTTATTACAAGTACTTCACATTGTATATTTAATTTAAATTCTTTGTATAGCAGTGATTTTAACCTAATGTTATCTGTCTGCCTTGCCAAAATATAGTTTAAGGTAAAAATGACAATGCTTATTAGCGGAAAATTGGTAAATTCCTATGGCTGAGGGTTCATTTCTTTTAAGATAATAAAAAAGTAGTTCAAGAAAAAAGAAAGAATATATGTAACGATGAACGATGAGTTTTACTGTAGGTATCTACAGTATAACTCAATCATAGCTAGATACTTTTATCGTTGATAACTAAGTAATAAAATCGCGTGTCAGTTGTGATGTAATAGACACGGACATGATAAGATTTAATGACGTGCTAGGCAAACACTATTGCAATTCTAGTTGAACGACTCACACCGATCTATGACCGTAGATAAGTGAAATGTTATGTAGCTGTAAGGAATAAAGTATACCGGACCGTAGTATGCAAATCACGGCTGATCTTAAGTGTGTAAAGGCACGTTCCGTGGCAAACAGTTTTTGTGACACGTTTGATAAAACCGTGAAATTTAAAGTGATACGAGTTAGCAGTTAGTTTTTCAACTGGGAATACTAAGCCAAAACGGAGAGCGTGTGCATGTTATATAAATTCTCTCTAATCATTATTTTATATTAAATACTCTAGTCTCCCTTAGAATAAGGTTGTCATACTCAAACTGAATACTGTTATTTAGGCAATCTTGATGTATTCGATTTTTTATTTTAATGTACAAAATCTGAAAGAACATGAATCCTCACGTATCGCAAACGGTCCTCCTGACTATTTAGGTAATGACAACAAAACAACATAGATATATGAAATACGCTGTATGTGGCATATGAATCTAAATTATACTCGTCACAGAGAACTAGTCAACAGAGCAGATTTTTTTTAAGCTGGGCCTGAGTTGAGAAACTCTATTTGTAATTGTAATTCGTGCTATCTGCTAAAATATTCCACCATTTTAGTCGTTTCTTATTTATTTAATAACTAAAAGCAAATATAAAAAACTGGACAAAAGTTCATAATCACTCGTTACCTTATTTGTAAGGTTACCTGCTAAAAATATACCAGTTTTTTTTAAGAAATGGCGTCTATTATAACAACACGATGACAATCTCTGCACTGGTTTTTGCAGGTTAAAATTGGCTAAGTGATAAAGAGTTGCCTAGCCTCACGTATAAGATTCCGAGAAAGAGCACTGATTTAAGTAAAGCAAAAAGGTGAATATCACTCTGCAATGCGTCTTTGTATTTTGGCATAAGTCCAACCTCACAAATGACAGCATCAAGTTGTGAGCTTTCAAAGTTTCGCCATAACAAACATTGAGTTGATTCTGTAGAACGTACTATTGACCGCAAATGTGGGTAGTTCGCCAAATACTACCGCTGATATTTACTAAGACATATACTAAGGATATTGGAAGTAAATCATTATGTTTACTCGGTTAGTACAAACAAAGGAATCATTTGCATACTGGAGTGAATACATAGTTGTAGATGCGAGTAATGGTAGATGTTGTTTGGAATATCGGCTCAGTATAATTGTGCTCATTTTGATAACACAATATGTATCATTACAAACTAATTTCTAGTTTTAGAGACGTCCACTGCTGGACATAGGCCTCCCCCAAGGCTTCCTATTACAACCGGTCCTATGATGCCCGCATCCATCGGTCTCCTGCGACCCTCACCAGGTCGTCGGACCATCTCGCAGGCTTACCCACGCTTCGTTTTCCAGTACGTGGTCGCCGCTCCAGAACTTTTTGGCCCCATCGGCCGTCTTATCTGCGAGCAATATGCCCAGCCCACTGCCACTTAAGTCTGGCAATTCTACGAGCAATGTCGGTGATCTTTGTTCGTCGGCGGGTCTTCTCATTCCTGATTTGATCACGCATTTCTAGAAACGCTCTGCGTGCGTTACTCAAATACTTTAAAGTAATTAAATTACGAGATATTACTATTCTGTAAAACCACTTTTAGGAACATTTCGTTTTATTACTACTATTAAAAATACTAATACCTAATACTAATAAATAAAAAGAAATATCCCTGTAATAAACAAATTTAATATGTAAACAATTTGAGATAAACGATTTACTTTCAAAATAGCGAAACAATTGTAGTTCTATTACCAGAGGTATAATCTAACTTTGAAATCCAAATTGGCAAACTACTCAGGGGAAGAGAATTATTACGGTTCACGTAAGGCTTGCTAATCGCGGTCGTAAAGGAAGGAAATAACATTTAACCAAAGTAAGGATAAGCATTGTTACAATGTATTGAGTACAATACTGATTATGATGATTAACTGTCATATACTAAGATATAACGTTTAATTACTACTGCTTAATGAATCTATTTTTCATTTAATCATAAAGTTTTCATTTGTTCTCTCTGATCTTCTTAGTCTTCTGTTTTCTTATCCATTCTATTTTAGTAACTAAATTTAAATGTGTTTTTAGGCATTTTTTCATAAAAAAAACTTGGATAGCCTTTTTCTTAAGAATTTATTCTACCCGAATTGTACTACTTACTATTTATTTAATGAGCATAATTATATTAGCTAGACTGAACAAATTTTTATTTGCAGACAAATAACAATTTGTTTTTTAATCTGAGTATGGGATAACATTGTCTCCACCGCAAAAATAATCTTATTATTTTTAATGATCAAAATAAGTGAGACCACTTACTTTAGCTATGAAAATATTGGTCATTTGTGAAACATTTCATGGTATTGTGTAGGCTGTTTTTACAACTACACATAGGTGATGTCTTGTTCCTACGCAAACTCATATATAAAGAAGATCAAAGTAGTATCTAAGTTATGGGTTATTGATTTCGATTAGGTAATATTTCTTATAGTATATCGATTTATAGACAGAAATAATCAAAAATATATTTGAATTCCAATTTCGAAAGTTTGTTTTTCATGTTAATCGTTTTTTAATTACCAGCCGAAAGGAAGTAGTGGGTTGAAAATATTAATCATCAAAACGAGAAGAAATGGATGTCACAAATGAATTGATTAATGATTCTTAGGAATCACTTTACCCTTCAAAGACTAGGCAAAGGATTTTCTTCACGATCTTGTTTAAATTCATTTTTATTTTGAAACAAAAATGCCGACGAGAGATTGTAAAATACGCATTTTAAGATTTCGAAACAATCAGCCAAATGGCCAAATCAATACCAGTATTTATGTAAAATTTTAAGCTCTACAGCTAATAAAGAAAGTAATTTCAACAATACATATCATATTAGTTTACAAATCAGCTCCAGGCCCTCTTTTAAATATATTAATACATAGTAAAAGCTTAAACTATACTAACTAAACCAAGTAAAAACAATGACCACAAATTAAACATAAACAAAATGAAATCAGTATTGATTCTCAAATTAACACATTAATAAAATTATCCATGCTAATACAAACTCCTTGAAAGAATAGAGACTAAATTTATTTCAGTTACCTACATCACAAATCAAGTATCACCACCATATTCAGTCCGTCTATCAGATAGAAGTTGATGGTGTGTTAGTTTTACATTATTATACTCATACAATAGAAACTTGTAAGTAAACAAGAACATTGAACGAACTAGAGGAAATGGAGTATACACTCTAAAAAGGAAATTACATATCTCCTAACAATGAATCATGACGTAGAAGCATACAATTCTAAAACCCCGTTAGAGGTTACAACCTCGAAGTGCTAACGAAGCTAACCAGCAATAAAAAGTCCGTTTGTCCTTTAATTATCAAATAGCTAAGGTAAAGAGCTATCTATATTCAAGAAAGCGAGCTGCCGCGCTGTCCGCCTTGGCGTCGCCATTGCCATCTCGAAACCATGTAACCAAAGAAACAAGTATATTCTATTAACCAGATTGTTCTCGCCTTTTGATGCCAAAATGTGCTACGAACATCGCGTTCGCCAAAATGTTTTGCGCGCCAACTAACTTTGTGAGATATGTGTTTTGGTCCAATCCTTTTATACAACGGTGTCTGTTATTTTGAATTATTGCTTATTTTTCTCTCGCCTGTCACTTTTCGTACGTTTGCAGTGTATTGTGACTTGGTAATTTTGGTTTTGTTCATAGGGAAGTAAAATATGAGTATTTTTGTCTTATATGAGTTATCTTTAATTTTTATTTTAGAAGCATGCACTCTCAATGGATTCTTTTCTTATGGTGTTGAGAGTAGCTTACTACTACTACTAAACATATTAAAAAACAAACACAAAGTGTTGAAATTGTTTATGGAAGAAATTTTAAGCAAGTATTCGTAAAAATATATAATTTGACAACAATGTTACCAGCAGAATTTATTAGGGAGTAAAACCTAGAGATAAGACGAATGACAAGACCCGTATTTTTGTTGTACTAGTAAGCCTAATAGACCAGGGCCTATATCAATGGTCGACAAGCTTACAACATAATGGAATCATTTGTAGCTATTCTTTTAGTTATTCAAATCGTTCGACTAGCGCTGTAAATTTTAATTATAGAACTCTTAATAAGGGAAGCTACTCACGATACGGTATGGTTTCATCACTGCTGTGATGATGGCGAGTCTAATTGGTGCAGTAAATTTAAATAACACTGACACTTTACTGTCGGTGCTTCTCCTAATTGAGAGAGAGGATCGTAAAAATAATTTTACTCGCCTCATTTGTAGCCGACTTTACTTTTAATTTTTTTTCTTTAGTGCCAGTAGGCTGATTGAACGGCCCACGTAGGCATAAAATTAATTTATGCTTGAATTTATTTTGATTCCTGGACAGATATGGGATTAAACCTGTTTTTATGAATGTTTTGGCACGTTATTGTGGTTATGGGTTTGTTATTCAGAATAACTTTGTCCACAAATCATATAGGATGATAGATGTAGTATAATTTCTATTCTTTAATATAATTTATTGTAATGTACGATTCTATACAGATTCTCAAAGTGGTTTTTTATGCCAATATTCGTGTTATAAGTAAGTATAATATCATCTCAATCTTTGAATAATTTTACTTCTTTTTTGGTTTAATCCAGTGCTTTTCTGCAATTTCGGATGCATAACTGGTATTTATACATGTAGAGGAATTCTATTAATTCAGTGAAGCAGTTTTAAATCACTTGAGTGAATAAATAAATGAAATATAAATGTAAAAAATGAAGAAATAGAGCTAATAAAATAAACTGAGTAAAATAATTAAGAAAAATTATCACAACAAATAAAGGTAACAAAAATACTGAACAACAAGGTCCTGTCGGTACCATGGACGGGAAAAGGCTGAGAGGTAAAAACGACCTCATTAAGGGAAAAAAAAATCACTTGAGTCAGATTATGATGAGAGAGTTGAATCAGTGAAATTTGTTCTAAATGAATAATCTAAACAAAAAATATTATATTTATACATACGTACATAATTCTCTATAAAAACTCGGATGCCTAATTGTGCGTCATGAAAAAGCCAATTAAACGTATCTGTCCAGATAAAGTATTTTTTCCCATCCGCATTAAAATCCCACAAAAGCTGTTTGGTAATAAATTTTTCATTAAGCAATAGTAATACAACCACAATTTAATCATGACTTACCGTTCGGATCATTTATGCAATCTCCAAAGCAATTAATAAAATATCATTTAAATTGAATATAAACAAGTACACCTTATCAAGTGAAGTACGAATGACTAAGTAAGTGGAATTAATTGGCGCAATTACCATGCTTCAAGCATAGCATAATATATACATATATTATAGTCTATAGCGAGTGTTGAAAATCAAACCACGAAAAGTAACCATCCGCGGTCATTATTTAAACGTTGAAGGCATCACAAGAAGTTACAATAAAGAAGTTATTTATTTATGGCCAGTCATTTAGCCTAAATTAAGTATAAGTATGTAGATATTGTACGTGGGTATGGATATACCGTCCATTTATGTGATAATCAGTGTTCTATTGACACCGAAGTAGAAAAAATAACTGTATATTGTTTATTAATAGGAAATTACCATGTAAAGGGACTATCCGTTACGAATTTATACCAATATGAAGTATGATTGCTGAATAAAATAAAGATATTAAGGCCAGCTTAGTTGCTATGTCCTCATTCTCTAGGAACAAAATATTGCTTTTACCTTTGAGCAACATGTTCATAGTACATTGAACTTAAATGCATTTCATAGAAATACTAAACTAAATATTAGCACAATACCTGAATAGAAAAGTCTTGCACCTAACTCTAGTATTGTCAGAGGGTGTATGCTTTGAACAAACATGACAACTAAACAATACAGTCTCTCAACACAATAAAAGATACGATTTCTAAAGGATATTTTATGTTTCCTAGTCCTTCATCTTTTTTAGTTATTTGTCTCTTATGATATACTAGCTGAACCCTGCGGTGTTACCCGCGGTTATTGTTGTATCGTGGGTAACGCCGCGGGGCGAAGCTAGTCTAATAAATGTAAGCCTAAGTTACTCCTTGTACCATCAACTACCTACCGGTGAAAGTCCCGTCCAAATCGGTCCAGCCATTCCAGAGATTAGCCGGAACAAACAGACAGACAGACAAAAATTTTAAAAATATATATTTTGGTATGTGTACCGTATATATGCATGTAGTAGAAAGCGGTTATTTTAATATTACAAACAGACACTCCAATTTTATTTATTTGTATAAATTTTACCTTGTTTGTGAAAGACTCGTTTGAAATTAGTTTATATGTTATTTTGATATACTTTACTTCAAAGACCATTTTCTACAAACGACAGTTTCATCAAAATCGCTTAATGGATGTCAAACATTAATAATAAGAAAATAAAAAAATCTTTTAATATTCTTGTGGCGCAAACGAAGTATGAAACAGAATTTAATGTGACCGCTAATGGCGAATTTCCCCGGAGAGCTTCATTTTCAGTATTAGAGTAGTCCAACAGTGAATAAAACTTGGTTAAACTCCGCACAGACAGACGAAACGAAATTAAACTCAAAGCGGGTATATCTTTTAGAAGCGCACAACTGAGAATAATTATTCAATTTTAATATTTAACCCAAAGTTTTGCCTGAAGTTGAATTCAACATTGTTTCATTCGTGTAGAATATCTTTCGTTTGATTTTACTAATTATAATGTCTTCAACATCATTAACAAGTCTCTTCATTTAATTATACGTTTAAAGTTGAATTTAAATCGAACAAAGAAAACACTTTTAATTTATTTTACATCTCTAAAATAAGTTTTCAATAGGTTTTTATTATATGATGCAATTTCAAAAACTCCTATAATATTTTTGATGACTAGCTGAGCCCTCCGGTGTTACCCGCTTATGTTATTGTACCGCGGGTAACGCCGCTGGCAAAGCTAGTTTAAAAAGTAGCCTAAGTTACTCCTTATATCATCAGCTATCTATCAGTGAAAGTCCCGTCAAAATTGGTACAGCTGTACCAGAGATTAGTTGGAACAAACAGGCAGTCAGACCGACAGACGGACGTCTGTCCACACAGATAAAAATTGTAAAAAGTGATATTTTGGTACATATGCATTTAGTTAAAAGCGGTTTTTTAAACGGTTTTAATTAGCTCACCCCGTTTGTTTTTTTCTTTATTCTTTATTCTTCCTTCAAAAAATCAAATTTAGTAATTCAAATTTCACCCTCTTCCTGTCAACCGATTAATCTGAAATTTTGTATACACTTTGGATTTTGGTGACAATACAATTATGTTTATTCATTATCATTATAAATTCAAGATGGCCGCCGCTACAAAATGGCGGATAATTTATGTTTCATTAATCCCATCAATATGGGTATCAAATGAAAGGGCTCAACAAGCAGAATACAATATACTATAAAAAATTGAAATCCAAGATGGCGGCCGCTACAAAATGGCGGATAACGTAGGTTTTAACAATCCCATCAATATGGGTATCAAATGAAAGGGCTCAACAAGCAGAATACAATATACTATAAAAAAATTAAATCCAAGATGGCGGCCGCTACAAAATGGCGGATAACGTAGGTTTTAACAATCCCATCAATATGGGTATCAAATGAAAGGGCTCAACAAGCAGAATACAATATACTATAAAAAAATTAAATCCAAGATGGCGGCCGCTACAAAATGGCGGATAACGTAGGTTTTATCAATCCCATCAATATGGGTATCAAATGAAAGGGCTCAACAAGCAGAATACAATATACTATAAAAAATTGAAAGAATGAAGCACTAAAAACTAAAAACTAGAAAAGAAAAATAGGTAAAAAAACTTTTTAAGTTAAACGGTTTTATGTTAAAAAATGTACTAAAAACCAAAAAAATAAAAAAATAGATACAGTCGTGGGAATTATAAACATATGCATAGACTAGACTAAAATAACTTAAAAAGTTTTTTTACCTATTTTTTTTAATAATACAAACGGACACTCCAGTTTCATTTATTTGTATAGCGTATAGATGTATGGATAAATACATTTATTTTTTTTTTACTTTCATTCCTTGTCCTTCCTTTTATTGCACTCCAAATTTCTGCACTTTAAGTCCGGAATCATGGAATTCCTCATGTTGACTACTTGCCATCCTTTAGATTAGTGTTTTAACCCTCACACTGGCATGGCTCCTAACATTTAAAAACCTAATAGCGCTTCTGGCAACCCCCTCTAGAGGGAGTCCCCCTCCCCAGTATTGTGATCATATGGGAGGGCAAATAAGCTGATCGGGTCTTCTGGTCTGCAATTCAATCAAGAATCACAAATATGTTGCTGACCTTAGAATCATTTAAATTAGCACCACTGGAAATATAAGCATAAGTGTTTAGAAAAGTAGTCCATATCTAAACCAATGGCAAAGGATCGAATTGCACAATAGCCACTTATTCACTCTACAACTCCTAAGTATTTATAAATAGAAACTCTTTGGTCACTGGTACTAAGCTATTGTACTTAACTGGCGTGTGAATTATTACTAACCACCTAGACCAATTAATTTAGCACCGGACTTAATGCCATTGTCGTGTTCACATTATTGATTTTAAGCACGGTTTGTGGAGATAACGTATAATACCAAAAAAGGAAAACTTTAAAGCAATTTCCTACTAAATTTACGATGGTTTAACCACAAAATAAAGGAGAATGAAACAATAATGTGTTGTTTTGAAATACGAGCACCGGGTGCCTTTCCCCTCCTTAATGGTTAGATTTTTCACTACAAGGAAACTCGATGAAATACATCATATGTTTTTTTCTATTATAAATTATAAGGGGTTTAGAATATGCAACCTATAAGATAGGTAATATGTAGTGGGCAACGTGTATACTACATATATATATATATATATATATATATATATATATATATATATATATATATATATATATATATATATATATAATATGAGGTTCAATTAGCGTTGTAATGATTTTTGTTTTTACACACACAAAACAAACGTTTGGTAATTGTTTTTGTAGTTCGGTTTTCTAGCTTATCTTACCTTATTAACATGGCAAAGTTCATAATAATGTAAGTTTTATAAAACACATAATTTACTTTAACACAATTTATAATTATGCGATGTCTAAAGCTATTAATAAAATATCATTTATATATTAATTAGTGCAATTGATTAAAACTAAAAATATTAAAATAAATAAATTAATTAAATTAAAAATTACCTTATTCTAAATTAGCCTCTTTATCGCATTAGGGCAACCTGTAATGATAGTGAAGATGATGTTATAATACATAATAAATAAATAATAAATTAATAAATATTTAACTTTTACTTATATTTCGATTATGTTACTATGTAGTTAATATTAAAAACGTTATGTAACTCTTATATAAATATAAATATATTTATAAATAAGGTTCTATTCCTGTTGTGTATTTTTATTTATTTTTCGTATACCTATCATTACATTTTGGTATACGAGTATGTTCGGTTTATAATAAGTAATAAAGGGATATAATGCGATTAAGTAATTAATATCTAAGTAAAATTGACTTAATTAAGAATAAAATATTTAACTGTCACTTAAATTTCGTCTACATTACTGTGTAGTTGACTTTAAAAACGTTATGTCACTCTCATATAAATTTTTGTTTATAATATAATGCTGTCGCACTCACAATTATTCATATTATTCATAACAACAAAGTAGGAATAATTATTTCGCAATTACTTGGTTATTGATATTACAAATAAGGAGATTTAAGAACACTAGTGGCATTGTGTCAACTGTCGATAGACGAGCCCGCTATTTCAAAACGTGATAATTTCTTGCGTTCATGTTGATTCAATTGTCAATGTAACATAGCAGAAAGGAAGCAAAAACAGGAACTTTAAGGAAGTGCTTCCAACGCCTAATCTGTTTATCATGTGGATATATATAAATATGTGTTCGAATAGTTAAAGAATTTGGTAACTTTTATTCCAGGATAGCTAAACTTAGGACATCTCTACATAGTTTAAAATGAAGTGATTTTACACTTTCGGGATTTTCACACATAGTTTTTAATAATGAATATTATTTATACCTATTATAATAAATTTATAAAATGATTTATAGTAATTTTATCACTGAGAGTGATTGTAGCTTTTTTCAGTGTTCAAAGTTGAGTGTACACTGTATTAGGCGCTGCACAAACATAGACACTTTTTGTTGATGACACGGCACACCATCACAGGGAACCGTAGTTGCTATGTCATGTAGCAGTAATCGGACACAGCTGCCCGTTGCTACTGCTGATCACTGGTATAACCGTGGTTGCTGTATCCGGTGGCGGCAATCGGACACAGTCACCGTTCGCTACTTCTGGCCACAATTAATCGATCGTTTGTGTTCCGTCAGTCTCACGATGGACGTCGTGGATGGCCTGTGTCGCACACAGGAAACGAGCACTGAATGCAACTCCTCCGTTTGCGCAGCTCAGTACAATTGTAAGGAAATTAATTAATGGTGCTTGAGTCTTCAATTGACACCTTTTAATTTCCAGTTACCGACACCGAACACTTTTTGATGATCATGAGTATTATTATAATTATAAGCATTATACTTGTAATATATATATAGAGATATATATATAAATAACGTAAAAACCAGTAGGGGATGAGAGTAACAGTCACTGCTTAAGTTTCACGTGGATAAACAGCCTAGAACTACGAGTATGATGGCTAGAAGAAACCAAGGTCGCATAGCTGTTGGTACGTCATCGATAGAATAGGGCACTAAGATATTTAAGCAATAATTGCAGATATTTAATAGACATGTATGTAAATGTAAAAATAAACTAAATAATTACACCTAAACCAAACACCGCCCCCATGCTTGGTTTAGGTTGCTAAAATGCTATCTAAAAAATATTTTTAATAAAAGTTAACAAGACGCGATAATTAATAAATACAATCGTTAAAGTGTAACGAGCCGTCAACGAATAACCGTTTTTCCTTATAAACCTATATCCTGATAAACATAAACTTGCATTTAGGCTCTGTGTAAAAGGCCTACACAAATATCCATTTCCAATATCCGTCAGTAAGCTGTAAAGGTCGTTTCAGACTGAACACAAGTGATAGGACAATTGAAAATTGTTTTTGGTTTAGGTTCGACATTTTCAACAGAAGTTTGTACTTTTTTTTATTTTATTGTTTAAATCTATGAGGCAATGCAATGGAAATAACTTATTTTACTATATATATTAAAAACTAAGTCTATTCAGTCGAACAAGTATTATATATAAAAAAGGGTTACACTCAAGAATCTGATTGAAACTTTGTCTACAATTTTAATCAATTTGTATCAAACATGTAAATTTGTCTATAGCCGCTACAACTGATGGCAGGCATGGTATATCTGATGGTAGCTATAGTGACGTTAATCTGAACATCTCTTAACTGACTACAAGTCCCATTAGTAAAGGACTTAGCCGGGTCTTATTGGCGTCCCTCGGGTCGGGACCGATCCGCTCGTTATTTTGCATTAATGCCCCAAACTTTCACTGTTAATACCGCTTTGATGAAGGAAATTTCGTTATAGACTTTAATTAAGAAAAGGTAAAATCTTTTTCCGATTTCCCTTTAAACACCTATTTAAATTTTTAGGACAGTTCCTAGACCAAATCTGTGATAAAATCTTGAATGAAAGAACAAATTCAAAGTTCTTGAGGAAAATTCTGTATGATACACGAATTGAGAAAGACATGATGAATGGGAAACACGTCTGTCATAAACTTTTACGTAAAAAAGCTCACGTACATAACGCGTGTCTACGTAAAAAGATACATCATTTTTCCTGTGCATAAAAAGCCTATGCCTAATCATAGCAAGCTTTCAAAACAAAACACTTCTTTTAAATTTTAATTTTCTTATTAATAAACTTGTTATTTTTCAACATTATCCCTAAATATCTTTATTGATAAAATAATTTTGCGTAGTGTTTAGAAAGTTACATCGGTTCCTAGTCGACCACATCCTGTCCCTTAAGTGAATCAAAGTATGACAATATTTTCAAATATCACACTACAATATATAGTCTATGTGCTTTCAAAGGAGTAGATAACTACGTCTTTGAAGACACACAGACTATTCTTGCATTGCATTGCAATTAATAATAATTGAAACGTTTTAAATCTAAAATAACTTTGATTATTACAATGTAAAAGCAAAGTTTCGAAAAATACTTTCTTATTATCTATAATTCTTCTTTTCTATAGAAGTATTTATAGAAATGTAGCAATAAAACCTTTTCATGCCAATCAATAATCTGACTGGTTCTGACATGTGTTTCAAATGAGTAGGTTGTTAACGACTATCAGTAACAAAAAACAAATAATTTATCGTCAGGTAATAGGCTACTATTAAACAAAATACATTTTCAATAACTCGAATGTGTCTTAGAGTTTAACATAACATACATAAGAACAGGTAAACATAGCAAAGGATTCAGAACGTAATTAATCTCGAAACTTGATTTTGTTTACATAAATTACAATTTGTAACGCTAATGATCTTACAGTAAAATAATTTAAAATACAAAAGCCGGTACATTTTGTTTGAAGAAATTCTATTATTGACATAAATTCAAATCACTAGGCTTAGTAAGAAGTTGAATTTGGACGTGTTTAATAATTCTCTAATATAGCAAAACAGTTTAACGTTATAGCAGGACACAGGCTACCTATGCCTTTATTATCATATAATTTTATTTTAAATTAATTATAAGAGACTAAGAATAAATTAAAAACTATTATTATGAGATTATAAACTGTAAATCGTGTGAAAGTTCTTTTATAGCAGTTTAGCACCAAGTTTTTCTCAGCCACTTGAGTCGCTTTGAGTTCGATTGGCAATTCGAGTAAAGCCATTATTTTTTCCAATCCACAATAGTTATAACCAATACTATAAACCGACCAACCCAACATTACTTAAAGTACTGAGCTATTATAAAAAAATATAACAATTTACCAATGTAAACTGAGAATAAGCGGTTGTCGCTATAGTATCTACTTAAAAACAATAAAATAATCATTTCTACGCATGCAAATGAAACAAATAAATAAAAATACGAGGAAATTAAACTGTCATTTGCTAGACAGTATCAGCGAGGATTTTACAATGCCTCTTTATCGAATAAAATGTTACACAGACAATAACATGTCCACGCACTAAAAACACAATGCCAAGATTTTAGCTGATCTTTCAATTGTCAAATCATCAACGTAGTATATTAATTTACGTTTAATGTGTATATTATTGACCTTTTGCTATCCTATTTATATTGTTTCCTAACAGTTATTACCCTTAAAACAAAATTGAATGGTCCTTAAAACAACAGACTGTAACAGTAGCAAATAAAATGTTAGTGTAGTCTTTGACAGAGGATTCAAAGTTTTCCCAACAATGGAAACAAAGACAATGTCGGATGGAATACGTCAATAAAATCTTTTGAAGCATTTCTCAAAGAGAAACCTTTCAAAAGTCTATAAGCTACTGTCGACGCACCCTCTTATTCACTAAAATGGACTTGAGGCCTCTTCGATTCCTTTAAAACCCAGTGTTGGGGAAAACGCTTTTTCATCTCCAGTAATGGCCTATCCTGCAACGTTTTAATTAACCATGACTTTGAAAGCTTTTTTGATTCAGCGATGAATGGTTAATGCAGAGTCCTTGATTATCTTGTAAGAATTTTATATCTGAGTAATTTATCTTTGTTTATTCAATGTTCCGTTTCGTTCTTTTTATACATAAATAGGCTACAAAAATGACTCTACTCAGCCTGATGAAAAGCATAAGTGGTTATTACAATCTCAGGTGACCACCATGCTATGATGATGGGGCAAACGAGCTGAAGATGGTAAGCGATGGCGTCACAAGTACGTTACCAGCCTTTTAAAAAGGAGTACGCTCTTTTCTTGAAATTTTTAACTAAGCTTGACGATTATTAATTGATAACAACCGGGACCTGCGCCGTCGTTGCTCACTGGGCTATGAGCGCCTCGAAAAGATTGGTGCATATAACTACTATTTATAATTTACTTATAGGTATTCTGCCGTAATATCGATCTCATTATAATAAAATCTTCCATCAAGAAAAAATATCCCAAAACACTTTTACACCAACGCAGTAAATTATGCTTGTGGTTTTAGATTTTTTTCACATATTGCGTAAAATATAGTGTTTGTTTATAGTAAAAGACTTAGATATTGTATGACCTTTGTAGTACTTTACAAGTATCATACGATACCAACAGTAACGGGTACCTACTTTCGAACAAACCTGAGAAAAGGTTACTCAATAAAAGTAAATATCATATTTTACGAGCGCAATGTCGTAAAAGTACACGAACATTCTATTTTGTTATCCCAGTTTTGAATAAAGGTGATAAGTATATATTTACAAACCTTTCTTATTTGTATTCTTTTTAATTCATATGACTGGTAACACGCCTAACACAATAAAATATTTGAGCAAAACGAATAGTGTTTATTAGCATTCAATACTCAATAATCCACACTAATATTAGAAATTCAAAAATAACTCTGTCTGTCTATTACACTTTCACGGCTAAACCGATGCATCAACTGCAATGAAATTTCGAATGGAGATACTTTAAATCTTGAGGAATGACTAGACTACTCTCTACCGTGATAACTGACATATAAGAGGAAGGAGCCGCGTAAGGCAAATATGCAGGCAGGTCACATGACGATTACTGACTACAATCGCCATTGGACATAGACCTACGACTCAAGAGTGTTCTCGGTCGTTGAAGACTGAACTGAAACAAAAGAACGACAAACTCCGGAAGGTCGTATGGGTACTGAATAACGCAGGTAAAAAAAAAGACGAACAGTCACTGCTACTTGCACCACCACAAACAGGCTACTAACAAAGATTACTTAATCTAATGTAAAGAGTAAAACTGATAAAGTACTCGTAATTAAAATCTTCGATGTTTATTCGCTGTATCTTGAAACAACACTGCCCGTACGGCTAATACGTTCCGCTTTTATATTGCTGTCGATATGTACGATAATATTCGATCCCATCGATCGAATTCTAGTTATTAAATGTTATTGATATCTAAACATCCCAGATACATTTACTATATTTCAGAAACAAATTTTAGGATATTTCTATAACACCTGATTATTTCGTGCGCAGTGTATGATGCACCAGGTCGACCAAGAAAGAAGTAGATAGATGACATCAGGTCCTGTACTGGACTGGAAAAATATCACCAACTGAAAGAGGCCGCTCAAGATCGCGAGAGATACCGTCCACCAAACTTCATTTTGAAGATGGCACCCCATGATGATGATGAGTGTTTGATAGCGCAACAGCTGTGCTTGTAATAGAATTTGTTTAGTTTAGTAGGTGTAATCAATATTTGATCAATGCAGTCTAGCAAAATATTAATATTATTTATTTAATCATGACGACCAGCCAGTTTTACATTTAAGATATTTATTGTGATACCCTTTACATATAAACAACAATATCATATGACTTTAACTTTATTATTAAATGAAATACAGAAACTCAAACACGAGTTGTCTGCTGTAGATAGTTGAGAAGTTACTTCAAATCCCTTTGTAATACATACAAGTTTGTTGTATATTATTATATACTATCTTACAGTGAACACTGCTCACTTGCGTCAAACTTTGTCGAATGTCGGGCGCCGCTATTATTATAGGCCCTCATAAAAACTACTTAACACCACAAAGGATGTACTGAAGCCTCCGACAGTCTTGTTTGTGTCACTACTTTGCCAAGGAACGATGTTAACTAGGGCTATTGCTTTTCATGTCGCAAAAACATACAAAGTATAGTGACGGGGTTTTAGTGATGTTTTTTACGCTTACAATGTAGTAAAGTACGAAATTGTAGAGGAGATTTATTCCTTAGCTTCAAGGATTCATATCAAAATCCTAATGAAGGCGGTGATTATGCGAGTATAATATATTTTCTAAGACGATCCAAACAAAATAGACCTAGACCTAGAAATAGACATATTTTATTATATGAACTATATGTTCAATTTTTTTTTTAATGAATAAGAGAATTAAAATACGTCACGTTTTATGATATGAGGGGAAACTTATGCTACCGTTTACAAGCATAGAATAGCCTACTACAGCGTCCTGATAACATAATAGCACGTTTATTTGGTAACTGAATTCGTGGAAAGACCAAAAACCGCACACCGCTACAAAAACATTATCCGTGCATTTTCCATTTGTGTTTTGGATTTAAAAAGTGCAAAAACTAGCACTGCTGCATGGTATGCAAATGAAACTTAATTGTGACTAGATAACAAAGTTGTTATTTAAGAAGTTGAGTTCTTTAATATTTGCTAACAAGACAAGTTGTGAATTATATTACTTTACGTTATATTTGTATTATCCTCAAATTGTAACCAAACGTTAATTACTAAACCTATGATGATCAAGGCTAAAATGAAATCGTTAACTACTAAACTTTTATTTATAAAAAAATAATACATAGATTGTCATGAACTTTAGTTATTTCCATTTTGTGACAAAAATATTTAATATCGTTTTGTAAGTTAATTTTATTTATTGAAGATTACTATCAAACTTTCAAACAAGATGAGTAGAAAGTTTATCTTGGAGTAAAGCTAGTTTTAGTAGGATTCGGAATAGATTATATTATTTACCGGTGGTCGTACATGTACAATTACGCGCATGTAAAACCATTTTATTATCTTCAACGAACTAATCCCCTCATTAACAAGCCTTTGGGCAATAAATTTAAGCGACAAAAAGTTTTATGGTTAGATGAAATACGTACGCTATTTTGGTAAAGCGAACCATTCAGTGAAGCTTTAGTAGTTTGAGTGAATAATTCCGATGCCTATAGTATGCTATAAATAAAATATGCTTGTGTATTTATTTTAATAAGTATATATTTATACATATTGGTATCCTCAGCATTATACAATACATACATTCTATATTAGGCCAAAGCTGGACATAGGCTTCTCCATGGAACAGAGGTTTTGACATTACGTTGGTCACAAGGAAACAAGCCTTATGCGAACGCATAGGGTATGTTTAAAGTTTTCCTACTCTTGACGGGGCTATTATCCTGCGTACTTTTATTTTTTAGTCGGTCCCTATGACACCCATAAGATGAAAAAGTGGGGGATGATATTTTCTCAGGGTTGGCTTTAGGGCTACACGTATTAATATTGTTGTTGGTAAAAATAACCAGATCAATAATAGGAAATTCATTAATATTAATCAATACACGATTCAAAAATAAATGCATGGTGTTGAATTGCAGAGCAGGCGTACGTAACGAAGCGCACAAATCGAGTTCATTGGTGTGTGCGAGTGGTGTGGACGTATGCGGTGCATTTTATTACCTTCCAATACTGAAAATACTACCACTATATTACATACATATAACAAAAAAATAATTATTGAGAATACGATTTATATCGTAGTTTGTTAAATCATTAAACAATGGGGTTCTTTCAAGAGTAACATTGTTTCAAAATACCTAGTTATCTACCTAAAGACCTATAACGTCTCCTAACTATTTGTTCAATATTAATTTATACATATATATATAATTGTATATGGGACTAATACCGCCCACACACCACCCGCTGTAACTCGTGTACACCAGGATCAACGTCCACAAACATACCGAGCCATGACACTCGGGAAGTCCTAGGAAAAAAGAATGATTTTTCAAACTAATTATAAAGAACTGACTATTAATCTTTGCTTACTTAATATTTACTGAATATTAACAAAAAGAACATCACGAACCCAATCTGCACATTGTTAAATGAAAGAACATGAAAGAAATGTTAAAATTAAACATTTGAAACTATTACCATTTGAAAGAAATAAAGTTAAGTGAAATGTATTTTATGCAATATATTTCATTTTCAAAGTTTTGTTACCTCATATTAACTTCACTTCTGTGCGAATAAGTATTTACACTTCACAACTTTATGAGCATTGTTTGGTTTTGTCATGTATGTTGTTGACTTATGTCAATTTAACGTTGTGTTTTTTCGTCATCTTGAAAACGCCATGTGGTTGTCTGAGAAACAATTTACGGTATATAGGTGTATTGACCCCAAAATAAGATCGAAAACCGAATAAAACTGACGTCACAACTAAGCCTATTGCATGAGCCTGCACGGTTGGCCGAGTGGTTTCACCGTTCGCCATGCCGCTTGCTACTGCTCCAAGTGTCGTGGGTTCAAATCCCACGCGGTACAACACTTTGTGTGATCTACAAATTGTTGTCCCGAGTCTGGATGTTCTTTGTGTCCGTTTCATGTATGTTTGTAAAGTCTCCCACAACACAGGACGTTTATTCCTAAGGTGGAAGTTGGCTTTTAAAAAAAAAAAACGTAAATACTCACATAATCCAGAAGAAAGCCCTTAACTAATATTCTTTGCCCTTTGCACTAAAAAAATAACCAACTAATTGGCAATTACTATTACAGTGCACATTGTTTATTTATAATATAAATAAACATTTAATTTAATTTATACCTTTTTAATATAATTTAATTTATATCTAACTACTAAATTAATTTCTTAACATTTTTATTTAAATATGAGTGAGTCACGTAATGTTCCAGTTCTAATACATAGAAGTACCTATTTTGAAAAAATAATACTGACCGTTGCAGGTCATCAAAAAGTTATTGATTTTACCAATCGTTTATATTTGATTAGAGTGTACACGATTTTATGGCTTTAATGATTATTGTGCCTAGATATTTTAGAATTTCAAATTAATTGAAGGCTAAACTTGAAGATTCATAAAGAGCTTGCTAGTTTCACAACATAGGTCACGATCTTTTGCAACCTGGTAATTTAGTAAATTTTATTGCTATTTTTATTCCACAAGCTATTCACAATCATCGAAATTACGTAAAAAACTATTCGATATGCAATAATAGTATTTTTTATCAAGATAGAAAAATATTCTAATAATATACCTAGAGTGTGGGATACTCCTGGTTTGCTTTAAACTAAAAAGCAGAAGCTAGCTTACCTAAGCAAAATAACTACTTCAGAGATAGCTGTGGGACTAGACACAATCTTATTAGTCGAGGTTGTTCCCTAAGTACAACAGTACAGAGATATAATCATAGAGCGTGTGTTGTGTAGATATATATATAAAACAAACTTTGGCTTAAAATCTTCATACCATAGTTAAGCTAAAGCCTTTGTTGTTAAGCGTTCACGCTTCATTTGAATTCTTTGACGCAGCGGGGAATGAAAGTAAGTACGTTTTTATGAAGTCTTTAACCTTTAACTCTAAAACTGGTTTGAATTTTAATGAGTTAATACATCAATACATCATCGAGTAATAGCGACGGTTAATATCGACTCGCAGGTTTTCGCTTCTCACCACAGCAGGGGGCCGTCTCAGAGGATCCGACAGCCCCCTGGTGGAAATAACCTGCCCCCTTCATTGTGCCTGACACGAAACATAGTCGTAATCGCACCGCAGCAGAGACATAAGCTTTTGTAACTATGCATCTCCGTAATACCATATCTACGACTCATCGTACACTGTTTAAAGGTAAAGCAATTCATTTTGCATGTCATCGTTTAATAAAATAGTGTACAATAAGAAAGAAACTACCGCCTACACTATACGGTGCATTGGAACGCAACTTTTATAGACTAAAATATTTATATACATATTTTAGATGTCTATTAACATACTGTCACGGCATAGCAACTTTACCGCTAAACAAATACTTCTGCAGTTGCCCAACAATCGACTATCTATTCTGACGTACCGTAAAACAGTAAACAGAACTCCCATGGACCATTACACGCAGAGTATTTGTAAAATAATCAAAATGTTGGTTCCGTTCACAAATGTTTGCTAGAAACTCGTTAAGTTTGTGATTTATTTGATGTGATGTTTGCGCAATCATTTGATAGCACAGCTTTGTATACCACTTCTAGTCATGATTTAAACACAGCTCGAGTGGTAAGCCACCAATGGGAACGAGCACTCGTCAATAAAAAAACATTAGGTAAAACATGCTTGCTTGAGCAAACAGATTATCAAAATATTATATTCGAAAGTTGTTTGAGATACTGCTTTATTTGCACTCGCTTTTTCTAAACATAACAATAGAATAATATTTTTTTATTTCCAAAAACATAAACGTATTAACTGTTAAGTGGTAAAAGAAATCTTGCTCCAAGATTTAGGAGCCGATGTTGATTTTAAATTTAGTATAATATTATATAGTGTTTGAGCGAAATGTTTACATTGAAAATGATAAAGACCACCCGGCTTTGTATGAAGGCATACATTCTGTGGGCCCGTTTTGTGGCAACAGCAGTTGGTTTGCCTCAGAATAAACAGAACAAGGCAAACAAACACTCGATCGGGGGAAAGCGGTCGCATTTGATTTTTATTTCTTTTGCTCTCAATAGGCAAAAAGCAGTTAACGATTTAACACAAAGAAGAGTACCGAAGCTTTTTTGTCGTGAGTGCTACACATTATCTTGTCTGAAACGGTCCATTTTCTCTCTGTTTGGGGGTTAATGAAAATTGTTATCAATCATTACAATAATATTTTACATTTATAGTAGTTTATTTGACAATATCCAATAAACAAAATCATACTAAGTTTTCTTTTCGTTAAAATTCTACGTGTGTGTAAATCTATGTACTCGCGAAAAACAACTAGTTACTCAATTATATTACGTAAGTTGTCTAAAAGATCAATACATATACAGAGGTCAAACATTAATAAAAATGAACATCATATTTGTTCAACTTATTTACATGTATTAGAAATGAAGTAACTAAGTTCTATAGATTGCTCAAAGAGTTTCTATTACAAACGACATAAGTAAATGTACTGATTGGGACTCTTAAATTTGTTAGTATTATATGTTCTGTTTATCCAAGTTGTTTATAACGAGCAAACACATGTCATTCATCTATAATTAATTATTTTTTGGTAAGGTAAGTGGCCAATGGCTTTTACACGTATACATTAGAAGCTTTATGATGAACATTAGAAGCTGTTTTATAATTTTGTGTTGGAAGTTGCAACTGAATATATTTATGTACGGCTCTAAAATGTTTGAATATATCAAAAAAATAAAAGTTATATTAAAAGTACATATTTGCTTTACGAACTTTTAGATTGAAATAACTTTATCCTATAAACTAGTCACTGTATAACTTACATATAAAACTATTTCATATAAATCTCAATAAAGCAACAAACTGAAGAAGACCTTCACTATTCTAATAAACATGAAATATTTATAGAAAGAAACTCGAAGCTACTCCTTAAGTAGAACGAACAAAAACAAACACGTTCAAAACAGAAATATATATCACAAGTTTGAAGCCATCAACAAACTATCACGCCTTTAGGAGTTCCCAAGTTCCTTACTAACGACGTTATCATTGTCGGAAAGGAAAACCGTCAGTTTGGAAAGCCTGAAAATAGAGCGGGGAGACTAGACGAAAAAATTCGTTTCCGACTGTTCCTTGTACACAATACGACTACTTTACCACCATACTTTAAATACTGTCACAGTATAAAAATCAAAGCAGGTCAAAAAAATAAATTAACACAGTTGTTTTAAAAGACTTGATGCTAGTCTTATAGGTATAGCTTTTAGGGATTGAACCTTGACTTTGGACAGCGCAAACAGGTAAAAACAAGCTGGAGTTTTTTGTCATAATTATGCCAATTAACCACCGTACAATAACGAATCGATAATTTTAAGGACTGTGTCTGATAGGAATATTAGGATATTTTTATTATTTAACTAACAATTAAAGTGTTTGCCTTTCGGAAAGTTTGTTTGATTTCTTTTTTGTCTAATAACTTGTTTCATCTGTACATGTAATAAAACATCACTTTTAAATATCAGCGATAATTACTGTAGCGTTTACTTAAGAATGTTGAAGACACCGTTATTGCGAATAGACCAACATTTTACTTTTATTCCTGCTAGGTTTCGCAGATGGATGTATTGAAGTTTCTTTGTCGGTTCGGGTCACGCCTTCGTATGCTTGTCTTTATAGATATTTTTAGTTGTGTAATAAGTGTTAAGCTTAATAAAAAGAAAATAGTCAAACTTCGAAACCAACATTTGGAGGTTTAATACAAGCATTTAAATCAATTAGGAAATCAAACCCGAGGAATCAAATCAATACCTCTGCCTAACAGTCTCATACGATGCTATTCTCAGAGAGGCAGTACAAATCTGTGTGAATAGTTGTCTCACCAAAACGTATTTGATGCATAAATTACTTGAGTGCATACTGCTGAACAAACTTTAATCATGACCAAAGGCCAGAACACAAACCAATATTTTATACTGTGTCTCTTTATACTATGGTATATCTGTAAGGTAACCGACTTGCGATCCCCTGTCGCGATACCACGCACGGCACAACTGATGGTACGATGTGCCGCCCTATACCTATTTGTAATTTACTTAAAAATATGGCTGTAGATAAAGTCAGAGGGTTCTTGGCGGCTAATTCTCTTTTGTTACGTGTCGGTTAAAAGCGTTCAGAATTTGTTATACACATTCAAGCTCACCTATTTAGTAGTGATCACATCGCTAAGTATTTTCAATTTACCAAATGAGATTTTAACGGCTGTTTAAACAGAAAACGTGGGAAGGTTATTTTAAGTGTTTACTTAATGTTATTTCAAAATTCACTAATAATACTCACATAATGTACCTAATACGAAAATTTTCAGGACTTTAACGTAATAATAAATATAATTTAAATAAACTAAAAAATCATGCTTTTATAAATAAACCACACTACAAAGTCGAAAATAATTTTAATGTAAAAAAGGGTGAGGCGATATTATTGAAATATTTACAGAACAGAACAACCTCGTATTTCTTTACTATACTATATTTTTATATCTCTTGTATTGTCATAGGTTCTCATAAGTCTTCTAAGTTTAAATGAAATCTCACAGTTAGAAGTGGGTCAAAAATTAAATATTTTTAAAAGGTGCACGTACACTAAAATTGCATTTTAGTTAAAGATTCTACAGAAATAATAGTGATTAAAGGCAAGAGTGTAAGGAATTAATAATTACCAAATTATTAATTTCATACACTGAAGCGCTTCTAACGAGCGCCTGTCTCAAATTAAACTCCTATCTTTCGTGAGCGCAAATGAAGTACATTAACAATCACACTTTCCATTTGTTGAAAGTTTTGAAAGATATACTGACCCGGAATTCTTATAATTAAATTAAATTTAAATCTATTAAGTATCTAGTTGTAATTTCTAATGTAGAAGAGAGCAGATAATAGTATTTATTTTGTTTTTATTCTAAAATGTTAGTTACGATTTAGTTGCTTTCGGTGTCTAAATTTGGGTTTATTTAGATCAGACAGCAATTTACAATAATGCCTTTTGTTCACTTTTCAAAAAGTTTAATGGAACACTAAATTAGTTACATAATCGGTTGTCTTCCACAGCTCCCAGGGGTTTAAAAACGGTTTCCGCTTAAAATTAGTTTCGGGAATATCCTAAACTTTTGGGTTGCATCCCTATTGTATCCGGGATTAATTTTAATGGAAGTATTACTTCCTTATCATATTTCACTGCTGTCAAATGTCACCATTAAATTCTACATAATTTTGCGTAAGAGCAATACTTACGTATTTTAATTATACATGTGTACACATGAAGATGATATGATATGATTATATTATTATATAACATCGTACCCAGCACTTTCACTTGATGTCAGTGGTATTAAATACTTTTGATAAGAATTACCTGAAAGCTGAGCCGTGTCTGTTATGTATATTATAAAATTCCAATTATGGGAGCCGTGTACATTAATATTATTTAGATCTACAGTATGGAGGAGAATATTCATGGTCGCAATATTCCCATAATAAATACCTTACGAGGAACATATTCTGCTAGTAAAATTACACTACTTTAGATTCTATATTCTGGACTTAGTCACAATGAAATAATATTTTATTTACTTAACAAACAAACATTTTCTTATATCTCGTTACGATTCCCTGAACAACTCTGTAAATAAATCTTAATAAAAACAATTTTATGGCCGTAGACAAAGCGAGTATTAAGCGTAGTATTAGTCATGGTGCTCATTGTGTTATAAATCACCGAAAAACAGGCACCTTGGCCTGTGCGTGACAACACGAAGCCACGATAGCTAGGTAAGTCTATACAACCGATGTCATAATTTTCTGTTCATTTCTTTACACACCCGTGACTAACGCTAGGACAATATTAATTGCCTATAAAGTATACAGTAAAAATGTCTTGGCTTTGTACATAATTTGCTTTCAAGGGTTCTTGTAATTGGATATAAATTTGCAAATGTAAATACGTTTTAAACTACGATGTCGAAATTATTTTAGATCGTACGTAAATGGCATACCTAAATAAGTTTATTATCAAGACAATGAAAATACCTTGTTGTCGATTAACTGAAATGTTTTAAGCCTTCTTGAGGCACCAGCAATAAAGTCAGCCGTTAGTACTAAATACCATTACAAAATGCTTCCACGAGAAAGTTGTTCAAGAAATTCTTCTGGAATTAAAGCCATAATTTTCTTCGATATCTTATAGATAACCGATGATCCGCGAGGGGACTTACACCTGGAGTGGAGAACTGGAAATTGGGAACTGTAACTCAACAAGTATTAGGGGAAGAAAACTCCGTAGACCGCCATCTGTACGCCTTATCTACCCCCATAAATATCGCACGGCACCGTACGAACGAGTACGAATTATGGCTCCAGAGGTACTTTCAGTCCTCGCGCTGTAATGGATAATTCATGCACCCTTCGGGTCGGTTTCATAATTTTCCAGATATTTTTTGTAATTATAATCCAATGTTCGTGACTTTGGAAGTGCAGATACCGTAAGTAATAAACGTCTAAGTTTGGCCCTTTTTGTTTTTAAGTAATTCAAGAAATTTAAAATAACAACTCTACGGAATATTGAAAATTTTTCATTCATTTGCATGAATCCATTATTTATATTAATGATTTTTCACCAATTGACCAACACATGTGGTCGTGGTCATTGAAAAACATCCGGATTTACAATTACCCTCATTTAATTAAAACGGCGGTTGTGTTGTAATATGTAATTTAAAATATTATTACAAAAAGTAATAATCGTTAAACAAAATTCAATTTCCTTACAGTCTTTAACACATGCAACTCTAATTAAATGTAACACACAGAATGCAAGAGGTTGCAAGAGGGTCATTAAGGATTTTACACAACTCGGGGAGTTAATTCAAAGACGACGTATCGTCGAGATTTACAAAATGAGTGCAAACCTGTTTATTGTTATTGGTTAATCAGGAAAAGCATCACTTGAAAACCTACGCATAATTGTAATGTCCTGATATCAGTAATCACTGGACAAGAATAGAACCTTTCATTCGGGTGGGCGAATCAGGAATTACGAGAAAATTTCATTAAACTTCATGTAATTTGTTTCATGTACCTTTCCACGTTCTAAAAGATAACTAAAACAGCAGAATTGAGTAAAGACTTATGTTATACTTTAAGTTCTGTAGTTACGTTAATACTTTCAAAGAAATTCGAGTATTTTATCGTGTTTATGTGATTGTTCATTTATTACATGAATATGTATACCTTGTACCTTGTACCTATACACAAGGTATACATATGCATGCAATAAACTAAAAATATTCATCTCGTTTTTACAACATTTTGATTTGGTCACAAAAATTCAAACCAATATGTCATCTGAACCTCTATACTACAATTAAAGAAAAATCGAGTATCTGTTTGTAATAATAAAATAACTGGTTTTGATTAAATGCATATTATTATGTCTGTATACACGGTACATATACAAAAATTTTTTTTTTCAATTTCTGTCTGTCTATTGGTCTGTTTGTTCCGGCTAATCTCTGGGACGGCTGTACTGATTTTGAAGGGGCTTTCATTGACAGATAACTGATGTAATAAGGAGTAACTTAGCACATCTTTTTTAGAATAGCTTTACATCCTAAAGGTACAACAATAACCGCGGGTAACACCGCGATCTCAGCTAGTCAAGTATAAATGGAAAATTACATAAGTAAATAAAGCTAATTCTTAAGAATGGCGAAATGGCTTAAGAAAACAGAGAGGCGATTGAATGTTTATTATAATTTTTTTATCAAATATTTGTCACTTCTGATGTAGTAGTTTGTTTAATATGTTTTGGTTGTGACATAAAAGGTTTTAGGTGCGCCTCCTCCTACCAATATCAACAATGAAGTGAGTATACTCAAATGTGAACAAGGTCGAAGGAAGACTACTGGCACAACACACACTAAACGGTAAGTAAACCAAGAAGTAAATTCAACAAAGATCATGAATTCAAAAATGTAAATTATGTAATCGAATTTATTTTCTGAACTTTAAGTTCACATTATATTACTTACTTATATTATATACTTATATATATTACTATATTACACAATATTTCGACGGATTCCATAAAATTTTAAATTACCAATAATAGCTTTCGTAACTTGTAACCTAAATACGAACAGGCTCATTGAATCAAAATTGCAGTAATGTTTATGAACGAAAATGATTCTTGAACTATACAAGACAGCTTTGTCACAAATTATAATTGTCTTTGAGTGAAATATTTAATGGTGTTGATCAATGAAATAAATATATAATATTCTTGATCGCTAACCCCGTTAGTTTGATATCTAGACTATGGTTAGCTAGGGCACTGAGTCTGACAAAAAGCTAAGCATGATAACAGGTATCTAAGAGAACAGTAGATTTTTCATGGTTTGATTTTAAACCCACAGTTAAGAACCTTAAAAATTAGACGAAGTGTCGTAGTGTTCCCGGTTAGATTTGAAGTTTTAGAATATATATTTTGGAAATGTCTTATTATATTACCCTTTTTTTTTTTTTTTTTTTTTTTTTTTTTTCCCGTGCGGAAATCCCCTCGGATACCACCTACTGGTGGCATGTCGGACACTTTTTTTTTTTTTTTTTTTTATTATTATTTTTTATATATATTATATATATAGGATTATTATATTACCCTAGTTTTTTTTTTACATCTGCTTACATAAAATATCGATTATGCCAAAAACCCGAATCTCCTTGACGTATCCAATTTTATAGGCACAACCAAATAAGTCCAATTACAATGATTCTAAGATACCTTTTTGTATAAAATATGCTCTTTACTTTTCTACAGACAAAACCTTTCAACATCTAATAAAACCTACATTTGTTATTCTTAAAATAAATTTCATTTGTCAGATCTAATTGAAACCCGAAGGTGATTTTTGATCATGGCAAATTTGATACATCACATTTTCGAGTTGTGTATAACAACATTCATAGAATGAGCTAATACAATATGTCTTATTTAAAAGTAAATCTCTTTTAAAGAGAGTTCCAATTTTTTTTTTATATTTCTGCTGTTATTATTCAAGATCAACATTAAAAAGTTTAAGCGTACCTGTAGCACAAACAGATTACTATTTGATAACTAATTACAAGTACATACTATTTGCAATATAAGCGATCACAATTTACGTGATATTTTTAAGTAGCAGAGAGTATTATTTAAGTAAAACATAGTCATATTTACGTAGTTTCAAAAGTTTCTTGCTGTTACTTTAAAATATGTTCGTAAACTAAAGCACTTTAGTACATCACAAGTATTTCAAAATCCGTGAGCGATAAAATATTGAAATTTACATTCTAAAACTTTTTTATTCCGGGCTTATGAAATAATAAATACAAAGCTGTCTACTATCCTTTTTGAAATATCGTGTAGTATCTAAGGCTCTGTAATTTTTACGTCAAACCTTTCCATGAAAGCGGTTACCGTTTGTGAATAAGTAATGATCCTAATCATGGCCCGCGCTCCTCAATTTCATTTATGTACAACAGCTAACATTCATTTATAACATCCTTGTCACTCCAATACCGCGTGTAGCCAGTCCCACTCAATTTTTCTCTGTCACCCTGAGTCTTGACTTCGGGACACGACAGAGGGCTCTTTACTCTCGAAATTGCACCGTAGGGGAGTGCTGATTAATAAAGAAAATAAAAATCCTGAAGACGGGAGTTGCTGATATGATTTAGAGAAGGCACGTTCGCGTTTGTATATGGAATGAATTCTGATTTTTATACAAAGTGAATATGAAAATTTATAGAATATTATATTGATGGCGTGCCTCTTAAACGAAACTCCACTGATTGAATATCATACAGTTATGAACAAGGATATTCGATGTTACTCAGACTGTGAACTATACATTTCAAATATTAATATAATATTAAATTAGTAATTTATATTAATGGACTGCCTCATTGGTTAGAGTTGTTTTCGCAGGTTAGGCCGAAAATGTTGTAGGGTTTTATTTTACAAGAATAACAGTCCGGAGTATGGAAATTCGCCGGTATTTTACGCCCATGCTTCGAAAAGTATGTTAAGCTGTCGAACCCAGTTGTCATCTAAGGTAATCGTTATTGGGAAGTCAGTACTTCAAATATACTGTCAACTAGTTTAATCTTCAAATTAAATTTTTCACCACGGTTGCGAAGGTGCGATGCTAGTCGCTCCGTGGAAAAACGGATATTTAGGTAAAACCGGTTGAACTAGTAACCGACCCCAAATAATCTTGGGAATAATTAAGGTTAGAAAGACGATGAAGTTATTTCTTTCAGTAGCACATTACACTTAGTATAACACATGGTACCATAGTACAAGGTACTTACCATAAACTATAATGTTATAATACGTTTCATACACTGCATAATTTAACTTCGGTAGCAATATTAACTGATATTTTTTCAATATACGAGTATCTAAGAGTTGGCATATATTTGAAAACAAGAACTGGAAAACATCTAACTTTCGCCTACCTCAAGTTATACTCAAACGTAATGTCTTCCTGTACGTTTATGTTCACATAGCTTTATTTTTCCATTTCAACTAGGATACTGAGATAAGCGGTTTTTTAGTCTAAAAATAAGCTAGAATGAACAATTTGTTTTCTTGTTCACTTAAAGAAAAGCTGACAAGTTTAAGAAACAGAAGAAATGCATAATGTGTGGTATTATCGTGGGAGAGCCACGCTTCAGCATGCAAGGGCTTGCTCGACCGGAGTGATACCACGGCCTAACAGAAAACCGTTGTGAACAATGCCTGCGCAGTGTTTCACCGAGTGAGTGAGGATACCGGAGGCTCATATCCTAACCCCTTCAGCCATTACTCTCTCCATCCCCCAAAGGCCGACAACGCACTTGTGACGCTTTTGGTGTTGTGGGTGTCCATGGGCGGCGGAAATCGCATTTGTGCATTTAAAAGTAATTTTACTTTAATCTAATAACAAAACACCCTATCACTTCCATTAATTAATTTCATTGCAGCGTTCAAAATGTCTTAATCTTTTCAACTAAATTATCCCATAGTTCCATAGAAGCATTTATTAGTTTGAGTCGAGTCATCCAACACCTGGTGTGAAATGCAATCAAGTTTAATTATTACGGGTATTAATAACAAGGGTGCACTCTAGGGTGAGGTGAAGCCTGTTGTCATAGCAACGCCCTCCGTTTGGACACAGCCTGCGAGTGCCGCTCGCACAAATACATGTTTACTTATTTATGAGTAAAGCTGATTATTCGTGTAATTGTACTATTTTTCATGTACCGGTAATGATATCAGAGGCTGGTGATGTTAAGGGAATCGTTTTAGCCATTAGGTTTACACTTTGTGACTGCCTCTAAATGTTAGATTCTTCAGTTCGATAGGCTTTTGAGTAAAGACCTGCTTTTACTTATTCTGTATGTCGTCCTAGCCTTTATTATTCCCTAAACTATTTAGGGAACCAACCTGACACCAGGCTAACCGCTAGACAAACGAGGCGTACTTATTTTGTATAGTAACATTTGATTGGAAATATTTTAGTTGATATTTTATTTTATGAATCTTCAATCTAACTATAGGCTGAATTTCGTCAAAGGACATCATTTTTTTCATGTCACACATCAATTCTTAATTATGACACACACGTTCTAAATTTCAAAAAAAACTTAAACCTATTCATTTATAATGTTTTACAGATACAACAATACGTTTCTAAGAGAAATGTGCTTCAAATTGAAATAGGACTCAATAGCTGATAATCCTACATGTTAAAATTTTCTTTCAATTATTCTTTCCATTCTATGTTCCCGGAAACAGTAATCAGGAACTAACGTGTAGGTAAATTTTGTCTTTATACTATTCCGGAATTTTCCCTTCGAGGAAAGTATATGTATAAATTAGCTACGTGGTCTATGATGACGTAAATAATTTTTAATAAGAAAATGCTACGGGTAATAGCAGGGTGAAAACTTGCATACTCATAACTGCAATCTCGACCCTTATCAAGCTAAATTGGGGTTATAACTATGTTCCCGGGCTTAATTAGAGGCGGAAGTGTAGCAGTATATTAAAAATAAAACCTTTTATATTTCCCTCAGCCATTAGTTTGGGAAAACTATTAATTGGACTGGTTTTAATTAGTCTCTAGTTGAGGACAATTTAAACTAATAGTACACGTTCTAAAAAATAGTCAATGTTTTTATATGGTTATTGCTCGGTTGGAGTTTTGTTGTTATGTACCTAACATATATGTACATATTTATTATATTTTTAAGAGACTAAACTATCATCAATACCGAAACGTTGTGTATTCTAAAGGTGGTTAACATTTGAATTAAATACGATTAGAAAGTTAAGAAATGTAATGACGTATATGATTGTGGATTAAATAATAAATTCAATTTAAATTTTAGCCAAGAATACTAATATTTTGATAGTAATTTTGTCAGTTTGTCTGTTAGGCTTTCACGGCTAAGCCGCTTGAAATTCAATGAAATTTGGCATATAGATACTTTGACTCTTGAGGGAGGACATAGGCTTCTCTTAACCGCGATAAATACGTCGACGAACACGTAGGCGGAGCTGAGGGCAAAAACTAGTTTAACATACAGACGCTCGCTTAACCGAATTTTCGATGAAAATATACTCGAGCACTTCCAAACAATCATGGAACTATGCAGATTTCTAACATTCGTTCACAAATTTAATTGTTGCATAATTATGCAACCAGTGTCCTTAGTTCGTGCGACAAAGCACACGTAAGTGATTAAGCTTTCTTAGAAAGCATTAGTCTCGCAAAGAAAGCAAGCATCGCCGTCTCGGACACACTAATTTGTATTTTACTTCAATTACAACCACGAGCTAGGTTTCTAACAATATCTAATTTATTTTAAAGTAAAGGTACCAGTAAAAGTTTCTAGGCTAATATTGTTTTAATATTTTTGTTGGCGTAACCGGTTACACTGTTATTGCTATCACTGTAAAGTTAGCGTTCAAGAAGTTCTAGATCAAATCCTTGCGTAAATGGGGAATTGGGAATTGAGCGTGTGAATTGGGATTTAAGATAGGTACTAATAGGTAGATTAAGTCCACCATAAATAAAATAAAAAAATCCGGCAGTAAAAGCTAGTTTGATGTAAATATTGAAATAACAAAAGTAACATTCTGAAAGGGTCTTAACAACAATTCAAAAATCTATTATACGAGTACTTGTCCTTCAAATTGTACAAGTTAAGGTTGCTAAATAATACACAACGTATAATTACTTGGATTGTTTTTATACATGGTGTTTTAATTTTTGTAGCCCTCTTATTTCTTGTCGTACGTCGTCGTACGTAAATAATCATACATGCATAACTTTTCCAGCATCACACTGCGGGAAGAAATTATCTCTTAGTGTGTAAACTCCTAAGAGTAAAGTTAAGAAGTCCATATGTTATTTAAATATACATATTTAATGAAGTTTTTACATAACATAGTTGACTCTTACATGTATAGCTAGCCTGGTGGCTAACTTTTAATAATGCCTATAAATATTTTCATGAAATTTATAATAACCAGTTAGATGATCTCAACAGAGAAAAAGCTACAGTACATACACAAAGTGATATTAAAAAAATAATATTTGCAAATATTGAAGCATCTATTCATGATGCCATGTACGAGTATAATTACCTTTAACTTTTCTAATATCACTTTGTGTATATAAAAATATTTCTAGAAATTTCATAAAATCCTAAGACAAATAAAAACTGTAGTCAGTAAAGATCGACATGTAAAATGTTTTGTATATTTTTATTTACAGAACGGATCCGGTCGAGGGTGATTCCGTATTTCCAAACGTTTAATTAAAACCTTTATTGGTATTTTAAATCGGTGTACCGGTTGAAGTGTTAACTTTACAATTCATTTGAGATGGTTTACAAGCAGTTCACGAGTTTATTGCACACTAAAGTATTTTTAATTGTACTTCTTCAAGCTTGTGTAAGGCAATCAAAGTCTTAGAGTCGTTATTGCTCAATGAAAGCCTAATAAAATTAGGTTAAATGTACCTATTTAGAATTTACAGTGTTCAACTTTTTGTGCTGGCTGGAAAAATAAAGTTTTACTTGCATAAAGCAAAACAATTAACCTGAACCTAATATTTTTAACGACTTTTAAATGAGGTGTCTTGTTCCAAAGCCTACAATTACTATGCGGAGGCAGAACTTTCCTCTTTAAGTAGATATAGTTTTAAAACAATTGTTTTTCGAATAAACTATTACTGACTGAATTTGACCATGTGTTGTAAAATTGCAATAAAGCAAAATTTTCAAGATTTAATTGATCGAATATTTACCTTAATATTGTAAATATGTCATCCACCGGCATCATATATCATGGTTAAGCCACGTTTAGACAGAGATGGTCCAGGCTCGACTATAGAGATATCATAGCCCTACAGGAAACCAGTGTTAAGTAGTTCATGCGTTTGTTCTACCGAGAAAGAGAGGTTAAGATACAAATCTCCACGAAATAATTCGAGGGGGGAGGGGAAAGAGACTGAAAAAGGGCAACGCACTTGTGACCATTGAATTGCAGGTATGTTTGGGTCTCACCATCAGGTTATTTGCCTTTCAAATGATAATAAAAACTAACAAATGTATTGGAATGATGTCTCTTAACTCTACAAGAGATTGAGACGTTAGCAATTGTAGAAAGAAGTTCGACGCGAAGCATTTGCAGGTTTCTTAAGGATGAAAGCGTGCCGCAGCCCAACGGTTTATGATTATTATTTAACCTACCGTTCAATGTGGGCAACATTAGATGCCTCTTAAGTACACTTTTCGCTAAATGAGAATGCCACTCTAAAGGAATCAATTGAAGAAAATGATAAATATCAATCGGACCTCTCAAGAATAATAAAACGCCATACACAAAATAGTTTACTGCTCCGTGCAAACCATATGACACTCTCAAGACCATTATATAAAAGAATAATAACCGAGGTACTGAGACGAAAGTGTAGTAAACGGTCCGTAATAAAGTCTGTCATAAAAAGAAAGTTATATTGAACATAATCACGACGTTTATGATCACGATGCTCATCCATTCACTAGTGAGCAATATAAGTAAAATGTGCGAAACCGATTACAAATTGGTTAAATATACAGCATTTGGCATAAATTACTAGATTCAATTACCTAGTAAGTCTGAAATCAATAACATCGGTATTATAAACACAACAACAATTTATGTTTGCAATGCTAATATACTTTATGCAAAATATTTTTTGATTAAAACTGAATAAAATAATAATAAACTAAATAAACTTTTACCGTGGGAGAGGCACGCTTCGGCATGCAAGTGCATTGCCGACCTTAGAGGGACGAGAAAGGGGTTGGGGTATGGGCCTCCGGTATCCTCATTCACTCGGTGAAACACAGCACAAGCGCTATTTCACACCAGTTTTCTGTGAGGCCGTGGTATCACTCCGGTCGAGTCGGCCCATTTATGCCGAAGCGTGGCTGTCCTACGATAATTGTATTGTCCTAGCAAAATGTTTGCCATCATTTGATACTGCCCGTTCTACGTATGAGTTTCTTTTTTCAGTAAGGTATGGAGCCGTTATATTGTAGTAGGCCAATAAAATATTTGTCGGAATATAACTGCAGGTGATTTTAATATTAATCCTGTCATACTAGATATAAATATATGTTTATTTATACTGATATTACCAAGAACCTGTAAAACAAATTATAATATTGCACAATCATATCGTTATCGAAATTGGAACCAAAACAATATCAATAAAACACAGTTAAAAATGTATCCAGTTTAATGAAGCTGGTTTCACAAAGTACAAATTACCTTTCGATACAATATACGAATCCTGTTTCAGTATAAAATGATACACAACTGTGATTACTTTAAAAAATCTAATTAGAATTTTGATATTTATCCGAATGATTAATTCACTACACACAATAAATACGTTAATGATAAAATTGTATAAGGATATCAAACATTTTAAAATATTTACATAAAACGTAAATTTGAATACGAAATTATACTATATCACAGTCACTAGAGAAAGATGAAACCTAATGCCTACTTTACGTTAAATAGCAGTCTATTCGTAAACACATTCACAAGAACTACATCTTCAAAGCCGGCTATCACACCGCCGCGTAATGGTACACTTCACTCAAAATATTAAATTCGTCTATCCAACGCATTACCATTTATTACGTTGTGTTCAAACTCGACTTTTGAATTGATTTCATTTCTTTTAATATTATTGATTGAAACTGTTCAACATTACGCGACGGTGTAACAGATATCAACCTTATTACATTATCCATAATATACAAAAACATTTTATACATTTGTACAATTCACTATAAAGTAATATTGCTTGTATTACACACTAGTGATATAAATTTACAAATTAATTAACTTCGATACGTATGTCCTGAACAACCTGAAGTCCCTGAGTGATTGGTGAATGCATGCATTTCGCGATATGGAGATTCTCTGTAGACAATACATGATAAATTGTGTTACAAAAAGTGTAAAAAGGTGTAATTGACCTTATTATCTGAACGACAATAAAGTCGTTTCGACAAAGGTCGAATGAGTAAAATTTTATCATTCTTACCTTTCGTAAGGTGGTGGAGGTAAAATATCACATAAGTTCATTCTACAATCTTGATCGCTCCGTCCTTCACTTGCATATCGCACTTCTTGATTATTTTGTCGAAAAGTATTTTCTCTTCCCAGCCAATGCCACTGAGGATAGTCATATTCTACTTCGGCCATAGCCCATTCTTTGTTAGCTTCGTGATGGCTCGAAGATCTCGAATGATTTGTTTTGCAAGATGGACAATCTTCTATAGACATGTCTTGCATTTCATCGTCGTTTCCACATTTTGTCATTTCGCTGTAGTCTTTTGTTAATGTGGAGCTACTACTCCTACAGCATGTTGAACATTCTTCATTCGAATATTGATTACTATCTCCGAATGATCTGACCATGCTGTTGTCATAAGATCCAGGACTGACGGCACATTTCATACATGAGTCTTCTGCGTCTATGTGCCCCTAAAACAAGACATTCTTTATAACTATGAGAGAAAGAGAGAAAACTATTAAAGTGACAGAGTTAATATTACCAACCTGGTAATTCAGTTCAGTATAAATTGCACTAGATGCATATGGCTCTGTCTGTATTCTTCTTTGTATGTCTTCTTGTATTGGATTCATGACATTCGTATTTTGTGGAAGACTGTACTCAGCTTCCATAGCCATAGTACCTATTGAATGACCACCTGTAATTTCCCATAGAAGTCAATAACGTTCAAGTGCGCTTTATTTTCAATAACTGTATAATCTATTCTTACCGTGTAAAAGGCTCTGGTGGCAGTTTAATATTTCTATTCTAGGTTCATTAGATCCTTCAAATACTGGTCTTTCTCTTAACCAAACCGCTTCTTTACCTAAAAGACACTGTTGCGCATTGACTATAGCTGTGCCTGTAAAATAAACATAGAAGACATAAAAGTCAACAGTAATATAATATTTTAATAAATATCCGCAAACACTTGATATATGAATTCATGTGGTTACCAGTTGTGTTTTGACTTTTCCTCTGCTTCGTTTGTTTTCGTCTAATATAAACGATAATGCCAGTCCCAACTAAGACTAATAATAGTAAGATAAGACACAGTGCTAGCAGCCAAGTTTCTTGGAAAATAGACACTATCGCTTTATCTGTTGCTGGTTCAGTTCTGAAAATTAAAAGCAAATCAACTATATTGTATTTCCTTGTTCTATATCTCTAAAAGGTGACGAAAATTACTTACTGCACATAGTGTCGTTGAGATAATGTTGGCAGCATGTGTATATGGGCAGCTACACTGAAAGGACCGTGACCACGTCGCGTGACAGCGGCAGCCCGAGCGCTGTATCTTCCTCCCGCGCGCAATGAACTTGCTGCAGCTGCACGAGTACGTGCACCCAAAGACATTTGACCTACTACTCGACCTCCAGTACTTCCACCCACTCGGACTTCAATCTAAAGCAAATAATTAATAAATAAAACATTCAAATGAGAAATACTGTGTAAATTGACAAAATTATCGCTACCAACCAAATATCCAGAGAGTTCACCGTTCCATGTATGCGGTGGCGGCGGATCCCATCGGATCCATGCGGACGTTGCATTTATCACTCCAGCAGTGACACTTTGTGGTGGTTCTGATGGAACTGGAGCACAATTAGCGGATTATTTAATATATCGTTAATATTAATTATTTGTATGTAATGGCTATTGGCTACTCAAATATACATACCATCCTCTTCCGTAAAGCCACTTCTCATATTAGATGGTTTACCTAACAATAACTTATAAAACGGCATTAGGAAAACATTATATTGAGCATAAGGCAATAAACCTGTTAGGACGTGACTAGATGAGCCACTATTGTGAACTGTAGTCATTGAAAAATTTTCGAATTTCTTGAATTCGACTAAACTTTTCTTGTAAGACACGTTAAAATGCTCATAATTTTCTACCAAAACATATTGTTTGTTTAGGGATGTCCCATTGAACCATATTTTGACTCCTTCTAAATATTCATTGTAATCTGTCAGAACCTGAAACAAAACGTTTTCGTTCAAACATCATATAAGAGTAGTATGTAACCTAAAAATATTGACATAGATACCTACATCCCAAACAATTTTAAGAGTTGTCGCTGATGTTCCTTCAACTCTTCTTAAAGCTAAAACATCTTGCTGTAGATATCGGCGAGCTTGCACCAACTCATACTGAGTCATTGGTGGATGATTTTGAGATTTAGTCAACTCTGGGTAGGGAGATGATGAATCTAAATCCGCATTAAAAGAATTTGCCTCTCTTCTTAACACCTACAACGAAAAAGATTAACGAGTGAGCAAGCTTTGTTCTGTTTAAATATAATGTTTGTTGCATGGAGGCGAAAATACAGAACGAATAGAAAAAATACCTGTAAAGTCGCTGTATGTAACGCGCTACCTGCTGCACTTACAGCTACACAAGTAAGTCGACCAGCATGTTGTGTTGAAACTCTGTCCAAATAAAGTGATCCAGTACCATGAGTGGTTTTCGGAAATACTAGCTCCTGAAAAAGGTCTTACATGAAGAAACCACATCAATATCTTAATCCGAGATGCCAAGACATCAGTTATACTTACTTGAGATCCTTCCATAGTCCAAAAAACTATAGGTTGCGGTGAACCTTCTGCTTCACACGGGAAGGATACCGCCTCACCTTCCCACGCTGTTTGGTCTGAAGGTACCCGTGTAAAATGAGGGAGAGCTGAAATAGTTATTGCAGTTTAGAGCAAACACGATTCACAATATATTTAATTAGTAACTAACTCATATTAACACGAGATTTGCACTTACAATGAACAGTAAGTATAGCACTGGCTACACTGCTCCCTGCTTGACTTTCTGCTCGACAGGTGTAAACACCAGCATCCGTAGCTACAACCCGGTCTATTCTTAAAGAACCTCGACGAATAATCGCATATGGTGATAATGCACCGCTATCACGAGACCAAGTTACCGAAACATCAGATTCTGGTGATGCCTAAAAACATTCTTGTTTGTAGTAAAATATTGACGCAGACGATATAATTTTATTAGAGATATTATTTTTACAGTATGTGTGTTTCTACTATAAAACATATTCTACTATGACTTAAAACATCGAGGCTAATTATCAACTCGGTAACAAGCATATGGTTCAGTTTTCCACATGGTAATAGTTACCTGACAGTGAAATTCGACGTTCTGGCCTATAAGCGCCGTTATGTTATTCGGTTTCACTAGAAAATGTGGTCGTCGTAACACGAGTAATGTCGCAGGGCGTGATTGTCTTTCACCAGCTACATTAGAAGCTATACATCTATATACACCACTATCGGTTGGAAGACTTTCTAGTATTTTTAAATCACCACTATTTCCTACCATAATCCTGGAACAAATATATTATTTCGATGTTATTACTGTTACAAATGACTAAGGTTGTAAATTTCATGTAGAATTGCATGTTTATTCTCATGTCTCGTAACTTATTCTTAAAACGAAACACATGGCGCCAGGCCTTAGGCAGATCGTTAAGTTGATAAATATGGCCATGCAGAGAACGTTCGGTTATTTGGTTATTCTCACCATAAAGTTATAAATGTAAATTCAACTGACGATATAATTTGAAGACACAATTGTAAACCAAAAGAGTCTCTATTGTATTGTGCAAAATTAATTACCTCCCGTTAACATCTACATCTAAAGTTTGTCCATCTTTAGTCCAGTGTACGCCTGGCTCTGGTACGCCTTTAGGAGAAGAGCACTCAAGTGTGGCTGGTTCACCACTTGCTACTTTGACATCTCGAGGTTCTGTTCTAAAGTCGTCTCGTAGAACTACAAATTATACAAGATTTATTTTCCATCTAACAATATTTCGAACTTCAATCTCAATTTAAACATTTTGGACATTTGCTTAAATAAACACATGTTTTTTCTATTTCTCAATCTCTATCTACAAATGTCAATTTGATTTTTGAAAATATTGCTTAATAAATTCTAAGTTATTTCACAAACTCAAAGAAATAATACCTCATTGTTTTAATTTAAATTTTACGTTCTGCAAACATTTTAAAAGCCTTCAGATTTATTTATATTATTCTAATATACAAGAGTTATGTACTATTTCGGTGATACTAAAAACGTGCTTAAGCTCGGTAGCTGAGTAATTGAACGTGACCTTACAAGAAAACTAGAAACTTAAGTACTTAAATATGATAGTGAAGACCTAACATGCAATTTTGGAATTCTTACCGGCAATAGTAAGCGTAGCGTTCTTACTGACCGCTTCGCCGACAGAATTGCGTGCGACGCACCAGTACACACCCTCATCGTTTTCCTTCTTGCCTCGCATAACCCTACAATTTAACGATTAAATGAATGTTGGTCATAATGTCCAGGGGCCTGTACCTGTTTATACCTCAATCCTATAGCGTAATAGATTACATATGAGTCATTTTAATTGTTATTCAAATAATCATTTTTGACAGGGTAGGTTTTAATTTTAATTATTTTGAAAAATACATGCTCACTAATACACACATACACATAACTTATAGTGGTTCTTGAAAATACGACAGGTATTGATAGCGGTTTAGATTTTAAATAAGTGCTTTTACAAGTCTTCAAGAAATTAATAACCGACTTTTAAAGTTTATCTATATAATTATGGTTATCTAATAACTATACGTTTTACCGCCTTTAATTAACACATTCAAAAAACTTAATTAGTCGGACTGTTCCAGTTAGCACACAAGTGTAAAAAACGAGATAAAAACTAAGTCAATGCCTTCTACAAAAGTATATATGTATGTGTTTATATCAGTTGTCTAGTACCCATAACATAAGCTCTGCTTAGCTTGAAGCTGTGTGTTAAATGTCCGATTTTTTTTTAATTTATTATTCTATGATTTTGGAATCATAGCAGCGCTGTCAGCAGGAAAATCTTACATCAATAATATATTTATTAAAATAATAAGAAAAACAAAAAGAAAACACTGATTGCTTCGCAAAATTTATAATCAAAATAAATATAGTATTTTAACAAGGTGAAAACAATATTGACAACCGAAGCAAGGTCAATACACTCAAAATGTGATGCTATGTTATTAGTCATATAAAAGTAAAAAAAAATATATTCAACCTGCGTAATATTTCATTGCGTTTATGTGCCGTCAGTCATTTGATATTCAGAATACAGTATGTCAATACAAACCATAATTATACAGTGTATGTATATCTTATGAAACCATTAAATGAAACGGAACCATATTGTTCTTGAGATTTATTATTTTTTTAGGGTACGAGCTAACGGCGAATAAAATGACGATAGTAAAGATATTTTTAAATCTAAACCCTATTCGTCCTTATTAGTAACCTGAGACAAAAATAGATTACAATGTCAGAGTGTACCCAATGCCTATTATTGTTTCAGAATACTTGCAAACAATTTTATTGGAAAGCGCTATTCAAATATGGAAATAATATACTTACATAACACAAATTATAACTACATAATAGTAAGAAACAACTTACCTTATAACCAAATAATAACAAAACTGTTCATAATACAAATGAATTCAGTCACGCATCAATGATACAAAGCCCTTAATCCCATCTTAACATACCCTAAGGCAATACAGGGGTTCTATTTTAGTCAAGACCACACAACAATATTTAAGCGTCCCCACGAAGAAATTTCCCGTCGGCTACTTACTTTAGGCAAACAAAACGTTCTATCGAGACATTTTTTTTTCTTTTTTTTGGAATAGGGACAAACGAGCATACGTATCACCAGATATATATATATATACATAGGAGATTATAAGCGATTACCGCCGCCCATGGACACCCGCAACACCAGGGGCGTCACAAGTGCGTTGCCGGCCTTTTTGTTCTAGAGCGGTGAGTTTTCCCAGGAGAAATGTTTGATACTACTAGTTTAACTAATTGTTCAAAATGTTTAGTTAGTAGCAACGGATGTGAATACCTAATTTTTTTATTAGTAATACCATTAATTATCTCATATGGGAATTCGTTAGTTTTACTCATTCAGAAACGTGCTATGCTAACACAAAATTTAAGACTTCAACGAAATCTAACTCTTTAGTTATGTATTTTATTTCTGTTTTGCATTGGTTTTGAACATCGGTTCAGATAAATATTATCTCATTTATTGTACTATTCCAGTAAATTTAGTTCTTCTACTAATTTTGCGAATATGTATGTATATAGAAGAATTTTAAAAGGGCCGATTATAAACATGGAATTAAAAAATCTGAACCTTAACGTTATACCCGTTTCATTATTTTTCTGGAATCAAATTCACCTTTCTAAAGCCTAAAAGAGCATATTTGTGATTATTGTCATACATATTTGATATAAAATAAAAAATCAATATATTTCGGACATCTAACACACAACGCCATCCAGTCCCAAACTAAGCAGGGCTTGTCCTGAGAGTATTAGATAACTCAGGCACTCAGAGGCAGTCAAATAAGTAATAAATAAGTACATTTTAAGTAACAGATAAAGGTTGATAGATATAAGAAATAAAGCCAATAAGAATTGGTGACTTACCTAAGAAATAACAGTCCATCTTCGAGAAGAACCCTGTGGGGATGGTCAGTCGGTGCCAGAGGGGATCCATCTTTATACCACAGGATCGTTGGCTTCGGTTTACCTTCAGAGACGCAGCGTAGAGTAGCAGGTTCACTTCTGCCGACTATTGTATCTGCTGGATGCTCTTTTATCCGCGGGGCACGACTTTGGGCTTAGAACAAATTGATTTGTGATATGCTAATTGCATTGAATACTATTACTATTTAAGAGTTAAATTTCCTCAAAGCCATAGTATTAACAAAACCAGAAATCTAAGCTAAGTTTCCTTAAAAAAATATAATTTAGCGTGGAAGTAATATCTTACATCTTACTTATTAAAAGTAATTTTATAAAAAACAAAGATAATATAAAACGTAATACCTACTACAACTACAGAGGTAGGTATATACTACAGCTATAAAGTCTGTAACTATGCAGCATTAATTTAACATATATGCCAATATTTTAAAAATAATTTTATAGGTACTTCGTACCATGTACTATATAATTTTATAACTATACAGGTACAAAAACAATTGCAAAGTGCAATTGCACTACCTTAATAGAAATTAAATTTTGAAAAATTTAATTACTAACCTCCTTATCTTCCACCAAAATAAATATACAACAAGCAGAAGTAAAAAAACTACAAGCCGAACTTTTTACGTCACAAGTCCAAAAACTTATATTCTTTTTTATTTCACCCGGTTTATTTTTAAAGTTTTAAACACGTTCCATAAAAGGACTGCTTTATTTATGGTCGAAAATTTTAACTTACCTTTTATACAGCACGGAAAGCTGAACAAAAGATGCAAAAGCACTATGCACTTGAACTGGTTCCATCCAAGATTATCTCTTTTAATTGGGCCCGCGATCATACTTGACACTACTGATTAACGTCACTTAACACTCAACTCATAGTTTACAACCTCCCATGAAAAATATACACATTATAAATCATAATAAACCGCCTTAGAATATTATATTTAGAGTGTTATTCATAACATTGTCGATTCTGTTTACTGTTTGCGAAGATCGCGATGTGTTTATCGCACTGAGGGACACAACCTCCGCGTGCCGTAGGCTTATGGTTACTGCCCCCCACTCTAGTGTCATTTCGCGCCGACTCAGTCGGTACCAGCTTTTGCATAGTCGAAAGCACAAGGAAAGCTTGATGATAATGATTTTCGTCGAGTGCAGCCTTGCAGTAATTTGTTTACAAAAAAAGACACTTATTAACTTCATTCGCGATGAGTTTCTGATTTTAATAAATAATGTGAAGAATAATATAAAAGACAGCTTTATTCCTTTACAATAAATTAATTTCTATTTTGTTTAGATTTAGGTAATTAAATATTCAAACAAGTTTATTTGAAAAAGTACATTATGTGATTTACTAAGTAGTCTTAAAGTTTGTAGTTTGATTTAGTTTTCGAAGAAAGAAACACTGTTGGGTAACAAATAGGTTCAAAGGTCCGACATATCCCATTGTAATTAAACTAGTTAGTTAATTGATTAGTAAATTAATTGGTATAAACATTTAATGTTATAGATATTTTGATGATGTGAAATTCACTTATTTCATGGATAACCTTTTCATAATAATTGGAATGAACATATACCTACGAGTATGCTAAAATATATTGCTTTAATGTAAAATAAAATAAATGATATATTGAAGTATTTTTTTGTAAAAAATAATATGTAAATGATACTTTGAGGCTCAATGTTTAAATAAAGATTAAACGAATCAGAACATTATTAATTTTATTGTAAAACTACCTGACCCACGCAACCTCTTCTACGTCTCTTACTGCCCGCAGCGAGTTGTTATAACAGCGGAACAATTTTTATCCCCATTAATGAGGTTAATATGAGCCAACCTTAAAAAATAGTGCTGTAAAACTTTAACCAAAAACAGTGCACTTGATTGAAGCTCTCAAAAGGAATATTTCACCCAGTTTTCACAACATTTTTTAATTGATACTTCACTGTTTTCAATCGTAGTGTGATGATAAATAGTAAATAGTCTTCATATCTAACACTCAAAGAATTATTCAACTCGGACCAGTTCTTTCTCATACTCAGACTTTCAACTAAACAAACAATCAATCAAACAAACAACTAAACAAAGTTTTCAGCTGTGTAATATTATAGAATAGATGAACACACACAGCATTTGTTGATGACAACCAAATGTTATATCAATGAGAGACAAGATTAATGCAAACAGAAAGGGGCTGTTAACTTAATAGGGATCAAACGCTGAACGTAAGTTTACAAAAATGAATAAGGTAATCGACATAAAAGCATTTTATGACTTACAACATACGATGCACTAAGGGATCATTTTTATAGAATTGTTTATACTATGGCTACGTTTGGATACCAATCCTAAATCAAATAAAATATTAGCAGTACAAGTGAAATCCCTGGATTAGATCCCAACGCCAATTCCGCGCACGTGTGTGGATGTGCCAATTGGGAAACTACGAAATGCCAGTCACGTATTAGTTACCTAACTGTTCTGTGGTGACGACATAGACACCGAATATGTAATACTAGATAAGTTCACGACTGACGACTTCTGATTGTTATTCGATAAACTTTAAATTCTAGTTAATTACTTTCTTGTTTCATCAGCTAATGTAAGAACATAAGAACGTAGGTCCGTCACGGTAAATTTTTGTTATGTTAAATGACTTTCTAACACACTTCAACATAAGAAGATTCTTAATTCAATTTTGCTTTTAGTTACATCGAAAATGCGTCTTTATTCGTCCAGATTCTTTAAATTTAAATGGGTACACTATTTTGGAATATTTTCGGACGAACCAAAAAACTAACCCCCATGGTTTGAAAAGAAAGGCGCTGTTGCGTTACTTTAATTAATGTAAATAAAAATAAATCACAAAAATGTATGTCCGCTTATAACTTTCTATCGACTTGCACCAAATTGAATAAAAATTTTTACGTGTTCATAATTGTTAGGATAAGGTTTTCATTAAATAAAATTAAAAGATTACAGGCAAATTTATGTAAATTAGTGCAAGTGCAAGTGCAAGTAAATGCAGTAGTATTAGTAAAATATAATTTTTTTTTTTCGGGGTGATCAAAAACAAGATAAATTACGTGAAACGTCAAATCATATGGTTTTATAATTTTCTTATGCAGCACATTTTCAAATTACTTTTTTTTTATAAATTTATTATTGAGTTGAAATGTTTTATTGACAACATAGTTTTCCAGTTCCAATCCCCTTCCAATGTTGATTTTGTCCTATGTTCGTATTAAATTTTATCTCTCATTTCTCAGTCAGTGCAATGACAATGTAATCACTGCGATGATTGACAGGATACGCCTAATAAATAACAAATTTAATTCAACAACTTCAGTCTCGCATTTAGAATTTTATATCTTTGTTCTTCCGTCAGACTGATTGTAATCAAGCTATCTCAGGACAAAGGAGACTTCCTTCATTAACTCGCTCCCACTAAAATATTCATTAACCGCACTTGATAAGTACAGGATTGGATCAGAAATTGTAGCGTTAATATTTTATTCGAGTGAGATAGCTTCTGTAGTTCAATTGACTATAGATTGGCTGTTTATTACGTGAAAGTAAATTTTATATATTTCACTATTAATATTCTACTCTAATGAGGTCGGTTGGTTTAGTGGTTAGTGATCCCGACTGCTAAGCCAGAGGTTGTGAGTTTGAATCCCACCTAGGACAAATCCTTGTATTATAAACACGATCATTTGTTCTATGTCTGGGTGTAATTTATCCGCATATATATATATATATATAGAAATATATATTAGTATGTGTATCAGAAGTCTGGTCAACATATTACAAGACTAGTTTGAGATTAGACGGCCGAATGTAAGATGTGTGAGGATAGAACTTCTCTTTTAGAACGACCATATCATTTAAATGTCAATGCCCTGTATACTATTATGACTATTTGTTTCTGAATCATCACTCACAGCCAACCGAGGCAGAGTCTATACTATATCAGGATATAAACATATCTATTTTGTATATTTATTTACATATTTTTGCACAGAAATCGAAAATTCCTTATTTATGTGCAAGCGTCGTATCTATCATAAATGGAAATAATTGTCACATATGTAATAATACCCAAAGACAGAACAACTAACTAGATAGACAGGCCGGCTAAAAAGAATCAGTTATGTCATAAGATGAATGTCCTAAATAAGAGTGGCTCTGGAATGGTCAGAGTCACTAATCATCTAAACTGGCCGATTAAAAACAGAGACAAACATGTCCTACGACCACGTAAAGTTATAAGTATGAAAGCTGAACATTTCAATGTCCTCAAACATAAAATGAATTTGATCTAAATAGTCCTTGTTCTAAAGTTACTGCACACTAGTTTTGCTAAGCGAAATGCAAATAATATTTTATTTTAGTCCTACGAAGATGGAGATGCCAGACACGTAGACATGAACGTGTCAGGTGATGCAAAAGATACAGATCACACACACGTGCTGTGCTCGCCATAGAATAGGTATACTTATATATTTGCAAGTTCCGTCGAAATTTGTATGGTCCTCTGCCACTAATCTAAAATAACGAGAAATCCTACTTTTTTTGCTACATTATTACTACAAATACATCTTTTTAGGGACGTCTTTTGAATCTGTACATCTTATTATACTATTTTTCTGGGCTCAACCTAACAAGTCTGGTTTCTGGGTAAGCAATTTAGAGAATATTGCTTATCCTTAAACCAGACTATATACTTAAATCTTTGAATTATTAAATACTTTAATCGACAAGGAGTTTAAAGTAATGAGAACTGAAAATATTAAACTAAAAAGAACTGAGGTAGAAGTATAAATAATGCCTTGAATGAAACAGGTCAGTATCGGACAAGCGCCTCAGGGGCCACTAATTCAATCAATTGGCCTACCATAAATAAAATGGCCGACAGTTTGCGATACGAGACACGGGTCCAAACGTAATTGAGAAGTAAGAATATAGACGGCTGCAAGCGACAAATCAATTAAGCCCGAAGCAGATAAAGAGGATGCATCAATAATTTACTTGGAAATATATGTAGCCCTTTCCAGTATGTCTACAGGATACACTAATGTAAATCTTACGATAAAGTCATGATGAGACACAGACATTGATTCCACCGGCAAAAATAACTTGATGGTTTGAAGTAAACTTTGTTGATGCTTCATCGAACTTTATTTATAAAATTTTACTTGCAGTCAGTTCTTTGATTAATGAATTTCAACCATTAGAATATCAATTAACTTATTAATACGATGAAACAAAACACGACTTTTAGGAATAAATATGTACTCGTAAATAAACAAAACAAACCAAATGAAAACAAACAGGAAATTAGATAGGAAAGCCTAGAGGGCTTATGATATAATCCGTGTTTTTGTTAAGGGTGAACTGCCAACAAATGGGAGTGACAGTGTCTACACTAGAAAATTAATCGTGAAAAATCTCTTGAAGCGAGAGGACGCGCCGGGGATAAAAGGAGCAGTCACTAAATCGCGCCACGTGCGCTGTCTATTAACAGTTGACACTATTGGGCTAAAGCCAAAGGGAGATCAGTAAACACACTATAAACTTTCAGTATAATTCATCGTGAAGTGTTCCAAAGATAGGACACGTTTAGTCAAACTATTTTTGTTTCTTGAAAATTATGAATTCCATCTAATGAAATTAACTATTGTTTTATTGAAATTTATAATATTGATGTACTGACTTCTAAAACTCACTTCTAAATAATTACGAGAACATTTGCTCTGGCTACTAGTACGCGGCTCAGGAACTCTTGGTGATCACCGGACAGATACATTATCTATTTACATTCGTAAAGAAATTTATACAATTAACTTGTAATTTACTTCTAATTCGTTTTTATGGGACAATAACATAGACCCCAAGTTACTAAACGGATGACATAGAATAAAAGCAAGACAATCCATAACAAAACATATACCTATAACATGAGTATATGCTTGGTAATATTATCTCGTTAATTTATTGTAAAATTATACCTTCATATGTCAAAGTTTCTAATATATGAGCGTTTGTTATCAATACTTGGTACAGAATGAGTTATCTGACGTTCAATGAGTTACAAATTAGATGAAGTCTACCGCAGGGCGATATCGCGTCCCCTTTCGCCCCCACTGGCCCATCGCCTGAGGCTTAACTTATCGCGGTTTCATTTCGAAACTCTCGTTTTAGACGTGAGCTTAATTCATTGTGTTCCGATAAGATATAAAATTACTAATCTAAATTACGAACATTAAAACATATAAAAATTAAGATTCTGTAGTTTGATTTATACTATGCTAAGAACAAATTACTTTGGCCGTGTGGTGAAGGATTTAGTTATCACCCTCATTCATCCAATGGGTGTCGTAAGAGCTGACTAGGGGAATAAATGAAAGGGAAGGAAAACTTGAAAACATTTTTGTAATTGAAGTCAGTAATAATAAACAACGTCGACAATGTGTGGTTTTGAGATCAAGACAGGTGCAGGAACAAATAGGTCACTTCTATCATAAAATTATATAGCTTATATTTTTTACGGTGCTTCACCAAAATTCGGTGTTCTCTCTCATCAAAATGAACCAATTGTGTTCTGTGAGTTGGAATTTATGCTTGTTTTCTTCTATTAGAATAAAAAAGTAAGTGAAGTTCCCCTTGTTTCTTAACAAAGCGATTCACTAAAACTTCTCAAGCCTATTACACCAAAAAATTTTGCGAAGTAATTTGACGTCAAAAATAACTTGTACATTTTTATTGTGTGGGCAACTCTTCTTTCTTATTCCAGCTATATAATATCTCGCTATGTCTTTCGCCACTCTATTTATTTAAAAATACTTAACTTTCTTATAACAGGGAAAATAATACTTTTTTTATTGTATAGGGGACAAACGAGCAGACGTATCGCCTGATGGTAAACGATTACCGCCGCCCATGGACACCCGCAACACCAGAGGCGTTACAAGTGCGTTGCCGGCCTTTTAAGAAAGATAATCTTTTGTCAGATTAAATACACAAATAAGCTGCTAAAGTCGACATATAAGTGAGTGATTTTAATTGCGATTTCAATCTCGTCTCAGACGATAAACATGTTAATAAAAATTACTTCTTTTTTAATGTTACAGTATGCTAAATATATTTACCATAGTTTTGCGATGAAAGTTTAAAAAAACTATCCTCAATACTGTCTACTTTAGCTTATTTTTTTAATAAAACTGATTTGTGTAAAAATATATGCAAGTAAGTTTATAGTTTTCTAAACTTACAATAGCAATTCATTCGTCATTTCACTATAGTAGACATCGATCCATAAATATTCTGTAAACGCAATAACTTTTTTAAGATAAATCCTAAGATTTGTTACCGGGGGCTAAGCACACAATGAGTAACAAATTGCAGTACAGATATAAGGCGGGTACGTTTATCTTGCAGTAGCGACGTTCGTGTTACTCTCATGTTACACGAAGCTTTTTCTTTATCAGATCGTGAATTAAAAGAACAATAATGCAATTATCTTAGCGTTTATAATTTTATATTGAATTGAGTTTATTAATCATTGAATGAGGGAATATGAGAGCGTCGTATATATAGCAAAATAGCTTTTATTAAAGGAAAATTCTCCCGCACTATGAATATATTCTGTGTCGTGAGAACTTTGCAAAAATAAATAACATCCAGACTTATAACAATAATTTGTGAATTACACAACGTGTTTTTTTGCCTATCTAGTAATTGACCTATAAAACTCACACGGGATTAGAAGACCTCTTAATCTTTTACACAGTCCTACTACGTCTACCACCATTGCAGCCTTCTCTATTTAAACAATTAGTTATATATGTAGTCGATATTCTTTCGATTGATTTTTTACTTAGTATGGATGACATTGAACCATAATTGAAATTTTTCGTGGGAGAGCCACGCTTCGGCATGAACGGAGTGATACCACGGCCTCACAGAAAACCTGTGTTTCACCGAGTGAGTGAGGATACCGGAGGCCCATACCCCAACCCGTTCCTACATGCCTCTCCCCATACCCCAAAGGCTGGTAACGCACTTGTGATGCCTCTGGTATTGTGGGTGTCCTTGGGCGGCGGTAATCGCTTACCATCAAGCGATACGTTTGCTCGTTTATTCCAGTAAAGTATTCCAGTAAAAAATAAAAATAAAGCAAACCATAAAAAGAACGTCTAGAAGCAATGCAAGTCGATTCCCCATACGATAACGGACCCCTTAATGTATATTCCTGTCACATTTGTCCTGTTCTTATCTGCAAATAACAGTGGAAAAGAAAATACCATCAAATTTTTCACTCGTTGATTTAATGTAAAAATTTGAAGCAAATCTTTTGGTAATTCAATTGTTAAGGCTGTTAAAGATGAATGTTTTAGAAAGAATCATTTTGATTGTTACATAAATTCTTATCAGCATTCGAACATTCGGGACTGCAAATGGGGTATGGACAGTTAAACTTGGTACCCACAAAGGGATATTATCGTAACCAGAAAATTTTAAACGTAGACACAGATAACTTGATTTGGCTCTCTCACCTGCTTTTGTTTCTCTAGTAGCAATTAGGCAAATTGCAGTAGAGACACAAAGGCAGCACTTCCAAGCCCAGGAGATGGGGGTTAGTCACCAAACCATTTTAAACCATCTGCAGAAGGCTGGATACAAAAAAAGCTTGATGTTTGGGTGCCGCATGATTTGACGCAAAAAAAACCTTCTGGACCGAATCAACGTCTGCGATATGCTGCTGAAACGGAACGAACTCGACCCATTTTTGAAGCGGATGGTGACTGGCGACGAAAAATGGATCACATACGACAATATCAAGCGAAAACGGTCGTGGTCGAAGGCCGGTGAATTGCCCCAAACAGTGGCCAAGCCGGGATTGACGGCCAGGAAGGTTTTGTTGTGTGTTTGGTGGGATTGGAAGGGAATCATCCACTATGAGGTGCTCCCATATGGCCAGACGCTTAATTCTATCATCTACTGCGAACAACTGGACCGTTTGAAGCGGGCGATCGACCAGAAGCGTCCAGAATTGGCCAACAGGAAGGGTGTAGTGTTCCACCAGGACAACGCCAGACCACACACTTCGTTGATGACTCGTCAGAAGCTACGGGAGCTCGGATGGGAGGTTTTATCGTGTCCACCATATAGCCCGGACATAGCGCCAAGTGATTACCACCTGTTCCTGTCCATGGCAAACGCCCTTGGTGGTGTAATGTTGAACTCAAAAGAGGCTTGTGAAAAGTGGCTGTCCGAGTTCTTCGCAAATAAGGAGGGGGACTTCTACGAGGGGGGTATTATGAAGTTGCCGTCTAGATGGAAACAGATTATCGAACAAAACGGCGCATATTTGAACTAAATCCGATCACTGTAACACTTTTTATAAAGCATTGAATAAAAAGCAAAAAAGCGGAAGGGAGATATTTGCCAACCTATTATTGCCCAGGCAAATGGATAATGAAAACCTCTTAAAATCGGGTTACATAATTTACTCGTATATTAATCACAATATTCATTCATAATGAATGTTACATAACTGTTAGACACAGATAACTAAGAATGTGCCTTACACTAGACAAGGTAAAAAGCCATAGTCAGCTAAAAGCTCACACTATTACAGAGCGCAGTTTTTAATTATTCCGTCCTTTAGAACGTGGATGGTTTGCATTAGTTATAATAGAAAAATGAAAAATAGTGTTTAAAATAACAATTTATTTTCAAAATAATAATAACTACTTCTATTCAGATAACACAAATAGACTTCTTGTAAATAAAAGTCGGTTACATCAGCATTAAGAATAACAGATGTTTTTGATTAGATAGTGTATGTTTGACAGATGCACTTATCTATACTAATATATAAAGCTGAAGAGTTTGTTTGTTTGGACGCGCTAATCTCAGGAACCGCAGGTCTGATTTGAAAAATTTTTTCAGTGTTGGATAGTCTATTTATCGAGGAAGGCTATATATCATCACGCTTATACTAATAGGAGCGGAGCACCAATGAAGAATGTTTCATAAACGGGGGGAAATTTTCACGCTACGAGCAATTGAAGACGCAAACGTGGTTGCGTGGGTCAGTTAGTTTTAAATAAAATAATGCATTATCATCACATTAATAATAACATGATATGTAATAACTGTGTGTATAATCTAATACTTACTTTGCAGTCTACTTTAATCTATAATGACATTTTAAATTTATATATTATAAAACATTGGAACCGTTATATTCATCCTTGAAATATATAATATCATTTTAGACTACCTGTATGTATTGTATAATATATAACCGACCCGATTCTTATGTTCAAGAGGACTTACAATAAAAAAAAAAACAAAATTCACGTGTCTTTAAATGCCATCAACTTACATAACATAAACACATTTCAATATTATCTTCGTTAAGTACATGAGTTAAAATTCACAATCGTACACATCACTTCAATTGCAGGCTCATATAAAGAGCCACAAAATTTTATAGGATTACTTTAGATAGATGAGGGCATTAGAGACTGTTGTCACCAAATGTACCCCACCCTTTCACCCTAGTCGTTACAGGAATGGCAGTCTTTTATCAAATGGCACTGTGATAATACCGTGGAAACTTTTACATTTCCTCTAAATAATATAGGGTGTTTTTTTAAGCTAGATAGAACTTTAAATTGTAAAAAGTAACACAAAAAATTAAATTTTGATGAAACTTTTTTTTTTATTTGTTTCAGTATACTCTGACAAATCATCACGAATAGACTCACGCTTGAACAACGCTACGAAATTATCCAAATTTACTTTGAAAATCAGTCGTCGATTCGCGCAACTTATAGACGACTTCGTCATTTGTATGGCGTATAACACGAACAATGCTGGCCTCCAAGGCGTCAATTGTTGCTGGTTTATCAGCATAAACCAGTGACTTCACGTAGCCCCACAGGAAATAATCGAGAGGTGTCAAATCGCACGACCTTGGAGGCCAATTGACAGGTCCATTTCTCGAAATCAACTTATCGCCAAATTTTGATTTCAATAAGTCGATGGTTGCGTTCGCCGTATGGCACGTAGCGCCATCCTGTTGAAACCACATCTCCTCCGGATCAATGTCATCCATATTTTCAAACAAAAAATCATTGATCATGGTGCGGTAACGATCTCCATTGACCGTAACGCGAGCTCCGGCCTCATTTTTGAAGAAATAAGGTCCGATGATGCCACCAGCGTGAAAACCGCACCATACGGTGCATTTTTCTGGATGTAATGGAGTCTGTAGGGTCTGTTGTGGATTGGTCTCACTCCATATGCGGCAATTTTGCTTATTAACAAACCCGTTAAGCCAAAAATGCGCCTCATCGCTGAACACAATTTTGCGATAAAACAGTCGTCTATAAGTTGCGCGAATCGACGACTGATTTTCAAAGTAAATTTGGATAAATTCGTAGCGTTGTTCAAGCGTGAGTCTATTCATGATGATTTGTCAGAGTATACTGAAACAAATAAAAAAAAAAGTTTCATCAAAATTTATTTTTTTGTGTTACTTTTTACAATTTAAAGTTCTATCTAGCTTAAAAAAACACCCGTTATGTGTGTGTGAACACGTATTACAGTTTATGTCTTTGCTTTTATTAAGTACCGAGAAATATATATAAAAGTGGGTCATTTACTCATTTCAAAGAACTTCGTGGGTATTACTAGTGTCAAACGCAATTAAACAGATGAATATATACAACTGTTTTGACATCAAAAACACAAGAACTAAATATCATAATTTGATTTCAGGTCAAGGCAAATTCTGAATTCGCCAAGATGCAGAAATAGATTTAGTCAGTTATTGTTTCTGGATTTTATACCTTAACAGTTATTATTTTTATCTCTACCTCTCTCTACGATATGTTTTAGTTCACAACAGAAATTCGATTTCAATTCCTAGAGTAAAAAAAAATCAGGCACAAAAACACCTTACTTCTAAAATATGAAGTATAGTGGATAGTGAAGAGCACATAATGGCCATAAAAGAAAGTTTCGTATTTACAACTGAGCGGGCATAACAGGATATGAAATAAAATCTAATAGGATAAGTCCGGGCGACACTATATGAAATTGTCATTGGTCACAATCAGAGATTATGATTTGAATTGAGTTGCTACAATTGAACATAAAATTAAAGAGAATGATCATGTTTGTTTAGCCTTTCCTTAAGAATCAAAAGATATCTATTGTAAATTTTATCCGAGAAAGAGTAACAGACATACAGACAGAACTATTTTCAAATTATTAATATTAGTATGAATGTCTGAGCACGTCAGTCGAAAACAAAAAAAAAAAAAAAAAAATGACACTCCTGTATTCGTCTAATGATATTTTTTACAAATACGCGTATAACATCCGTTATCTAGAAATAAACTAAGTTGCATAATGTACTATACATAACATCATTGTTATATAAAATTAGATTTTTATACATCAACATTCTCAGAAAAAGAAATAAAATTTAAAACAGACTCGTCAGGTTAAAGTTTAATTTCTAAGGATAAACCCATGTCTAGCAGAAGATTAATGAAACCAATTAAAAATACTAACATTCTAACCAGATTATACAAAATTCCTCTGTTACTAGGTATTCAAATCCTGGAAGTGATTTAATCTACATTTATCAGTTCATTCCAACCGACTAGACTGTAATAAAGGTGAGATAATAAGTTCTTCCCGGTCCATAATTGAATAGACAAGGAAGAACTCATTCGTATTTGAATTGATTATAATTGTCGTAATAAGTATTAGTGGGTTTCATGATAGAGCTGCAAGGACTAGGTCATACTAATTGTTCACGTACACGAGACACTTGAATAAAGATACTTTATTAAAAATATAGCTAAAAACACGCTAGCAGAAGTCAGTTTAAAACGTTTTAAAAAAATTGGGGTTATACACAAATGTACTAGACATGTTTATAAAAGACAATCTTTGAAAGCAAATAGTTAAAAATAATCATTACCCATGTACGAAATAAGTTTAAAATTCATTATGATACCCAAAATGCACAATGTATTGAGACGCATACTATAATCGTACTAAAGATTTTATTTCTGTAACTACATACATGCATTTGGTGCGAATAAATGATTCAATTTGATTTGAACAACTTTACAACTTTAACAACGTCGACATCTCTCATAAGGAATAAATTTGCCCCGTCTCCGTAATATTCTTCATTGATGCCTTGCTTCTATTGGTTGTACTGCGATCTGAAAAAAGCTATAGGCTTAACAATCCATTGGGTATGCAACACCAAAGTAATTTCGATGTGAAACACCTGTAATATTGCTAGGGAAAAGGCTGTTCTTTCGGAGATTATTGCTCTCAATTAAACTAAAAGTAACTGTTCAGTTTTGTAACTTTAAATATTAGTATGAAATATCAAAATCGTATCATTTGTACCAAAAATATAAACATTATAGTTACTTATTGAAATATTTCCACTCCCGTTATTACAGTCTAGTAGTATTCTGAATAACGTAAACTTTTGGGACGTGCTTTGCCTACTCTTCCGGGAAATTCAGCTGATGGTCTTATCGTGTACATTATCTTGAAAGAGAATAAAATGTCAAAAATATGTCATGAATAGATCCCGTATATTAAATAAGCGAAAGCAATATGAACACCTAATGTATACATTGACTGAGCGAATAATTGTACGCTAAGCATGATTATTTGTTCAGTGTTGTGGTGTAATTCATCTACATCTATATTTTGATGTTCAATGGCACCCTTGTTTAACAGTGGTAAAGATGATTTTAGAAATATATGAGTCCTATAGTACAGACTTTGAACAGTTACAAACGGGATAAGACGGAGGAAGAGTATTACTAAGATTAAAAAAAAACTGCCAAAAAAACTCTATTCCGTCTGATTGAAAACATGAGATGAGTCCAAGAGTGGTGACTATCATCCTCTTTGCGAATGTGGATAATGCAGCACCCACACTGTGGTGTCATAGTGATTCACTTTTTCAGAAAAAAAGGAATACTCGATTACATTCTAAATTATCCATAGTTATATACAACTACAAGCTGACCTCCGCAATCTCGTATGCGTCTACTATTGCCCGTAGCGTGAAAATTTTCCCCCATTTTTGAAACATTCTTCATTGGTGCTCCGTTCCTATTAGTATTAGCGTGATGATATATAGCCTATAGCCTTTCTCGATAAATGGATTATCCGACACTGAAAGAATTTTTCAAATCGGACCAGCAGTTCCTGAGATTAGCGTTCAAACAAACTCTTCTGCTTAATAATATTAGTATTAATTATTGAAATAGTCAGACAGAATTTTTTCTCAAAAAAAACAGTTCAAAACATCCATTTGAAAGAGACGAATTTGTTCAAAAATATCGATTTGTCCGTAGCAAAACTCAGACAGCGCGCCTTCATAAAATAGAAGGTAGATTGTTTCCAACATTTGCCGGAAGACAGGGAATGGATTCAGACTAATACGTACCCTTCTAGGAACCCTCGCATAAAATAGAAAATGCTTTCGGTCCACGATTTCCGTTGGACTCCTATTGTCTGCCTCGGTGCGTGCAACCCTTCTTTATTAAACAAGCTAAAGTTTTATTCGGTAGGTGTGGGTTTGTTTGATTAAATTTTATTCGTGAAACAATATTTTAACACGAAACCCTAACCTTTACCTCTATTAATATGTTTACTTTATAACAATTATGTGTGTGTGTGAATTGATTCCTGAGTATGACGCTTTCTTTGTGCAAACACAGAACAAATAAATTAAAAATATGGTCTCTGTTACAGAATTACAAGTTTAACGAAATATAATTATAGTATGTCCTCAATTTATGAAGACTTTATTATGTAATAATTTGTTATGTAAAAATTCCTATCTGCAACTATTAACCATCGTACAGATTCATTTAGCATAACATACAATTGTGGGAAAAATTACATGAATTATGTTGTTAATTTTTCCCATACAATAAATCTGAATGTGATCCATGTCTTAGAACTACGATTATTATGTATTTATAGTTCGCCATAGCCATTATAAACTGTAGCATTGTTATTGACCTTTTGACTCCTGTCTTATTCATGTGCCTTTTCATTAATTGCTTCATAACCTTCATTCTTAGTCGGCTCATTATCGTGCAACCATCGTGTCTTTCTTACAATTCTTTTTTTTCGATATTAAAGTTAATATCTAACCAATATAATGAAGAAGAAAGTTTTAGTAGTGTTTGTATGTGTAGTCGCGATGGCGTCATGCGGACATTTGTTAATGGGCAACGTAAACACCAACAGCTTTGTGATACACCAGACCAAAGTTAAATACAACGCAATACCTCTCATAAGGCGGGTCAAAATTATATATTACAATGGACATGATATCATAAACGTAAGTACCTAATACTACAATATTGTAATAAACTTATAATTATACTAACACAGGATAAAGCTACATACATAGTTATTTTTTGTTGAAATCAACGATTTGATAAAAAAATGTCTAGTATTAATGTCCGATTCCCACAATGACTTTTTATTTCCAAATTAAAAGCCATAGCAGTTGAGTACTAAACATTTACTTATTGTTGTTCACTCCAGTTATAAAATTCTGTCGAGGACAAAATGAGGTCCAAAGTGTTTTTTCAAAGCTTCACAACATTGAAATAGCACACTCCAACTTCCCAAAGTAGAAGTCACTTCAGTGATTTAACTTGTGAGAGTTCAAAAAGATGAACAAAATAATTGAATTAGGCTCAAAATATCATAAATTTATAACTTGATTCACGTCACACCAAACCCGTCTTACACCAAAACCATTTTCAGTTTACTTAAGAAGTAGTTAAAAGAAAGGATTAGCTATACTTATACACATTTTTACTATTCTTATTTCAGTTTTCTATACTTACAAATATTTCTATTCATTTTGAACAATAAATACTTAAAACTAAAATCACAATGTTACTGAAAGTTGATATTACGTTTTATTGAGTTTCCTAACCCTTATATTAACTATTTTTTTTCAAAGAAAACACACTACAAAGCTCAACTCATGTATATTTACTATGACTTCAAGTCCTTTCTTCATTCAATACAATTGGTAAATGAAATATTCAGGTTAGCTCTTAGGTAGAAGTTTAGACGTACGTGGGTGGTTGTACTACTTATGGATTCCGGAGAAAATTGAAATCATATACATTATTTATCAAACTTTGTACGACAAATAGCCTATATAATTTTGTAGTTCTAGTTTCTTTCCTAACAAATTAAATATTAATTGCAAAATCAAGTTAATGTTTAGTAAAAAGACGATACGCTACTTCATGATGCCAGTGGGTACTTTTATAAATATAATTTTCCTTTACAATACCTAAAAAAAATATAGAGCATCCAATTAGTACCTAGTATTTTAATAATTGAGTATTTAAAACAAGCCCAGCACTACACTGTATATATATATACTAGCTTAGTTGGGAATGTACATATGCATGTGTAAGATTTGTAAACATATATATTTATACTTATTTTTTATTGCATTACAGAGCATCATGGCTTATGACAACGACCACACAAAAGCAACAGTATCAATTACTTCTGGCGGTTTCGGCTTCCCGTTCATCGGTCTTAAGTTTGAAAGTGAACGGGGAAAAAGACTAAACTTTGATGTAACTATTTATGGGTAGAACATGTAACATTGGTCAACGCTATATAGTGTGTGAACTTAAGTTAAGAAATGTACCGATATTGCAGAAGATGTAATAATGCAGAAGTTGGACTTGAAACCAATGGAGAACATTGCTGAGGTTACTATAAATCAGACAACAGCAATAGAAGTCCTACACGTACGTTGCATATCCAATCGATAAAGTCTTAAAGTGTACTCTTGGGAAAATTCAATACTAAAGTCTTTTAGAAAAAAAATAGCTCAATTCCTTTGTTTAGAGAAGAAAGTTTCTTTTGAATAGTGTATGGGGTAATGCCCAAGTAGTTTTATGTTAAATTGAAGAGAGTGCTGCACATCTTGGTTACATAAGAAGAATTTTCAAATCAATTACACCAAGATAAATCTCTGCCTCAGGAAACTTGCAGCTGATTGACCTACCTGTCATGACATCATAGATGGCGACAGATAGATGTGAGGAATCAGTACCAGTTATATTTTTTTATAAATATAATTTTCATAAATACATAGATGAATAATGTTTATTAAGTTTTAAGTACGACAATTATAATATTGTTCTTTTGTTTTTATATCTATAAATATTCAATATCAGTTCAAATAATTGTATTTAATGCTCATAAGACACGACATTTAATAACACCAAACTTAAAAAATCAAGACCTAAACCCGAGCATATCAATCATATGTATTTAAATACAACAAATATGATTTATCATAAAATACAGTGTATTTTTCTGAGAGTAGCTCTTATACTTTTTGATTAATAAATTGAATTTATCATAGGTACGTGAATACACTTGATAGATAATGAAATATATTAAAATGATTAAAAAGGCCAAGTCTAATTCTTTTGCCGACCTTTGATTACATTTTTAAAAAAATAACATTTCTGTAGGATTCTTTAAAGTGTATTACTGTTCTTGAATATCCTCATCTAATAACTATTCCATATACTCGTAACAATACAAAACAGGCGAGATTTTAAAAGTTTTGTAAACGAGTTTGTGCGTTTTTATTCCCACACACTGAAGACAAAAATTTAGCTCATTAATCTATCTAGTGTTTTTGTATTAGTTTTATGTATGTTATATAGTTCTCTGCGACACAGGAATTATTCTTAGTGCGAGAACAGTATTTAAAAGACAGAAACGTAATTCAATTACCCACTATTAAGAGATGTAGTCATGCTTTCATAAGCTTGCACACTTCAAATATTTGTTAAGAAGATGAGTAGCTTCAAGACCATTAACAAAAAGACTGAAGGTAAAATGTGATTATATGAATATACAGTTATATGAATAAATATGAATTTTATGTGAATATTTTATATGCAATTATATAAATATGCAGTCAACTATCTTTACGTAGGTTCGCATTGTAGTTTTTTTTAAACAGTTTTTTTTTTATTTTTAACAGGACAAGATACATTGTCAAAATAATGTGTTCTAAATGTCATTTCTACACTATGGTTGATTTCTAATTAATCTATTTCATTTATCATTAAATAAAGTTAAATCTTGTAGGTACAATAAAATACACTGATAATAACAATGTATTAGGATTACTGACCTAACACAATATTTACTACTTGATTTATTTGTAAAGACATAAATCAAAAATCCTGTAAAGTTATTCGTACATTTATTTTCATAGCGGTAGCGGGTCCCCTGATTTGACCTCGCTCATCGATCATTCTGTACTAATAACCTCTCAACTAGCCAGCATATTAAGTTCTAAGTTAATATTGTATCCTATTGATACCCTTTTAAGTTTGTATTATATATATAGAATAAAAGGCATAATAATTAAGATATTTATTGTTTTATTTACACGACTACGGCAGAGCCAAAAAGAAAGGTATTTATTTTGGCAGTCTGTTTGACCGTAGCGCCTTAAAACTGAACTTATTTTAGTGATTGGGGAGACAATGGATTCGTAATAATAACTCAAATGATAATATGCTCAATTTGATGATTAATTTGATAAATTTTTTTCACATAATCGTGTTTTAGTTTTATGAACTTATTTTGTTTAATTTATATGTATTTTTATTTCTAAAATCATTCCATGGGAAACAGTTTGAGTTTGGGTGTTTCCTATGTATAATATGTATGTATTTACAAAAAAAAGTAAATATGTATTAATATCAGTTGTCTAGTACCCATAGTACAAGCTCAGCTTAGTTTGGGACTAGATGGCGTTGTGTTAAATGTCCGAAAATATTTATTTATTTTATTTTATATACGAACTTCAAACTTACAAGAAACATCTTTAAATATCATGCTCCTTCCTCAAGGGCCGACAATACACTTGTGTCTCCTGAGTTGCATTCGTTCATAGGCGGCGGTAACTACTTTTCATCAGGAGAACCTGCAGCTGGTTTGCCCGCTCTATTATAAAAAGGAATATTAATAAGGTTCTTATCTAACCTATCTCGATAATTCTCGTTTAAATTACATTATCCAACCAATTATGAATGTATTGACATAATTCGAGAGGAAGAATTTCATTGCTAGGTTTTTATTATAGAAAGTACCAAGCAAAACTATTTTACAAAAATAAAATTGATTTTTGCCACATCTAATCAGATAGAAACAGCCTCTTCAACTAATTAGGTGATATCTATTCATGGCCTGATACGACCTGTTGACATCTAGAATTATGAGTATAGTTCAAGTCGATGAGAGAGATGCAACAATGCAAAATTATAGTGACTACTGATTTATGACGTCATAAATTATCTACAGACGTGACATGGAAGGACATATTGTAATGTCCTCTAGCTGTGACAAGAAACATAAAAGTTGAACACTAAAATAACGGCTAGCTTTATTCTAAGATTGGATGCATAAATATAACATGAAATAATAATTTTTGTTTCACTAAATTTATATTGCTTATTATTTCTATATCGCATTATTTCATGAAGGTAGAATAGCGAATAGGACTCGAAATCGTTACAATACCAACCTACTTTATTGAGTTCTACTCGATTACTTTTATTGACAGTCATCTATGTTAATATTTCCAAATATATTTAATACGTGGTGCTTAAGCGAGAGTTTACACAAACGACAGTAGCATCCACACAAACATGCTAGTACGCACACACGCAATTAGTAACGCGCATGCTACCATGCACGCACGCATGGTAGCATACTTGCACGCGCACACACACATACACATATATGTACATTGTACATATAAAAAAATAATTTATGTACATAAGTATACAAATCCGTCTTTCTGTGATAATGGATGTTTTGTGGTATCTTAGCACAGGTAATTTCAAAATCTCATAAAGATGCATTAAAGTAAAATAAATAAGAACAATTGTTACGAATTCAATGGAAAACATGTGAAAATACAAGGCAATTAATTTCTAACATATATGTACATATTGCGGAAAGGGCCATTAAAGATAACTTCTTAATTGAGTCAGATGCTTAAAGTTTGGGAGTAACTCCTCGTAAACAAGATCCTTATAATAGTTTCTTGTGAAATGGTTGTCTTGCGTGGTGCAAGTCACAATTTATTTACGTTTTGTTAAGTTTACTATTAAGTTTTGTTATAACCGATATACAAGTAATTTTGGAGTATTATGTTGATATCTTTGGAACATGGCGTAACACGACTTCTGTACTTTGAAAATAATGAAACAAACTTTAAAAATTTTAATTAGATCCGTCACCATTTTTTGATTTTTCGAAAAAGGATTAATAAAATTATCAGCATTTTTCATAAACTTTTTACTATTCCCTCTCTCTAAAATACATGGGGTTACCTATCTTGGCAAAAAAGAGAAAGAGGCAACACTTAAGATTATTTAGTTCCGCCTGATATTTTACTATTTTGCTTATTAATTTAAGTCAACTTGATTTTGTATTTGTCGCTAAATTTTCTAACTTGTACCGCACTTCCTCTATGATCTTATTGTACCACTATCCACAGAGGTCTGAGGCCGAGACGAGCAACGCTAAAAGCATGTTGTCGCGTCCAATTTAGCTCCGCTGTCACTATGCCACTTCAGACGTCGCCCTGATACAATTTGCTCTTTTGCTGTCCTATGAAATATACGAATAGCTGATGTGATGGAGAAAAATGTGTGGATTGCAAATTATGATGGTATCAATTTCTTGCTTAAATATATATATACGGGATGTATTCATTTATTTGATTTATATCAGAATACAACAATCATTTTGTTCTAGCTTATACTCACAACTAAATCCGAGAAAAGTTTGATCATACAATGAAAACAGAATTACACCAATATCCCTATAATGCTCTTCATATTTCAAAACTATTCGTTGAAAATGAAGGCCACGATGTACCTAGTAAAACTGTGCATCAACAATTGAAAGCTAGATGGGTTTTATAACTTGAACTCTCTAGATGGACTTTTAATTTCTAACTCGATCAACAAGAGCGCGTCTCAAAACGGTTCTAATTTCTTAATCATTAATATTGGATTAGTTTCGTATTTTAAGTGTCGAATGAAATCGCAAAACTAGGATAACTTGTCTAATCTACATCATGTTCATTATAATCTTAATTAATATCGATGTATCTCTTTAAGTTTGATCCTGATTGGCGTAACTGTTATACTGTGGATGTTACTAGTCAACTTTTATAATCATGGTATCAAAACAAGTTTAGTATTGAAAAAGAGTTAGGTACATAGATTTATATCACTTAACCATGCAATCATTATTCTGTGATATTTATTATCTGTGTTTTAAATAGGTTGGTTATCCCACCAAAAATTGCCCTATGTCCTTCCTCAAGCAACGAAGTATAACCATGCCAAATTTCATTATATACAAACAGACAGAGCTACTTTCGCATTTATAATAAAGGTATGAATTGCTCTAGTAGCAAAAGTCAGTTTTAGATTTAGTTCCAACAAATTGCGGTTTTTGAGGAAATTTATACCGAAGTTCGTAGTAACTATCTGATACTTACAATTATATTTCTACTGTCAATACTTCTATAGTATACACTTTATTTAAGAAGTTTTTATTTCCTGGCAACAAAATAGATCACGTATCGTATTAAAAGACAAATATGGACAAAGGGAACTGAAGGCTGGCATACAATAAGATGGGGTTACCCTTCTTCTATATTCTTTATAGGCAAGAAATAAGATTTATTGCTATTGACTTGCGCAAGTAGTTATGACTGCCTTTTTACCTTTTTAATACAAAACGAAGACATCGTTATCTCAGAACAAGTACATTGTTAAGTTTGAGATCTTTTGTATTGTACTCGAATCGAAATATGAGAAAGAGAATATTTATAAGAAATCACTTGTGTACTTATTTCTGAGTTTTGTTGCAGGAAGAGGCGAGATACGCGACCCGTGAAATTCATGTTTCGATTTTAAGCACTCGGCACTTGTATAAACCTTAGGTCTATGAACTCATTTATTTATCACTAGCTGACCCACACAACCTCATTTACGTCTCTTATTGCCCGTAATGTAATATTTTTTCCCCGGTTTTTGTTACATTCTTCGTTATTGCTCCTCTCCTATTAGCGTAATAGGTCTTAGCGTAATGATATATAGGCTATAGTCTTCTTCGATAAATGGACTATCCAACTCTAAAAGAATTTTTCAAATCGGGCCAGCGATTTTTGATATTAGCGTATAGGGGGACGGGTATCATGTTCCACCCAACACAAAGGGAGGATCCTCCGACCAGGCGAGATGATCATGCCTGGCGGGCTACTTCCCAACAGTTGATGTTGGGATGTTGTATATATGATAATCGGCGCGAGAACTATTTATTGCGCGATTCAGGATTTGTAGTTACTCCGTGTAGTGCGTTACTTCGTAGTTCAGTGTATCTTCGGTAGATGGCGCTGTAGTAGGTTATTGTTGTGTTATACGTGGAAGTCGCCACAAGCGCGTTCAAACAAACAAATTCTTCAGCTTTATAATATTAGTATAGAGTCTATAAACCAACTTATGTAAAGGTGGCTTTAGATCAATGTAACCGCTACTAATAAGCACAGATAAGCCAGGTAGATCTATATGCTAATGGAGTTTAGGTTCGTATCACTAAGTTTGTTTACAAATTCCATATTAGGGTATGTCTATTACGTACGATTGACTTGTAAAATTGACTGCTATTACTTCGATAGATAACTCGATAACGCATATTGGTTCTCGAGTTTAATAAAGTTGCAGATATTATTTTGTAAGTGCTGATTTTATATCAGAAGCAGGATTACTAATAACAGTCGTTTACTCAGGAGGACTAATATCACCGTAAATAATTATTATTTCAAATTATGTACTTATTTAATTCTACATTTGCCCTGCAGTGTTACCCGCGGTTGTTGTTATATCTTTATAGCGCTGTAAAGTTGCGGGCAAATGTATTCTAGAAAGTTACTTAAGTTTCTCCTTATATGATAATATAGATAGCTGATAAGCTATCTGTCTGTGAAAATACCGTCGAAATCGGTCCAGTCGTTCCAGAGATTAGCCGGAACAAAGAGACAGAATAAAAATAGAAATTGATTTGTAATGTGTGTACCGTTTTATAATAAGCTTTTACATTACAAACAATTACAAACAGACACTTCAATTTTATTTATTTGTATAAATTGACTGATAAGACTCCATTAATAAAACTAAGTTACTAAACGAAAAGCATTATGATTTTGTGCTTTATAGGTCTATGGTGTTTTAAACTCTCCAGGTTTAATGTCTCCAGTTCAACCATACTAAACAGCATGCTGTATTTACCTGTAACTAGTCAGACAATTGGAAGTTTTCCTCACTATATAATAGAAGAATAGGGGCAAACGAGCAGACGCATCACCTGATGGTAAGCGATTACCGCCGCCCATGGACACCCGCAACACCGAAAGCGTCACAAGTGCGTTGCTGACCTTTGGGGGATGGGGAGAGGGAATGGGGGGTAGGGTTGGGGTATGGGCCTCCGGTATCCTCACTCACTCGGTGAAACACAGCGCAAGCGCTATTTTACACCGGTTTTCTGTGAGGCCGTGGTATCACCCCGGTCGAACCGGCCCATTCATGCCGAATCGTGGCTCTCCCACGGAAACGGAAATTGTAATCATATTGTTGTGTCTGTTAGTAATTCTAAACTAAATAAATAAATAAAGTTTTTTCTAAGAATATCTTCCTACCTGTGATAAATATTCATACTAAATTGTCATCTCCTTTTGACCCTCTTTTCTAAGAAGCTTATGTTCAGCGTTGGCTGTTGATGATGGCAATGACTCTCCTTAGCTACTATCATCAATATCATCAGCCTATCGCTGTTCGTTCGTTTCTGGACATAGGCCTCTCCAATTGCACGCCACTTTTCACTATAAAACATTAGAATGTCTTTTAAGAATATTTAACACAACTATTAGATATAAAGATGCGAAGCAAAAGTAGAAATATTTCTTAAAGCTACGTAAAAATGTAAAAGAATTTCTAGAATGAGTTCAAACAAGTGACTGCAGATGGTGCTGACTGCTGACAAAGCGTAGTTTCTCACAACAAACAAACACATTCATCCGGACAAGATGCTACACTCCAGTTAGTTCATAGGATGACCAAAAGTTAAGTTTCTGAAATAATAATACTAAATTATTTTAATAAATTACCTTATTTTTATATCAACACCAGCTGACCCTCACAACCTCGTTTGCGTCTTCTATTGCCCGTAGCGTGAAAATTGTCTCCCGTTTTTTAAACATTCTTCTTTAGTGCTCCGTTCCTATTATATATTAGCGTGATAAATGGACTATCCAACGCTGATATAATTTTTCAAATCGTACTAGCGGTTCCTGAGGTTAGCGCGTTAAAACAAACAAACAAACTTTTTAGTTTTATAATATTAGTATAGTTTTATATCAATAAGATAAAATCCGTACTCTTTTTTTTTTTTTTATTGAATAGTGGGCAAACGAGCAGACGTATCACCTGATGGTAAGCGATTAGCGCCGCCCATGGACACCCGCAACACCAAAGGCGTCACAAGTGCGTTGCCGACCTTTGGGGGACGGGAAAGGGGATGGGGGAGGGGTTGAGGTAAGCGCCTCCGGTATCCTCACTCACTCGGTGAAACACAGCGCAAACGCTATTTCACACCGGTTTTCTGTGAGGCCATGGTATCACTCCGGTCGAGCCGACCCATTCATGCCGAAGCATAGCTCTCCCACGGTAAATACTATTCTAATATGGTCTATACTAATATGATAAATTTTAAAGTAACTGTCTGTCTAATTGTCTGTTATGCTTTCTCAACTAAACCTCAGCATCGATTTAAATAAAATTTCGCATGGAGATACTTTGATTCTTGAAGAAAGACAGGTTACGATAAACGCGGGTGGAGCAGGCTAAAAGGCTACAAAAATATTGACCCTCTTAACTCGAGACTAGATTTTTATTATATATAATTTAGAACTTTTTGATTCAAATTTAAGAGAATCACTACATAGTATAAAACAAAGTCGCCTTTTCTGTCCCTATATCCCTATGTGCGCTTAAATCTTTAAAACTACGCAACGGATTTTGATGCGGTTTTTTCCAATAGATAGAGTGCTTCAAGTGGAAGGTTTATATGTATAATACATGCATCATATACGAAGGCAACATTGCTAATTTTAGAGGTTTCTATTTTATGCCCGTGCAAAGTCGGAGCGGGCCGCTATGTTTTTATATACAACGTTCATAGTTTTTCTGTTGTGTATTTAATTTAGTGTCAGCATTGCACCCGTGCGAAGCCGGGGCGGGTCGCTAGTAACTTATAAATCTCAATAATTAGTGGCAATGAGTTATTATGCTACCCTTTCAGAGCATTTTCAGTTTATGATTGTACAAGAAAAAGTTTAAAAGTCCATAACCCGACTAAGTAATAAGTTTTGATAAAATTTATAAAGCCATTTGAGTTATTATTATGAATCTATCTATTGAAATCTCATTTAATAAAATCGGTACAGTAGTTTAGGCGCTACGTGTGGAAGATACAAACATACATAATCGGGTATAAACGAGAGAAATAATGAATTTTACAAATATTGTATAGTCCTCCCTGTGGTTCTAATAAAATGGTTACCACAGTTTACAAATTGGAGGAAAGAAAGTTCACAGCTTTTGCGATGCTTTCAGGTGTGTTCTTTGAAAAGCCATTCTTAAAATGTCATCTCGCAAAAACTTCCTACACACCTTAGTGCGATAGGCGAATTCTCCTAGTCACATACAAATTCCGTCACAAAATATACTAACGTATTTCTAACTACTTGTAATTTATAACACTGTTTTTAATTAATTCTTAATACATTACCATTTATTAAGTACATCTGTTTTTGCTAATGTTATTTTATGTTTAATCATGTTTTAATATCAAATCTTGTTGTTACAAATTGAATGTAATTTTCAAACAATATTTTAATATTTCGTCTCTTAGGCCGCGTTTTCGAAGTCAGCGGGGAGAGAAGCGGTGGCAGCGGAGCAGACAGCGGAGCAGATAGCGGAGCGGAAATGCTAACCCATTTTTATTTATTTATAACTTCATGCACATGTACATCGGCGGACTTAATGCCAAGGGCTCTACCAGCCAATCTTTGGGGGTGTAGAGATCTAGTAAGGTAGGTGCATCGAGATTAGGCAGTTGTTCGCCATTTTGAAACCACCGGGTTAGGCAGTAGTAGGCAATAACTAGTCATGTGAAATAAATAATGACATCGATCAGTGTTTAGTAATTTTTGTTAAATTGGGGTACTTATGTAACAGCATCATAAATAAATTTATTAAATTGATTTTTCTAAACTCGTACAACATAAGTCTTATAATCTTAGAAAAATCTTGATTAATCGTAATTGCACACACAATAGTTTACCAGAATTGACTAATTAGGAGAGTATAGAATGCTATACTCATTCGCCTATAGGAGATCATAGACAGCACAATAAAAAAAGTTATATAAACCTAAGATGATTAAAATGTTTTAATAGCAACAAATAAATAAAAATATAAAATTTTAATAATGAAAAATCATTAATCACAGGTGATTACAGCTGACACCGCTAGACTAGTGCCCACCGCTCATACGATCCTTGTCACCCGCTCCCCGCTCCGCTGTGTTCGTGAACACTCCCATATAAGTTTATACATTTGAATTTTGAACGTACCGCTGCCCGCTCCGCTCCAACTCCGCTTCCACGCCTGTTCGCTCCCGCTCCGCTTCCGCGCCCGCTCGCTCCCGCTGAGTTCGTGTAAGCGGCCTTAGGGAGATCCATGTTATAGGTATTATCTCCAACCTCGTAGAATAAAAACTATTTATGTATCTATCAGAACGAAGCAGTAGGTGCATCAATGTTATCATAATTACAATATATTTATGTTTCACAGCAGTAGTAATTATAAGACTATAATATAGTCATAAACAAGGAAGTTACTAATTAATATTTATTTGATGATAAGACTTTCTCATTAGTTTTACGACCCTTGACGATCTTTCATAATGTTTGTTCACTTGGTTGAAAATACCGTACTGCGTACATCCGAATGTTAATTGTAGTTTGACCACACATAGGCGACGGCATTGGTTTGAACGGTCGCCTCTCCGTTTTCTACAGAACTGAGTGTTGTAGGTTCAAACCCTACATGGGATAAAACTTTTTGTTCATTTCATGTACGTTTGCCTAGTCTCCTGCGACACAGGAATAATCGTATCTTTAAAGGAAAATAATAAAAAAAGCTATAGTTACACTGACAAGAATCGGACTAACATTTATTCGTCGGTGTATTGACACAAATTAGTAGTAAATAGTAAATTAGTAGTAGTTAACAAAGAGTTGCCTCGGTTGGTATCTGGCGATCATTCATGATTCCCTTCCCGTTTTCTACTTAACTACCAAATATTTTAGCTAAGAATTTTCTGGAACACTCCGCTTGTAAAGATTAATTTTTTTTTTTAAAAACTACGCTGGCAAATTATGAAACTAGTTTGAAAATCCGTAGTCACGCGTTATTAAAGTATTATGGTGCGTTTCTATGTATCATATTCACACTTTTTAGCTTCGTTGTTTGGCGTAGTTGGGTTTTAGTTTTTACTTTTTTTATTTAAAATGTTTTGGTAACGTTATAATATGAATTTACTTGCAAAGTATATTTTAATTTTTTAAATACCATAGAAATATAACAATAATTAAATAAATACAGACAAAGTAACGAACAAATATACTAATAATATATATATTTTTGAAATCTATACGTAATGCCCTTTCCAATGATACCAAACACGGCATATATATCACAAATTCAGCATATCAAAAAAACAGGTTGTGATCAATTCACGATATTTAGACACCAAAAACTAAACAATTGTGATATACAAATACAATCTTAAGATAGCATGGGAAAATAAATACTGTGATGAACTGAAATTCTGATGATAACAAGTAAATTTTAGCCGTCGAATGGCCAATATATGTACCATCAATATGTACCTATGACATCCCCATATCCTGCATCGAATCAATAGTCAGCACTAATGCCCCTGGCCTCGGCAAGGCAATTAGTGCAGTACGCCATCCGCACGGATATCCATCCATCGATCTGCACGCGGCAATTATCCTTGCGTTATGCCCATCTATATAGGGATATGTCCGATTATGTCCGGTTTCATTTCATATAACGAGGAGCAATTGGTATTAACAGTCATACTCGTTAGGTTTAATTTTACGTTTCAAATTTGTTACCACTACTGTATATTTATTTGTGCAGCTAACAGCATATTTTAAGTAAAGCAGTAGATTATTTATCTTTAAAATAGTATTTTTTTTAATCAATCATATAAAATGCACGAGGTAAGAAAGCTATAAATAAATTATGTTTTCTACTTCCATGTTTCTCCTCTTACACTTTGTTATAAAAAGAGCACTTTTAAAATGTAGAATTAATTTATTATTTCAGTTCTAAATTTGATTGGTTTAATTTTTTTCAATTTGAAATCTACAAATTTGTTTGAACTAAACAAGAAATTGAAAATTGATACAAATTATCACATCCTATAAACTATACGTTGCTGAAACCTATTAATAACCAGACAAAGGCATTTTATTATCCGTGTATACATATATTTAGAATGAACGTTCTATAAAGTACATTAACACGATCTACGAGCTGTAGTTCTGATAATAATGGCTTTGTTTATAAGGACCACAAGCACCCTCCAGTCAAGAGATCCTCTTTAAGAAAAATACTCTCGATATAACTTCGTCCAGACAAGGAAGACCCCTACTAGGATGAAAATACAGATTAAATCTATTCATACGCTTCAATACGCCATTTCTTCAGCCCCACTTTCAGATAAAATCATACTAAGAACGCAATGAAACGTGAAAACGTATAGAGCATCGTATCGTATTTTGGTGGAGTAGTCCCGTTTGTATCGGATTTTCTCTTCGAACTCGATTCCACTGTAATTCCATTTCGTCAGGATTAAAAAGGGGCTTGTTGCATAAATTGATCGAATTATTTTAATATTATGTTGAAAGGTTCTCGAGTTTTTCAAGTATTAAAATTTAGAAGGAAAAAAATTCATAGAGACATGACAACGGTATATTTTTTTTTAGCGAATAATGTTAAGCAGCGTGTTTATTTGGTCGAGTAGTCAGCGATACTGACTCCTAAACTAAGGTAGTAGGTTCAATTCCCTACTCAGAATAAAACTTTGTGATGAATACGATTGATATTTTACTAGTTTTTGCTCATGGCTCCGTGCGTTTGTATGTCAGTCAGAGTTTTGAATTTGTAATTTTATAGTATGGATTGACAAATTTTATAAAACTATATTTACTAAGGAATAAACATGCCCCTATACGGTTGCGATAGGCTAACGTGAGTGGAAATTAAATTATAGTCGGCAAATGTGGACTTTTAAAATGCCTTTTTCTACTCTTTGAGGGATAAAAGACTTGAGAAAACTTAGAAAAAGTATTAGGAACTAACATTCAAACGAACGTAAAATGTTGAAATTTCTTCTTAGGATATTAAATACATTTCTTAAATTACATGTACTGCGCCCTCGGTGAAAGATTGATGCAGCCTTCGTGGATGCCTTCAAATATATTGTGTTCGGTGCTTGGTAATACAATTTAAAGTTTTGGAACCCACATGAGCCTTCGTATGGTTACCATGGCAACACCCTTCTCTTCGCGGATTGCTCGCCTAAATTCTCAGTAAACGCACGACGTGTGTGGATAAAGGAAGCAATTTTCCGAGAAGGTGAATATCATTAGCTGATCTGATCGTGTTCAAAGCTCGCAAATTCCATTAGCTATACAAACCTTTGGAATCGAATGCCTTATCATAATTCCGCCTCCAAAGACATTATTCAAATCGCTCAATGTGGTGAAACGCTTCGAGAAAAAATGAGGTCATTATGAATAAGGTTGACAGGCTAATCTTATGTACGCCATATGTAGTACATGGTAAAGATACTTTTGCTGTAGCACGAAGAAATTATCGTAGAATTGGAAAGTATCAAATTAAGTAACCTAATTTCATATTAAAAAAATGAACATCAAAAATCAACGTTTAACTTTAAGGTATCAAAATTGATATTAATGATATCAATATTTATTTATTACCTTTGAAATAGCATTAAGAGGATGACAAAATCAACTTGAAAAACGAAGTACGTACTAACAAATAAGTAATCCTCTAAAGAATGCTTGATGAAGAAAATTTAGCAGCGAAGAATGTAAGCATTATCGGTTTTGTATTTTTATAGGTTTAATTTATACTTTATTTGTTTTATGAATGTAAGTATCAAATATAATATAGCACACATATCTGGCCACACAAAAAACATAGCAAACAAATACGAAGTTTTCCCAAAAAATGAAATTCAAATCCTTCAGATCGCTGGAATATATCACAGTCCAATGAAAAAAAGAATCGTTGTAGCAACAGTCGCTCCGACTTCGTTTATTCACCCCTTTATTTACAGTGGGGATTTTCTGATTTTAGTCGGGATTTCCCCGCACTATCCGCATCGTGTGTTAGTTGTTTTTCAGTATATCACTGAACAGTTTTACTAAAACTCATGAGGGATAATGTTACTGTATCTTTGTAGTAAATATCATATTATTTTCCCTTATTTTCATATGTTTTATTTGGCTTGAAAATACTTTAACTTTGGGATTTAGTATGAAGAATAAACTTTTTACTGTGTTAACTTTGTTTATTTCTATCAAACTATCCTCTGGGAAGAATATTTAGTTTAAACCCATGTCATATTTAATAGTTGAAAAGTTAAGACTTGAAACAAAAAATAAAAACATTATAGTTTAAAGCTTCAAACCTTCAAGAGAAGAGCGTACTCCTTCCTAAAAGGCCGGCAACGCACTTGTGACGCCTCTGGTGTTGCGGGTATCCATGGGCGGCGGTAATCGCTTACCATCAGGCGATACGTCTGCTCGTTTGCCCCCTATATAATAAAAAAAAACATAAAAATAAATAAACAGCCTCATTCATAAACGTTATATATCTTTAAGTAAGGGTTCTGTTTTATTTTCATTTTTAAACTTACATTCTGACGGCTCTTTGTCCCCGGCAGGCCCAATGGATAGCAAACCGTTAAAATGATGTAAGGTTTAAAAGCTGATAAGAATTAAGAAAACTATTTGACCTCAATTTGTATATCGAATCAAATCCACATCAAATTAAGACTTGTGAAATGTTTCTTATCTGAGAAAATAAAATTTAGGTTCACTGTGATTTCACGGTAAATAATTAACTAAACATTCTGAGAATGTAATGGTAAGGTAAAATCTTTCATGCATAAAGCAACGCAGGCCACAGAATGGAGAACAGTAGCCATAGCGGTTTTTTTTTCAATACAAAACAATCTGTAGTTTTTTGAGGGGAAATCTTCACACACACAAAAACAATCGCCTGTTACTTCTAACTCACACATAACAATTAAAAAAACATTCAGAATTTCAAGCACACATATGTTCATTCTGTGTCATAACTGTGTAACGTAAGCCCATTTGGGCATGTACTTCGACAGAAGGAAACGACTGCGTTCCCTATCCTTTAGGTAATAGAAGTGTCGATCGCGACAGACGGACGCGCCAATTGTAATGTTTTCTGTACTATAATTGCCTCATTATTATTGAATTTAAGTTAAGTATTATTAGTGCAAAAATGACCTTTCGCTCTTATGATAACTACTGCCTCTAGACATTCTAAATGACATTACCGGAGTGAGAAATAAAATAAGAGTGTTCTATTTATATTGTAATGAATTAATAAGACTTTTACCACAATACAAATAATATTTACTAGTCTAGACTACTTTTTTTTCCTTTGTTTTTATTAAAAAAACAACTCTCGCATTAGGAATATACATCCTGTGTTGCGGAGGACATTAGAAACATACATGTAACGGACAAAAAGAACACCCAGACTCAGGACAACATTTTGTTGATCACACAAAGTGATGTCCCACGTGGGATTTGAACCCACGGCACTTCGCGCAGTAGCAAGCGGCGTAGTGACCGCTAAAACCACTAGGACAACCGCGCAGTCAAATTTAATTTAATTATTTTTAACTAACGTTATTATTCCTAAACGTTATTCAACTTTAAGCAACAGTGCTGTTAAAACTTAAAGTTTAAAATAACAAGAAACCGTGTTCCTCAAAGAAACTTAAATTACGTTTAGGAATGAAGAAAAAAAAATTAGACATATTTTCGTAATAAGAGACAAGCCGATTTCGAACTCGACTCGATACTATACTATATGATACTATACTCGATACTACGATACTATATATAGATACTACTCGAATCGATAGTATTGTCGATTATATGGTACTTTAAAGAGTAGATGCAAAAAACAACAAAGTACTTATTACTTATATTTAACTGCAAGGATATACCTTGCAGATAGAGTAAAGTTAAAAAAGGAACGAAATCCAAGGGCAGGTAATGAGTTACAAGAATAGGGTAGTTGACACCTTGGTCAAATCAGTTACTTTTTATCATCTGTCAAAACGATAAATTTTGTACAAAAAATGTACTAAAAATCACGTTGTGACACCACTGTTTTAGACTACTCAATTGAGCAATATATTTCAATGTTTATTTAATTAAAATTTGTAATAGAAATAAAAAGCTATAATAATAATATTTTCCGAGATGTTTTATAATATTCGTTTTAATGAGGGAGACATCGGTACGATACATTCAGATTTATTTATTCAGAATTCGTAAAAAAAACATTAAATAAGATAACTCACTAGGAGAGGCCTATATCGAGCAGTGGCCTGTAATGTGCTGTTTATGAAGATATTTAAAATGTCCTTTCTAAGGAGAAGCCGGTCTTCAGTCGAGGATTAATAAGGACAGTTAATGAAAACAATCAATCAAACATTCAATAGTTTTAATTTAGACCCGCTGTTTCACTATTGTTCAAAATACGTTCCATTTTAATTTCTTTTAGCTATACATTTTTATATTTGACTTTATTGTAGCGCTTAAACAACTTGAACAGCAAGTTAATATTTTGTAGATCCCTACAAAAGCAGGCCATACCATTACTGTAGATAGGAGTAGAATATTATTCGGATAAAATCCGAAACCAAACACCCTAGACAGGGTAGCACGTAGACGAAACATATAACAGTATTCATAAATAGACCGGGTAATACCACAGGCGATTCTCAGAAGCTATATCGATAGAATCAGTTATGATGCCAGGATTCCCCGCTAAATCCCCTTAAACGAAATAGCCAGTCACGTTCTAGACAACAGATAATAGTTTCTACATGAATATGTAATAGACTACATGGGGAAGCCTCGATAGTCTTTGTAAAAAGTTATCGTGGTTAGTTGAACTCTTGGAAGTATTTTACTGGACTACGGCGAAGTCAAAAGGAAGGGTAATGTTTTGGTAGTCTATGTATGTTTGTATGTTCCATCTTAGCACTCAAACTACTGAACCGATCTTAATGAATGAGGTGAGTAAGATTTGTAATAATGGCCCGAGTTTTATAAAAAATTCTTACGTAGCCATGATAGGAAAACCGGGATAGATGCCGCAACGGGATAGATGCCTCACATCCAAGAAACCTAACTTCCCAAAATCGCAACTAAGACTTAATAGTATAAGTAGGTACCTCTGTCACCCTGTACCTAATTTATCCATGAGCTGTCGTGCTTTGAGGATTTGTTTTGCTCATGTGTATATTTATATCCGAAATGAGCTTTACTAACACGTAGAAATTTTCAAAGTTACGATTTTAACGTTGTATAACTTTCATCATCATCATCATCATCATCAGCCCGTTACAGTCCACTGCTGGACATAAGCCTCTCCCAAGGAACACCACAGAGCCCGGTCTGTTGCTTTTTGCATCCAGTCGCTGCCAGCCCCCCTACGCAAGTCGTCCCGCCATCTGGCCAGAGGGCGTCCCACACTACGTTTGCCAAGACGCGGTCTCCATTCTACGACACGCTTACTCCAGCGGTTGTCGGTTCTGCGACATATGTGACCAGCCCATTGCCACTTCATCCTACCAACTTTCAGAGCTATGTCGGTCACTTTGTATAACTTTATAAGTAGTAATAAATAATGTTATATTTTTTATTACGTCAATACACTGGTTCATTATGGATGCATCTAAATGTAAATAGTTGCTATTTTGTTTTTAATTTATTTAAAAAATAGCTGGGCATCTATCCCTATCAAAAAGGATAGTTGCCCTGATTTTTTGGAGGGATAGATGCCCCTAAGGGCATCTATCCCTCCATACAACATGTGTACCCATATATGTTCTTGTACAATTACAGTCAGCTTTCGATGAAATGAATAAAAAATTATTCCATCTAGAATCATGCGTTTTGTTGCTAAAAGTATAACGTCATTACGAAATACTATAGAATATTACGAGATTTGATTTAGCTCATTAGGTATTTTTATTTAGGAAAACTTCACATTTTGGGACAGCCTCGTTGATCTAACGGTTTGCGCAAGCGACTGCCCATCAAGTGGTCACGGGTGCGAATTTCGGGTCGGACTGCTGTTGGGTTTTTCTTATAAAAGTTTTACGGAAGATGGCGGTGTTCCCCACCCGTGCCTCGGAACACTTTAAGCCGTCGATACCGATTGTCATGAACACCTTAGGACAATCGTTATTGAGATGTCAGTGCCCTCAAATATAATGGCTACTAGTTCGACCTTCAAATTCAGTTCCCCCGCAGGATTGCGGAGGTCTGATGCCAGCCACTCCATATAATAGCTGATATTCAGTTATTTCACAAAGAACTAGTAGCTGACCCCAATTATGCTTGGTGATAAATAATATTTAATTTAAAAAAAGTATAAGTATGTTTGTTGAAGCTTAACAATTAATATTAAAAACTAAGATTTAATACTTTTCTTCAACAAATAGTTTTAAAATTTATTTATGGTTGTTTGTATCATATTAAAATAAATGTTTTTCGTAATTCCAACCATTTTTCTTGGAGAATTGCTGTTTTACACAGTATAAAGGGCATCTATCCCGCACTGCAGGCATCTATCCTCCTTGTTATTTTCATGGTGGGGCAACTATCCATACAGGTAGGCGTCTATCCCAAAAAAAAGGGTTTCACAGAAACCTACATTTTACAAAATCTGTAATTAATAGGTAAGCAAAAACAAATAATAATCCAACTTAAATAAGTAAGCTAGCTACATGCACAGAAATTATCCCTTTAAAATTAATATTTTTAAAATTATGAAGGTTTTTCAAAAAGTGGGGCATCTATCCCGGTTTTACCCTACTTTTTTTTATGTGTGATTATTTAAGAATTTGTACGTATTTTTTTTATTAAAAATTATAACCCTACAAATTTGTTTGCTATAAAAAACTATGTTAAGAGCATTGAATATTCATAGCCTTGTGAAAACTTGATCCTAACAACTTATCTTAAAACAGTATGGTCCTAAATTTACCCATAATTCTCCATCATATTCAAACTAATCATAAGGTATTTTATACATTTATTATTCCAATTAAATTGAACTATTAAAGAAGCCATTTATTTCTAAAAAGATGCTTCCAGTATCTACAAAAATTGCTTCTAAATTAATTTGATTTATGGAAACAACTGACTTGCTGTATTTTTACTCTAATTACACCTGTAAGGGCGGACAGACGAGCAATTAATCTAAATTAGAGTTATTATTTAACCCTTACCAGTTATTATTCAAAACGAGCTGTGCATCAATTCAACTTCGTTTCCTTTTACTTGAAACGGGAAATGGTATATTATTTATGTTTTATTTACATTTTTGTGGGAAATTGTTTCGATCTATTGCTTCCCGCCAGGTATAAATAAATGGTTTACTCGCATTTTAGAACTTTGTTAGAACACTCATCAACAACCCATAACGGCTCGGGTCTCCTCTCAGAAGAGGGTTAAGGCCATATGTTCCTTGGCTGGCGTACGCTGGCAAGTACGGGTTGGGGACGGGAAGACAACGTTGTGCCTATGTTATCTTGGCGTTGTATGTTTTAACCCGCCCAAACTCCTTTAAGTTACCTTCACGACTGTTATCCTATGATAACAACCGGGACCGACTGCTTAACGTGACCTCCGAATCACAGAGACGCTCATGGTAACATGCCACTAGCGGTCACCCATTCAGATACTGACCGCGCCGTCGTTGCTTATCCTCGGTAATTGTAACTAATCACGGAGTACAACTGGGCGCCTTCGTTAATCATTAAAGATAACGTAAATTTTTGAAACGTTTTTTTTTGCTTACCGTTAAGTGTTACTAAAATTAAGAAAACTTGTATTGGAACAACATCATTATATTGCATGAGGTGTCTAAGTATATGTACTTATTTCTTTATTACTACATAAAACATGTAAATTACGTATTTTGAAAGTGTAAACCGGCGTTGAGTGCCCTAATAAATAAAAGTACCTACCTTATTTAAAAATCAATCAATCAACAATCAAAATTGTCCCACTGATGGGCTTGGGTCTCCTCTCAGGGAGGGTTAAGGCCATACGTCCCCACGCTGGCCAAGTGCAGGTTGGGGACCTGGTTGGTATAAAAGTACCTGGCTGACCTGAAATCTTAGCTAGATAAATTTAACGCTCTCGAAACCCCCTGCATACTAAATATCATGAAATTCGTTGGAGCCCTATCCAAGATTTAAAGTAAAAGGTAAAACAAAACATAAACATGATGAAGTCGGTATTTATAACCGAGCTTCCTATTTTGTAAATTGTAATAAATTAATAATAATTTTTTACTCCATCTGACTAAATCTATACCAATATTATAAAGAGGAAAGGTTTGTCTGTAAGTATGTTTGTAACGAATTGGCTCAAAAAGTATTGGACGGATTTTAAAAATTCTTTCACCATTTGAATGCTACATTATCACTGATTAATATAGGCTACTAGCTGACTTATGCAACTTCGTCTGCTTCTCTTCAAAAGAAATATTTTTTTCCCAATTAGTAAATTGTGATATAAACTATCCTATCTCTCAAGTCGGATCGAACTGCACATGGTGTGCGAATTTTATTATAATCGGTTAAGTGGTTTAGGAGTCCATTGAGGACAAACATTGTGACACGAGATTTATATATATTAAGATTTTAATTGTAAAAAAAAAAACAATATGTAAACTAATAACTGCAGGTAACACCGCGAGGTTCAGCTAGTAGACAATATATAATAGATAGACCGTGGGAGAGCTATGCTTCGGCTTGAATGGGTCGGCTCGACCGGAGTGATACCATGGCCTCACAGAAAACCGGTGTGAAATAGCGTTTGTGCTGTGTTTCACCGAGTGAGTGAGGATACCGGAGGCCCATACCCCAACCCCTCCCCCATCCCCTTTCCCATCCCCCAAAGGTCGGCAACGCACTTGTGACGCCTTTGGTGTTGCGGGTGTCCATGGGCGGCGGTAATCGCTTACCATCAGGTGATACGTCAGCTCGTTTGCCCACTATTCAATAAAAAAAAAATAAAAAAGAAATATAGAAACAAAGTACGTCCTGTCGCGAATAAACAGATTCAACGTACTTGTAACATTCAATAACAATAATTATTTTACTCCACACCAATAATTTTGTGAGAAGCAGAGTTGACACGTGCAATTATCAGGTAAACTGTGGAACAACTTTCGAAAAGCTATTTTAACTTTTTCGAGAGTGGGTAGTAACAAAAAATTACGTTCATCAATTTATGGTGGAAAGTTTATCAAATTTTCTTGTCAAGGTTTTTAAGTGATGAGATGATTAATCGTTCTGTTTATCAAGAAAACAAGACATTCCAAATAAGATTAACGGACATTCCAGAACGTTCCAAATAAGTTACAGAACTAATATTATAACAACATTTTGTAAGGCAATTCTTACGTATTATAGTAGTGTGTTACATATTATATAAATAAATATGTTTGGACATTTAACACACAACGCTATCTAGTCCCAAACTAAGCAGAGCTTGTACTATGGGTATTAGACAACTGATAGGTATTAATACATATACACTTTTTTGTAAATACATACATATTATACATAGAAAGCACCCAAACTCCGAAACAAATATTAGCAGATCATACAAGCATTTGGTCCGACCCGGGAATCAAACCCGAGACCTCAAGCATAGCATTCGCATACGCTACCACTTTTTTTTTACGTGTGGAAACCCCCTCGGGCCGTCACCCCACCGGGGTTTGCGGCGGGGTGGTGTGTCGGAATCGAACCGACTAAAACCACACGGTGTGCCAACTCTGCGCCTAAGAAGGGAGGGGTCCGGGAACTGCTCAGCGCCAGCCCGCACTGAAGCGGGCACCGTCTGCTGGTAAAATAATCTCTATTTAGGCGACGCACGGCACACGCGTACGTCGCCTCCTCGCGGTTGGCCTGTAATGCGGATGGAGGGGAAAACCCATCCCGTCCATCCGCGGCCACACTCAGGGCGGCATGAGGCGCTGATATGCGCGCTTCCGCCGCCCGGTTCGCCGTGCTGCCGTCCTGCCCACTCGAGGATGACCGGCTGGAGCGCCTCCACGGTGGCAAAGCCAGCGCGTGGAGCCTCCAGCCGGGACGATCAACAAGCCATGGTGGCTCGACGAGCGGCTTCACGCCATTCGCGTACCTCTTCGGGCGGAGGACGATACCCGTTCTCCGCCCGATATTCAGCCGCTCGTCGATAAACTTCGGCGAGCACTTCCGCCTCCAAATCCCACGGGGGTATTCCGGCCAAGGCGCACGCCGCCTCCGTCGACACGGTGCGGTATCCGCGTATGGCTCTGACCGCCAATATCCTCTTACCCAAAGATTTTATTATACTGGAGGTCTGTTCAAGTAGATATTTCATTACATATCGTTATTTCTACCATGATAGAAACTTCCATTAATGTAAATTAAAATATGCAAAAAGTTTGAAATGAGGAAGAGCCACGCTTCGGCATGCATGGGCCGGCTCGATCGGAGTGATACCACGGCCTCACAGAAAACCGGTGTGAAATGGCGCTTGCGCTATGTTTCACTGAGTGCGTAAGGTTAAGGGAGGCCCATATCCCAACCCCTCCCCCATCCCTCTCCCCATCCCCCAAAGGCCGGCAACACACCTGTGACGCTCCCGGTGTTGTCCATGGGCGGCGGTAATCGCTTACCATCAGGCGATACGTCTGCTCGTTTGCCACTTACCCCATAGTAAAGTCACCCCTGTTTGTAATCTTTCTATCAAAAATATTAATATCTCATGTCACGGTGTTTGTCACATTCAATTCCCGTTTTTTGGAAAATATGACAATAGGCCGTTAGGTGTTTTCCAACTTCTTACCTTTTTTTTTTAACCTGTGGAAACCCCCTCGGGCCGTCACCCCACCGGGGTTTGCGGCGGGGCGGTGTGTCGGAATCGAACCGACTAAAACCACACGGTGTGCGGAAGGGAGGGGTCCGGGAACTGCTGATATTAACACGACCGGACCCCTCCCAGCGCCTGCACGCACTGAAGCGGGCACCGTCTGCTGTTCAAATCTCAATTTAAGCGACGCACGGCACACGCGCGGTGGGCCTGTAATGCGGATGGAGGGGAAAACCCATCCCGTCCATCCGCGGCCATCCGATATTCAGCCGCTCGTCGATAAACTTCGGCGAGCACTTCCGCCTCCAAATCCCACGGGGGTGTTCCGGCCAAGGCGCACGCCGCCTCGATGGATACGGTGCGGTATCCGCGTATGGCTCTGACCGCCAATACCCTCTGAGGGCGCCAGAGGCGCACCTTATTCTGAGCGGTCAGAGCCGCCACCCACACCGGTGCCCCATACAGGACCATAGACCGGACTCCAACTTCTTACCTCCACTAACCTATTTTTAATATCGTAAACAGATAATTAATATGGCAGACTAAGTTTTGCTAGGTTTAGCTAGCTTACAGTACAGTTAATATACATATTAAATATATAATTTGATTGCCAATATAAGTAACTGTAATCATCAACAATAACAGAGCAAACAGTGAAAACAATGTTAATCATCTATTGTTCCTGTTCCTAAACAAACTAAACTAAATGAACCTAGCGCCAGATATCATAATGTTTTGTTAGTCAAACATAATTTTGTAACGAGTGAACTCATTAGTTAAAGACGGGTCATTTTAGCAAATATATAAGGCTAATGCGATCTGAAGTTGTTATTGTGTGGACGCTACCGTATTATCGTTGCCAGAGGTTATCGTTCATTCAACGGCCATCAGTCGCATACGCTGTACATTATTTGTGCAACTATGTAAAATAAAATCATCATGCGTTTGGTATTCTTCATATTTCTTGTCTTGTGTTTGTTATGCGTGTGTGTGTCCTTCGATATGATTGTCGGTGATACCATTCATAGGAAGATGGTCTTCCACCAAAGGGTAAAAGACTTCGCAATACCATTCAAGAAGAGAATTAAAAGTTTGACGTATAAAGACCCAGAAAATAGGACTATAAAAGTAAGTAACATTGTTTTTAATTCTTTGTATTGTATTTCGTTATATTTTTTAATTTATGTTTTGTAAAACAGAAGTGGTTTAAAATAAACGTGATTCATCTCAGTGTATATTTAGGTCGGCCGAACTATTTAGTTCGTAAACTAAAACCAACTAAAACACGAACAATCAAATCATAAATCAAGTTCTACATGTTTTATATTTCTCGAACGTGTTCAAAGTAGAAATATTTTTATACTTAAATGTACTTTGACCGACCCACGTCACAGTGGTTTACCTTACAACTAATTTATTCAAGAACAATGTACATACGTAATACGTCAGCATTTTGTATAAACTGCTTTCAATATATACACACTTGTAACTATTATATAGGTATTTATGTCACAAAAAAATGCTAACGAAATACACCTTTGTATCGACATTTCCTTAGTTACGTAATTATTGATTAGCTTAGATGTTTAAATTATGGATTTATTGTCGAAATTCCATATTTTATACGCAAGAGTTTTGATTACATAATGAAATGACACTATTATTACCTAAATGTAGGTATTAATTAAAAGTTTATCTGACATAGACATCATTGTAACAATTTAATAAATAACGTAAAACGTTAATACTAAAATTCAAAAATAAAATTTATACGAATGTCTTCCTGGTTATTGTTATCCACACAATTAAAAAAAACAGTTAAAAAAAAACTGAAATCATTTTTAATTCTTGACATTGTTTTAAGTAAGTAGCTACTTTTTTAGTATTTCAACTCTTAATACATTGTTAAAGATGACTTATACGTGTGTTGGTTAGTATGTATAATTACACAAACAAGAACTCATAAGATAAGACTATTCTATAGAATCTAATAACTAAATACTAAATCTATAAACTAAATACTAATATTAAAAAGTTGAAGAGTTTCTTCGGTCGAACGCGCAAATCTAAGCAATTAATAATATGAAGCCTTTTTTATTTCCAATGAAATTAAAATAAAAAAAAATTTACTGCCATTTAAATATTAACTACAAAATATTACTGGAACCCTACTCTGGGTATAGGTCTGGGCTCTAGCCAAGTTGCCAGCGTATTTCTTTCTGCAATCGTTAACGCCTAAACTCTTGAGTGTCATTGGCTAATCTTAGGCAAAGTAATCTTAGACAAAGTATTAGCCAATGACACACGAGAATTTAAACTTTATTGATTGCAGAAAGAAAACGCTTCCAACTTGGATAGGGGGCAAGTCCAGTCGCTACAGTTATGTTTTTGATGCCCTGCCCAGTAACGAGCAAATCATAAATACATACATAATCATAATATACATTGCATAGCTATGTCTGTTCGTGTTCAAATGTAAAATTTTCATGTAAAAGTATATAATTTTTTTAAACTCAGATACGTATTATATCAAATATAGTGTATTTATTTGGTTTAATTAATTCACCATCATGAACAAAAGCCTTTAGTACTGTAGTGCTGGACATAGACCAAGTTTTAATAAGGATTCTTAACTAATTGATAATTTAAAATATTACATTTTATGGCTAAATTATGAAATATTATAGATATAAGGTACATTTTAGTAGCTTTATTACATTTGATCCGTTTCTCCCAGTCAATTGAACATTATCATTTATTAGTATTAACATTAAAACATAAGTTCTAAGTAAATTAATCTACTATAATTTGCTACAAGTAATAACTGCAGTACTGTACATAATAGTGTCATTCACTCCAATAAAATAGATAGCTAGAAATAGCCATCGTTGAAGTACTGTCAGAGTAAAAGATCTTAGTTTAAAGCAAAGTCTTTTAACGGTAGAAAAGTTTTTAATACTGACAACTTTTACATTGTTACACAAATTTAAATATTAATTTAAATGTAAGAAAGAAAGAAATCTTCCATAGAAATTTAAGTTTTTACTTGTATGGAATGTGACTGCTGTGCTTGAATACTTTTATGATCTACAACTACGAGTATTTGCTTCTGAGTTTGGGTGTTTTCTACGCATAATATATATGTATTTAAAAAATAAAGTATATAAGTATTCTATCAACCAATCTATCTGTTAATACAAGCTCTGCTTAATTTGAAACTAGGTAGCATTGTATGTCAGATGTCCGAAATATTTATTTATGTATTAAATTATTATGATAGAAAAACACAAACATTTGAAACAATAAACACGCTTGAAATATAAGTACGACATTTACATGTTTAAATGCGAAATTTATATAAAGGTTAGCTTTCATTGTTTATTTAACATTCCACTTCAACTATTATTATACTCAACGCCTTAGGTGTACAAAGAAAAATCCTTAAAAGACGTTAAAAGGAGAAATACTTAAAATGCCAACCAACGTTTGTAGCGACAATTATGCCACAGATACGTATTTGTATAAATTATGCAAAAGATCATTGTTCTTAATATCAAGTTTGTATGTTTAGTTTCCATTACAATCTTAGAAAAATGCTATCCGTGCATTCCAAAGACACTAACTATCTATGGAATGCAAGGATAGCATTATTCAACATTATTTTTTCTGTTCTCGATTTAATGTTATGTTATGTCGGTTTTTATATTAAATTCAAAATAAATGGGATGAAAAGGGTGCTTCTTAATCCACCATTACCACTTGGATAATTAAAGTGATAACGAAATTTAAAAGGGTATGTCACTTTTAAATTTATAAATTTACAAATTATTAAATTTATAAAATATAATTTACAATGGATTACATTCCATATATACTAACTATGGAATGCACGAATAGCATTTTTCCAACATATTTTTTCTGTTCTTGAAAAAAGCGTGACATCTTTGCTGTTTAAATTTGTTTAGAAAATAAAATCAGAATAACTTGAAAATGGCGTATGAGTCATCCATTTATTAATGAAAGCCAAGTTATTCTTTGTCTGTTTACATTTTATTTCTTTAATGTTATTTGTACATAGTTTATATTTTTACCCGACTTCGGTAAAGCCAAAAAAGGCTAATATTTTAGCAGTCTATGTATGTATACCACTAAACTAAATAGGTACATAGCCTGACAAAATCATAACCCTCCATTGACTTTGCCGGTGCTCGAGTAAAAATTGGTTTAGTAGTTTAGGCGTTTCGGTGGAACAAACAAACATACATACATAGACTGCTAAAATATTATCCTTTTTCGGCTTTACCGTAGGCGGGTTTGTATGTATCTTCATCTGTTCCCTAATAGCTCCTTAACTACTAATTAGAACTGGACAAATGAGATATCGTTAGAAGAGTCTTGATTGTCCGCTGGTTATAGGCTATATGACTTGTCACTGAATTTAATGTGGCGCCCTTTAGCGATCTTTTAGTACTGTGTTAAAAAATAAGGTTGTGATAAATTTCTAACACAAATTTATTTTGCTGTATTTAGTATCATTGGAAAGGGATTATTTGTACATTTCTAAAAAAATATAATATTAGATTTTGCTCGTGACTTTGTTCGTATTTATTCAAAAGTTGTTAAATTTCTATGATATTTAAAATATACTTTCCAAAGAATTAAATATTATAGTAACACTAAAATATTTTAATTCAACAAAAAGTTAAAACCAAAACTCAACTGCGACAAGAAAACGACGCTGAAAAAGTATGAAAAAAGCTGTAGTCACATGTTACATAGAAACGTACCATAACACCTTAACAATAGTTGGGTTTTAATTTTTTTTTTTTTTTAATGAATAAAGTGTATTTAGATTCGCAATAACGGCTCGGGTAACATAGACATATAATTTATCGAACCGTTACGTGGCTTGTTACAGATTTTTGAACTTTTTCTTATTTGAAATTCCTTAGTCACAATACTTAAATAAGTTTTAAATTTATTCGCTTTCTCTTTATTAAAATAAGACCTTCGAGAGAGTACTCATATAAAAAACAGACAACAAAACTAAGGAATAGTAGTTGCACCATTAGCAGCGTAAATATTACCCGGCATCGAATGTCGAGAAGTTACAGCACTTTCTTTGGTGTCCTGTTGTGACAGTGCATTAACTATTTTTTATCAGTCTATCTAAGGGTCTGTTTCACAAAGTCGAATACTTAAGATACGACTGGAATAAATATAAAGGTCTCGTATTCTCGGCACCTACTTAAGTTACGTTTTACGTTACTGAAATGTATCTTATAGATAAAACCACGTTCTTAATTATTGCTGTAATAATGTCATCATTCTAAGATTAGACTATGAAGAAAGGTTTTAAAATATTTGCACTATTATTTTGTAACAAAATTATATTATGAAGTTTGCAATGAGTGTAATTTAAATAACACAAATTGTGTTTTTTTTACATTTATGTAAGTTGAATTTAAATGAAAATGCAATTAAACATTTTCACTTACTGACTTTATCCTTTTCTAATGCAAAGTATCAGATAAAATGTTAGAAGAAAAAAAAAGACGATCAACAGCCTTGACAACAGCGGCCAATCCACTGCTGGACATAATACATAAGCACACACATTTCCTTAAAAAGGAGGATTTCTCCTACTATACCTTACTTTCCAGACAAGTCAGTATAGGGTTCATTTAAAGTTTTTCTTCTCTTAGTAGTTATGTTGTCCTGCATAGGCTCTTACAACACCAGTAGTACAAAAAGGGCTGATGACACTCCCTATTATTAATCCGTCACCACACAGATAGTAATAATGATAAACGAAATTTAAAAAAGTAACTTTTTTTTTCAGGGTGTAGCAGTCATAGACAATGACTTCTCTCACGCCACCGCAAACATTACCGATGGTGGTGTGGGACAGTCCTACGTGACAGTGAGGATGAAAAGTCAAAGGCACCATCCATTGAACTTTGAAGTGGAGATCTACGTTTAAGGAACCTTTATAGTGAACTCTGGATAATGTCTAAAGATTGTGATACCAGACGAAAACTGTATATAGTTATTAGTGTTTATATTGTGACAGATTTAACATCAGACTTTGTGATAAGAACGGACACCGTTAAAATGAAGTTGGTGGGAGTTGATGTATATGACAATGAAATGTTAAAATTCGAAAGTGCATTGAAATCATTTCATAGATACAATATAATGTATTAAAGTCGTTGGTATAAATAATTGGCGTGTATCACATGTTTACGCAAATTATCACCAAGCTCCTATTTTTAGATTTATTTATTGCATGTTGTTATAAAACATGTATATTTGTTGTAAGATAGTTTAACTCAGTTTTGTACAAAACTTGTACATCTTATTGAATTTTAAATACATTCCATTTGAATACTTTACATTAATGCCTTTAATTACAAAATATATAATTATTTATATGTATTAGTGTAAATTTTGCCCATAGGCTTATGTTCCAAAAAAATAGATCTGTTAATTGTATTGTAATTATGAAATAAATATTGTACATCATTGAATTGTATAATATTAGCGACTGAATCGTTCACTACCGTCAGGATAGCTACAAAGTCCCTTCTTAACCATAAAATTATCGTAAGTAAATATAAAATTTTGTCCTTTACTTATTGTATGTATAAACGAAAGTATTTATTGATACGTTGGTTCAACGATAACTATGAAATTTCTCTAAAGCATTGCGCTGTTATTACTACGTAGTAATAACAGTTCAATGCCCTAAAGTAGCAATCACGGTTCGGGAATCCCAACGTTTGTACTTTGACCGGATCAGCCAATCAAATGTGACATCATTGTTACAGTAGCCGTGATGACTAATTTTGAAAAACTGTTTAACAATCATATATTTATAAAAAATAAAGATTTAGTAGGAAAAAAATGCGATTTAAATTTGAAGTTTCAAATTCACGTGTCAACCAGTGTCAATTATAGCACTTGGAAACGGTAATCCAAACATTTTAAAATGACGGTTACAGAAACGTGACGTAACTCGCTCTGATTGGTGTTCAACTTAACATGGCGGATTGCTATATTTTGTAGTCTTATTTTTGCTAATAAACTACTAATCTCACTTTAAATATATAATATATACGGTTTTAAAACTCTATGAACCCCATTTCATAAGATAAATACATAATTTTAGTGGTTCTTAGTTACTGTCATCGTGCCTATTCCGGGCCAACGATCCGGTCAAAGTGGTACAATCTGTTGGAGGAAAACGTCCCACAGTCGCTCATATTAAGTCTTTTAGTCATAGAGAATTACATGAATAAATAAACTTCGATAATATACAGACCATTTTTTATTATTGTTTCACATTTAAAACATATGATTCTCAAACTATGTTATTAAATTTAGAATATTTAAAACTAAATACGAAAAAAAGGATGGTGGAAATTGCGAGAAAGGCTAAATTACTTTGAGATAACTACGATAGAAATTCTTTACAAATCAGGACGTTTAAAACAAGCGCAAATATTTACAGACATCCCCTTAAATTCTTGTAATTACCCAGTGTGTTACTACTAGATATGGGACGTCAAAAGGACAAGGGAACCCCTTTGTGCATGACTAAGCGCCTAGACGGCTCCACTAATGTCATTATTAAAACCGACAGTGACGTTATTGTAGTGTTTGTAGGTTACTCCATTTAGTTGTTGCTTGGCATGATAAATGACTAATGGCTTAGTTGCGTCATTCTTATAATTATTACACAATTTGTCGTTAACAATTTGCTTAGTAGGTTAAATAATCCGTATGATGGATTTAGTTTTAAAGAACAATTTTTACACGACTACGATGAAGTCATAAGGAAGGGTAATAGTTTTGGCAGTTTTTGCATCGAGATTATATCGTACGTAGTACGTAATATCTCGATGAGCCTGTATATTTTTGTATGTTCACCATAGCGACATTAAACCGCCCAAAAAGATGTACGCTCTAGGGTACATCTGGTTTCCCAAGGCAAATCCTTGCAAATGACCCCCAATCAGTAGAAACTATGATGATTCAAAGACGCACGCGCTCATCGCGCTACCACCCTGGCCGTCCGTAAATATCGATTAAAATCCTTGCTACGTTTCATTGTATACCTACTATTTGAATAAGTATTTTCAATATTGATGTAATCGCACGTCTCTCTAATCACGTTACATAACGTCAAGTATGTTTGAAAAAACTTTTTATGAAACTAGGCAGCATAAGGTAAACAGATAATATAGGTAAGCTATGGGTAACAGACAGAGAAAAATTACGCGTATAGCAAGTACATGTTAAATATCTTGAAAAAGCCTGATAGAAACCACAAACACTTTTATTATATTTTATTTATATTCACTTTTAATCACAACTTGATTGAGGAGATTATTGTGAAAAATCAGAATTGTATAATTAATCATGTGGTTAATTAATTAAAATTCCAATTAAATTTAATAGAACTATTTTTAGGCTAGTCTATTTTTATATTCTTTTATTTAATCTATAAAAAGGTTTATCCTCGGATTCTATAATATTCAGAATACTCTTGTTATTGTATTATTTATTTCTATTGTTACATTAACTGAGTTCTGAAATTATCGTAATCTTTTAGTGATTTCTCTCTTCCTGTTTAGGTAGATAATCCTTTTCCACTTCAATTACTCATATTAAATCAATTTTGTATCTAAATATAAACACACAGTCAATTTGAAAGCAAAATCATTATTTATCCTGCATATTTTGTTATATAAGAGTACTGCCATTCTCTGACAAATATAGTATAAAACCAAATAACATAAATTTTCAATTTGCAATACATGGCTCACTCATCTACCAAATTTGATTACCTTTATTAACCGACCAGCACGTTCACTAACACATATGAGCACATCGCATACTAGAATACATACACATATTTATAATCACACACATTGTCATATGTATATCTCATAAAGTATTTCCATCACGTATTTGCCGCTCAGATTTTCGTTGATGTTAATTTCACGCCCGTCAATCCAGAAATACATTGTCGTATATTGGAAAGCAGAAATTTGGTTTATAATGTGGATTATTCTCACTCGCTCTAGCTGAAATTTAAATTGAACCCATGTTATTCTCTCTTCGCCCGTCACTTCAAACATTATTATTCTTGATTTTTATGATAACGAAAAATACTACGTCATTGTTTATGACGTATTATTGTGCTATCATTGACGAAGGACCGACTTGGGTTCTAGACGGAATGTTGATATAGAATTAATCATGATGCAAGATATTACGTACACCGTTAAACAATTCTTATGAAGCTTATTCATGCAAAAACATTTGACTGCAGTTTCAATTTGCACGAATGGCGTAGTAGCTTAAGTGGGCACCATTTTATTCCTGCCTGCCCTGAGTGTTGTGGGTTCAAATATTACTCTTTGTGTGATCATTTTATATATGCTTGTAAAATCTCCCGCAACACAGAATAGCCCTAGCATGTTATAAAAGGCATGGATGGTATGTCACATTGTTGCCAGGATTGCATAGGAGTCGCAAAAGTTTCAATGAAAGTATTGTAAGTATTGCTTAAGAACATTATTACAAACAGAAATACTTCCAATATTCTGTGAGTGTTTATCAAGAAGAAATTTTTTTTTTTTTTATTGAATTGGAGGCAAACGAGCAGACGCATCACCTGATGGTAAGCGATTACCGCCGCCCATGGACACCTGCAACACCAAAAGCGTCACAAGTGCGTTGCCGACCTTTGGGGGATGGGGAGAGGGAATGGGGGAGGGGTTGGGGTATGGGCCTCCGGTATACTCACTCACTCGGTGAAACACAGCGCAAGCGCTATTTCACACCGGTTTTCTGTGAGGCCGTGGTATCACTCCGGTCGAGCCGGCCCATTTATGCCGAAGCGCGGCTCTCCCACGAAATTTCTTCACCTCTTATTGTTACAAAAAAAATAAGAGTGTTCTTATTTTTTTTGTAACCTTTACAAAAGTAAAGCAACGAACATATTTCATACTTTAAGAGGTCTGAGTTATAAGCCTGGTAAGTAAAACAAATAAAATGAAGACATACATTTCAGCAACCATAACAAAAGACTACATTTTATAACAAGGCTAAAACCAGGAACGTAATCCATTTTCTTGCAAACGTTTTATACAAACTGTTACTCGAAAGTAGTGATAAAAACGTTAGAGATATCACGTTGTGGAAATCCACAAGGACTTGCGAAAGGGAAACGGCTTACGATGGACGCCTCGCTTTTTGTGTAGAGCCTATTCGACTAATAAATCACGGGAACCGCAATGAATGGCCAGAGATGTGGATGTACGAAGTTTTATAGAGGTGGATGTTTCTCGTAAAGTTCTCTGTAACTATTCCTTTAAAGAGTCATAGTATAGCAGATTTCGATAGAAATTGGTTCCTCTATAGTACTACTTGTACTTGTTTATATGGGTGGGACCGATATAACCCTATGAGAAGGGAAAAGCATAAATAATACCTTCATTAGTTTCTCAAGGGTATTGAATCGTATAGTGCGACCAAATTAAAATGCTTGTTGACCAAATTAGGTGTGAAAATGTTTCTTTTAAAAGCAAACCAGCTCTAAACAATAAATCTGAAGATACGAGTATAATAGATTTAACTGAATATGCAGTGAACGAAAACTTATGATTAATGTAAGAACTAAATTCATGCAAATTCATGATTTATTCAAGTAATTTAAATAGGACACTGAAAATTACCAAAATCGACAGTACCACATTAATGCGTAAATATAAACATTAAATGTAGAATAGGCAATATGCCTATAAAGTTTGAAACGATCGCGGTACCAACTTCAGTTCCACAAAACTTCAGGACACGTTACCCAGTATTAACAAATATTCTGATTTCGAAACCCTTCCAGAGCAATAAATTATATGGTGTACTTAATAGTTTAAATGTTTTGCCAATAAATTATAAGCCCAGTTGTGTTTGTCAGCTACCCTAATAAACTTGTAGTCAAAACAATTTAGCCTACTCCAGTTCTTTAGTAAGTAAAAACAACAATGTTATAGCGTAACAAAAGTACTATAACACAATTGTTCTTGAGAATCTAAGTGGAAGTTTATTTAGGCTTTCAATAAAAGGTAGGTTTCTGCGAGAATTTCGTTTACTTTATTCCGGTGGAAGTAAAATTTCTTCATAATATTTTCACAGAAAAATAGAATCAACATTCATACATTTGTAAATGGGCATTACGACAAGGATGGCGCGAAATAAAAAGCGTAGACAACGCCCGGAATATTTACTTTATGTGTTTCATCAAAGAGACAAAGCGGATGTGCCGCGCGAGGGATAAACAAGAAGGGTTGGGTTTTCGTTGCGCCCCGTTATTAATGTTATAACCGACACTTTGTTTTATGCGAGTTTGTACTTAGCTATAGTTCGTTTGTGAACTGCGATTATGGCGGTTCCGAGTTATGAATTTTAAATTACTAATTTGCAAAATTACTAAGGTGTGTTAAATTTGTTTGTAATAGCGAGTCATTAAATTGATGTGGTTTTATAACAAAGTTTGAGTGTCATTGGAATTGTAGTAATTAAATGTTTTATTATGTCACTTTTACTGCTTTAATTTGCTGTTGTATCGGATAGGAACTTTAAATCTCCTTACTTTATAAAATGTTTTTAATTATTTATAAAACAATTTGATACGTATCATAAAAGGAAATAAAGGAAAACATAATTTATTTAGCTATTCAAAAGTAAATGTAAAACTAAGTACCTATTTAAAGTACCTTCGCTATAGTTCTAAACACAGACTAAAGTATAAGATTGTATACACTGAAATAAATAAAATACAGAAATCCAATGACATATGTATTCCCATTTACTACAAATGTTTGTTCCTTTATAGTGAAGAGAACCCTTTTAGTCTCGACACATTTCTTCTTTTGATGAAGTGACTCTTATCCTTCTTATATGCTAAGTTTCTTCCTATCAAATTAACGTTTGAAATAACTTACCTCACTTTAGTTACATGTGTAACGTTTATTATGAGACGGGGTATCTCATACCTTACATTGAACAAATGAAATACAAAGCTACTTATTTGCCTAGGACGGAAATTATAATATTGAATCCTGATTTCATGAGATCAAAGTAATAGGGACAATAGCACAAAGGGACGTACAATTGTTGATCGTTTCGAAAGCTTATTCTTTCCTTCATTTTCTTTTTAAATAAAAACAAAACAAATAGCGTCATCACAGAGAGCCTGCACGTCCAATACAGGACTTCCTCCAATCGCAGCCAAACTGTCGTCTACGTTCCATATCTGCTGAACGTTCCAAACGTTCAGGAATTTCCAATAATACCTTTCTGCTTACGTCCACTTTCTACTATACACACAAAATACTCAATCTTCATCTAAAACAAATAAGGACCAAAATCGTGTACCCTTCCTTAAAATATACGCAGACAATATCTTGCAGAAAGACTTCGCGATACTAAAGGTAAATTCGAAAGAGTTTTCAGCTCTCAAAGCTATGTTGTTACCAGCATTAGGTATAACGCGACGGTAAAGCTAAATCGTTGGCAGTAAAAGGAAATTGTTTCAGTAATGGAATTATTTTTCTTAGCACGCTCAGTGAAAAAAAATTGAATTATAAGAAATGTGTATAATTTTCATGATTTTTTCCTTAAGAAATTCTTAGTTCGTGAGTTTCTAGAAAACAATTACGTCGATAACAAGTCGAGGGGGAAATGACTTTATTTCATTATTTGTCAAACCATTTTCGAGCTTCAGATTAGTGGAATGTGGTACGTGTAGTATGCACATACACAATTGATTAAGTACATTTGTATTTGCTAGTGTCCGCGGTCGGATTCGAGAATCCCTTGGGACTTATTTAATGGATGGTGTCTAGCCCAAAACATGTTTAGTTAATTTACGATTCACTCGTGTCGGGTGATGCAGTAGCTACTGAGCTGACTGAGTTCGTACCAACAATTAAAAGGCAAAGATTTTCACTTTACATACATATTTTTATGTACATGTTTATTCACATAAGGTTTTTATATAGTTTGAACACGACAGGCTAGTTGGTGAACATTTACATTTGTTTGTAATGTGAGGGAACGGGTGTGTATGTCCCACCAACACAAAGGGAGGATCCTCCGACCAGGCGAGCCACTGCCCAACAGATCAACTGTTGGGCAGTGGCTCGCTGTGGCTGTTGGGATGTTGTATATATGATAATCGGCGTAAGAACTTCTATTGCGCGATTCAGTATTCATAGTTTATTCGTGCTGTTTGTTGCTGCGTGGTTTCAGTGTATCTGCGGTAGATGGCGCTATAGTATTTCGCTGTTGCGCTGTATGTGGAAACCTCCACAGTTACATTGTTTTTATAGTGAAACATTGGCGTGTCATTATTTATAGTGTATATCTGAAACGATTGTACTTGTCTCAAAAATAGTTAAAATATGTTTGTTGAAAATATAATACGTAACCGTTGTGACGGAGATGGACGTACGTAACTTATCAAATACATATTGGGCTTAGCACCGACTTCAACCAAATTTAAGGGAAATTTAAGGGGAAGGCACAGATTACAATACTATTTTATTTAAATTAATAAAATTACATAGGTATAGATATGAATTGACATGTATTTAAGCCATTCAAATAGAAACCAGCTTATTTTACGTTTTTTAGAGTTTCTATGCTGAAAGTTTATGTGGATGTTTTTAGAAGTCGGTTTAAAAAAAAATTGATTACATAATTAGATTAAATTAACCTCTAAAATTGTTTACACAGATACTAAATACTAATAAAACATATTAAAAACAAGCGAGGGGTTCACTTTGGTTTCAATAAATTAATAGGACTCAAAAACAATAAAAGAGAGACCACATACTCGTTCAAAATGCACGTAGGTAGGTACTTATTACTAAAACATGGGTCAGTAGCCGTCGCTATTACTAAAAAAATGTTTACGGAAACGTGTTTGTATGACGTAGAGCTTACAAGCTCTATGAAGACGTTTAAACGAAGCAATATTGAAAGGGAGTCATTAACCTATTTCTTTGTGTTATTTCTGGCCCATTCAGTTTATTATTGAACTCTGCTATCAGAACGTTGAACTTCCTCTTATTAAGCTTAACAATCGCGTAATCGATTCTTTGTTTATACCATACGTTATGAAATCGATTACATCGTAGAGAATGAATTATAACATAGACAATTAAATTGTTGATTAATGTTATAAAATAAATTACTGCCGTTACTAAGATATACCTCATTGTTCTCTGCGTTAGTGATTTTTATTTATGCTCATTTCAGGGAAACGATAATGTGTGTAATCAGACTGGCGTGTAATAAGAGACGCCTATGTCCAGCAATGGACTGCAATAGGCATAATCTTCTCCAATTGCACGTCACTTATCTCGTAATAATTATTTATTACAAACTGAACCCCGCAGTGCTACCCGCGGTACGACGATAACCGCAGGCAACGCCGCGAGGCAATGCTATATATTTGTAAAGTTTCATCAAACTCCATTCAGTAGATTTAGAGTGAAAGAGTAACAAACATCCATCCATCCATATTTACAAACTTTCGCGTGTATAATATTAGTAGGATTAAAGTATATAAAGGTCTGTCAATAATTTAAATTTCTAGTAGAAAGTTTGATATCTATCAAAGTTTATTATTTTAATATAAAATTATTTTTTGCAATTGTGCAGTGGTTTAATATATACTCTTATACATATTAGGTATAATCTTTAATTACACATCACAGTGATTCCAAAGTTCAATGTTTTAGTAAAAAATATATTTACAAAATATTATCATGTTCTTTGTGGCACGTAAATTCACATTAATAGTTCACCGATTACCCGGTTGTCATATTGTCACTCAAAACAACCCTTATCATTTTCTCCATAGGAACTAAATCCGTCTACGTCCTATTAAACTTCCATCGCCCGGACTCATTCTAATCTCCTCGAAAAACGTCATCAGACGTTCGGTGTATTAGAGAAGCTAATTGTATATGAGTCGGTGCGGGTCATCAATCAATCAGGATCTGTCAGAGGCCGGGTACGGACTAATTTGCTCATTTGTTTCGCAGTAAGCTGGGTTTACCCACTGATAGACGTTTAATTAGACCTTTAAATCGTTATATTTAGATATAGTTTCGTAGTGACAGTGTGTGTTAGTGTGCTGTAAATTTATAAAAGTTGAACATGAGTGAGACCGTCATGTTTTGTGTAATTTGTTGAAGGTGCAACTTTTACTGAAATTCAATTATAGTCTTCTGATTAATTAAAAATCAAATATCATTAAAGTTTCTTTATACAATTTCAAACTTTTCACTAAATTTGTATGACCGTGTGTACGGTGCTTACATTATGAAACCATTTTTTTGCCTTCTATTTCCGGCCAATCTCTGGAACGGCATTCCAGAATATTAAGACTGCTTTTTGTGTCAGATCATGTAAATAAAAAAAAGACAGTCACAATGATTTAACTTTTCCTCTGTGTCGCATTTCTTTTCTGCAATTTAATCAGAGGGTCTCATTCGAGATTTTGAGATTCGACTGATCCACCACATGAACGCAGCGGCGAGTTATCTCCTGCAGAACCCCAACTACATCGAATGGATGTCGGTGACCCGCAAGCACCCCTCGATTGACACTCCTAAAGTTGACAGTGTCAATGGACCATAGTGACTGCTTTAACCTGATAAGAGAAATTTGTTAAACGACTTAGAAATGTGTATGAATCATATAAAACCCTCCTTTTATTTGATAAAGTTTTGTATCCAACATTTTTTAAAACACATGTAAGTCATTTCTAGGGTTAGCTAAAAAAAAATTCCCTTAGTGACTTCCAGTAACATTTTGTCATAAGCTAATATTCTATTAAATAACGAAATTTAGTATCAACTCTTCTAACATTTGAGAATACAAATGTTCTTTATAAGTTATTTTCAGCAAAGTTTTACAATTTATACAACACCTTCAAAAGTGACTTTAGTACCACAGTGAACTTTAAGAATCTAGTAAAACCATACCGTGTAGACTTTAATGCTATAAAGTTCAAAATAATATATTTACTCTAAGTTAATACACAACCCTTAAACAACACCTCTTATCATAAATTTATCGTTAACGTTACCGATGCACCTATCCAATCATGTACTAAAACACTATGAAACAGCACCGAACTTTATAACTGCATGGTTCCCCGGGGCAGGCAGGCATCAGCCTCCGAAATGGCAGTCATAAAATAGTTACAACCGGGTTGGGATGAAAGAGAGTGGAATATATTTCTTTAGATAGAGGTTTAGTTCAATCCTGTGAACTATTGACTTTTTAATAACATGTTGTGAAATAAATGAATGACAGTTTTAAAAGGATTTAATTCTGTAATTATCTAAATCGTATGGGATGTTACCATATCTTTTGCTATGCAAACTCATGTGGCAACCGCTAAAGGTAATTTGATACAATACCTACTCTGCATAGATTATGGAGGTTTGAGGGCAGTCGCTCCGCGTAAAAATCAAAGTGCAGCCGTATCATAGACTGAGATGTAAACTGAAACTCTACATTCAGTTTTTTTTTAAAAAGCTCCGGGTAAAATACTTGGCACTTTAAAACAATATTCGAGTGTTATAGTTTATTTACCACACAATGCATCGCTAGCAATAAAATACTTAATTTAGTTATGAAATCTACTGATTCAAAAATTCTGTCCTGTAAATGATATATTGGTAGCTTGTAAAACAAAAATGTACTAAATTCTGGCTTGAAATGTCAAATGACAAAATACTCGTACCATAGGATGACACGCATTGTCAAATAATGTCAGTAAATTTGGACGATGTTAACCAATATTTATAATTCACGAATGTTAAATATAATTTATTAACTACTTCTTGCACTTATGTTCATCGGTGAACTTAATGCCCTAGCCATTTGGTTAATATGGTTGTTTAAATTACAATTTAGATATAATAAGACGATATAGATATTTAATTTAATTTAGTGTGAAGTATTAATGTTTTCAGGAAAGCATTTCTAACATATTTATTTTTAAATGTGGCTGCATATCTTCCTTGTGACTTAAATTTCGAAACTGCTAAAACTACTCGAGATACTTTCTTTGTTTACGAAAGTTTATGTATCTAAAATACAATTCGCTTGCTAGAAGTTTGGTCTGAGAGGAATATAATGAAACTTTGGTTATATTAGAGGCTGCGTTCTCATCGGTAACCCAATCACGAACCACTTTGAGAAACTTGACGAAGGCTTTTTGGTATGGGAAAGTTTCCTGGAGACTGTTATGTCTCGTCCATACAAATGACTACAAATGGAGTGGCAAATGTAAGGGAGCATTATAATCTAACGGCTGAAAGAATTATAAGTGCTATTGTGAATGTTCTGCTGCCTTGCAATTCTCGATTGGGAGTTATTTACGTTAAGTTCTATTTATATCTCTACATTAATACGTGAACGGAATTTCTTTATATGTTTGTGCAAATATACAAACATGGAATTTGGAAATAAATATAATACTATCGTAAGAAATATATTTCGCAACTCATTAATCTTCTAGCAAAAAAACAACTATTGCCTAGTCTGATAATCTCAACTAGTATACATTTTAGACATTGGTCTAGCGGTTAACGTTTGCAACTGCCGATCAAGGCGTCTCAGGTTCGATTTCCAGAACGGGCTGAAAGTGTTGTTGGATTTTCTGACAACAAATTTTTAACAAAAGCCCTAAATATTCAGGTTTGGGTTTTTTTTCACGGCCATGCTTGTAGTGCATGCCCTCGGCCCCGATTGTCATGAACATCTACGGCAATTGTCATCAAATTCGGTTACTAAATTTACTCTCAACGGAATTAACGTCTAAATTTTTAGTTTCGTATGTTTAACGAACGCCTACACAATAAACTTCACTTTTAAGGTTTCGACACTACAATTTGTGAGGCTATAAAAATTGCAGTACATGACCAACTTCGGGAGAAGAGAGTAGTTTTTCTTTAGCAACTAAAGTACAGTCCTTAATACTCGAAGCATCTTTTTGTGGGAGACCATAAATCATGGTAACGAGGGCTTTTTCCTCTAACATTTTCACACGTTTTCCTCATGTAGGCGATTCTTGATAATAAATTAGTTACGTTAGAAAAAGTTCATATGTGTGGCGAAGTAGTGAAAGTTGTATCTTTAAGTGCGTTTTAGTTTTAGTCATTTGATTTTATTGCTTTTGTAAATAAAGTCAATACTACCGAATAAGGGTTAAAAATAAGCTAAGCTAAAAAAAATTACCTAATGGTTCTAGAGTAAAAGTAATGTCTATCCTCACATCGTAAATCAATCGAAACAAGGAAATATCTATGTATGTATAACACCTATCTTCATCCATGACCTCTTCTACATGGATATCTATATCTGTTACTCTGTATATCAAGACATAACCATCATACCTCATCTGAGAAAAGAGAAAATACTAGCTCACTTGTATACCCAAATACTAACACTCTTTTAACATACCAGTTATTGTTTCGGTATTTTTGACATGTATACTATTTATTTTGATACCTCATAGCGTCTAACAGAACCACAATTTAATATAAACAGATACCATAACCTCATCATACAAAACGTCTTACAAAAAATCCACGTGACCCAAATATGTATATTTAAAAATAGAATACCACAACCACGTATTATGTTCAAAAACGAATGTTATGGAAATTAACACCCTTAGGGTTTTTTTTCACCAAAACACTCTTCACAACCGTAGCAGACAGACCGACAAAAGCATCCTTAATTATAAATGACACTTTTATAATTATTTAAATGTGAATAGAGAAGTATGGACCGTAGAGGTGACTGTGCGTCTATTAAATACTTTAATGTCCCTTACCGACGAACCAAAGACAAAAAAAGACAGTAAAAAATATAACACAGACGTAAAATAAAACCACAAATGTCAGAGTAGTTTTAATTTATTCCTACAATTATTTTAAATTTTGTGATTTTCAGTTCTACGTTAGCACTATTTATATCACCCATGGACTTGCGACAGAATTCCAAGTTGGTCTATGAGACTATTAAGTTACAATTGTTTGGATTTTGATTACCTCCATATATTTGTTTCCTTCAACATGCATTTATTTAAGTTGATAGCTGATAGTTGTTTGTCTTTTCTATCGTAAATTTAGATTTCAATAAAAGTTTAAACGAGTTACTGGTTTAATTTAATGAATTTAGTTTTAAATGTAATAAATTACACTACATAGACCGGAGACCGATGCCTAATGATGCAGAAGCGATTCAATAGATGCTCTAATAAATGTAATACATTTATTAGAGCATCTATTGATTGACACATATATGTATATATATATAAACTTAATTATATAGTCTGTTGTTCTTTATGTTTTAGTTTCAAATGATTTGTCATACCACTAGCCGAAGCACTACGCCCCGTTTCACCGTGAGAAATAACACAACTGCACAAAATGCCCTTAAAAATGCTAAACAATGAAATGGGAAACCGAATAATTCGCCCAAATATCCGGTTATTCGGTGAAACTACTATTTTACGCATCTATACTCAGAATACGTCTATAGATTTATATGAACCTTTAAATAAAACTTTTTATAGATCATATACTGAAATCTCATTAATAATTTAGATTTCATACTTATAATGTTATTTATGGGCCTCCAGTATCCTCACTCACTCGGTGCGCTGTGTGCGCAGGTGCTGTTTCCGGTTTTCTGAGTGGCCGTAGTATCACTCCGGTCAAGCCGGCCCGTGCATGCCGAAGCGTATCTATATTTTTTTTAATAAAATCCAATATTTATTTGAGAATATTTCTCATCGTGATAAAGTTTTACGCGAGCTTCGAGCGTATGCACATTATCATTATAATATCATATTCATCGTAGGTCAGAATATTAAAAAGTTTAATACGCAATGAAAACGCATAATTACATTAATTATTAACATCAGATTATTTAAAATGTTTACCATAGTATCAAATTGCATGACTGCCTCGGTGGCGTAGTGGTAATGTATGCGACTGTTAAGCTTGAGGTCTCGGGTTCGATTCCCGGGTCGGACCAAATGTTTAGGTAATCTACAAATATTTGTTTCGGAGTTCGGGTGTTTTCTATGTATAATAAAAGAAAAGTATTTAAGTATTTATATCAGTTGTCGAGTTCCCATAACACAAGCTTTGCTTAGCTTGGGACTAGATGGCGTTGTGTGTTAGATGTCCGGAATATTTATTTATTTATTATTTATTGCCCATACCTGACCATTAATACTTATCAAAACTTTGTACACATCTATACAAATAAATAAAATTAGAGTGTCTGTTTGTAATATTAAAATAACCACTTTCTACTACATGCGTATGAATGTATACACGGTACACATACCAAAATATATATTTTTAAATTTTTTGTCTGTCTGTCTGTCTGTTTGTTCCGGCTAATCTCTCGAACGGCTGGGCCGATTCAGACGGGACTTTCACTGGTAGGTAGCTGATGGTACAAGGAGTAACTTAGGCTTACATTTTTTAGACTAGCTTCGCCCCGCGGCGTTACCCACGATACGACAATAACCGCGGGTAACACCGCGGGGTTCAGCTAGTCAATAATATAAATAAAACATTTACACTACACATGCAACTAGGCCATCTCAAGATAAGTACCTACCTTAATTACCTTTTTAAAAATATATATAAACAAAAACAAATTTATGGTCATTATAATCTTTATCTTATCTCTTCAGCAATTGAACACAAATTAACTTTTTATAAGCGCTATGTAATTAAATACAAATATACGCTAATTATAGCGCCTCAGTAATCAAAGTAGATATGTACATTGCACCGAACTTTAAACTACGACAGCAACAAGTTTGAATTCAAGAATAGAGTACGTAGGCTTGCTGTCCACTTCATTAGTCGACGATAACATGAAATACCATATTTCAAACCATATAATTAATCTGCATATCAAGTATATGATTATACTGCCTTATAATAATCGGATATTCGATATCTAGTTATCACACTTGATTAACGTGTAATATTTTTCTCTAAATGGTGATCGTTTTTGTTAAGTGTTTACCGTAGAATGTAATTTTCTAGTTAAAATGAAATGGTATTACCTTGTTCGTTTTAACGGTTAACTAGAATAGTAATTTCAGTAATGGGTGATACGATCTTTCGTTGTATGTGTATCGGTAGATGGAAATGGATTACAGTTTTGATATCGTATTTTATACACATTATATATTAGACTATCTGACCAATGCAACCTCGTTTGCGTCTTAAATTGCCCGTAGCGTGATAATTTTCCCACGTTTTTGAATCATTCTTCATTGGTGCTCCGCTCCTATTAGTAGTAGCGTGATGATATATAGCCTATAGCCTTCCTCGTTAAATGGACTACCCAACATTAAAAGAATTTTTCAAATCGGGCCAGCGGTTCCTGAGATTAGCGCGTTCAAACAAACAAACTCTTCAGCTTTATTATTAGTATAGATTAAGATACGAGTACTATTACCTATAAATGTTTATTTTGTACTTTGTCTCGCTGTTAACATATTAACAATAATAATAATAAATAAATATTCCGGATATCTAACACACAACGCCATCTAGTCCCAAGCTAAGCAGAACTTGTGTTATGGGTACTAGACAACTGATATAAATACTTATATACTTTTTTTTTGTAAATACATACATATTATACATAGAAAACACCCAAACTTCGGAACAAATATTTGCAAACCATACAAACATTTGGTCCGACCCGGGAATCGAACCCGAGACCTCAAGCTTAGCAGTCGCATACGCTACCACTACGCCACCGAGGCTGTCAGTCAATCAAAATAATTTAAAAACGAATGAGGTTATTTATCAAACATTATCTTGACAAATAATAATAAAAAATGTTAAGATTGGTAGATACTGTAAAAATCAAAAATATTATTTTTGCTAATAAAAAGTAATTAATCCTACTTAAGTTTAATGTATATACAGCATACGTATGTGAGAATCAATAAGACCAAGGACAAAATTGAATATCTAAGAGTTCTTCAAATAGTTGTCAAGAGTTTGTGAACTGTGCAATGAGATCAAACATAAGACTGAGTGACTAAGAAGTTTGCTCCCTACAATACAATATCCTGAATCTGATGGATTATTAAAACAAACTTTAAAAGTATCTAGATCATTACAAAAATGATTCGCTCAACTAACAAATTAGGCGTTTAATGTCATGCACAACAACGCAAAACCGTTTCCTTTTACAAAATAAAAAATAATATCTATCTTGTTCATAAACATCGACCAATTAACTGTAATTTCAGTTTTTTTTTTAATTATGAAGCACACCACGGGGGAAACTTTTCATTGAAATAGGACCGGGCAAAAAGTCGAAACGACATTAATCAAGAAGAGGGGAAATTAATTTTATACCGTTATTCAGCTTTGCTGCATTCTGGTTTTACATTATATTTAAGTAAGAAGCTATTGAAGTTTAAAAAGTCGACACAAATACGTATATTTTTAAACGACACAAAAATAACCAGTTTGCGTGGAATGATTGAGTACTTCTTGATATGTTTTTTTTTTTATTGAATAAGGGGCAAACGAGCAGACGCATTCCCTGATGGTAAGCGATTACCGCCGCCCATGGACACCCGCAACACCAAAAGCGTCACAAGTGCATTGCCGACCTTTGGGGGATGAGGAGGGGGAATGGAGGGAGGGGTTGGGGTATGGGCCTCCGGTTTCCTCACTCACTCGGTGAAACACAGCGCAAGCGCAATTTCACACCGATTTTCTGTGAGGCCGTGGTATCACTCCGGTCGACCCGGCCCATTCATGCCGAAGCGTGGCTCTCCCACGGAAAAAAAATGTGTATCATAACATTACTATTTTTGATCCCAAAAATTAGCAAAGAATCTCTTTTTCCCTCTGATAGGAAGCAGTTCTTGCATACACACGTGAGACCCGTAATTGTAAATTCACATCTACGTTCCCAACACCTAAATACTACACCAATGATTTTACCTTTTTATTTAGGTAACATGTTTTGCAGATACACGTATCCTTTAACCCTATGCTTTATCCGTTTGCAAGTTCTGGTCCTTGCATGCGGGGTGCAGGATCTTTAAAAACCTATACTCCTCTCCCAAAGAACTACATATTATTCTCCCTCAGAACATTCTTAAATATAAATTCCTCTCTAAACATGCCATGCGATCGTCATTTAAATTAAGGTTTCCGTGCAGAATAGCTTAGAATTGAAGTAATCCCATCGGCACCCTTCCTCTATTAGAAACTTCTCAACTTGAAATAAGCACGTTACTCAACAAATATTATTAATTTCAAATATCTTACGATGTGGGTAAGTTATTAGTTTCTTACTACTCAAGTTTTTAAACATGCTGTAGGTAGTGTTTCTTCCTTGGTTCGCTTGTCGTTGTTTTATACTGTGTCAAACTATATTGTTAAAATATATATTTCATACTCTTGAGCTTGAAATGTGATTTCACGCAAATATCATAAAGTATGAAAGAACACAGATCAGTACAAAATAAGAAGTAAATAATCTTAAATATTAAAATCAATTATTGTTCGTTTGTCTCGCTAAAACTCGAGAACGCCTGGGCCGGTTTAACTGATATTGGTTTTGAAATGTTTGTCGTAGTCCAGGAAAGGTTGAAACGGTGAAACATTAAAAATAACTTGAAAATTCAAATGTCACATGTACGAAATAGCGGGCACAGCTAGTAATAAATAAAATCATAACAGGCTGTATGTGTTTCTGTCTGTGTGTTTCTTTTATATAGGTACAGTAACTATATCGCATCTAAATGCGCTATCAAATCATATAATATTATTTATGTTATACAGTGACAGTGTTTTATGATGGGTGACCTTTTACGATCATCAGTAAGAAAAACCCGAAACCGAAGCAAAACTTTCTGCTCTTCTTTCATAAATGCGTTATTGCTTTTTAGAAGTAATATAGCTTCCTTGCAATATAAAACATCCGTATGCCGAAAATCGTTCTTTAAAATGTTTTGTAGCATTGAAGTACGAGTATGTGTGCAGAAAGTGAGTGGTATCGCACCATACAACCTCACGACGTTAGGGGAAGTAGTTTTATGACCCTGGCACCCCAGTACAGTAAGTCCGGGTTGATTCCTTGAAGATATAGTAAACGTTAAGTTTACAGAACAGTTGGACGTTTAGAAACTGTCCGTTTGTACTATAAACAAACTACTAGTAGCTTCATAATTTTTTGTATTATTATCCTACTAATATTCTAAATGCGAAAGTGTGTGAGTATGTAAGTGATGTTTGTTGCTCTTTCACGCAAAAAATACTGAACGGATTTTAATGAAACACATTAGTCACAATTTATAAAGATACTAGCTTATCCTCACGGTGTTGTACGCGGTTATTGTCATACCGAGGGGCACCGCGGGGTTCAGCTAGTTCTTTAATATGCCAATAAATAAACATACGCCAATTTCTGGTAACTCAATTGCATAGCCATAGGAGGATTAAAATACAGGCGAATAATATCTAATTAAAAGGAATAACCATGTTCGTGTGTACTATATATTATTTGATCTTCTAAAGAAGTAGACGGCAAACATTAGTATAATGTAAGTTCAGATAAGTGTATCTTCAGAATATATTTTCATTAAAATATAATGACATTGATTAAATGATTTAACAAGTAATGTGTATGAACAAAATAACAAGTCTACAAAATATAGATACGGTCTGTGATTTAAGACTATTTGCAGAGTAAGATCTTTGTCTACGAAATAATTACAACAAAGTTCTGTTAACATACAATATACTATGTAGCTAAGAAATGCATGACCGTCTTGAGACGTCTCCCCCAAGTCAGTTGCAATTTTACGAGCGGCCGCCCCAAGTCTCGCGAAGCCCCATGCGTTGCACGCAGACTTCGATTGAAACAAGCAAAAATGTTTTGTCCAGCTCAAATTGTTGTTGGCTCAATATTTCAGCGAAGGGTCGGAATGTTGATTAAGTCTTAGCCTTGGACTTTGAAAGGGGTTTCGAATGGATTTTCGTTTCGGATTAACTTAATACTCTTGATTCCGGATTAATTAAATACCTATCAATACCAAACTAACTGCACGGTTGGCCGAGTGGTGTCAGCGGTCGCCATGCCGCTTACTACTGCGCCAAGTGTCGTGGGTTCAAATCCCACGCGGTACCTACAACACTTTGTGTGATCCACGAATTGTTGTCCCGAGTCTGGATGTTCTTTGTGTCCGTTTCATGTATGTCTGTCTGTCTATTTATTTCTTCCAAGTTCTTTTAATATTACACTTCCTAGTCTGGAAAAAGGTAGATTTTTTTATTTAGTGTTTTGATTTTCATGTACCTCATACAGACAAATTTCTTTTGAAATTTCTCACAAGGGAAATGTCATTTGGCGAATCTAAGTAACTACAAGAAAATAGTGAATCCATAGTACATAACGAATTTACTATTACTATCTATTATATTATTATTCTATTATATTGTTGGTAGTAAGTGTATAATAAACAAATGGGATACCATCTAAATCCTATCGATTTATTTCTACGGTGTTCAGTTCAGCCCTACAGTGAAAGATCTGGGGTTATTTATCGACTCTACCCTCGACTGGCGAGCTCAAGTTACTAGTATGAGCCTGCGAAACCCCCCTAAAACTAAAATCACTCTCATGCACCTTCCTATTTTCATTTCTCAACTCGCCATACTTACCTACCTACCTTGCTACGTATTTCCGATACCTGTGATAACGATAGAAATCTTCGCTAAGTTAATAATCTGCTTCTCTCATGTCCGTCTCATAACTCCAACTTCGTGAACTGTTCATTCTTTGTTCAAGCAGTACTACTCAGGATCCTGCTCCCGCTCGAAATCAGGATGTCCACTAACTGATATATATTCAAAAACAAGGTACATGAGCTCCTTCTCAATGAACTGGCAGAATTAGCTAATCCATAGCTTACTTTACTTTTCCATTATTTAGTGTAAAAATATAGTATTTATGTTTAAGTAAATCAGTATATGCATATCTATTCATATATGTATGTTTGTATGTATATTAATGTTGTTTAATTGACATGTTGTTATTAATAGGTGTATGTATAAGTTTGAATATGTTGTGATAATCTTAAATTTTAACGGACTTCTTATGTAATATAATAACATAATAATATAATATAATATAATACGGTAAATCGGCCGTGGAACCGACGTGTCATACTAACACTGGACTTGCTACATCACACTGGACTTGTCACTCCTGTCGCTAATGTTAAAACTGTGGATATTGAAAAACACGATTCGTATATAGTTCATGTTTATGTTATTAATTCAACGGTAAATTTACTGACGAAATGGCTCTGCACACGTGCCTTATAAAATTGTACACCACCCGAAGGTTGTCAGGAAGAGAATACCCTGGGCATTAAGTCCGTCGATGTACATTCTTAGTGTATAAAGGTAATAAATAAAAAACATAGTAGTAAAAAGTAACTATTTGTCTATCTGTATCAACACATTCACGGCTAAACCACTGCACTTCTAAAAACAACTTTAATGAAATTTGGCAAGGAAATACTTTGATTCTTGAGGAAGAACTTAGATTACTTTTACCGCATTACCCGACATATAGGCGGGTGGAGCCGCTGGCAAAAGATATCGTACCACATTTTAAGAGTTGTAAATAACACAATATACTCGTAATAAAACAAACTCACAAGATGACGCGTATGCCTTGTTTCGCTAACTCCCTCCGTAACGAGTTAGATATTTTTACTGGTTCTTTGGATTCAGTTAACTTAGGTCCAAACTAAGAGAATCGATAGTATGATTTTATTTACATAAAATATTAGATTTTTTTTTTTTTTTGAAAAAGACAACTGCCACATTAGGAATAAACATCCTGTGTCGTGGGGGACTTTACAAACATACATGAAACGGACACAAAGAACATCCAGACTCGGGACTACAATTCGTGGATCACACAAAGTGTTGTACCGCGTGGGGTTTGAACCCACGTCACTTGGCGCAGTAGCAAGCGGCATGGCGACCGCTGAAACCACTCGGCCAACCGTGCAGACAACGAAATTTGAATACGTCTTTTAACTACCAAATACGTTTGTCAGCTGTAGTTTAAAATGCATGTCAGATTCACATCTAGCAGATGTAAATCGGAAGCAATAATGTGATGTTTATCATATTATCTATGATGTAAGTAAGATTCTGCATCAGTTTTATGAGTTAGGTACAATGAAAAAAAATAAGTGGTTAAGTGAGACTTTTAGTGTGGTTCTAAAAATCGCAATTAATTCTGTGGTCTTTTAGATTCCCAGCTAACAATATTAAGTTGACTAATAAGGGTAAAATAGTAGTAAGAAGGTACATTTATTATAGAATCTGAGCCTCCGATAGCTCTAATCTACTTAAGAACTATAGGTAGGGCCAAAAAGTAATTATAATTCATGTACTATATTTCTTTACACCAAACCTTCACGTTTTTATTATTACTTCATGAACGCTCTGATTAATGTTTCATTCATCCCATTAACTTTCATATGATTTATATAATTCAAGGATCATTAAAGCACCCGTATCGACACACGCAATTTTGCAATTTGTCGATGTGTGAGATGATTGAGATCAGTTTTATCGCCTTTACATCGAACATAATTTATTATAACCAACTTCGTAACTGTTAAAGTAAAACTATGGACCCAATTATGCGTCATTTATAAGAACTCATGCATACAAATCATAATCACGGTGTGCAGTGATAATGACAGGCCGTGCAACCGACGTGTCTCACTAACACTGGACTCGCTACATCACACTGGACTTGTCACTCCTGTCGCTAATTTTAAAACTGTGGAAATTGAAAAATACGATTCGTATATATTTCATGTTTATGTTATTAAATCAATGGTAAATTTACTGACAAAATGGCTGTACCTAATGCGTTCGGCTAAAAATATTTTCATTTGGCCTACTTGCTGTACTTGTATTGTACTATTAATTAGTTAAAATTATCTGCTAATGGCAGTTCCACACTAGCTAATACTTGATTCGAAGAGTAATTGACTGTTAAAAATTCCTTCGTCCAACTTGGTTGTACTAATTTTATTTCAATTTATGAGGAAATTGTTGAAGCAAATTTCTGACGAAGTTCGGTGAATATTAACATAAATATACCGAAATTCGCCTACAACATAACTTCGTTAAGACTCGAGAACTCTGATAAAGTAAACTCAAAGTATCTATACCTATCTATATACATGTGAGAGTTCCAAATTATTACATTTCCAGGGAAGTTTATTTTTAAACCAAAGTAAAATACAAACTAACTACAGTTTTAAACGTTAGCGCCAAAACATTAAAAACAATTTGCTACGTACCAGATTCGGACCATTTACAAGATTTACGTGTAGGAAGTATCCAGATTCAAAAGGCGGGTGGGGCTTACATCAATATTGTGTGTAGTAATGCAAGAGCATGAAAGTGACAAATGCAATAGGACAAACTACAAGCCGTTTATTCTCAGGCACCATGGGTACCGACGAGACTGCGAATTTAAAATTCCATTTCCAGATACTGCGAAAAGTTAAAAATGCATCCACTTAAATGTAACTATATTTGTCCGTAACTGTTGAATAGATAAATGAAGAGTAAACAATATTTAAAGACTTAAAGACGTCCAGTCATTATTGTAATGATGAAAGAGGTACCAACAGTTGCCAAAGTAAATACCTAATCCATCAAAATATTTATGTACATACTGCGATTTCATTAAAAAAGTCGTTTACAGCAGTACTACAACTTAACATCAATTATTTCTAAGTAATCCACAGCAATTAAAAGCTACATGTTTCATCATTACCCTATCGCAGTTTACTGGCTGACATAGGCCTCTCCAATTGCACAGCGTTTAGTGCGATCCTCGGCTTCTCGCATCCAGTTCCTACCAGCCATCTTGCGCAAGTCATCACTCCACCTAGCCCGTGGACGTCCTACACTACGTTTAAAGCTACATGCTTATCTAATAGAAATTATAAGAATTTATAAGCGCCAACCACGCAGAACTGGCTCACGTAAACGCTTAGTTTAAAACTTGTTTTAAAACGATAGTCCATTTTACGATCATATAATTTACTAGTATTTTCATTACTGAGCGCAAACCAAGTCTTTACATCTAAGATGGTACCAGTTAAATTCAGGTACCCCGGGATGGTTGTTCAAGCAATTATTTAATTAGTAATTATATTTATTGCAAGTTTCTATAAAGTTAGACGCTATTTAGAAGCATTTAATTACTAATAAGATCTTACACTTCTATTTAATAACTAAAACTTTAGGTGGATCATAACATGCTATTGATGATGATTTCACTTGTCTTATTACTATACTGTACTAAGTCAAATCTTACAATGAACTGTTGTTCCAAGTTCTCTAAAATCGATAGAGAGGATAAATATATTTATTTAATAAAGTAGGTACGAGTAGGTATATACCGCTGATGTTCTCGTAGTAGGAATAGTGTAGATGCCCATTAGGGCCGTTTCGTATTTAATTTTTTTATTATTTCAACATAGTTAAAAAGCAATAAGTAAATTCGTTGAAAACTTTTATGAGAAATTAATTTTTGTCGGCAAATATTGTTAACTTTCATGTATTCTCATAATAGTTGAATGATTAAGGTTAAGGTCAAGTGGTTATACGAAAGTCAGAAAAATGCTCTTCATCTTGTCATTTGTTGTTATACGCAATTTTCATTGTATTTTCTACAACTGTTAGTATATTATTAATACCACATCAAAAATTTAACAAAAAAACCGACTTCAAGAACAACACCGAATTTGAATTGGTACCCGACGGGAATCACCAGCATTCAAATAAAAAAAGAATTGTCACAATCAGTTTACCCAGTCGAAAGATCTGAGGTACTAACAAACATAAAAAAACAGTCGAATTGACAACCTACTCCTTTTTGAAGTCAAATAAAAATGTTAGTTTGCTTTCTTCAGTGTAGGTACTAATTGATTTCATTTTTCCTCATAATTATGAGCAAGTGAGAAGAAATTGTTTACAGCACCATCTATAAAACTTTTACTTAAGCTTTACAGAAACAACATTCACTAGTATCGAATCGTAGTACTAAAGAGAAGTTGCGATGAGCGTTCCTGGAATAAAAACATGAGTACATTTTACTGTACTAACAAATCTATAGATGGTGCTAAACCTAGCTAGCTATTTACATTATCCTGCTTGTTATTACATGTAAACCCGTATAAGTGGCTATTCAGATTAAAGTCTTATATCAGAATTTCAGAATTCAGTAACCTACTCAAGGACCAATTTACAAAACAAAAGAGTTATTCATCTCTTCGTGGGGGCTGAGTCTAGTTGACATTTAATTTAAAGCATACGAATTTAAGCTTGTCGTATATCCTAACTATAGACAAATTACCCTCCATGAGTTAAAACTGGATCCATATCTGCATTTACTCGAAAGGATTACACCAGATCCCAGGCGTAAGTCAAAAAAATTTACGGTAAGGTACGGTATGGTACCTAAACATAAATTTTGTTGAAAATATCAGTGAGTAAAGCCATTAATCAATCAGAGCTTAATTACAGGATTGTTAGGTGCTTTTTCAAATGAAAGAACAACGAACGAACGTTGTGAAAAGACATCAATGAGAAAACCATTACGGTTTGGATTTCATTGCTTGATAAACGTTTTCTAACAATCATCCTATCCTAAATTTAGTTGTAAATATACCTATTACAAAGCATGCTGCACAATAAATATCAGGCAGCTAACAGTATATGGCTAGTTATGGAAATGACTGACATTGTTTAAAATTAAAAGGTCTATTATTCCAATAGTAGCAATTTTTGTTCTTTAAGCAATTGTGCGTTAATTGATTTGATCATGCTTAAAGCTGAAGTAAGTACTTGAAAACAAGCAAACTATATGTCGGAGGGTATCTGAATAATAAAATTAATCAGCACTTGCCTTCACCGAAAAGTGCCAACCGAAATATGTTAATAAACTATAGGTATAAGACTGCCTAGTTGACCTACCGGTTAGTGTATGTGAAAGCCTTTTAAGACGTCACGGGTTCGATCTAGGGAAGGGTGAAAAAAGTATTTTAAGGTTTTCTTACAAGAAATTCTTAATGATAGTACGTAGTATTAACGTTGACGTTGTTTTTGGGGCAGTGTGACGATTATCATGACCATCTGTGGCAATTGTCATTGGAAAGTCGGCACCCTCAAATACTGACCACTAGTTCAACCTTCGAATTGAATACGCTTTCAGGGTTATGGAGGTTCGATGCCAGTCGCTGCACGGAAAAACTGATATTCTGGTATAACCGGATGAACTAGTCGATCTCAAATAATCTTGGGATCAATAAAAGCTTACAATAAGATAAAGAAGTTATAGGTGTAAAGCTATAAGATATTTTAACCTACAGTTTCAAGAAGAATTAATTGCTCAAAAGAGTAAATTGATGGAACTTGCATTGAGTAATCAAAAACACCCTTTTTGTCATCGCCCTTGTGCATGTCTACACATGGAAACAATAATCCAATCCAATGTCTTTTAGTAAATTCGATTCACTTATATATTTACAATTTTTAAATGTCCGACAACTTTTGATTTATGTTAGGAATTTATCTTGTTAGATTAATAATATTAAACAATAGCCAAGGTAAAAGAGTTGCATACTATTAATTTATTATAAACTAGCTTTTATAAGCTGCTCCGCCTGCGTGAATGTCGGTTATTGCGGTAATGAATAGCCTATGGCCTTTCTCAAGAATCAAAGTATCTCCACGCCAAATTTCATTGAAATGGGTGCAGTGGTTTAGCTTGCAAGCGTACAGACAGATGGAGTTACTTTCAAATGTATAATATTAGTATGGATTAATAAAGGTAAGAAAATAACACAAAATGACGTTTTTCAAAATATTTACTAATACCAAATCAATCTTAAACACACATCAAAACATACATAATATGCACAATCTCACTTAACTATATTATTTATTCTCTATATATATTGTTTTTGGAAAACAATTTTAGAATTTGTTATTCTCCGTTATATTAATACTTTAATGAAAGATATAATATATATGTACAAGTTGATTTAAGGCACTTGATTAATATATTGCCTTTATAATAAGTACAAATTAATATTTAAAAAAACAATGACATGTTATAAGCCCGTCTGCTGATGGCACTAAGCATGTTTCAAAAAACAAAATTACAATTAGGTAAGTTATTGCCCATGAAACACATTTATACTAGTTATTTGCAGACAATAAAATTATTTGTACGTTAAACACATCTATTTCATCACATTTATTATTTTCACTTTTCATATATGAAATGGGTTACTACGCTTTTATGGCATTTGCATTATACGATTAACTCATTAAATGCTTATTTGTATTAGCATGATTTGTACGAATTAATTTACATGAAATATGAACAAAAGCAGTACCTATTGTTGCAGTGGAGTTTATAAACATTTTGTAATTCTCTGAAATATAACAGAAAAAAAAACGACCCAAATAACTTTGTATAATAAAAACGATTGTAAACTTTATTTTTAGGACAGTAATGATTATAATTCTGTGCAGTTTGTTTTACGTGTGACGGTGTAATGCGAGACTCAGCCAATAAGAGGATGACATGGTCATATGAGGTAATTCTCTATGCCCTGTAAGTTTAATATATTTATAGATTTTATGGTTATTTCCAAGTGTTAACACATGTTACGAACGAATGAGTAAACATCTCAAATTATTCGTACTTAACTATGTATGTGGGAGACCAAGAAAATTAAGTACTTATTTTATGAATTAATCATGGACGGAGTGTTAACAACTTCGATTATATTTTAAATTGATGCTTCTAAATGATATTCAGGTGAAGTTTTCGATATAAATTACGATACTCCTTCAAAAATAAAATAGATATTTATCCAATAAACTCTTTGCTAGAAAAAAAAATTTGTATCCGTGATTTCCAAATTATAAAAGCACCTAATTACTGCAAAACGCTAAAAAAAACAACTAATTAGCTTTTTAATCTAATTTCTTACAAACGACGTAATTTAAAAGAAAATATTTATCTCCACAGCTAACTATCGCGATAATATACTTTTCACCTACCGCATTAATCTCAATATCAGATCTCTATAAAATCTTGTAAAAATATTTTCTCAACATTATAGTCGAGATTATAATAAAATATTATTTAGAATTATAACATTTTTCTATTGCACTAAGCGTGATTTGTTATTGTTATAATATTGCTTTAATAACACTTTAAGCTCTATACATAACAATTCACAAATGTTATGAATAATAATTGCCCTTGTTACATAACATATTAGACATTTATAGTTTGGTAATCTTTGAGATTATTTCCATGTGAATTTTTCACTGAATAAAATTAACAGTTCCAGATCTGTGATATTATATGAGATAAGATGAAATCTAGAGATTCCCCAAGAGATTGTAACGAAGGCACTTATATAGATAATAATGTTGTCAAACCTAACGTACATACTACAAGTAATAATTTGTATATTACCACTAATATTCTTACACAAATAATATTTGAAACTGAAGATGATAAATGTATAAAAATTAACATTTAGAAAAGTTAACAATAATTTAATCTCTTCTAACTTAGCTAGTAATTAGCATTATAACAATTTCTATAGAACCAAAAAGGTTAGAACATTGTACATTTAATTAAGGCACATAGGATGTACAAATATCCAAAGTTATCTATAAATATTAAGAACTAAAAGTAAAATACAATGCTATAAATATTATTTCAGTTAGAATGATAATTCTTACACTCATCGAACAACGCACATGATTTTAAATAGGAAGACATGTATGATTTACGAGTTCACCAAGAAAAAATGTCAAAATTACTAAAAATCTTTGGTTTTATAGTCATGAAATACTATTGCCAGAGAGTGATGTATCGATGAGTGTAGGTATACAACTTCTACTAGACTATATTCCAAAGTCAGTCCAATTATCGATGAAAAGCAATTTTTAAATATTTTTTAGCATCGTAGGTACTTACTTTGACCTCTTGCATGACGCCATCTTGTTCCATGAGCGCCACAATCATCCATGTAGTGCCGCGAATAATCAAAATACGACTAAAACCTTTCGTACGTTTTGTACGTTCATAAATGTATACTTTTAAACAAAAATCTAAATGAAAAATCTTGACATTGAGTGGTTTTGCCTTTAATCCGATCCAAATCCGAATAATTATTGACAATCTTCACTGAAAATGAGATTTAAGAATAACAGAATGAAATTGGATGACAGAAGTCGGATGTAGTACGAAAATACTGTCGAACTAGTTCTACGACTCCAGACCATGTTTTAACAAGTCCGGGTCGGATTAGGATCGGTCTTAATTGTTGCAAAACCGCTCTTAACATAACAAGGTTTAATTCATACAACAGTAAAGCTAAAACTGAAACTGTTTTCAGGGATATGAAAGGCGTGTAATGTTAGATAGTGGCGTCAAAGTATTGTTATGATCTACCAAGTACTGTTGCATAAATTAAGCTCACGTTAAAAGTCAAATTCATACTTTTGTACAGAGACGGCGCTAAAAGTGCTGCTCAGTATAAATATAACTTTAAAAATACAACGTTTAAGAATAATAAATATCTATTATTAGATACTGACTATTAAACAGTAGAAAGTACACATTTAACGCCGTAAAATGTGGGGGAACCTAACAACACTCGTGCTTCAACAACAACACGATCAAGCGACAACAGAAGTACAAAAAAATACAATAGTATAGTAAATATAGTCGATGGCGTGTGCCATTTCATTAAAAAAATTATATAAAAATGTTAATAAAGTTCATCATGTTATAAACATAACAGGCATATAAATGTTAATAGTTAGACTATTATAATACATAGTATAATGTTAAACGTGAAAGGCCCAACAGCTATAGCTACATGGTGGTCGATGTTCCGATGAGTATGTTACGCGGCGACATAGTGGGCCGTCGTGTGGCGGCCGGCCGCGACTCCTGTTAGTTCCTCGGCGCCGTTAGCACTCACCTAGCCGGGTTAACGAGAAGAGAGAAAAACAGAATGTTAGTATCGATCAAAATGTCATGGTCCGACTACACGAGTACCCTCAATCGCGAGTTCGCACGCTTACAACTCGAACGAGCTAGCGCTTTTTATCGTCAAATGAAGCGATTCAGTGAACGATGTTATTTGAGAAGTGAACGATAGAAATGAACGTAAACATTGTTAAAGCTCCAGAAAAAGCATTTTGAAAACTCGGATGAAACTTAATACAGATATTTTTTTCAAATCGCTAAATCGCTGAATTCGGCTATGAAAAGGAACCAGTGCGCTCGAGTTGTTACGCTTGCGTTGCGCTGCGACCGCTGCCGGGGCCGATTTTAGTCATCGCGGTTTAGATATACTTGGACAGAATGTCATAATAACTTGTTAAGCGGCGCTTCGATTTACAAGTGACATGGCACTAAGACATTCGGGTACCGGCAACATGCAGCGAGCGAACAGAAGCGATAAACGGTGACCTCGGATTGATATCACTGGTGTATTACTGGATTTCTCATAAAAGTAGAAATTTAAAAAAATACTAAGGGGAGGCTATCAGGCATTCGCGCCGCGACATTATGTTCTGTTTTTGGCCCAGTTAATAAACTATACGGGTACTTCATTAGTTTACGCAGTTAATGGTTGAAAAATGTTAAGTCAATTTAGTATGTAAATGATAAATCTACAAATATAGGATTAAATGCCCAATAGTTCCCAACGAGCAGTGCTTGAAACACACTGGGGTTGAACCCCGCGTGGATGTAACGAACATTGCTCCAACAAACAAGCATAATAAATTTAATCACTTATGTATAACCATAGCACCCAGATGCAAGTATGTAAGTTATTCAACACATCGCTGCAAGATCTCCAAATAAACTGTATACTGCGGCATTCTCATAAAAAGTTGTTAATTAGTTTGTGATAACATAACAATGTCATTACATATTTGCATGTTAGTGACTCATATAATATAAATACATAGTTACAGATAATCTGCAAGTTGTGACAATAGCAGTTATGATAGTGCACTTAATAATTATTAAGTATTATGTAAACAAACGGGAACTTGGCCTTGTGGAGTTGCATGTTAGTTGTGTGAGGCTACAATTGACCAAATGTCTGCACGTCATCAACTTTATTGACATATAAATACTTTGTAACATAAAAAACATTGACTAGTAACTCTACCGCGGTCCTACCGACGAATCATGAAAGAAAACTCTTAATTAAAATTTCAGACAATTTATTGCGTGTATATTTTCAGAAAATGCATTTATTTACAATCAACAACGGAAACAATACTTCACAAAACATATTGCTTATTATTCATTTTATAAAATTACGAATAGTATTTCGACTTAAAATCATTTCATATAAAAGAAGCGTGAAAATACGTAGTCGACAGAATGGATGTCGACATCTTAAATCCACAAGGACACAAGTGCAAATTATCTTAATAATAAACCACTTTCAAATAAGAAAGTAAAAATAATACCTAAGGCAAAAATAAAAACAATTAGCTTAAAAATTTCATATAAAAATCTTATATTGACTAAAAGAAAGTTGTGATGATTATGAAAAATATCAAGTCAAAGGAGGGGCATTGTGTTTAATACTGGATTGATGGCACAAATTCTGAGAATGCTCTTTCCTTTGACTAATACTGGGCGTGACTCAGGAAAGAAGGACCTCACAACCGATTTATAGCACCTCCATGGATATTTTTTTTTTTAATTTTGAATACTATGATCTGAGCCAACTGTAAATAATTCCAAATTGCCTAATATTTTGACAATGAAACATCTATATCCTTCTTTCCTCAAATATATAATATATTCCTGAAAACATTACTACCGTCCGAAGACATGTTGTGATTTCAATAATAGCAATAATATAATTGAATACAATGGCAGAATAAATGAATTACGTTATTGCTGATACGTGCAATAATCTCTAATAATGCCTCGCATCACAACATGTAACAGATCTAAATATCTATAAAAAGAAATATAAAAATCACAGTTTTCAAATTATGCAGTGTCACATCAGATCCGGTATGAAGAGTGATATAACATCTTATCCTCATACAAACTATTCGAGAACATAACTAATAAGTACACGACATAATAAATAAATATAGTGACACAGAGAGACAGTAAAGCAAAGGCACTCACGCATAAGCAGAGACGAATAAGATTGCTTAGAAATTTACACTAAATTATAAGAAAATACTGAAATTACATTGCGTACTACTGAGAATCAATATAGAAATGCAACTTTCAGAACTGAATTATGCACATCGAATAAAAAAATAATACAAGCAAACGTATTCATCTAGCAGTATGCGCATTTGCTCGCGCTTCTCACCTTGTGAACAAAATGGCGGCGTGAGAGCGTTTTGGCGGGAATTAAGGCGCCGGTAAGGCCGTGCGCTGGTAAGGGTGCTCTCTGACCTGCGCGAGCCGTCCCGCCCTCCTCACCACACCTAGCGGCATACACACATTTAACATCTGCGTTGTAGCTCGACAATTAGAAGCTTCTGGCACCGAACAGGTGCACCCAGACCTCTGCTACATCATTACGGAAAATCGAATTTGGAATACAAATAGATTTAAAGCTGATAGACTATATAAAAATGGGCATAGACGCTTTATATCTAAATGCTGTAAAGAAATTCAATCTCATTTATAAATAAAATAATATTATTATTCTCGTTTTCTTAATGAAACGAACGCAAATACCTAGATATCACTGCCAAATAACAGACGTCATTGTCGTAGTGGTAGAACTTAGATAAAACTTTAATATTTATTAAACTTTTTATTTGGCAGTAACACTAACTTCTACTATTATGCTTAGTCCTATAGAATACTCTATAAACTATTTTATTACTTTGGAAAATATAACAAAATAAAACATTGAAGCGAACGGGTATTCTTAAGCCCGGTCAAGGTACAAGTAATGGCTGGCTTCGATAATTTCATATTCATTTAAAATTGACTACAGAGTTAACTGCGACATAATAAATCTAAACAATAATATACGGGTGTATAATATTTTCATAAAGCTCACTCTTTTCTAAACTAACTAGAAATCTTTTAAAGATAATAATTATAATGCTTAGCCTATGGTATGTTTATAAATATAATAATATGGCTAATAAATTAATAAGTTACGATATCGAAATTATAACAATAACATTAAGCGCGGAATGAGCTGATGTTGTTGTTATACAAACAATATAAACATTTAAAAAAACCGCCTAGAATGTTCCATATTTGTTCGTTATGTGTATGTATCGCGTAATTAATTTTGTCAGTTATGTTAAAAATAGTTAAAAATGTAAATGTTTTTCGTAAATCAATTGGTACTTGGTCCCTTTTGCTTGTAATTGCTGAATTATTTATTTAATTAATTACGTCATTTAGAAATACTATAGTTAATACGAAGAAAAAAATCATTTGTTATTCACAAAAAAATCAAATGGAAATACAAGAGAAAACCACATGCAACGGTGGAGTTCAAAATGACTACAGTAATTGGAAGTGTGATCAAATTTAGTCGAAAACTCAATGAAGTTTGCATCTACAGTAACAAAATGTTAATAAATTTATTAGTTGTGTTACAAGCAAGGGTTATCACGAGAATGATAAACAATGGTTCTATTTGTATCTATCATCATTCAAGTGAAGGATATCATTGCTGATACATATATAAATATATGTATAAAATTATATATAAAACTCTATGTCTTTGTATACTAAATATAGGTAACTTAAATAGAGTTCCATTGGCAGTTTTGATTCAACTATAATAATATCTAATTAAAAAAAAACAATTAATAAACTGCCATCAACCCTAACAACTGTAATAAAACAAAAAAATCTTTAATAAATATCTTGGTATTAATAATAATCTGAATAAATAATAAAATTATTAATATAATAAATAATATCTTTGATTGTGACGTAAAACAAAAATTATAATTTGTGTGCTACTGTACAAAACAGCAATGTTCGTAAATATCAAAGAGGACAACATGGTAGGTACAAAAATGAGTCGCTTAGCTAAAAGTACTTAAAACAATAAAATCTTAGTCTAAAAATTGATCATGGCGTATTATTATGACTGTAAGGACGTCCTGTGCGGGAGGCGTGTTTAGAAGAAAGATTATAAAGGACGGCTATAATGATGCGGAGTGCGATACGGTGCGTGGACTCTCCCGTATCTTATTGTGGGCTGATGCGATTGCGGCCAATGTCAAAAGCCAGCTAGCAGATATCTCGACGCTGCAAACCCCATTAAAATATATCACTCACACAGTTCAACATAAGCTCGACACCATATTAGAATAGTGTGCATTAGTTGGTTAGTGATGTCACGTGTAGTCAAGAGCCCGCTCTTTTTTTTTTAATAAATAATTACTCGATATTTAATTTGAAAAATACGTCAAAATTTTAAATATTATTTACAAATCGTACTATAAATAGTTCAATCCTTTATCTTAAATTTCTCGTCCTTATCTCATGGGTGAAACCGTTTCATGAGATACAGCCTGGTGACGGACAGTGGTTTGTACATTTGGGTACAGAACCCTAAAAATAACAAACAATAGACGTTGCTTTTGAACAGATACACTGCTGCTAGTATTATGGGATCTTAGTAGTCTAGCTTTTATATTATTTGGCACAATGTTAATCGATAAATGGATAAATAAGCATTCTTGTATATCTCTGTTTTGCTAATATCCTACATCAAAACTGTTTACCTAACCTATATTTACGTACTAGATTGAACTTCGACGGGTAAAATAATACCTATTTCTTTTTTGCTCTGGTTTAAAGGCGTTAATTAAATTCTTATAAAGCAGTATGAAATACGGGGTGTATTAATAACTTTAAGAGATGCCTAGCTAATTTTATGAATTCAAAAAGGCCTTGCAAAAGCATTTTATAAGCTTATACAAATAGTAGTACTATTATTACGATTTTGTCTGATACTGTCGGCTTCAATACGAATACGTTCGGTCAGTTACAAACATGCGGTTATATTATTGTTTTAAATATAATTCAAACTTCTCATCTAATTTGATCTCCTTTATACGTCGTATGGATTTAAAGTTCGTTGATTAAAACCCTTTACCGTATGTGTGACGTTAGTTGTTTACGATGTTTGATAACTTTTATTTATTTTTTTGCTGACGGTACCTAAAGTACCTACCTGATTGTGATTTGTATGTACCGAATAAGCAATGCCGCAAAGGCACGATCTAAAAAGATGGCGGACTACACACTATGCTAGCGGCTTAGCTGCCGGTATGCCGTCAAAAAGCCCGGATAGCAGTCGAGTCACCCGCGCTGGCCTTGTCGAGGAGACTAGCCACATCGAGTGCAAACAAGTGCCGGTGGCATACCCGCTCGGTAAAAACCCGTCGGCATAGTGTGCATAAGTAACGAGTTATCAAACATCGTGATGTGAAATCAACGGGCGAATAACCCACCCGTATGGTCGGCGGCCGCGTACTCGGTGGTGAGCAGTGGGTTGGCGGCGGCGGTGAGGGCCGCGTAGTTGGCGTAGTCGTAGGGCGAGGCGTAGATGAGCTGGTGCTGGGGCTCGCCGGGTGACAGCAGGCCGGCCGCGGCCGAGCCGGAGCCGTTGAGCAGGCCGGAGCCGGCGCCGGGCGCGGCCGACATGCGCGGCGACAAGATGAGCGGCGCGCCCAGCGGCGCCGACGTGCGTAGCGTCACGCCCCCCACGCCGCCCGGCGCCAGCAGCCGCTGCGTCTCCGCCGCCGCTGCCGCCACGCGTCGCCACTCCTCGTCCGCTGCGGGGTCGTCTTCATTGTATTAATGCTAAGTTAGGTCAGCTTCCGACAACGCCCACTGCCATCGACAGTGCACGGACATATGCATCTCCGTAGGCTGAACAACGTAGTCATTATTGGGGCTGAGCTCCGTAAATAATTAATAATGGAAAGTGCCGAGTTAAGTCGGATTTGGATAACCCCCACTTTGCCATCTAAGTGCTAGGCTAAGTGCTAAATGGTTCTCCGTGTGGTGATAAAGTAAGAATACGGAGTAGTTCACTCACTTAGTCGGCTCTTAAGACACCCACTGAATAGATAAGTGTGGTGATCGTATTTTAAATCTGTTACCACATTTGAAACTAGAAACAAACCGTAAACTAAACTACATAGTTTAGAAGGCTAATCAGAGCCCTATGTTCAGTAGTAGACTGTTAAAAAGTGTATAACGATATGATACTAATAAAGAAATCTCAGAAGAAAATGTAATCATATTAAAAGGTTTAATTACAACTTTCAACAACAGTAGATCTAACTACATATTGTGGACTTGATACTATACTAACAGATAATTTAATATAATATTTCCAAAGACAAACATACAAATTATTTACAACCTAAATAAAAATATCATAAATGAGAAAGATGTACTTTTTAAGCAACTTGATATTATCTACAATGTTAAATAGTTTTGTATCAATAAAATATAATATGAATTATATTTACTTAAACATCCCATTCTATTTTATATCCCATCATGAAAATAAAACAGAAAGCAGTGCAAAATTCCCATCCTTGGGAGCTCCCAATAGCGATAACTTCTCCCATATCAAACAAAAAAAATGGAAGAAAAAATAATTGTTAGTAACCCTAACGAATAGAGGCGAAATGTGTTTTTGAACAGAACATAAATTTATCAACATATTAATACGTCAAGCAAAAATTTTGTTCCCCTTTCTACGAAAATTATGAGAATGGAGGAGTATGAAATTTGGCACAGTTACAGTGTATTTGAAGTAGAAGTGCAGAAAACTAAAAAAATATGGTCGAATTTCGAGCACTGAGCGACCACCAGTTTGACATAGAAATAGGTAAGAACACAGTTTTACAATTTCTAAATAAATGTTCACGACTAATACTCATTTCGCCAAACGTAACGAATTTTGTATGGCTGAAACAATTTCCGCGGCCCTTAATGAACGATAAGAGATCTTGGCGCGGTGAAATCATCATGTTAATAGTTAACAACCGTTTCATGCCACAAATCAATTAAGTTAGTCATCTTAGCAGTCGCTGCGATGACTCAGTTCCGCAAACAAAAGACACAAGTTTATGCTCACTTCAACAATAGGAAATGAAAACAGAACGGCATATATGTACATTGTACAATTGACAAAAACAATCCCAGCGTAAAATAATCCCACGGTTATTATGTAATTTTTCATGCAAAATGTGACCCAAAACATTCTTTTTTTCAATCATAAAACAATCACAACTACTTGTTTTCAATAATCAAATACCTCTTCGCTGAAGTTCCGTTGATATTGTGATACACGAAATTCAAAACAATATAAGAATCTTCGTCTTTAGTGAAACTCACGCAAGAAACCTTAAAGCCAATATTTGATGTAATTTTAGTTAGTACAACTGTTTGGAAACATCTGTGTACTTTATGAATGGTTCTTTCATGAGATCTCTCGCTCTAAACATGAGAGAGAAGTTAAATGACGTCATTTAACTGTTCCAGAGATGTTTCCGAAGGGTTGTCTTAGTGGATAGTATTAGTTACAAAACATGAATGCGACCATACTTATGAGGCACTGACCGTTGACGGGCATAACCGCCTTGGTACTAGAGTCGCGGTATGTGCCGTTTATGATCGCCAACTCCATGAGCTGACGCTTCTTCAGTTCATCTTCACCGTCAGCTTGCTGTAGAAAGAAAAAAATAAGAATTATTATAAAACAACATATAACAAAACTATTAAACTAAAGTAAAGAGATTTTTGACATGGTAATTGCCTTTTAGTATTGCTTAATGCTTTATCTTCAATATAATAAAACAATTCATGTTAATCTTTAACAATAATACTTATTAACCATTGGATTAACAAACCTCAGAATAGCGGTTCCTGTATGAATGATAACATTCGAAAATCTACATATATATCTAATGGTGTTGAAAATATTAAAAAAAATAATTGAAAAAATGCACATTCTGTAGGTCACATGTTTTAAATAAATATAAATTTTCGCCAGATGATGTAGAACCAAATTTATTTACAAACAAACATATGCATAAATGTAATCATTACAGATTTTTAAAAACTAACTGCGCTTACATGTTTATTAGTTATCGCGGTAATAGTAGCCTATGTCCTTCCCGAAGAATCAAAATATCTCCCTAAAAGTTTTCTAAATAAATAGGCAACAATCCAACTCTATCATTCAACAAAGTAGCACAACACTATCAAAGCAATTATTAGGTAGATATCTAGGCAGAAGGTAAGTAGTATACGTTAATTAATAATAATTAAGGCGGACCTTGCAGTGATTCAACATAATGTAAGTGACGTCATGATACGGTAACTGGGTGGCGATGAGCGTAATACTAAAAGATGCGTAATGGGTCTCCAAAAACAAGTACATCAGAGATATCTCGCTATATTTCTGTATTACATCATAAAGACGATCATCTGAGGCAATTAAAAACAGAGGGTATAATCGTTAAATGAGTCAAACCTCGGCAAAATCTTACCCCTACTGAGAATGCATTTACACTTCTCTAGTATAAGATAATTTTGTCAGCTGTTTGTATTTGTCTATAGGTTCATTTAGGCTAACCGTGCTTCTGTATGGCGATCTATCTTAGTATAGTGCACGCATATGTTATAATATATATTTGTTATTGATAGATCAATAATTATACCCAAAAAAGGAACTAAATCATACTTAAAAATTAGTTTATGGTAAGTAAATATCTTTGTAAGCTTTTGAGTTGAATGTAATTGTTAAAACATGTCAATTGTTTTAAAACTACTAGGTACTCAAAATATTGATATCATTATTGCGTTTAGCAGAGATTCATCTATTAATCTTTCGAATGCGGGAACGGGTACTTCCGGTTCCATGCACCGTGCGGCGAAAGTGCAAAATTTTGCAACACGGTGCATGGTGTACGAAAATGATCAAATATTTTAAAAAACAATGCTCGGTGGTTATAAAAGTGATTATTTTTCAAAAGATGGATAACAAGCGTACATGGTTATGCCATATTTTATTACTAAACTAATGTTATCGCTTTATTATTTACTCACAATTGAGCCAAGTATTAATTTACGCACCTATTGTGTTAATAAACATGATTTTAATATTTTATGTGGTTTATTATTCATTTTACTTATTATCCTCATAAAGTTCGATAACTAAGCTATCTACTGATATAAAAAACACTATAACTGCAGTAAAAATTCATTGAGAAACATATTTGTAAAAATCACATTTCGCTGTCGAGATATTCGCCATTTTGTCACTTTACAATCAAACTATTATTTGCGCCAAAAAACAAATTACGTAGTATTTATATGAAGAAATAGTGTTTTTTAGTTAAATAATTTATTTTTTTAGTTAACTAGTGCAAAAGACAGGAACAATACATAAAAAAAACAACCTATTTATCAAGTTATTTAAAAAAAGGACTCGTTTGCTAGACCAGTTTTCATTTATTATTTTTAAGTTCTGAGAATTCTCTAAACTCTATGAAAATGACTGAATGCTAAAGAGAACAAACTGATCGTTCCATTATGTGACACACAAAGTCTATGGTCGATACAAAATAATTTAGTAAAACATAAACAAAGATCAGTTTACGTCTTGTTCATTGTCCGTCACTACTGTGTATGTGTGGGTGTTAATAGTTCCGGGACTTCCCGCTAGGCTGCGTGCAAAAACGAATCAACGGCGATTTACAATTTTAAGTGGCGTGCTATTGGAGAGGCCCATGTCCAGCAGTGGACTGCGATAGGCTGATGATGATGTAGAACAGTAATGGCAGGGGAGCCCTGTGTATGTGTGCGTCTAATTTCGCTCGTCAGGCAAAAAATGAGTGTTTATTTAAATATTTAGCTTTTCTAACACATTTTTGTTGCTATTTTATATTCTATATAAGATTCTCATCGCAATTATATCATTTTATCAATAAAAACATAAGAATAAATGCGTAAAAACCTTCAAATGAGTAAGCCCTTTTCAATAGGTAATAGACTCGGTAACTTTTTGAGTAACACTATTCAAAATTACGCATGATTTATGCCTCAATTCGTATTGATAGTGGTTCCTAAAATAAGTATAATAAGTAAAATATAATAACAAACTACCTTCAAAACCACCTTATCGGCAAAAAATCAGTTTTAAGAGGCACTTGACAGATCGCGTTGCGTCATCGTCAACTTTGAAATTGGAACTCGTTTTTTTTACGGCTCTTGAAGCGCACTTGACAAACGAATGTTTTAAAATGTTGTTCGTATAAAGCAAATGCATAACAAACCTTTCTAGACTTCATTATAATAACTTTAATACCCAAAATTAATTAAAATGCAAGTTAACTGCGGTTATCGCGGATCCGCAATGCCGCACCGACGGGACAATCGCGGATCCGCAATGCCGCACCCCAGAGGTTAAAACTCATATTAAATATTCCAAAAATACTGAATAACATTGAAATGTTACGCATGTTCTACGACAAGTATTGAAGTTCATTCAAAACATAGCTCATAAGACAGTTGCCAACTTTTCTGACATTTTAGTCTGGCAATATATTAGAGAGTTTATTGTCAACAGATAAAAATCACTGTTACTATAACCAGAACCATTACACCCAACAATTGCGTGGCTAGACACTTTTAGATCAGTACGAGAACCAAACGAAAAATCTTTGAGATTTTCAAGTAATGATGTACTTAATTGCTTTTCGTTCCAACAATATATGACGAAAGTAATAATCTGAAAATTGTCTTATTGAAGTAATTGCACAGATAATAAAATCCAATTATATAAGGGCAGTGTCCAGTTAAATCACTATTTATTTTATGTTATTCTTTGTACAAAACCATACTCGATTCAATATTGTGTAAGTGAATCAAGGACGCCGAATTAACGTTGTCAACTCATTCACTTTCGATATCATTTTGAAATGGAATTAATTAAAAACTTTACAATTTTAATTTTAAATTAAGAAATTAGTAGTTATAAATTAATTATTATTTATAATAAACATAAGAATGTCCAAAATAATCATATTGAAAATTATTGTAAATCGCCGAAACCCAACACATACTGATTACATTCATAGCAACTATTTTAATTACATTATCTATCTCTGTTAGCTAATGTCGACCAGACCACCGTAAAATAGATATACGCAACAGGTTGCATGCAACATTGTAACCGCTCTCATTCGTCTTCATCTGCACACGCAACATGTCATTAGAGCTGTTAGACAGCGCAAATAGTCCTAAAATAAATATATTTGATAAAGTTTTAAAAGTATCGTATATAAAAATGTGATTAATAAATTCAATTTAACCTGAATGAGTGCCTTTTATGAGATTTTTCTAATTTACATTAAATAAATAATATACTGTAACTTACAGGTACAAGCAGGCGTTTCACTTCGTCTACAGCCCTGGCCAGCTTGATCTTAGCCCTGTTCTCGGTGTCTTCGACTGTCAACAAGACGTGAAGATCATCAGCCAAGTGTTCCCAATTTGGCTTTCCTCTGTTTGCGTCCTCCTGAAAGTCAATGTAAACGAAGTATTTTAGTAACCTTCTACTAAAACTTGAAACGTTTGCGATTCACTCAGTACAGTAATTAAATTGTGTTGTGTGAAATCAAAAACAAGAATTTATTCTGAGAACACATTTGTTTGAGTAGTCTCCATTGTTTTCTGAGCCGAATATTATTCAGCATTCATTTCAACGTTTCAAAATTACATTTTACAATTACTATGGATAGCTAAAGTATGGCTCGGAATATAAATAGACACGTATTCTCAAGAAACTGGATGAGCGTTATTGGTTTGAACACTTCAGACAAGCCTATATAAATTTAAACGTAACGCCCATATAGGTACGTTTGCTGTTGTTTTAGTATGTCTATTCATAGAAGTCAATTGAACACATATGTATGACTTGTTTTATATTATATCAAACCACAAACGCGTTGATATAAGCTAAAATTTGTAAAGTAGGGAGTACCAGTCTTGGTCTTATTACGCGACCAAGATTTAATATTTCGTCATCAATCAATCATACTTTCGGGGATACAAACTTGAATATACGTATACATTTAGAAATAAATCTAACCTGATATAATTTCCAAATGCAAGCTACGAAGGAAATAGAAATATTAGTAACAGATGTTGTTATACGAAAAATCAAGAAGTGTAAACTGATTAAATTGTCTTAAGACTAAAGTTAGTTAGAAAAAAATTAAAGCATAAAATATTTACATACATTATAAATTACCTTTTTCTTATCCCTCATTGACCCTTTTCCTCTGACCATGATTTTGCAGCCTGTCTCTTGTTCTAGCTGTTTGGCTGTCATACCCCTGGGGCCTAGAATTCTTCCAACAAAGTTGAACTGTAAAAAGAAAAAAAACAGCATTTTTAAACACTTACATCGAGTGCGAATTTTAAATTGAAGTTGTTGAAGTAGAAAATGTTGACACGATCATAAAATTATTTACTGCCTAAAGCCTTAGTGTTTATGCAAAAAGAACTAAGCTAAATATTTGTGTTTGATGACCATTGTTACTCATCATCAACAACCCATAACGTCCCACTGCTGGGCTCGGGTCACCTCTCAGGAGAGGGTTAAGTCCATACGCACCCACGCTGGTTGGAGACTGACTAACTGAACTAACTATTGTTATTAATATACTGAAACTAGTGAAATTAAAGTTGATTTTAATTTGCTGGAGAGTAAGAACAAAAAGTATGTACGGCGATTTACATTGATTTTAATAATAAATCTGAAGTCGATTATTTCTTTCAAAGTCATGCTAAAGTTAATTAAATAAGAATTCTATAGAGCTGCTTTTAACTTCAAAGTAACGATTTAAATTTTAAATAATAAATTCTCAATTTTTTGTGATCATAAATACAAAGAATAAATTAAGTTAACATCGTTTTGTCCAAACACAATATCAGTACCCAAAGTGTTGTCTTAGTTTATTCAAGAGTACTTTAACACGAGCAATGTTTAATTCATAAACCTATTAAATATTTAATTGGCCATTTTTTAAAATAATTTACCTAGTCACCGTGGGAGAGCCGCGCTTCGGCATAAATGGGCCGGCTCGACCGGAGTGATACCACGGCCTCACAGAAAACCGGTGTGAAATAGCGCTTGCGCTGTGTTTCACCGAGTGAGTGAGGATACCGGAGGCCCATACCCCAACCCCTCCCCCATTCCCTCCCCCCATCCCCCAAAGGTCGGCAACGCACTTGTGACGCTTTTGGTGTTGCAGGTGTCCATGGGCGGCGGTAATCGCTTACCATCAGGTGATGCGTCTGCTCGTTTGCCTCCAATTCAATAAAAAAAAAAAAAAAAAAACCTAAAATTTTAAGATCACAAATGACGGTTACATGTTAAGATTTAGTACAAGTCGTGTCACTACATCACATAATATTAGCTCTTGGATTAATTACTCGCTTCGTTACACATAACCTTATTACATATGTATATGTGTAAGCGCACGTAATATATACAGCTTAACCTCAATACAGCATCAAAGTATCGGTCAGCTCAACATAATAATATATTGAACTGTGAACCAGTATCATTCTACCGTCCACGAGTAAAGCTATGAAATGGACTACGCTGGCTCGATGCCAAACACTGAGGTTCACATCAACGCTTTTTCTTTTCCAATGGGATATCTCAAGCCGTCAAACATTATCTCGAAATACATAATAAATAAACGTAGTAAATAAAAATACAGGTTAAGAATCCGTCACATGTCTCACGGTAAATTGTTTAGCGTGACAGCATGCAAATTGCTCGAATATGTTATTAGATGCCACTGAAAAGTTAAATAATAGGTAAGAAACTTATATTCTTTGAACGGAGTTGAGTGGCCAGACCGAATGGATTACTTCTGAAGTCATAGATCTGAACGGACACTCTGTAAATTCTTTTATTATGACAATACATTCATTAGAATGACATGTTAACATGTATTTCAATAAGAAATATGAGATGCGGAAATAGGCATTAAGAACGGGCTGGGGTACACCAGAATTCACTATTCGTCGCGGTCCGGCGATTGCGTCGGCGGCGAACGACAAATTGTTAATAACTCAAAGTAGATACAGAGACTGAAATTTTGAATGCCAGTAAATTATTTGATTGGTACTAGATAATACATTAAATTCAAGTTATTGTATTAAAGTTGCAAACATAAAACGGCATTTGGGTATGTATATATGTAAACCTATTTGTTACATTCTATACTAGAAATGAAAAAAAATATTATTTTCGAATTCCTATAACTATTATTAAATGTTTTCGCCTTCAGACCATTTCATCAGCAGCATCCAATAGAGCACTGGTTGACATAGATTCTCCTTAGAAATGTGGTTTTGGAAGAATTTACAAAAGCTTAAATATGCTTTCCGCGATAGAAGTGCCCTTCTAGCTTTTAAGTAAGTGTGGTTTCCCACTAACATAAAATGCTGTAATCTCTATGATGATCGTAATTCTGTAGAGAGGAGGGCTTAGGTATCCCGATGCTATTTAGTGGTTTGCCACAAACAACTTGTTCAAGAGAATTTCCTTAACATGACAAGCATTATATTGTTTCGTTTCCTCGATATTCTTGACAACACAGACATCATAAAATATAATGTTTATAGGGTGCAACACACGTTCGTTGTGATGTGGGTTACCCATAAATTTTAATTAGGTTGTCAATGACACTTTTGGAACTGATGGCTGTGCTAGTTTGATGTCATTTACCTCATTCTTTGTATTATGTATTATACTAGACGTACCGAGGGCCATTATTAATCATGAAAATTAGATCTAATTACCTCGGTAGTGAGTAAAGACTTAGGTAGTCCAAATTAATGTCTAACAAACTGTCGTGGTAGACAGAGTAGACAGATGTCTTATAATGTGACGAATACGAAAGTGTCTGGTAACATTTTCATGTTGAAAACATGACAATGTTGAATAGAGGTGGTTGATCGCCGAGCGTGTGGTCGAGCCACATCGAAATAGCGTTGGCGACTTGGCGACACGCCCATGTTTACTATACCTATTGCATTTTTTCACTGTTAGTGATATTTTTATGAAGAAAGTAACTATTTTATTTTTCACGTAGTAAAAATATCTTCTCACACCCAGATACACAAACGAGATATTTTTACGAAAATTATTTAAACTTTATTGTGTGATAATAATAAACGATATCTGGATTTTAATAAACACACAATATTTTCTTTGAAAATTATTCAGCTAGAAGGAATCAGCTAGTACAACAGTGTATCCAAAACTATTGGAAACATAACAGTGCCGCAGGCGCATCTAATCTAATGGATTAACCAAGTGCATTCCTGAACGTGGCGCATGCGCACTTACATTTAAACACATAAAGTCATAGCAGAAAATTACTTACCATTTAGTTATCTGTATAAATATCAACTGTTATCGTGAGCTAATGCAAATAATTAGGTCTGTGACTTTTTGTAAACTGTACACATTACCTATAACCTGGAGTTGACATTCGTTGTACTAAACAATCAAATGTTGTTCTGTATTTATATGTAATTATTTTTCACGGGCCGTTTTGGTTAATTCAAATGCTAAATCCGCCTGTGGGCAGCTATTTTATTCAAGTTCAAGTCAATATAGTGAGCACTCATGACAAGCTTCGATTAAATTACCTCCATAAAATTGAACTAAATAGATGTTTGTGACCCAATGGATCCATCCAAGAAACAATAATACCCAGGACTTTGTCTTCCTCCGTTCATAATCTAGCTTTTTAACTCTTTAAAATTTTTGTAACTGGCCGAAGAAAGCATGCAATATATTTATGTTACTTCTATTAAAAAAAGTAGTAAAGTAATACAACTACATCTTTTATTTTTTCTTTTAGTATGATGTACCAACATAAACAAAGCTGTGAACTTAATCCAGCGTAATCTGGATATTGTTTTAATTAAGTAGTGTACGTAAACGGTATATAATAGTATTTATTAAATAGAAATGTGCAAGTTTTCCGTGCGTAATTGGCAGTGGTTTTGCGCCCTAATGATAGCGTTCCGATAATACCGCGAAGTTCGCAAACCACGTGCACTGGGTGGGAACCACTGCCGAGATAAAGACACAGTTAAACTGACAGCGAATATTCATTTTATTATTTTCTGAATATTATATTTCCTCTACAATTTTTATTAATTAATAATATTATTGTGACACCTATTTCTTATGAACTTACCATTCTGTCTTTAAGACATAAAACATACTTTTATAATAATATAGTCCAGAGCCAGTGTATTAGTCACATATATTTAAATTTCTCATAATACTTATTACAATCTATTGCATGTCATTATTAAATATTTTACAGCCGTATGTTGCAGTGCTTCTTTGTTAGTGCAACGCTATTTGCAATATTATTGGTTGTTCTTGTTATGTAATATTGTAATTTTTGGTTCATCCATAAACATGTCATTGTGTGTATGTCGTATGTCCATTATGTTATCCACAGCAGTATAAATTTAATTGTTATTATGATTACATATAATATTTATTTACATAATACATATTTACCCATAATCATCTGTTCTAACAATGTCTGACTAAAATTTTTTCGTCATTACTAATAGTTAGGCTGAAATGCTTGCACGATTTGAATTCTGAAAGGATGAAATTTAAGAACCTTTTTCAGTATTTCATGGATAATAATTTTTAGAAGCCCCAGGACAGGCTCTTTCTCTTGCGTGATGCGGATTATCACGTAAACTGGTCTTGACGAGTTCAATATTCTCATTTGTTCTCGAAGTCCGACTAGGCCCCGGCCGTGGCTTGATTGCTGGTAAACATGTTGCCCTAAATCTGGACATGTTGCGTCTTAGTATTTAACTATTTACAAAATGTTATTTTTTATGTTTTAGGTCAATACAAGTTTGATCTCTTAAATGATGAGTACTTTTTATGTTTCGTAAATTGTATTGTAATATTCCTTCTTTCCGTTCACGCTTGCAAAATGACCGTGGCTTACGATAACAAGCGTATGAATGCCGTTTGATCGTTTTAAAATATTTATTATTATCATTATAACTTTACGTGGTTCACTGTTTCATGCCATTGTTTAGAGTTCCCGTTTTAAGTGCCACTGTTTTGTTCAATTCATATCATCTGTACATCAAACGCTTTATTTATCACTGTGCAATGTGCGTATAATTTAAATAAGATAGTATCTGCAGTAGATTATGAGTTTTTAAAGTTGAAGAAAAATGTAGTCATAGATATTACAGGAAAGAATGCATCAGATGAAACGTTCTGATGATTTTAATGAAACCGTGTTCATGAATACGTTATGAATACATATTATTTAAAGAAAATACGTACAACAATATTATGAATGTTTATAAATATATTTATTAGAATCTTTCCGATGTTTATGTATAAGGGTAATTTGCATTTTATTAAGAACAATTCCAAGAAATATATCCACTGATGATTCAAGTTTAACGTCACACTCATTGAATATATTCATTCATATAATCCAACTCAAAGACAAGCCATTTAACTGTAATGAATTTATAATAGTTGATATAAAAAAAATGGCCGCCAATTCGGCACACTACTGTAGATGTGTAATACATTAAAGTTACATAATAAACTGTTATAAAACCGGTCGTAATTAGCAGAATGCGAAAGGTGCACGAGTAAGTAATGGTTGAACAAAATATATAACTATTAATTAATTTTACAATGATTCATAATCAGAATTTTTGCATTAAATAAGTAACAGGATTGATGCAAAACCTTGAACTGACGATAGCCTGGTCTTATTGGTGGTAAAGGAGACCCGTTCAAGTAAGACATTAAAGGTTAAATTAATAAGTTTTCGTAGAATTTGTATCTGCAAATTGTGTTTTGACGTTTGGCACTCAATTTCACCGTTTGATCGCATGAGGAGTCGGTCGAATCATATTTTATTTTACAATATTCCAATACAGGTGTACTTCTGTCAAGAAGCAAGCGCTAACATCATAGAGAACCTTTATTCGTAGAAAGCAGTCGGCAGAAGTAGTAATCTGAGTCGATACTAGGATAAGGCTAATCCATTGCTTTTACGTACTCTTATACTACCGCCTAAGTTTTGTCCTTTTGTTATTTTTAGACGATGCTTAACCTTTATCATCGCACCGCAAGCAATACCATCAAACGAACTATTTCGTTGTTTGTTTCCTGCAAACATTTAATTATATTTTTTTATTATAAGAACTAAAACACTGACTTACGTTTAAAGTAACATTGATGAAGGTAAGAATTTACATTTAAATAAAAATCCAGAGCCATAATAATAATTAGTCTAAATATCAACTAGTAAGGTTACATCTATGTATTTAATATATTCTTGTATATATAAAATCTGAATGTCGGAAACGGCTCTAACGATTTTTATGAAATTTAGTAGGCAATGGTTTCCAGAGGCGATAAATCGATCTAGTTAGGATTCATTACTAGAAAATAAACTAAAAAAAATCGGTCATCCAGGTAAATGAAAGTAAATACAATAATGCAACTAATTGAAAAATAAAGTTCCACCGAAAACGTCTACTCACTCTTATGTTATTACCATGCATAGCAAAAGCGATAACAATACAATACTGTTTGCTACTGCCGTTACCTTATCACCACGAGGAAAGTAGAGCAAAAAACTATATTGATCTATGAGTACAATGACTTTTTGCATTAGGAAATCGTGACTACCTGTTCAATTAAATATATGTTTATTGCTAGAGAAAATTAAAATGCGGTATTGAGAAACCTATACTGTAAACACCAAACTAGGGTTGATTTTTATTTATTTTTACCTCGACTGCCTCGGTGGCGTAGTGGTACCGTATGCGACTTCTAAGTTTAAGGTCTCGGGTTCGATTCCCGGGTCGGACCAAATGTTTGTATGATCTGCCAATATTTGTTTCGGATTTTTTGTGTTTTCTATTTGTGAGACACTTGCGGACCATCAATGCCTTCGCATTTCGTTGACGTGCACCTTGTTTATATGCGCTTTTGTGATTGCCAACACTCTTCTTCATAAGTCATTGCTGGCCGTGCTGAGGTTCTAACTTGCCTTTGGTTTCAGTAGTTTTTGTGTGAAAGGCAAAAAATATACTCACTTACATACTCACAAACTTTAGCGTTGATAATATTAGTAGGATTTGAAATAACATTAATTAAACTTGCAACTTTAGACCAGTCTAAAAGTATGTGAAGCTAGACACCGTGACCAAGGCTAGTTGGACAAAATTTGTTCAAATCCACCGACTCGTTTAACTTGCGTGGAGCTCACCTGATGATGAGCAGTTCCTGTACCTAACTGTAGTGTTAGTAATAATTTACATATTATCGCGATCACATGTAGACTCATGGTATTTTATAGTATCTACTGAATACATTTTTTAAATCTCGGTCTTAATTTATGTCATACTTACATCAATATAATACCATTATGAGTGTATCTACGATTTCATAGGTAATGTTATTAATTAAAACTAATAAAACAACTTAACATTAAGAATTCAAATTGATGTTTCTTATTTTCTGCAGAACAGTATTTGATAAACAATAAAATAAGTGGAAATATATTTTAGAAGGAACAGCTTTATTTCATTATCGTAGCCAATTATTTAATTTTAGACTTTTGCAATGAAGCATTTAATTACATTTTTTGTAAGTTCATAAACATGCAGTAATATGTTCTTTCCGTTTTGTACCAATGTACGTTCTAGTCTTGGTAAAAATAAAATATATATACGTATGCATGTATATATACACATTTGCATTTTATTTTTGACCAAATACAGACCGAAACCTGTTTGGAACTATCTACATAATATACGTAACATAACAACATGGTATTGTCAATATTTTACACACAGATATAATATATATAAATATTTTTGATTGTGTAATCCTACTTCAAACATGTTTTTCTAAGCATCAATAACCTTGTGTATTTAACATCTCACACTCGATCTTAACTTAATTTCGACTTTACTATATTTTTAAGTAAATAGATTTATTTACTTTGAAATAGCCAAGTTTGAAATATGTACACAGTATGAGTGTTTTAGTTCCGTTCCATTTAAGATAGTGTGTCAAGCAGGTTAGGCACAGCTTTCAATATTACACTCATAGTTCACACCTAACATTATCGTTAAGCAGCAGTGGGCACAGTTATGGACTGTAAGTATGAACGTACATTTTGTATGAAAGCGAATCACGATAATAGGTAGGTAGCGATAATTCAGTAAAAATATTACCGGTAAAGCAACAAAGAAAAACACAATAACAAAACAAGTGAACCATTGACCGCTAGTGATTGCCCATTATTAGTGATGTCAGATGAGTGCAGGTGGGTGTGTACGGGTACCACACTGCAATTGATTGATAGCATAATTCTAACATAATTGTCGTACAACGATTGGTCACGACCAGTGATACCTGGTGCCGCCTCAGGGCGCGACTGTTGTTGCGTCTGAATGTATTTCCAGTAAAGCTTAGGACATATTAACTTATTTCTTTTTACTTCTATCGGCACAATCTAAAGGGGTTAACATTTCTTCCATCTTATTACTAGGTCCTAATTAGAGGAAAAAAATATATTTATAGTTGTGGAAGTATGGAATAATTTCAGAGTTAACATAATATCAATTAAAAATAATAACAATTTGTGTACCGGTAAGAGCATATGCGATTGCTTAATAAAAAATCAGAAAGGCGATCTTCTGTACTGAATAAGTTGTAAAATTAAATTTATAAATTTAATTCCTTAATGTTATATACGAGTAATGTAACTCACGTAAAGTGACAAAATGTTGCTGATAAAATGTAACAGGTTGTATTAAATAATTACGTATAAAATATTGACACTTTTGAACAAAACGATACAAACTAAAGTAGGCTAACTTAAACGTAAAATGTATAAAAAAGACTTTTGATAAACACGAAACTTGACGGTTTTAAGCTCGTAATCCGTGATACTAGGTAATTTATTTAGCTTTAAATTAACGAAACCGTGCAACTTCTGGTCAAAACTTAAACCCAACATTTGAGGATAATCCGACTTGATTCACCTCCTTTAAATTCACTGTCTCATATAAACCTAATATATATTATAAACATTACCTAATAATAATGCACAGTTTGAAATGATGTTCGCAACGTTTGAATATGTTAAAAGCATACATAGGCGACAGTAAAACCTAATTGCAACACTTACTTGTATAAAAGTGCTGTTCTTGTAATTTACACGTTTGTAATTAATCGTTGTTAAGTAACAAAATACTGATCTTTTATACAGCGTATCATCTTACAGTCTACTGTTCACAATAATACCACACTGGCTAGACTAGTTGTTATGGGATGCTGTGTCAATTTTTTCTACACTTGCAGTGCAGTTGTCTTGCGTAGATTGCTCCTTAGTCAGCTCTGACGACAACCGTGGCTTGAATAGGCATGGTGACACTACGTACTTTCATTATTTTCTTTCTTTTCATTGAGCTTATAATAAAGTATCGTAAAATATCCTCAGTTAAAAACTATTACTTTGCAATATACTTTATGAATATCTTTAAAACATACACGTATGTCTATTATTGACATCATATTTATAACCTACTGCTTTATTGACAGGTACACAGCCTTTGTGGATCTATTACACGGTTCGAATTCATTATGCAAATGTATTGTAATATAACATACGTTTCATAAGGTAACATGAAATATCTATCTAAATATATATGTGTAATATTCGTTATTTATTGTATCTACCATACAATAAGTAACTAATATTACACTGTAAAAGCTGTACTTATATAAATTTAAAAGGTTAGCATAAGTATAAACAGGAATGACTTATCTATATTTAGGGGAATAATTTTTCGAGTACAACATCTCGGCTTACTGCCAGAGCAGTCTAGATATACATTAACATCGTTTTAATATATACATAGCTATATTTATGTAAGGAATAGAGGAAACTCACTGAAAGTATGATGTGTTTATAGCGTCCCACTCACATCGTAAAAGTAATCTGAAAGTTTCGGGTCACTGAGGGTGATTACAGACAGATGTTGAGATGAGAAATGTTTTAATACTCGTTCGAAATAATATTGACTAAATTCGATTTTGTTCTTAAAATCATTACTATACCTAATGCATTTTTGCACGACTAATAGGAACCCTGCAAGAATCAAGTCGTAGTTACGTCATGCACAAAGAGTTTTTTTTTGTAATAACCAATAAATAGTGTTACTCACATAACTTAAATATTTAACTACAAAGCACCGAAGTAAGTATTAAGAGATACTTCTAAACTCCATAATATCTCCTCATTTTTGTAAGTCTATTTTATTTTAAATAAGAAGAATAGGCTGTAGAACAATTTTTAAGTTCTAAAATTTTTCTTTTTATTCAGTATCTTATGAAAATATTGTGAAATGTCCTCTCTGTTATTGTCTACCCACGTCTTTAAACCATTAATACAGGAGAAAGTGTACATTTATTATTAATAATAATCATATGAAGCTAATGTATAATAAGTGATACAGAATCTACGACACAAGAGTCTAAAATGTATCATTGATATAAAGGTAAATGAGGAAATAAGTTATTCATGTAACGGGAATTATGGGAATGAATTCCCGTTTTTGTTCTTACAAACAACGTAGAAGACAATATACGTATTAATGATACGAACATTAGACAAAGTCCAGTGCGGGCCACGACCCGTGACCCGTAGTCACCGGAGCGAGACCAATCCGATCAACCTCATTACGAGTACAAGTATACTATTTGAACTGAATAAGGGAAGAACTCGGAAGAAATTAAATATAACAATTTCTAAATTAAACAGTAAAAAAATATTTAATTAACATATCTAAAAGGCAAATGCATAAAACAACTATTAATAATGATTTCATCAATGGAGCAAATTGATTAATTTAGGCAGGATGACTGGGTACTCAGGTTTTCATCGCAGTTAATTTTTCCACACAAATTACTTTTTAATTTGGCATATTAAATGTGAAAAAATGAATCCAATTGAGGTTGGCAACATTATCAATTAAGTTACATGTTAAATATAATGAATCTGGTATATACTTAGTTTTAATGTAGCGTAATGTTCTTTTTTACTCTAACCTTAATTGGTCTCAGAATTGTTTTTATAACTTATAGTAGCAGTGCGGTTATTTTTAACTCAGCTGCATTTATAGACACGTCCATTCACAATGGAAAACAGTCATTCATTAAACATGTTCAACTGTCATGGTGCATTTCAAATTGAATTTATCTTTGTGGTTTCTTGAAAAAAGTATTTGACAGGGACATTTGTAACGATCTCGGAATTTCACACTTTAGCTTTTAAGTGTGTTTTCGATAGATGAAAAGAGTGTGTTAAAACCTTTTATTGATCATGGTGTGATTTTTTAAAATGAATTATACCCACAATATACTAGAAACATAACTATATGGTTCTTTCATTTTCGCTTTGGCTGCAGACCTGTGGTTTTTAAATTTTACAGTACACGCCCGAAATATTATTTAAGAACTTTTTAAATGGCAAAATGTCACGATAAATAGTTGAGTCAGATGTGTATTAATAGGTACTGGTCATTATTATCCGAGTTAGAATTGCATAAAATTACTTTCTCAGTAAAACTTTTTTTAAGTTCTAAAACTATACGTACATATATTTACTTTAGTTTTACCAATATCGTTCCTTTCAGTTTGTTATGACTTATGACGTAAACCTATTTTAAATATATTTATGATTAACTTATTGTTCCATCGAAATAAGATTGTGCAAGCAAATATTAGGAAGTGGTAGCATTAGTCATAACAATTATAATAATTCATACACAACTGTTTTATCGTACGCATGTTCTACGATAAAAGGTAAGATAACTCTTGCACATTAACCACGCATGCCATTCCAATGTAGTCACTGGCTTCTTAATTATAAACAACAACAAGAAACGCGTTCTAACGATAAAAGATAATCTATATATTTAGAAATAGAGACAAAGGTGTCTTTTACAACTAGTGTCAAAGGCGACTAAGCAGTAACCTTATTTGACTACCTACGGCCAACCCAGTCAACCTCGTTAAACATACACCACTCCTTGTAATCAAACGACGAAATAATACAGCAAAGATACCTTAAACATAGAAATGAATTGTTTGTTGTGTGGAAATATAGATACAAGACATTATATATATTTATAATAACACACATACATAATAAAGTTAAAAATATCGTTTGTTTATTTAAACGCGCCAATTTGTTGAAATTCCAGTCGTACTCACAAAACATTTTTCTGTAGTAGCCAGATTTTTTTTCTAATACTTTTTAATAAAAGCTTCTTAGCTGTTATATCTGTATACGCTCATAACTATCAGTGCCATTATAAATAAAACATTTCCTAAAAAAAAATCGGATAAGGATATCTTCGTTTCGTTAATATCATAATCCATATGAATAAAACTAATGTCATTATCTAAAAAAAATGTATAAATCATCTTTATTATCAATCATTAATCAATGATTTATTTCGTATTATATGTGCGTGAATGCGAAGAGCACATTTGTATAAAATAAGAGTTCAATGAGTTCTTTCTTCATTTGGTAAGATTTACACGTTTTAAAAATAAATGAAACAGATATTAACCTTACACATACATACGTATCATAAATACACGTTTTATAAATATAAATATACGTTACAGCTTTGCATGTTGCATTAAATACTAAATATAGTTTGTTACAGAAAAACAGACATTTAGGTGATCTGGAGTGGTTACAAAGTCTGAGAACAAACTACATCTGCTGATACTAAAACAAAACTAAATTGTTTATTCTTTATGTACGACCGAAGTTTCTAATGTTTTTGTGAGAAAAGAGAAATTATGAATATAGCCAGAATAAAACAAATCTGAAAAGCTGTTAAATAAAGGTATTTTATTACTTGCGTTAATATTCCAACCAAAATTATTTAAAACATAAAAGTTTGAATATGAATATTGATAGACAAATATAAATATCCTTATTCCAATTCTGTTTAAACATAAACAAATGTTTCGACGGTGCAGTTGTTTAATCTTTTGAAACACATTCGCTAGCTTTTACTGATGTGTTTCCTCTCGCGAATGTTAAAGTACACACTGCTTCTGTCAGACATGTTTTTACTAAAACGCAGGCAAATACAATCCTGTTTAATGTTTATACCTAATAGAACATTGTAGCTGTATCTTACGATCGGTATGATATCACACCGATATCATTTACGCAAGTCTGCAGTTATACCCGAGTATTACCAAGCTAATTTAATTAATAACCAATAATTATTTATAGTTGTGAGATAATACGTTACAAACGATTACAAAGGCCAACAGTCTATATAAATGATACATACTTAGTATAGATTATTTAACTTTTTACAACATGGAATGTGTTCTGGGTTGCTATTTACGAAGATTTTTCTTCACACAAACGATTGAAACGGAATGAATAGCTTAAATTGTATTTATGGAGATACTGGACTTTACTACCGAAACCGATGGGACGCATCCAAATACGTCAGTGTCATTGGCCTTTGAAACGAACATTGTTAAAACTCTATTCAATCGAATTTAACATTATCTATCAAATGGAGACAACAAAGATACGCTTACATGGAGACAAGTTTATGTGCAAACAAATACGAGTATCTATGCAGTACATATACTTGGCAGCTTAGGTATTCTAAGCGAGTTTAAAACACACGGGTTGTTAGAATCTTAATGATCGCAAGGCTTTCTTCAATACGAAAGTAACCAACGTATCAAATAGTAAAAACAACGTATTGAAAAATCTTTGAATTAACTTGGAATCAAACATACAGATGTCGAAGCTGTCTCTACATCTAAGATAGTCCATTAAGATGCGTATCAGATAGGTACTTATACTGAGTATATACTCTTGGGAAGCAAAAAGCTGAAGTAACGGAGTCCACCGATATGGCAGGATTTAATAACTCTCCGGCCTTTAAATGGCAAGACGCAGATGCCGGCGATACGCTGTACTGATGTCGATATTCTCTCCTACCGTACCACTTTGTCATATCTTAATGTGGAGGTAGCTAAAAAATATAACTGGATGAAAGTATCTACTACGAAAGAAAAAACTTTATGTCGATAACCTACTGCTATACTCTTAAATTCTTTGCAGTGGTATGAAAGTTAACCTGATATTTCGTATTAATGCCCAAAATTATTGTCTCTATTTTGTAGGAAGCTGAATCAAAAATTTGTTGCAGCACCTTAAGTTAATCAACTACTCGATAAATTAAACAAAATTTAAAACAAATAACGGATTGTCATAAATAAAAAAGTGTGTAGTTCGATAAACTATTCTGCTAAAATTTGTATATCCAAAATTTCTATCAAGAATTTTACAACAGCAGTTAATATTCTACATTGTGTCAAAAAAAAAAACAGACGATCAAAGCACTGTTGTCGCTTTAATAAGACAACCATAAGAAACAACAGTAATAAATCTTGTGATAAATGGACAAAACTAAATTGAATAATAAATTTGCTATGATTCAAAGTCGATGTAACTTGATCACTATTCTGAATATTAAAGTTTATCAAAACAAATTCATATTAAATTGGTCTTTAAAGTTCAAGTATTTTATCGATATCGCTAACAACACTTAGTGAACCTGTAGGACGAGAATAAGACTCGAGCTCCATGCAGTATGATGAAGCACCTTCATGCGTTTTGTATGTGCTCAGCATATTATTTGCAACATCGACAATGCGGAATAGATCATGTTCTGAATTGAACGTATCTAGATTTCTTACGATTAGGTACTCAGAAACAAATTAATTAATTGCTTTCTAAATACATTTAATGTTATGGAACATTTCAAAGATACTAATAACCATTTATTTATTTAAAAAATGTATAATTTAACTTAGTCGTTACAGAGGAAATGGCGCGAAATCAAAGCCTGAAGCTAATACGTGTCCAAAGAGTCATAAAATGTCTAAAGTAAACTTAACAAGTTAAAAAGTCATAATAAAGTTAAAATACACAATTAAAATGTCTATAAATTTGAAAAACAATATCAACTTTCAAAGAATTAAGGTTTTACAATTTGTTTTAACTATAAACATATACGATACAGATGTAAAAGTAAAACATTTTAAGACATTAGTCACACCGGCGAATGTTCCAAAACTATTGTTTCGACAATGTGTTCGGCGTACGATTCACACACTGCTTACTCTATTTCCAGAATAGTTTACTTTACGGCTCAGTTTTTGTGAGCGAATAAAACATTGATGGTACGATTTGACGGTTTCCAAGAGTAAAAGCAATATTTTAGTAAATTTCAAATAACGCTAATTCGTCGAAGCTATAAAATCTTTCTAGATGCATCTAAATACTGTAGATTTGTTTCTATGAGCTCAATCATGTGACATTTATATGCATCGTTAGAGGTTTTCGTCATTATTCTGTGTACGTGACCGACGGCGTCGTCTCAGTACTGTTCTTTTGATGGCCTATCAATATCATTCACTGTTTAATTTATCCTAAGATTTACGTTCACATTGTTAAATTCCACACAATTACTCAAGACGGTATGAGAACTGATCATCAGTTTCAAATATAAATATTCATAATGTTGCACAGGAGCAAGTTACAAATTACGCATTACATTACTTCATTTCATCCCGGGACGTAAATCCCTTGGAATCACTAGTTTATTACTCAGAGCATAAGTCATAAGTTCCTTTAATTATTATTATTGGCATAAACAAAATTATGATAAAATTGTGATTTAAATCAGTGGCAGAGGTTCGTTAGATGATGCCGTATAAGGTAACTCAGACGAGTTGTTGGCGCCAACGATATATCACTATGAGTCAAGACACATCTAACAACTTTTGTAACATTATAAATAGGTAAAAGAGTGTTGAAAAATCTTGTACGACATAAGTAATAGTCAATTCAGCCAATGCTAATAGTATTCAGTAAATACTAAATGTAAAAGTATATACAATCCATTTTTAGAACAATTACACATAATATTGTTTTATCTTTTATTTTCTGACGATGATTATGTTGTTGACATACACAACAACACATACATGATGTGCTCTCTAACTCTTTTGATGTCCGGTAATGGTTACCTATTGATAAATTGCTAATTAATCAACTATTAACTAGTTTTTCTTATTGGTTTTGTTCATGTGTACATCTTGATATTTAGCGCTTCGAACTTACGAATGTGCAAGCATTAAAATATTCTGATACGGCTAGATGAAATTTGGCACGATACAAAGAACACTGTTATCTCATTTTAATAGTGAATCATACCGTTCATTGAACTTGCCTTGCCAAAAAAGGTATACACTACGAGTATGTCTGCAAATGAATACAAATCTCTGTTACTTAGAATGAACTGACGATATCGTCGAGGGCCATGCTGTCACACATGCATCAACTCCAATCATACCAAAGAGGAGATAGCCTTGACATAAGTCACCAAATGAAGCAGGCTGCCAACCTTGCGTTTCTATTTGTATGACTAGAACACCGCTTCACTGTTACACTACAAATGTTTTTATTTGATTTAAGAGCCAGAACATCAGGAGAAATGATTTTTGCGCCAAGATAAAAGCTATAACATTTTTTTTTCCAAAATATCTTGTAAAAATAATTAAAACACAATATATCTAGTGATAGACTAATTTCATGATTATAGTCAGGTATTTTTTTAGTTGCCAGCGATGATGAAAAATTTAATCGATTTGTTATAATTGAAACATTAAGCTTTTAACAAACTAGTCAACATAATGAAAGATATATGAGATATAAGATATAAATAACGTATTTATTTAATTCGATTCATAATCGTTTCATTTACCTAATTTATCATAAATATGATAATGTTACCTAACGTAGGAACGCTTAAGATTGCTTGAATAGCAGATGACCTTTTAATTTTCTGCAATTAAAATATTATTACTAAGATTATAACGCGGATGATAATTTACACATATAAAAGTAATGTTTCCACAAATGAATTAGAATAAATAAACAATAAAATGGTATGAATTCATTATACGAATGTTTACAAAGCAATTGATGTTCACCACAGTTATAATTGCTTGAGTACATCACACAAATAATGCAAGTAAGTTTCAAGAGAATGTCTCTGCAGAAGTGTTTACTCTTGGCCATTACAAACATCGACTCGAAACACTGTTTAGCTCATGACAGATGAATAATTAATGAGTGAACAATTACTTCCCCGTTTACTTACAGAAAGTTCTCATTCATATTTTGATGAATGATTGTGAATGAAGCAAAAGTAGCATCGATTTGACACAATATTTTCTTGAATTCTAAAATCTGTCCTACTCATACTGATGTTTTTTTCTATTTTTGTCGTATTATATATAAATATAACGTGCATTTGCGTACGCTTTAATAACTCTTCCGTCGTGTTTTGCACTCTTTGATAAGATATACAAAATGCTTCATATTTTTTTCGCGTGAGTTTTGTTCGAATTGTGAATCCATTTTATTATATGTATATCAAAGTGTATTAATACAGGAAGTAAATTACATAATATTTTAATTATTTAATCAATTCTGATTATTAATCTGATTATTAATTTCAGAAGAAAAAGCATTTTTGTATAAATATTCGAAAAATAAGAACAACTTAATTTGTAACTTGCCTTATGTAATGATTACGCCTTAGTCGATTAAATATCATATCCCTAATTACCCTACTGTTTAAAAACTATTTTTATTTAAACTACGCGTTTAGATTTTAAGCTACGAAGCCATAGAAATATAAAAGAACATTGGTAGGCAAGAATTGTTGTTGAAAAAGAGTTTAGAAACCAAATAACAACAAACAATGTCTGTTCTTACTTTACGCAATAAACGCGTTTTCGTAAATGCTATGCTGACAGTGAGCGCTAATAACATAACAGATCATAAAATCTACTAGCATTAGGATTATTCTATACTATATTTCTGCATAATATTCAACGCATTAAGTTCGTCCTAGGTTTAAAATAAATAGTATCGAAAGTCAGATAGCTATCACAAATACGGTTGATAGAAAATAAATAAAATTTTATAGTAAAATTAATGAAATCATTACTTACATCTGGATGTTCTTTTACTGGCACGTAAACTTTTTCTGTTAATGTGGTGACCATGCCTTCTGGTTCTGGTAGTACAAGTGGCTCTTTCTTAACTCCATTTATTTGGAATAAACTCGCTCGTACTTTTGCTATTTCTGAAAAGAAAATACATAACAGTCATTAGGACACTCGAAACAGCTGCTCAGATAAATTTAAAGATGAAACATGTCATATTTACTCGGTAATTTTGGTGTGCCCACCCAAACGTTTATTAGTAAAGATAAAACTTTATGCTCCGTGGAAATTCTTGGGTTTATGAGTTACCTAATTATTTTTGTTTTAGGAAAACTAACAAATTTTGTAGGACGTTTATCTTTGTTTTAGCTCGTGAATTATAGATTCATATGTAGCATTTTCTTTATTTTCTAAATATACGTATGTACTTCCCCTTCGGTCACCTTTATAATAGGACAATAATAGTTTTGAAGGCTGTACAGTAATGACATCATTCGAGACATAAATTGATAGATTTTATATTACATTGCCATTAAGTTTGACTTCGATGACACATGGAGTAGGAACACTTAACAATAATAGATTACCAAATGGTTTTGATAAATGTATTAATATTTATAGATATAAATATTTAATAGAATAGTAATTAACAGGTACAGAAAGATTTTTAAAGACCATGTGGCCGGTTTATGCAAAAATGATATAGATAAATTTTAATTTCGACACAGGACGTGAAGAATCGTTGTGCAAAGACAGGGTCTCTTTTATCTTCCTTATCCAGATAAAGAAGGTGAGTCATTACTAATTTCCGGACCGTGCAATCGGAGGACCATCTGTTTCTTCATATAGTTTCAAACGTATCGTTTTATTATAAGACTTTCATTGCGTCGACACAATGTCCGATCCTTTCCTCATTGCACGATTCTTAGCATCTCCACCAACTTTAAGCTGAAAAGTAGGTCACCAAACTTTCCAGTTATAAATTTCTCGAGCAAGTTAAAAAAATGTTTTATTCTTATCTGCAGATTTACTATGGATATGTGTAGTCCTCTGCAATTCTTTAAACTCTCATGCTATCAAATGGCTCATATGCTGAGACGCACGTATCCGGCTGACCATACTGAGTCGTCGAGGGGCTGGCGACAATGCGGAGGAGCTTTCACGCCATATATGGGAAGCAGAGTGAGTAAACAAGCTATTAACCCACCACACGACTCGTGTGATAGCCGATGGATTAAATATATAATTACCGTATTTTCAAATTGCAAACTCATGGCGGTAGAATCTGAATGAAATTTTATAATGACTTGTAATATTGTAGTAATAACAAACTTAGATCTTGTTAGGAATATATGTAACAATTGGAATACAATCAAGTATATTATTTACTTCACTAGATCCATAAAACAAGTTGAAACATATTAATGGTCAATACAACTTGTCACAGCAGACGTTGACGGTTGTGGAAACACTTGTAAAAGCAATGGAATAATACAACAGATTTTGAGTCCATGTACTTAAAAAATGAAGGTCTGAACAAAACAAAGGCGGTTGTATTGTCGCAGGTGGTTTTGGGCGTTGTTCATCAATCATTCTACTTCTATGCGCTTGATTTGATTAATGTTCTTCGAGGTATAGAACGAATTCAGATTTTGTCATCTGTAGAAGAACTATATATAAGGGTACTATAAATGAACACATGGCGTGACTTCTTCATTTAACGAACTTTATAAGAGTCGCGACATAACTTTTATCTTTATAAGGTAGGAAAGTATTTTGAAATTCTACTTTCATATTGGTTTTTACGTTGTAAAGGAAATAAAAAGTTTATTTTTTACTATTTTCAATATTAGGCTGCAGTTGTCCAATTATATAAAACTATGTTTTAGCAAGTATTCGCAAGAACAGCTGACTGGCCATTCACTATGACAAAGGCCAGTGCAACCTGGTCGAATCCTCAAGCGATACAAAGAGTATATATATATATATATATATATATATATATATACGAGTATATGTATTTTAACCGAATTAAAAAACAGTAAAAGGTTATCAATTCGACGGTATTTTTTTATGTTTGTTACCTCATAACTTTGGACTGAGTGAACCGATTTTGATGATTTTTTTTTATTTGAAAGCTGGTGCTTCCCGTGTGTTCGCATTTTAATTTAGTCCAGTTCTTGTAGTCGTTTGTTTTTTTTTTAATTTGTGATATCTCACACTCATCGTGAGCGAGTTAACTCTAGTAGTTCATAATTATTAACGAAGATTTACTTGAAACAGCAACATGGAAATAGATTTATATAGGAATAGAGGGTATGGCGAACCCAACAGCAGTAACAAGCAAAACAATAGCTTATATACTACGAGTATTTAGTTTTGATATTACGTTATAACAAGAAATACCAGTTAAATTTTTGATATTACTAACAATCTACAATGTATCAATATTATAGTACGTACCTACTTTGTTATTAAGAAATTGAAAGATTTACTGCATTACGTTTGCGGTTAATTTCGTCAGTCATCATGTACTAATTTTAAACAAATGGTTCTAGTCTGAAGTAATATATTTTATAGTAATCCCAGATACAACGGAACATTTAATGACAGCCAGCGTTTTTATAGATTTCGAGCGGGGAACAAGTTAACCTAATTCTTATAAATAGTCCTTTTATTTTGGGAAAACTAAAAATCGGTTAATGATAGTTTCTAGATCAGTATTTTGTAATTTTTTGTTCTCTACCCATTCCAATTTCTATCCCATTTTATAGTTTACCGATGTTTACTTGACTCTGACATAATACAACTGATATTTGTTTTGTTAATTCAAACTCCCTAATCTCGGTTACCTTTGATTCAAATTTGGGTAATAACAAAAATAATATTGATAAAAAACAAAACATTTAGTTAAAAGCATTAGTGTTGGGGCAGTGTATATTTATGTTTATTTTTAAAACATTAATATAGAAATATTTATATATAAACAAATAGCTAACGATTCTGTTCACAACCATGTTAAACAAAGCTACACAATATATAGTGTATCTGTTAACAAGCATTAATATTATCATTTACTCAAATTACTTTAACCGCAATCGCGATCATCCTATGTACGTAATTCTAGCCTTGTAAGGCTCATTTAGCTAAATAAACCACTACTATCTTTATGTCTAATGAGTTAAGATTGAAAATGCTGTGTATAATCGACATCTTTATAGCATAATGATGTTTGAACTGCAGCGTAGGAAGAGCATTTGCTATGAGAGCAGAGCAAGCAACTTGCGTCGAAGTCAACATTTCATTCGTTTCTCTATACTTTCGGTTCGCTTAAGGCAAACATTCTGGGAAAGTTCTGTATATTTGTCAACAAAACGTGACTTTTACAATAATAAATGATACCTAACCATAAAAAGAACGTTCCTACCTTATAAAATATACTCATACCTAATACGGTGCAACGTATTGCCGAATGAACTTTACACAAAGCAGATGCTCACGTTTATATTTAAACACCATTTCTCATTTTAGAGTAATTCGTGATATCAGCACGAACGAGCCGACTCGACCGGGGCGGTACTACTCTCTCACAGAAGACCAACCTAAAAATGACAGCAGTCGACTGTCGTGTCTCGTTGATGAGTGCAAGAACGGAGGTTCAATAATACATATCAATGGGCCACTATAGTTTGGGTCACTCTGCCGCATTGTTTGCATTCGCAATGAGTATGGTGATCGACACTCTTGGAATTTTCTCATGCTTTCCATCAGGCCGAATCACTTTGGCAGGCTCACATATAAAAAGTACATTACCTACCTATAACTGCTTTCAAGCAAGCAATCTTTCTTGAGTTCTTAGGATAGGTACATGAAGTAATTATTAGTATTAGTAATACTTACTTTTTAGTCATTTGGACGCAACCAATCTTGTAACACTTCTGCAACTGAATATTACAATAACGCTGTCAAAACCAGTTAATAATTCTTTTGACTACTTTGTTAATTTACTGATTTGTTTAAATATCAAAATAAACATTTTGAAACTTTAAAAAAGAACATAGCTAACTAATTGTTTTCTGCTTACCTACTATATATACATTTATATAATTAACTAATTTATCAGCAGTGCAGTGTTTTGTTTGGAAAGCTTTCATCGTCAAATTATTTCACAAACGAAATATCATGCCAAAGCTTTTCATCCGTGGCATACTATTACGCAACGGTATAGTTCAGATGCATGCACGCTTGTTGGTTTAAATAATATAATGCATTTTCGCGTTGTCACTATCCACAACAGCGGCTAGCGGCACATTCACTCAGTAATCCTTCCCTCACTCATTTTATCCTAATAAGCAGCAACTTCAACCGCGACAGCGATATGATCTTTCGCCTTTGTACGTGATTAGTTTTATGCTCCTCCACCAAGACTTGCCGCCCACAAGCTTTAATAGTTTCTAATAAAACGGTACGATCTTTTAAATTAATTATTGATGAACCAGGCGACCACGCTGGACAGATATGGTATAATTTTTACGACGTATTTAAGATTAAAATATTGCTATTCATAAAGATCTCAATTTTCTATAACCAATCAACAAATAGGGCCAATATTAACGTTCAACGAACAAATTTTTCTTGAGTGAACATTTTATATTTAATTAAGTTGAATAATTTATTTTGCAATGTTAACTAGCTAAGTGTCAAAATATATACCACAGTTTATAAATAAAATTCAAATTTGTTGTGTAAAAATTATGTAATACAAATATGCTAAATGTAGACTACTTAACACGCATTAAAATATCTGAATTCAAAATCTTGAGAAATACACAAATCAAAAGTAATTTTATTGCCTTAAAATATAGTCTACTGTGAATAAATGCACTTTAGTGTCATTCGGAAAAGCATATATTAAATGGCAAACACGCTATAACGCAACACAGTTCCACTCCAAGACGATCAGTAATTCTAAATCACTTTCGTTTGTAACATCGGACGGCGGAAATAATTAATTTCTTTCATCACCACGATGGATGGTGTTTTGTAATTTAACGGCGACGCCAATGCAACGACCGTCACAATAACAAACTAAGTAAGTAAACGGACGCGCGGTCTAGACAGTGAAATCACAAGGCAGTGTATTAATTAAACTTGACTGTCACAATTAGAGCATAAACGTACAAAATAAACTTAATTTGGTGAAGGATGAAGGACTAGACACTCATTTATCTGTACATTCCCACATCTCTTCAACCAGTGTGTTTAAAAAAATTCAAGTAGGCTATTTCCTTAAGTAGCCAAGTATTTAAAGGTAAAGTAAAAGGTTTGGTTTTCTGCTAGTATTGAGATTAACGTACCTTGAATGAAATATGTGAGGGTGAATTTAGAACAATGTAAATATACAGGGAATATTCACACGTTAAGCGACGATGCGTAAATGAAACACCACGGTTAGTTGCAACCGGCTTCGTTTGCGTCGGCGAACCACGAAGACTGGTATCACGCGAATAACTATGTTGACGTATTAAATCACGTAATTACCATTACGTTAACTATATCAATTTTATCACGGGACACTTCTTATTCTTGGATATGAATAGCTAAAAGTTACATACTGGCTTTCACCAACCGAAATATCATAGAAGCTTTAGTGGTTTAATTTGATATCTTCACTTCATACCTATATACTCCCAACACTCCATCTTAAATTATATAAAGTTCCCGGTTGGTGAATCCTGTGAATAGCCTCGAATCCTGGTAGTTAAGTGGGATAAAAATTAAAATGTTGTCAGTGCGTCTTTTTACATTTACATAGTTTGTAAATGTACAAACTTATATACATATGTAATAATTTAATATGTAATGTGATCAACATTTCACGATTGTTTTTATTGTATTTTTAACTATGTTCAAAGCAAAGAGATGTTCATACTTAATTTTCTATTTATATTGTCCAAATTTGGCAAACCGATTTAGGAAACTTTTTACGGTTAATAAGAGATTTTGTTTTTAAATGATGATAAATATTGACAAATTCTCTTGTATCTGGAAACCTAAAAATCTGTTACTCTGGTCGGGAAAGTTTTTAGATAATCTAAAGTCAATGGTATTTGGAGGGCATGTGCTAGTCGGAATATCAATAGTTTTGACTTGATACATGTTTTTCACATTGTTCATGGAATTTTCTCTGAACATTTTACTGTATATTTAAAAATTTGAAGAATACCAGAATAATAACTTATTAATGGGTACGTCACTTTTTCAAGTGGACTTCAAAGTTATTTCCGTTGCATATACTCGTTAAGTTCAATGAAGTTTGACATCAAAGTGTTTTTAAATCATAATATACCTCAGCTGTTTCCGTAAGTACATCTCAAAACAATAAGTACGTGGGCCTCCGCGTATTATTAGAAAGTTATGCACTTCAGAATGATGAATGGAAACAAGATAAACGAAGGGCAATGTTGCGTTACGTAGCCGTCTTAACATATAGTCCAACATATGTCCAATACGTCAAGGATTTAGCGATGGTGCGGACTATTTGGACGATATTCTCTAATAATGAATAAGAGAAAATCTAATTATAGGCAATGATAAATATTTAAAAATTCGTGAATAAATTTAAATATTCGATGGAGCCGGCTATTTTGACGATGTTTTCTAGTAATGAATAAGAAACGTTGAAAAATGTTTCGGAATTTACAAGTTAATTCCAATTTTCGTAAATAAATTTAAATAAAACATTGCTTAATATTAATTTATGTGATTCATAAATCTGATCGAGTTCAGACAAAATCTAGAGGTGCTAAAATTTTTATATTAATCGTATTATATTTAAAATGTCATTCTGAAGGTATTGAGAGAGAGTTTGTCTTGATATGTTACAGTTATCGTATAGTATTGTTCTTACAGTTAAATAATGCTGGACTTCCTGCCTGCCAGTACCATAGGCTAATGTCTAGTCATGCACATGCATTATGCAAATACAGATTAAATAAAACGTCGACGCAGCTGTCGACGCTTTGAAAGTTCACGAGTAATTCTATATGAATCTCTGAGTATTTTAGTACATGATCCAAATATTGATTCCGGGAATAGATTTAACTCATAAATTTAGACTAGAGAATGATTTAAAACTAACGCAAACTGCTGTAATCTAAAATATTATTTTATTTTATATAAGAAAGAATCACCGTCCACTGCTGAACATAAGGCATCCTGATGATCTAAATAATAAAAAAAATTTCTCAATACAAATATGGATGTTGTACACACAACGCAAAGCCTCCTGTCTAAATCTGTTCTAAGCAAATTAAGTTGTGTTAAAATTGTATGTGTGTCAACGAAACTTAATGATGCAAGTGTTATGCTAGTAACATAATTGATGGTTATTCCAAGACCTCCATTATTCATTCCTTCAACGCGTGGGCCGATGACAATATTATACTTAGAAAAGTGACGAAATGAGATTGACGGTGATTCACACATTAATGAAAATAACGATGCATTAATATGTTTACGTTCCATTCAGGAGCTAAATAAAACAATAGTGTTACAATAGATGCATAAACCTCAGTAAAGAGATGTGACATTGGACATTACAAAATGCATTCATTTAAACATAAGTCAGTTGGAACTGACAGTGCGGTGTGTCTTCACAACTATGATTTAAAAGCTCTTATCGTGTATCGTAGATGAGATGAGAGATGTAATCTATTGCATGTTGCATACAATGTAAGGTAACGATGTGATAGTTAGAAATTTAATGAACTACACATTGCAGTGGTGTAGTACAAGACAGCGTTGTCAAACTATCAGTAGGTACATAGGACACCGCATTCCGACGGTCAAGTTGATTAAAGCTAATTGTGTACAATATAGCTAAGAAATATTGATAGCGAAACATGTTATGATAATTCAGAGAACGTGCACATATACAGGTGGTCATATTCTAAGGAAAAATATTCATTACGTTGCAAATATAACATTAATGAAACTATGTTATTAAAATGTTAAGTTTTAAAGTTCTTTTTGGTCACTAAGTAACTTTTTACTTAATAGTGGCTAATTACAATAACTGCCTCGTTGGTCTAGCGGCTAGCGCAAGAGACTGACGATCAAGAGGTCCCGAGTTCAATTCCCGGGTCGGGCTGCAGTTGAGTTTTTCTTACAAGAAATTCTTAACAGCAGTGTTTCTCGCCCGTGCCTCGGAGAGCACATTAAGCCGTCGGTCCCGGTTCTCATGAACACTTATGACTATTGTTATTGGGAAGTCAGTGCCGTCAAATAGTTCAACCTCCGAATTAAGTTCACCCTCAGGGTTTCGCGCAGGTCCGATGCCAGTGCCAGCTCTGTGAAAAAACTGATATTCAGGTAAAACCGGTTGAACTAGTAGCCGACCCCTATTAATCTTGGGAATAATAAAGACTAGGAAGATGATTGGCTGATTACAATACAAATATATTTTAATAACGTATTTTCATACACCAACCGGCATCAACTGACGTCTTACTCGTGTTGGCAGTATAACCGAAACTATATTTATAAAGTTTGCCAAAATTTTGCGTCAACGTAGTTGTAACTTTTTCATCCAATGTGAGAAGTCCAATAGAGAATTCAATATTTTAATTAGTTAAAATACTACAGTCAGTAATAAAAACTGTACCTTATTTTAGAAGACGCGTGTGCATTAAAATTTGTTAACCAATTTTTATTGTTGACTGTTCATTTTGCTCAAACAAATTGTTCAAATATAAAGTTTGTACACACACTACCATCGATTCTCTTGTACTATACATATGCACGGAAGCAATATCTAGAATCATTTGTTGTAGGCAAAGCTCTCTTCAAAATGTTTTCTCGTTGATTATATTTACGTTTTAATCTTTCGAATGCGGGAACGGGTACTTCCGGTTCCATGCACCGTGCGGCGAAAGTGCAAAATTTTGCAACACGGTGCATGGTGTACGAAAATGATCAAATATTTTAAAAAACAATGCTCGGTGGTTATAAAAGTGATTATTTTTCAAAAGATGGATAACAAGCGTACATGGTTATGCCATATTTTATTACTAAACTAATGTTATCGCTTTATTATTTACTCACAATTGAGCCAAGTATTAATTTACGCACCTATTGTGTTAATAAACATGATTTTAATATTTTATGTGGTTTATTATTCATTTTACTTATTATCCTCATAAAGTTCGATAACTAAGCTATCTACTGATATAAAAAACACTATAACTGCAGTAAAAATTCATTGAGAAACATATTTGTAAAAATCACATTTCGCTGTCGAGATATTCGCCATTTTGTCACTTTACAATCAAACTATTATTTGCGCCGAACACCAAATTACGTAGTATTTATATGAAGAAATAGTGTTTTTTAGTTAAATAATTTATTTTTTTAGTTAACTAGTGCAAAAGACAGGAACAATACATAAAAAAAACAACCTATTTATCAAGTTATTTAAAAAAAGGACTCGTTTGCTAGACCAGTTTTCATTTATTATTTTTAAGTTCTGAGAATTCTCTAAACTCTATGAAAATGACTGAATGCTAAAGAGAACAAACTGATCGTTCCATTATGTGACACACAAAGTCTATGGTCAATACAAAATAATTTAGTAAAACATAAACAAAGATCAGTTTACGTCTTGTTCATTGTCCGTCACTACTGTGTATGTGTGGGTGTTAATAGTTCCGGGACTTCCCGCTAGGCTGCGTGCAAACACGAATCAACGGCGATATACAATTTTAAGTGGCGTGCTATTGGAGAGGCCTATGTCCAGCAGTGGACTACGATACGCTGATGATGATGTAGAACAATAATGGCGTGGGAGCCCTTTGTATGTGTGCGTCTAATTTCGCTCGTCAGGCAAAAAATGAGTGTTTATTTAAATATTTAGCTTTTCTAACACATTTTTGTTGCTATTCTATATTCTATATAAGATTCTCATCGCAATTATATCATTTTATCAATAAAAACATAAGAATAAATGCGTAAAAACCTTCAAATGAGTAAGCCCTTTTCAATAGGTAATAGACTCGGTAACTTTTTGAGTAACACAATTCAAAATTACGCATGATTTATGGCTCAATTCGTATTGATAGTGGTTCCTAAAATAAGTATAATAAGTAAAATATAACAACAAACTACCTTCAAAATCACCTTATCGGCAAAAAATCAGTTTTAAGAGGCACTTGACAGATCGCGTTGCGTCATCGTCAACTTTGAAATTGGAACTCGTTTTTTTTACGGCTCTTGAAGCGCACTTGACAAACGAATGTTTTAAAATGTTGTTCGTATAAAGCAAATGCATAACAAACCTTTCTAGACTTCGTTATAATAACTTTAATACCCAAAATTAATTAAAATGCAAGTTAACTGCGGTTATCGCGGATCCGCAATGCCGCACCGACGGGACAATCGCGGATCCGCAATGCCGCACCCCAGAGGTTAAAACTGGGTAATCATAACATATGATTTCGTACTCATCGTCAATCTTCCAGCGCACTTGTGAAAGAAAAACCCGACGTATGTAATCATTTCATAAAAATATTTAAAACAGCTCAAGTGTGTACTTTTAAAGTGCTTACTGAAACGGGCTTTTACGATAATAGTATGTGTGATGATATTTCACTAATGAAATGAAACCTTTTCCATACATAAATTGTCTAAATGAGTGGATGCACGCATGTTATTTTACAATACCACCACAAATTTATAGTCCTATTTGTTGGGATTTACGCCGATCCGACACGTGTAAGTAAACTCACTAGTTAAGACCGCCTAAATGTGTCAAACCTGAACCAATGTGTGCTATTACGCGTTTGAGTTGCCAGAATACTGACCGCGATCTATACTATTTATTCTCCGAACAGTTGACGGTTCTTTTATTATAGCTATAAAAGCATTGGAGTAAACCGGAGATTTTCGCTGATTTATCACCTAATATTTATTTTTCACGGTATACTCTACTGGTTTTGTAAATATAGGACGAGTTTACAGTAGGGAAACTGCCGTTGACTTTTAATGTGTTCTGTGGTGCCAAACAACGTGACTTAATGCGATGAGGACATAAATATTATAAAGATACAGTATCGTAAACTAACTGCGTGGATGTTCCTATGCGTCGTGTCCGTTTGCGACTTTATATACCATTATACACGTTCAATAGAAAGTTTATAACATCCGGTGTAGTCTTTTTGAGGCGTACGGTCAAAAATTGGTGTCAGTAGGAAGCATAAACCTCGGTATACTAGATGAACAGATTATTATGATAAAATATGCTGTGAATCAGAACAGTTTATAGCATAAGTGATAGAGTGTGACAAGATGATATTAAACATATTGACAAGCACGAGTATTTTTTTCTTCAACAATAAAAAAGAAGCGCGGCGAATATCGGCATTTACTATTCGGGATCGGGCTGGCTTCGCATTTAATGGATGCTGGTGGGCGTAACTTATAAACATTCAATGACAGAATTATACCAATGACAGCTATTGAATAAACATTTTAACAACAATTTTAAACACATTTAATGGCGTCATGGAATGACACATTGTGTATTTCTTACCAACAATAACGTTCAATTCATGTTTGCACGAGAAGTCGTTCGTCAATATGCAAAGTTGCGCTTTAAAGACGAGGACGTGTAATGTAGCGGTTCTCGGTTGCAAGCGCGACGGATTGTTTAACTCAAATATTTGACAATAGCTTGTCATGACTATGAGCTTGGGGCTGAAGTAGTTGCCCCCGAACGAGTCAACCTTGCTATAGAAAACCGGTAACGTGACTAGTAGCTACAACGCCTATCCGTGAGCCATGTCAATCTCCGTTTGAATATTTATTATACTGAAACATTTCATTCAATCATGGAACAAGACAATAGTCATATCTTTTCTGAGCACCAACACATAATAAATTGCAACCAGACGTCGTACACTTCAATGTTTCATGGGCCACAAAATATGATGATTATTGACGACTTTTATAGATTGTCAAGAAAGATGTATTCGCTTTTCAAGGATTTGCAATAATAATGTGTGTGCTGCGATTGAATTGAATCCAATTGTAATTCTTGTAATAATCGTAGGTGTAATCAAATACTCGTAAGTAAGGTCAGTCAATGTTGTTAATGAATGAAGTTAGTTTTGCTAATCAATTCTGTGCCACTAACCTAATATGAAATAGCATGATTTCATCGACCTTCTGAAGTACCTCAGAGATCACCTTAACAGAAAATCATAAATAAATATAAAAAATACATAAATTAAGATTATTTCAGAATTTTATACACAGATTTGACGAATTTATAACCAAATTTTAGCTTGGTTGAATACACGATGTTTTAGTATTTATTTCCAATTTGCCGCGGTCTAGGCACAATGTGAAAATAGCTAAAGGTTTTGGGTTGTTTCTCTAGAATCGACCAGTTTATATTGTTTTCGAACCAAAGCAAGAAAGTAAATTATGATAAGTGAAGTAGGGAACCCACTAGTCACGGATGGGGAAACGAGGCAAAAACTGCAGCTTGATAAGGCCGAAGTCACCCGTAAATAGATTATAGGATTGTAGACGTCAATTGAACTGAATAAGAAACTGGCCACTTTTTTCTCATTTATAATATTCAACTTAATTTATTGGCATCGCCAAAATGGAAAACTCAAAAGAAAGGCCATAATTTTATTATGGTTAAATTTGACACAATATTGTATAATTAATACAACATAATTAATGTTATTGTTTTGTCAGCAGATTTTAATTTTGGTATATAACTGTTATTATCGTGCAATTGGAAAGGCCTATGTCCAGCACTGGACTGCGGATAGGCTGATGATGATGTAGATGATATATCTGTTGCATGTTTCACCAATTCTTGAGGGTATTGTGCCAAGAAATAAAATGTCCGAAATATATATTTATTTATGTTGAACACTCTCTTAGTGCGAAATTAATTAATTAGTCTTGGCAATAATAGTCAAGATTTCTTAAACATATTTTGTATAATTTAAATAACTAGAATTAGAATAAACCAAATATATTTTTACAAAACGGAATAGATTAATGGAACAGTATATTTTACTCTTATTAGCATAAATGTTGATTTTATCAGCGCAATTCGTTTGGTAGATCGAACTAAATAAGAAACACATGCCGGCATAAAATAGTTATGCTCCAAACAATAAATTTACGCGAAGCAAAGAAAGTTGGGTTTCTCTATAAAGGCAACAATAAAAAACTCGTTGAAAATCTTTATGACTTACGAGCCGCGACGGTCTATTGAATTTCTCACGTTTTAACATTGGTTCGGACGAAGCTTACCTGTAAGTAAAATATAAATATTATTAGCGTTTTAATAACAAAAGTATAGATAGTAAAAGCTATAAAGAAAGAAAGTAAATTGGGATAAGGGAATCTGTAAGTCTCTGACGGGAGAGTAAGACTGCAGCTTGATGAGACCGAGTTAACCAGTATATCTATCCTAAACTTGAAGACGCCTCTTTCTTTTATACAGATATTTCACATTAAAAAATCTTAAAAACATTCGCAGCTAAGTTTTAAAATCATAAGGTTCTCATTTACAAGGTTTGAAACTTTGAAGTACCTACCTATTTAAAATTTTAGATCGTATTAGAATATGTTGGCGGCCTGTATTTTAATCCATTCGATTTACATTAATAACTATAATTCTTCCATACGTGTGTTTGTCACTTAAATCCTAATTTTGTGTGTAAGTCATCAAGCTTGAAAATGCAATCAGACCTAGTGATTGGCGCTGCTTTCGTGTTATCGGTTTTATTAATCGGTGATTCGGTATAAAAGAGAATATTACAAGGCGGTATGAAGTTTGCTGGGTCAACTAGTTTCCTAAATAGTTAATTGGCCATTTATTTTTTTAAAAAGTATCCCCAATGAATGCCAATTAAATTATAAGAATATCGTATAAACATCTTCGTTCTTTCTTTTGTCGCTGCCAACTATGTCATCTTTCTCACTTCAGTAATTAATTATTTGAGAAACAAAATAAATACCATCAAATTTACGTTCAGATTCGGGAGGATTGCTACAAGGTGAGCGCATAATTTTTATAACGCGAAAAATATAAGTATAGTTTAATTCTAATACATCATATACCTAATTAATGCAAGTATAAACAAATAACTAAAATAATCATAAAAACTGTAACTTTGTTTTATTGATTGCTTTGTAGACTAAGTATGAAGGAACAGTACAACAGTACACTGTTCCCATTATACTGTGAATATTATAACAAATGTTGAGCAACAAGAAGTTATTGGTATAAGAGTCAGTGACGCAAGTATGCGTCCAGCTTTTAAAATCATTTAGTGTTTGTTCGACATTATTTACTAGGCGCGGCCGATTTCGATGCAACCGTTAAACGATTTTGTAAATAGCAAATGTATGAAATGGGGACATACAACTCGTATTCACAGCGAATACAAGCACTATCCAATACATTATTATAAATGAACGTGATGTTCAAATTACGAACAAATTGGTCTAATAGAAATGTACGAGTATAGCATCCTAATGAGAATATCTTCTATCTAGGAATATTTACGATAGTACAAGCGTTCATAGACAAAACTCACTGAGTATAAGAAGGAAGTTTACTGTTTTTCTTCACTGACACGGCCTTTAACCAGTACAACCCTATTTACATACTGGGTGGTACATTAATTGATATTTGTATTATTATAGTCAGGTTGAAGATACCTAAGCAAAACAGCTCCGGTAGTGTCGGCAATTTTTCTAATATAAGGAAAGATAATCCCCCTGTTAAGCGGTAACATCACCTAAACTAAAAAGTATCTATATTCAAGTGCATTGCGTAACAGCGTATTACCATACCTGTAAAGACTGCGCGTGTCGTATAATAAGTAACCCAAGAGTAATAAACAAAACTAATAACAATAAAACATTATTCCTATGCATTCATAAAACCATGGGTTTTTACATTTTAACATCAATGAACAAGAAAATTACGAAACTTTACAAAATGTTAGTAGACTTAATTTTTTTAAATATTTACTTAACATACACATTCAGTCACCACTCCGATACTCTTTAGCGATGACACAAACTCGAGGTGACAGCCAGAAATAATATATTTTCTTTATATATGTTAACGAGTTAGTCTCTTGGCACAAAACCTAAGTACCATGCACACTTAAATGAAAACAGTGCAATAAAAAACTAAAAATGTAAAGACAAATACTCGCTTAATCACTTTGTTTGTGAGAATTTGCCGGCTTCAATGACGGATGCTATAACAAACTGTAGCATGATGACACGGCTGAATATTTGAATTTCAAGTGGAGTTGGCACATGCACGTACACATTTTCTTGCTTCCTTCCTTAATTTTCTTTCAACATATAGGTATTTGTATTTTTATCTTCGACGCTAACGCATCTTAATGTCATTTCTTTAAGTCTACTTTAGTGTCACTCTTTTTATGCTTTAAATAAGATAATGTTCACTGCCCTTGGTATATAAGGTTTATCTCCAATAACCCAATTGAGAACTCACTACATGCTCACTATAAGGAAGCACTGTTCTTCGAATAGTCGTATCTACCCTCACATTTAAAAATAGGCACTTATCTCGAACGTTCTGAATACTTCAGAAATTATTAATGAACCTCAGCGTTATACGGTAAGCTTTAATTCAAGTTGTGGACTTCGAGCGATTTGTGCTTAATATTTGTAGAATTTTGATTTGTTTAGGCATAGCCTTGTGACTACATTAATATCAACATTCGTAACAAGAGACTGTCTACCACCAATGAATAAATAATAGTAACTGTAGGTACCTATTGGATACAGTTGTAGTGATGCTCGTAAATCGAATGTGACAGCTGGAGTTTAAAACTTTATTAATCTTGGCTGTTAACATAGACACTACATCGGAACAGCAAATTGGCCCATATCCCAATCATTATTCTTATTAAACATTTCTATTATAATTATTTTTTTCCTCTTAATTGACTATTATCATTCGTTAGGCAATTCATTTTGCTTAATTTTGTACATATTTTATCATTAATTAACAGGTGTGTGACTTAGGTTTATTTAAATAAATCACTGTTTGCATTTTCATTAACTCAATGACACACATTGATTTTATTCCAAGCGGGTGCTATCAAGTCCTTCGATAGCCAATTGCTTTGAATTGTAATATACTCGTAATTAGTAAAATCAAATGTTGAAAAATTAAGATTTTGAGAAAAAACACATAAGCATTGATGTCAGTCTAGATAGTGAATATATATTGTCCTTAAAACTCAGCAAGACAATGTGCATAACTTACATCACCGGCGATAAAATTACAGGCATAACCAAGGTTCATGCTTCTTGCAGTTTTAATGTTATATTGTCAGGCTTGGTCTATCAGGCACATAGTTAACTCTATGCCTGTATCAAATGTCACACATTATGTTTTGCCTTGAATAATGCAAAATTCTGACTAATTACAATGCTATATACATACAAATTTTAAAATAGCTTCTGTGTTCGATTTTATAATTAGGTCATTATTTGTGATTTTAATTAACACATAGCTGTAGAGCGCGTGAACGCGCGTGTACTTACTTTTCAGACGTAAAAAATAAAATTATAAATTAGAGAAAATGTTAAACATCAGTTAGATAACAAAATTCTATACATAGATTGGGGCTTTTTACCTACGTGACTTCTTAGTCGAACACTCTTAGCCGAATAATCGTGTCCGCCGATGGGCTCGGTTGCAGCTTACCCTTTTTCTTGTGCGTAAATCCTCTCGGATACCACCGACTCGGACTGGTGGCTATGTCGGACTCGTACCGACTACTAAACCGAACACCGTCTCGGGTATTAGAAGCCGGGGAACCAGGTGTACCCTCAAAAGGAAATCCCTGGATCCTCGACGTACCTTTCTGTGCTAAAACCCTGATGCTCCTTCTCTATTTAGAAATAGGCGCAAGCACTTTGCAGAGCTCGTGCTGCCACTCCGGCCTGCTTTTGCTAAGGTGACTGGTGGCCCCTCCCCTGTCACCCCCAGGCTTGTGCTTAAGGTTGATGGATATCGTTTTGCAATCTCCGGCGCCCGAACGTCTGCGGTACCTGGCCTGTTCTCGGGACTGGCGGAAAGGGAGAGTTCTAAACCTCTCCTGGTGCCGCTCTGCCATCTCTTTCGTAAGCATAACTTGCTTACAGAAAGGAATGGGAAAGTTCCACGCGTTTTCACTCCTAAACATGGCCGCAAACATGTTACCGAGCGAGAGAACTGGCACTCAGGCGTTGGCTCCTTGCGGATTAGCCACAGGTGCTCTCCGAATCATCCTTTCCTAGTGATTACCTGTGTCAGCCGGTATGAGAGGTTCCCGTGTGCCTCTTAAGCCAATCATCCATAACAGGTCTTACAGCCGCAATAACAACCTGCCCAGGTCGTAACTCACACTGAGTGTAAACTAGTTATACTTGCATACAGTCGATAATCAATGCTGCAGTTGGCAAACGCCTTATGTATATTTATATCAAAGGCGATTGGCATATACCTATGCCGTTTAAACATATTTTACTTAAAAACAATGCACCTACAATTTTACAACTGTAGAAGTAGTAAATATGCAAAACTAAGACTAAATGTGTACCTACTAATAGACAATGTAGCAAATCGTAAAAACGCTTTAACTAAAAAGGTCAAGGCAAAATTGCTATGACTCCATTTTTCCTATACAATTAAAGACAGATAATGTATGTCCACTGGACACCACTATCTACTTTTAAAGCAATTAAATAGAATACTATTACTAAACAACAATACATACCGCATAGTTTGTCTTAAAGTTGTTAAGAGATTCATACAGTAAAAGGTTATGGGTTATAAGTCGCATGTATTCTGTACTTTTATATATACAGATATCGTTTTAATAATGAATGTTTTAGAAACATATTTCAAATGAAAAAAGCTCAAACGAGTAAGTTGTAACATTATAATAAGTAGGGCGGAATAACGAAGACATTGCAATGTTTTTATTTTGGTATAAGGGGCAAACGTGTAGACAGGTCTCCTCTCCTGATCGAAAGACTGACTGACTGACTACGACGAACCTTGCAAAAGAAAAACGCAAGTCACAAGCGTATTGCACGCGTTTGAGGTAGGACGTAGAGGAGAAGAGAAAAGATGTAAGTAGTCACCTACGTCTTTTCTCGAAGAAGGTCGTATCGGTCTCGAAATACAATAAGGTGATAATTTGTTCTAAAGATTGGTTGTACGATGCCAAAAGTTTCTTGAAAAGCGAATATTGAGGAATGACAATCATCTAAAAGATGTGGGTGGCTATTTTGACGGAACAATGGTAGAAAGCCGCGGGCAGAATTAAAAGAGTTCCCCTTGATTTAAACGAGAACGAATGCAGGTCAGTATTATTGATTCATTCAGCCTGTACTACCAGGAAGTGTGCATTCAAGAGTTAGGTTAGATAATATCACTACATATTACAAACAAAGTCCTGTGTCGCGTCTGTTTTTCTGTATGCGATAAACTCAAAAACTAATGCACGAATTTTCATGAAGTTTACATCAATAGATAGAGTACTTCTTGAGGAAGGTTTACATATATAATTTATTTAAAGTTTTTGTGTACATTGGCTAAAATATAAAGATATTTGTTAGACGTGTCTTTCCTCTGGGAGTTTTCACTTAAGCCTAAACTTTTTAAGATATATCGAATGCATCTTCTTGGTGTAACATAGGCTATATTATATTTTAAAGAGCCCGAGCGAAGTCGGAGCGGGTTGTTTATACTATCTAAAGTTTCCTAATCAATTAAATAACTTATACTTTTCTATAGATTTGATCATTATGTAGCAGTCATCGTTAACAAGATTAAATACAAAGTTTGGCGCCAAAAGATATCTGTTACAAAACCAGTACTACACCGCGGCTCCGTCAAAACGTCCCTTCAACTGACATGAACACTAAAGGCGTTTTTTATTGATTATTTATATTTTGTCCTATAAATAACATATTCGGACCACCCACAAAGCCCCCGGGTCTAATTGAATATACTGCCTATTGTACACTCGGCCGAAAGTTCAAAGGTCCATAGACAAGATATTAATCTATGAATATATTGTAAATTTCGTCTTCTCATACCTGATGAATGTTACATAAATGGTTAAGTTTGTACGAAATTTATTACGAATTTGATTTAAAGAAGATTTGTCTTGGTTCATGCGAGATTTATCTTAAAGATAATTTTAGTGAAGCAAGGTTTAGGTTTCTAGTTAAGATACACAGAGGTAGTTTGTGATTATTGGTTTAAAGCTGGAAGACACACATGTATAGTAACTTAACTGACTTATATTACATAACAAGATACACTAGTAATTGAATTATTGGCATTTTACCACAAAAATGTAGATGTGACATAAATTTAAATAAATTAACCTTATTAATAAATCGAACTTTGATTTCCTAATAACGCTTTCTTTGACAACCCTACACGAGTAAAAACTATCATCTAGTTAAACAAAGCTCCTTTATCTGACTTCGGTAGCTCTACACTTCACACACAACAATTCAATCTTTTAATCTTTAGATAGCGTCGAACAAAATGATAAGCTATAAATGAGAACTTCATTTTATGCATTAAATAACTTTATTGGAAGTATCTAGGCGATTTAGTTCACAAAGATTGTGAAGTTTAACTTTGTTGATTGTTTCGATCGGCTCATGTTTTGCGGCCACTGTCAGGTGAAAAAATAATTTAGTTACCTACTTTACAAGCCAACAGAAAATATTGTAGGTAATTTAAACTGTTCAGATTCTAAAAGATATTGCTTTATAGTGAAAAAAATAACATATTAATTTACATCTTATCTGCCTCGGTACCATTACGCCGGTAGCGTATGCGACTGCTGTGCTTGAGGTCTCGGGTTCGATTACCGGGTCGGACCAAATGTTCATATGATCTGCTAATATTTATTTCGGAATTTGGGTGTTTTTATGTATAATACGTATGTATTTACTAAAAAAAGCATGTATGTATTAATATCAGTTGTCTAGTACCCATAAAAGCTCTGTTTAAATTGGGACTAGATGTCTTTGTGTGTTAAATGTCCGATTTTTTTTTATTTATTTATTATTTTTCTAAATTGCATTGTATTCAAAATAGATAGATGAAGATAGATAAATAGATAGCGATATTGGTAAGATACTTTCTTTACACCGTGTTAACTTATAATTTCCTTATAATTTGTAAAATAAAAGCTCGATATCACTTAATTTTCTTTTGACCTGTATCATATTGATTAAAATTATAGTATTGGGCTTTAATGATTTCGTTAGTTATGCAATCAACTTAAATAATTTGTAGATAATTTGTGTATTTGAATGCGGTTCGTCATTACAGCCCACACGATCGGAACCATCATTACGAAACGAGTAGTTACTAAGTACTATTAAGTATATATCGTTCGTACTCACTGCCTACATGGAATGAAATAATCTTTATCGAAGGTGAATATCAGTCGCCCACGTCTGCAGCAAAAAATACAGTCATCAGCTCAAATCTAACAAAGGTAGCCGATTCGCTGGTTATCTTAGTCAGAACGCCCATAATGACGAATATGGACATTTGTAGAACAGAGTGTAGGTGGCACTTAGAACACGGCCCCTGCCCTTATAAGGTCCTATGAAAACTTCTAGTTGTATCTAAAGTTGACGGTATAAAAGACAACAAACTAAGTGGCAAGACAATCAACATACAAAAACAATTATCACTAACAAATCAATTCGTACTTCTCACACAATGATAGTTATAGTCTATTATAGCAATTAATTAATTTTCCATACTTTTGTATGCATTGCAATAGTAATAAGCAATAACAATGTCAACAAATGATTGAAAGCCTAGGTTGCACAATACATCATGATAATTATTTTCATTTCTGCGTAAGAATTCCTGAATAAATATAGAAAAAATGTAACAAAGAAAACTTATGGGAATTTGTTTTTTTTTGCATTGTTATTTTCCATACATAAAGTGCATTGTCAGAATCTGAGAAAAATATTTTGCAAGCATGGAAACAGAAAATGACGATACGCTCGTTAACAAGGGATAACGGTGAAAACGTAAACGTACAACGAATTCGTTTGGTAGGAACTATTTGGACAAACAGAAATACTCTGAATTTCTAGAGAGTGAATTTCACACTTCACAGCTCCGAACAGGCAGTTGGACTTATAAGGTTAATTTTTCCTTCTGGTTTTTTTTTTATTCGGGCAACATCTAAATAAATCCAAATAATAAAAAAAAAGGTTCGACTATTCCAATTTTAGTACTGAAATGAGCTTGAACTTTTAACGCAATCATTAAACTTACTTTGCTGCATTAAACATTATAACAGTACTTTTCAAAAGAAATATGATACAGCGAGGCTCAATGTAAGCTTGCCTTTTAATAAGAACACTTGTATAACCAGTCCAGACCCAGTTCCAAAATATCCGTTATAAAGTAATCATCCACCAGCTAACTCGCTGAAACTTGTTATAATCAATAATTTTGATTTAATACACGTTTGTAGATTGTTACTGATTTAGTAATAATGTAGAAAGCAAATATTTGTAAGTAATAAGTATCTGGTTTTATATAAATCACAACAATCTAAATTAGATAGTGACCCAATCGACTTACAAGTTATCTCTAAAATGACAATCCATTAAAATTCCCAATTCGATACGATAATGGATTGAAATATTAGATTGGATAATATGAAATATCAATGGCCATCTATGGTGATGGATGTTGCCACAAGTCAATAATTCATCCAATATATGGCCTATTGTATCCAGCCATGTGACAAATTAACGACTAGGTATTTAAGGTGCGATGACAATATAATGTAATGAAACCGGAATTTATATGATCTATTTTGTAATATTGATATCATAGAAAAGAATGTTGTAGTCACAACTCGCGATAGACAGCCTATGTATAACAGTGCTACCTATAAATGTTTAGAGAACATTGTCTAGCATAGCTAGTATAATTAATGTAATCCGTCGAATTCCTGTTTTAACAACACAGCAAATATTTTCAGAGGAGTGGTATTCTCTTAAGTGAACTTAGTTATAAGCAGGGGTGGGAAGTCAGGGCATGGTTTTGGTGGAAATCGCCGACTTAGTGAGGTCGGCATTGCCTATAAAAAGCCAAACATCCTTCTGCTGTGTTTTGTAGTGGAACACCAATGATAGCAGAACCCTGGCCAGTCCGAGTCATCCACGTCCTAGTCGTCCACCCTGGGACCTGCTGCAACCACGCAATGCGTGCACACTACCTAGAGCTGCAGCTGAGCTGAGGATGCAGGGCGAAAGGCGAGTGTTCTGCGCCTTAAAACAGAACTCTATCACTAGGGAGGCAACCCGAACAAAACCGAGCGTGTCTGGACGCTTTGAAGTGGCAGCCCCGCTACCAGACTAAGGCACAGTGGGCTAATCACCTACTTGCACAAAAATCTAGATTCCTGAAACGAATACAGCAAGAAACCGGACCGATCATTTTCTGACGACCTTTGGCATGAAAACACGGACACGAATTGCATATTGGAACGTACGTACGCTCAGCGATGATAGCAGACTGGCCCAAGCAGAAGCAGAAATGCTTAGATACGACCTGCACATACTCGGTCTAAGTGAAGTGCGAAGAAATGGTTTTGGAGAACTGAGAACGTCCAAAGGGTTGACTTTCTTATACTCCGGCAAGGATGACGAGAACGATGACCGCGAAAACGGAGTTGGATTCCTCCTTTCCCATTCCGCAAGGAGAAGCCTTTTGGACTGGAAACCGATCTCAGACCGAATCATTTTGGCCCGTTTTAACTCAAGAGTCCGAAAAATATCCGTTGTGCAGTGTTACGCGCCCACCAATATGGCTGCAGAGGATACCAAAGACGACTTCTACAACGCTCTAAACGCCACCCTTAAAGGAATAAAAAAGCAAGATATTGTGATCGTCATGGGAGACCTTAATGCGAAAGTTGGGAGCGATAACATCAACTGTGAACGACATATGGGCACGCAGGGACTCGGGGTGCGGAATGAGAATGGTGAACGATTTTTGGAGTTTTGTCAGCATCAAGACCTGGCCATCGGAGGAACACTTTTTATTCATAAAAATATACACAAATACACTTGGAACTCACCCGATGGCGTCACTAGAAACCAAATTGACCACCTTGCCATAAGTTCCAGATGGCGCTCATCGTTGCTTGACGTCCGAAATCGGAGAGGCGCTGATATCGACAGTGACCATCATCTGGTCGTTGCTGAGATGCGGCTCAAGGTGGCTGCAGCACGACCAGCAAGCGGAAGTGATAGGATTGGGAGAAGGTTTGAAGTTACCCGACTGCAGAATCCTGACACTATCCTCAAATTCAGGCTTGAACTCCGTAACCGTTTCGCTGACCTCAACGCTGACGATGACTCAATAGACGAAGAGTGGAAACGCATTAAAGTGGCCTATACAGAGACCAGCTCTAACGTCCTAGGGCACTGTGCACACAGGCGTGAAACTTGGATGTCACAGTCTACATGGGAGCTGATCAACGAACGAAGAGGACTTCACGTTAAACTGCTAAGCACTAATGACGAGTTACTTCAAGCCGACCTCAGACAGAGATACCGCCAGATTCGAAGAAAAATCTACCGCAGCTCGCGGAAAGATAGAAGATTATGGACTGACAGTATCGCTGATAATGCCCAACGCGCTGCTAATACTGGCAATCTGAGAGAGCTGTATAAAGCGACTAAAATGTTGGCAGGTAACAGCGGTTTTCGTAAAAGGCCTCTGAAGTCAAAGAATGGGCAACTCATTGTGACACCGGAAGGGCAACTGGAACGCTGGCGTGAACACTTTGAGGAGATCTTCCGTGCCATAGTATGGACCGTACCGGATGTACCGCAAGATACACCTCCACCACCTAGGCTTCTTGACATCAACGTCGAACCTCCGCAGACGAGGAAGTAGCGAAGGCAGTACTCTCGCTCAAAACTGGTAAAGCTCCAGGCCTCGACCTAATAACTGCGGAAATGCTAAAATCTGATTTAAACTTCGCCGTCGAGGTACTGACACCTTTAATAAAGAAGATCTGGACAAGTGAGGAGCTTCCAGATGACTGGAACAAAGGGCTTCTTATACCTGTGCCCAAAAAAGGCGACCTCAGCCAATGCAGCAACTGGAGAGGCATAACTTTGCTCTCGGTACCTTCCAAGGCTTTATGCAAGATTGTCTTGGACAGATTATCAGGGGCTATTGAACCCTTACTGCGCAAAGAGCAAGGAGGCTTTCGCTCGAATCGTTCGTGTGTCGACCAGATCAACACTCTGCGTATCGTTCTTGAACAGGCATCAGAATGGCAAAGGGAAGTCTATCTGACCTTTGTAGACTTTGAAAAAGCTTTCGATACGCTGAGATGGACTACCATATGGTCGAGACTTATCGAAATTGGTGTCCCGCCGAAGATGATCAACCTTGTAAAAGCCATCTACAGAAAATATTCCTGTAAAGTGACGCAAAATGGCATGGTCTCTAAAGGTATCGAGGTACATGCGGGTGTTCGACAAGGCTGTATACTCTCGCCTCTCCTATTCTTGATCGTCCTCGATGGGATTATGCTTCGCACACACCACAATAGGCGACGCGGCATAGAATGGGGACTGACCAGTGTCCTAGAAGACTTGGACTACGCCGACGACCTGTGCCTGCTGAGTCACACGCACCGCGATATGCAATCCAAATTGGACGACCTATGTCGAGAGGCGAGTTTAACTGGGCTTAAAATTAACACACGGAAGACCCAAGAGATGCGATCTGGAGTGAAAAATAGCACACCATTACGGATTGGTGCAGAGGATGTGGAGCGAGTCCACAAATTTACATACCTCGGAAGCGTCGTGTCAGAGACTGGGGGAACTGAAGAGGACATCACTTCGCGCATTGCCAAGGCTCGAGCAACCTTCGCACAGTTGCGGCCCGTGTGGCAGTCACGGAAATTGACGCGAAGAGTGAAGTTGAAGATATTCCAGTCCAACGTCAAATCCGTACTGCTATATGGGTGTGAGACGTGGAAGGTCACAAAAAATATCTCGCACCGGCTCCAGGTCTTCGTAAACCGCTGTCTTCGCCGAATTCTCGGTATTTACTGGCCCGAGAGAATCTCCAACGAAGACCTAATGAAGCGCTGCCGTGAAACGCCGATCGACATTCAGATCAAACGTCGCAAGTGGAGCTGGATTGGTCACACACTCCGTAGGGATTCCGATCATATCGCCAAACAGGCGCTCGATTGGAATCCTCAAGGAAAACGAAAACGTGGCCGACCCAAACAGACCTGGCGGCGTACAGTTGCAGACGAGACGAAAAAGGCCGGGAAGACGTGGAGCCAGCTAAAATGCGAAGCTCACGATCGAACGCGATGGCGGAATGCTGTGGACGCCCTCTGCCCCAACTAGGGGACATAGGACTATAAGAAGAAGAAGAAGTTATAAGCAGGAAAGTGCCATCTGTTCTATATGTAATATTAAAACACCTTGCAAAATCATATTTGGTACTTACAATGCAGTGTCACTCAAATCAACCTATCGCAATAAAACAATCAGACCATCCATCACTGAACGATTTACAAAATCCAATTTCATTATGCTCATGACATCAGATAGATAGAATATAGATAGCAGCTACGAGTGTCAATACAAGAAACGTGGCTCCTAGAGAAGTCGCATTTTAACATTATATTCTGGTACATTTAATAATCACTGCAAAGCCATGGTTCATGCATTAACGTTAAATTTAACCTAAAAATCCACCATGACAGTTTTATATTTAGTTCTAAATAAAATAATTCATAAATCCAGACATAACTGCATATTTTAATGGAGATTAAAGGATCTGCAGTAATACAAGGTCATATATTGTCAACTTTAAACACCATTTAATCCACATAAAGACTTGCAGTGCTTCTTAAACGAATGGACACCGTTTAGATTATAACCTCAACTCACATAGAACCTAGCACGATATCACTGACTGATTTATTTCTAAATATTCAATTCCCTCGATAATGCGATCTAAGCAATCTAGGTGCTATTGTTTAATTACCATTTTAACCGGATTTGATGATTTATTACTGGTGTTGACACGAAAATGAGTATTCTGTCTACTATTTATCGAAATTAGCATTTGACGATGTAAATGATGAAGTTATTAAGTATAGATATATGTATAGATTTATATATTCGAAATTCAAAATGGTATTACAACAATGGTCGATAGTTGACGGGTTGGCAAATTGCAGCTGTTCGACACAAAGAGATGTATCACTAACGCTAACACCAACCACGCATCTGAAACACGAGACGTCTGCAACCACTCTAGCTACCGACACACTTAAAATATCTATAAACAATCGAATACCAAAAATAGATTTTATTACCAGAGCAATTGGATTCAATGTCGGTGCATATGATACGGCACTGTTCATTGTGGTATGTTTTACTTTATATGAGATTCTAAAAGCACTACAATTAGGTTTATTGTTGAACAGTACTTTTATGAAAATGAAGGGTTTGTATTCTACACAGGACTTGCGGTTAAGTCTTAGTAAAACAGTTATTTTATTGTTACTGGTTTCATAATTTTAGGTCACGTATTCTGTAGATGGCAAAGATTTTGTACTTTCAGTCCATGATTATATCAAGCGGTCTCGGGTTCGAATCCCGGGTCGGGCCAAAACTGAAATTGAGTTTTTCTGATTACAGAAATATTTAATAACAGCTCGGAGTTTGGAAGCTGGGGTCTGAACCTCCGTGTTTCGGAGAGCACGTAAAGCTGTCTGGTCCTGCGTCGGATCGGATTATGAGAGAGAGGGAACAGAGACTACACCTGTGTTTGTGCATACACTTATGCACTATAATAATATATCTCCTGCGTAGTTGGCTGGTCTCCGTTAAGATTTGCTGTATTACAATTTATTTATTAATTGAGTTAAGAACAAAATGGCCGATACTATTCTCTGAATGACACTGAAGCGTAAAAGATTCTTAACATTAAAACTAAAAGTGGATAAGTACCATTTATTTTCAGATATTTAGCTGGTTTATTAACAAATGATCGTTTGTCACTTTAGTAAAGTCATGTTTTAGTATGTTTATTAGTCGAGATTATTGTGATTAAAATTCTGTGATATTTAACAATATGCAGTACATTATAGTAGCAAATGTGGAACAACGACAGGAAACAATAGCAACGTTAGTTAAGACTACGCATCACATGGAACAGACAAAAAAGGAGAAAAAAGCAAATAACGGTCATGTCTTTGTCTTGATGTATGGAAGAAGTGGTTGGGTAACGTGACAATTGTTTTGCAAGATTCTTCCACAGGAAATGAATAATGGGAAAGCCTATACTTATTTGAGCTTTACTATACACACACATTCTACTCAGAAATACTATGTAAAATGCATGCGTATGTAAGAATATATAAGAAAATAATAGAATCAATAGTTATTAGAACAACAGTTAGAAACCTTGGGTTTCAAAGTAAACCATTGGCGAATTTAGAAGAAGCAGTTGTGTAAAGTATACAGACAACGTTATTTACGTAAATTTTTATTTTTACCCAAACAGAGGAGTAAGAAATAAACAGATATTATGGGTATACTATGAATAAAAGTACCTATCACACAACAAGAAGAATAGATTTACATTCCACTTATTAGAATATATGTGCATATAAAGTCTGTCCTGTCTTACCTTTGTTATTTTAATTTTTTCATCTTTTATATTAATAAGAGCATCGTAATTGTATTTTAAAATTAAGTAGTACTACTCTCATTTATTTTTTGTTTTTTGTACAAGTTACCTTACTCCTAACACTGTTTGTTAGGCGTATTTTATTTTATCTCATATGGTGAATGTTGTGTGTACCTGTAATAGGCATGCATACTAGAAAATATCATTGTATAATTATTTTAAAAGTGTATCGTATGTGTGCTGTTGGTATACCTAAATAATTAAATTAAATAAATAAATAAAAGGCATATGTAGGTACATATGTGTTGTCACATTGTAATGGTTATGAAAATAGAAACAATTAGTTCTCCCAATTATTAAGATGATGATCATCATGTGCGCTTTCAAGACTCGCATTAATCAATTTAGAAAGAAAGAAGAATAAATTTACGCATGTATTTTTGAATAATAAAATTTACGCTAATGACGGTAACAGCTATTGTAGTAAAATTTCTCTAATTATAATTTGTACTTGTACTTTTAATGAGTTACTTATTATCCTTTACATTACTTTTTATATCAATGACAGCGGAAACAATAAAAAAATAAAAATAAACAAGAAACTAGGCTGTTTGAAAAAAGTAGTACAAGGGCGAATTTATGACATTTTAGATTGCAAATTATAAAATATATATAAACACTTTTTTTATACAAAGAAAGAAGTGTATACAACTTTGTATGGTTTTAAATTATTATAAAAGCAATAAACTACATTCTATTCGATGTATTTTTAATGCAAACTTTAATTGTGAATGAGATGAGAACTTGCAATAAACTATGTACCTGCAATTTTCTAATATTATTACATCATTAAAACAACATCTATTTAACTAGCTGACAAACAAACTGATAAACTCTTCAGCTTTATAATATTAGTATAGATTTATTGATGTTAAAAGTACCGTACAAGTTAACGGGTTTATCACGAAACTACTTTACACGGGCTACAGCCTGCACAAAATACCATTTAAGACGTGAATATCATAATAAGAGTTGAAATAAAAGAGTTAAAACATACAGAATTGTGTTGTTTCTCGTTTTACGGTAACTGGAAACGTCAACCTAATTAAGACGAGTTCTTGCGATCAGCTGTTTGTAGGTTATTAGCCCTTCAATAAACATTTTCCTGGATTTACAATAACAATTACGAAGTACATGTACAATTACTGTGTTTGTAATTATTAATTCTATTTACTATTTACGAAGAGGCCGTTTCTCAAAATATGAACAACTTATGCATCATTACTACGTCAAATTGATTCGACTCCTGGAAATTTAGTCAGCATTAGTCGCTTTGACCTAGTATTAAATGTATAACGAAAGAAATATGCATAAATACATATGTATATATTTTTATGTTTTAAATTAAATAAATTAGTTTTATGATTAGTATTTAAAAAAGTTACCAGTAATATATTAAAATAATGCCAAATTTGCCATTTTGTTGCCAATTATCACAAAATATGCACTCTAATTGGTATACTCGTATAGTCGCTTTTATGCGTTCACACCATCTCATTGTATTTTATTAATAATACTGGTCCTCTGTATTCAAGTGCCATCAGAGTTACCGGTGTTGTGGCAACATTTATTATTCTACATACACCACAATTACGACGGTTGGTGTCAACGTTAATCAGAATTTCAATTAATCAATTTATGGTCAGGGTTCGGACAATCGTAAAACAACTCTGACATCAGTACTACACTACAAAAGAACGTTAAATGACTGAAGTCCAATGAGTAATGAGATTCCGTAATCTTAGGTACATCTGACAAGACAAAAAAGACAACAAAACTAACACTTTTTGTATTGTGGTTTTAAGATTACCTCATATTATAATACATGATGGTACGCCCCTCGTGTGAGATGACGTCATCAACAAAGGGACGTGGATTCAATAATAAGGAACTTGAATTGGTACAAAAGGGTACCTGTCCGCAGATACGGTTTTAAGCGGACAGGTACAACCTGTTACTCTTTTATGTTATTAGAGATGATATTTTTACGTTATTTATTAGCACATAGCGTGATTTTTTACATTTGTCCTTGTCCTTTAATGAAAATCTAGTTTTAGAGTGAACAAACAACAAAGTACACGTGTACGTTGTATCTAAATAACTTTAGATATTGGAAATGCTTACGTTTCTATTAATGTCATTCTGAAACGTGGATATCGATGTTGCAACACATGTTGAAGCATCGATGGCTGCGTTTTCTCTGCCATGCTAAGTTTATCCAGTTCATGTTCGCCTTTGATTTCCGGTTAGATTTAAATTAATAGCCCATCAGATATTTTGGGAGCCCCTTCCGATAGAGTAAAATAAACAAGTTTTGATCGCGATTATAAAATGTCAGGCAAGCTGTTTGTTTACATTACTACTAAGCTTTTTAGCGTCCGAAGAATGATGTCATGGTTTGAATCACACGAGCTCCTATTCAAAGATCATAACGATGAAATAGCGAAAAAAAATCATAGGTATTGAGTATTCAATACGCGTAACAAGGATACAGATTAGTATAGATCCTTGTGGTAAAATATTCCGTTTGTTGTTATCGGGTTGAAATAGTATTGCTGGTCTAGCTAATTATGTATCTATTTCTAACCTTATATTCGTATAATGCTTAGTCGGGGGAAAATGATATAGAAAGACCTAGAGACTTTAACAGAAGCCATCCAATTAGATGATTAAAACATTAGATGATTATTATGTTCGCCTAGTTGATTTCGGCCACGGCGGCCAGTCTCAACGGTTACTAGCCACTTTTGCAGGGGATATTATAGTGCACAAGTGCGTGCGCAAACACTCTCTGTTGCCTCATTCTCACAATCCGTTGGGAGGGCCATTCGACAAAATCAGGAACAGATCAGGCGCAAAACCGACGTCTTTACAGCATTAGGTACGTACTTTCCAGCAATGCAGTGGTCGTATTAATGTCAATTCTTCATATTGTTATTTTCTAGAGCACTGGTTCTTATCTTAACTTGACAAACATAACAACTATCTAGGGACGGTAATGAAGGGGCGGTAATGAAGTAATGATTGGAACGTCAATATTCAGATTACTAAACTTCACTTCAGTGTTAAGGTTAGTAGTGTGTTTTTAGGAATGTTAGGTTTCGTTTTAATTTAAAGCGTATTTAAATTCATATTTCACATTAAGGCTTTGAATACTAAATTAATCTCTATGAATTCCTTGTAATGCTTGTGATAAATTATTTACTACATATTTTGTTGTCTTGCACAATAAACACGGCTCCCAAGGTTTAATTTTATAGTTATTGTATAACTCAGTGTTAATTATTGAGGTTTATGTTTCATATAATATTTCTTCTAACATATTAGATTTATGTTATTTATCCCCAAGTCTAATATTAACACAATCACGCTTTATTTTGATCGGGTCAATTAATGCCTTGGATTACTGTGATCAGTGAAATAAATATACCAAAATCATTTTTTATCGAAAGAAGTACACAAAATAGTTATTACGGATTTACACTTAGAATCAAGACGATCTATTGTTAGAGCGACGTAATCTACTCAAAACTAGATTCAACGTTCTATCACCTTGAATTCATTTGTCTTAAGTTTTTATTTTCATAAATTCAAATAAGAAAATTTTAATAATATGCATTATAGCTATTATGTTAACTTATTTAAACGGCAAAAACGTGAAGGATTTACTCAAAATACCTAACCATGTAAGATAGATCCATCTAGAAGCTTACGTCACCTTTGGAAAATCGAACCCTAGCGACAATTGAAAACGTGACAGTCGAGTTAACAAGACACCAAATTGACACCAATTTAAGTTCTCGATTAATTATACTAACAAACTCTTTGTAAGAACTAACTAGGCGATGAAGAAAGTCAAATAAATACATCGTTACTTGTATAATAAGTTCAATTAGAAGCAACCATCGATTAATTGCATTTATGTTTGAGCATTATGTTTTGCAAGTAACAAATTGTAAAGAACTGTTTATGAAGATCGTTTTAAATCTGCAGTCACACTGTTACATCGATGGACGGCAACAACCTGATTGTACCGTTAAGCGAGCCGCGCAAAACTGACCTAGTGCCGGGAAAGTTATCATGGAGGACCGTGTTCCGTTTTACGACCCAAGTCGCGCCCAACATTGAGATTAATCATGCACCTAACGTGTGTTAAAACTTTTATAATTTCCAGAAAATAATCTAGGTTATCGTCTGGCGAAAAAATGCGATTTTATCACAAACGAAGATATTCTAATGATTAATTCGTGCAACACTAGTTTCATTCATTACTAGTGACAAAACGGCCAACCGAGTCATATCATTCCCTGTTAATGAACATTAATTCACTGCAAGTGGAACTGATTCAATTGCTATTATCCATCTAGAGACGGCATTGAACTTTGTCGAAACAATTTGTAGCAACCGACTTGTGTGGCATGTTCAGACGGTGAGTTCAGAGAGTTTTGTATAACGGAAACTAAAAAATTGAGACACATCTCCAACGAACTTTTTCTTAAACACGTGCCTAATGTGAAGACTAGTGGAAAACTTTCATAACTAAAGCGAGGAAAATGTTTATAATTGTTGTAAGGAAACGACTGGTATGCGTTTTTAAATAAATAAAAGGTGTATCAAGGATGTTCAGATGCATGGATAAGAAGTGTGCTGTGTATTTATAGTTGCACGCGGGGTCGACGTTCCTCTCGTCTCCCACGCCGCGCTTACCGCGCCGCTGCGATACGATGGGATCTACAAATCAGTTACTCGATAAAACGCTATTAGTATGTAAAACAAAAATAACACTCGTATTTTGCTTGCCAAATATTAAAAGAATCTAGTAGCCAAGACGATATTCATTTAATTTGGTGAATTAGTGTAGTATATAATTAGTAATTATTATGCATTTGGTATTTGTATCTCGGGAGAAAAAATCTGAGTTCCTAGATTATATCCGCGTCTCTGGCAATCACATGTGACGGAAAAAAGTTCCCGGTTATAATCGGTCTGCTAACGACATTCTAACTAACTGTAAGCCCCTGTGAGAGAATGTCCCGTGGGGGAAAATTTTGTCGAAATTGGTATTGCATTATGTGGGTTACTTTATAATTTACATTTTCAGGTAAAATATATTGTCTATTTTACTGTTGTTAAAGTGTCACCTATATTTATAATAAAAATGGTAATAAAAAAACCTACTTCTTTGAGTAGTTTCATGAGCAAACTAGTTAAATAAATAAAAAGTAGATAAATAAAACTCAATAACAAGCTTAATGATGGTGCCAAACTGGAAAGTGGTAAAAAAGTATGTAGGTTCGTTATAACTACGACAGTTCGTGCCCCGTCCATTTCGGCAGTCGATTCGTGGAGGCTCTTTATAGACGTCGTGTTCAATACTTGAAAAAGTACATTATATAAACACACGTTCAAAATAGTGTCAGTCATTTGATAAAAATGAATATGCTAATTATAATGTTCCGAAATCTATGAAAACGCAGAATAATGATGTCTTTAAAGCTACAAGAACAGTTAAATTATGTTAATTTAAATGATTTAGGCACAAACCAGACCTACTTATAAATTTCAATATAGTATGATAATTTTCGCTTTGTGTGATAATAAATTAAATTAAATCTTTGAGAATAAAATCGTTCAACGTACAGGTATAGTACCTACGTACGTATATTAAGTGTAGTGATTCATTTTAAACACTTGAAGCTGTAGAAACGGCTCCTGTGTCATTCGTAGTTTCTCATTCATAATTTTAGAGAATGTAGACTAAAATAAAGATCGGTACGACTACAGCGATAGTGAAAAAAGAAACAGGTGATGCGATGAGCATAGAGTTCAGATGTGGGATGACATACAAACTTCGGTCATTGAACTCAACGGGAAGAATTTATTTTGAGGACGGAATTTAATCCACATGTATATGTTTTTTACTGCTTCAAATTTTCGTATATAGAGGGTAATATCGAAGTGCAATAGTTAATGTATTCTTGTACTCATATAACTACTACTCTATAACACAAAGTACTACTCTAAATCCTATTCAGTTATGACATCATTGCTCCATGTTGTCTACGTATATTAACGTTTTTCTGAAACAACATCCTCGTAGACAGGAAAAGTAAAGTTACACTGACTAATTACTACTTGGATAGAAGCCCAACAAGATAAACACCTAAACCTCAGCCAAAAATACACAAGATGGCGTCGACTTCATAATAAAACAATTTAATGGGCCAGCGCGCTTTCCGCGGTGACGAAATCTGCGCCGACGCATTCTCGTTGCGTAACTTGAAACGCGATCTGTGCAGGAGAAAACTGTAAGGTCAAAATTTTTATGCTTTACACGAAAAATGCATCAGTATTGTGTTAATTGAACTGAAATTGTGTTGGCTAACCCTACATTGAGTTAACGACCTCAGACACATCTAAACAAATATAAAATTGAATTTATACTGTCCGAAAAGGTAAAAAAAGGAAGTAATAATTTTTAGCGTTAGTAAATAAAATTAATCTGAGTGGGGACGTTGGACAACAAACGAATCTGATGATTGTTTACGCGCGATTGCGACGGGTCGGGTGCGGCGCGGCGGAAGTTTGGCGGAACCTCGCGTCATTGGCTCACAACATCGGTCGGTCCAAAAATTGGTCACCACAAACATTTCTACGGCTCATTCATGTCACACATGATTCGCTGCTCATACGTCACATTGAATATAAACATCATAATAATATACAAAACTTCAGTATTAAAAATCCTTTTAACAAATACATCAACTGAGTTAAATCATCAAAAGTAAACAGAGTTTTTTTTTAAATTAAATTAAGTCACGCCCAACTTTTTAGGATTTTATAGCTGAAATAAATTCCTTTGTTAAATGAGTCAGCTAGATTTATCGTGACCGGAGACAAGTAAAGAACCATTTAGGCACTCCCATCCTGAGCGTCTTGTAATTTTTATTACGCAGGCAACCCCGCCCTTCATTGTTATGGGGTCTAATGAGTGCACGCTCGTGCCGCTTGAGTTCCTGTTACGTGAATTCCAGAATAATAATACATTGGATATGGCAAATAGTATTTCGTTTGACAACATGACGATCTGGATATTAAAGAAATTCCTATTAACTCGGCCTGCGACTTGTAATAAATTGAAAGATATTTATATATTTTATTATATTTTACTGCAAATTCTAAATATTAATACAAACTGATGAGAAGTATTCATGTGATAACGTACCTGTAACAAGAAAGCAAAATAATGTTATACCATATGCATTCCAAATAATTTATTTAAGATATTTTACAGAGAACGTTTGGCTAAACTAATCCACCTCCAGATGGTTTATAAATACACAACGCCACGACATTAAAAATATCCAATTAAATCGTATTAAGTCCTATTTGAGGAATAATTTCACACAAATATCAGCTTTATTCGTCAGCACTTAAGGTTCATAAGGTTCGTATTAGTTGAATGATTCTTCCAGAGATATCAAGAAGACGGCTGTGTAAGTCGTTACAGGGTTCCGGCTAATGTTTGATATTTTTGCTCTATGAATATTTTTATGCGGGGCATGAAACTAGTTATTATCTATGTTCGTATATGCTATGCATATATAAACAGTTATTTTATAGGCTAAATACAAAGTTCCGGTAAACGCAAGACTAACCATTCTGTTTAATTTGAAACTGGAGAATATACACGAAAAATGTATAAATAATGAACAACGAAAAAAACTTAGAAAGGGGAGTTATCACAATGCTCGAATAGTAACGGTGGTGAAAATATAATGCAGGATAGATCGATGCGAATGCATGCGGGTTCAAAGGCAACAATTATTAAGATTAGTATTTAAGGGGTATAATATACAATGAAGAAACGTTAGCTCAATGTCAAAAAGCGGTGTGAAACATTTTTATTATCAAGACTTGAAGATGCTTATACTGAATGATAGCATGACTTTTGAGTAATTGTTGATAGTACCTAGGCAAAAGGATGAACTTTTCGATCAATGTATTAGTTATATTTCTAGGTGTACCTCATACAGACAATCTAACTTTATTGACGATCTAATGATGAAAAATATTTTATGAAATTTGTGCTCCACTTTAATTTGATAATATGTAGCAAATAATTCCTGGTAATTTATTTACGAATGTTGGACACCACAGAAAGTATTTGAGTAATTTTGTAATGCATATAAATGGTCCAATTATATGAAGTTGGCCAGGATCCAAAAAGCAATCCTAGATGCAGTTCTCTCTATATAAAATTACTAGACGATTTATACAGTGTGCCTACTTCTCAGTTTTGTAGACCTCGCATTGAGTCATGGTTGCATACAAATTACGTTATATTTATATTGATAAGATGTCGACTTGGTGTACTGGACCTAGATCGACAATGTTATAAGCAGGACCATTATCATTATTAGATACACAATGCACATAAAAGCGAATATTAAAGTAGACATTAAACATTCTTCAACTCAACCGACTGACCTTAGATTACACCACAAACGCAATCTTGTCATCTACGCGTATTCATTTATAAAATAAACAGTGACTGGAAGTTTATTAATAACACAAGTGTTATTACAATAATTCCACCCTATCTAAAACGAATATCGTTCAAGGAATTCATTGTAGGTACTTGTACAGTCGATATTAGAGCTGTTTAATATATTGAAGCATACTGTTATTTAAGCTATTCAATTAAGATAATATTTTGTCGAGCAATACTAGTCTCTATAGATAGGAAGTTAAGCGCGTTTTATACAAGTGTGTCTAAAAGAATTCAAACTTTAACACTGCGGGGGTCTAAACCACCGCTTACTTCTAACCACCTCGAGGTTTTAAAAATCATAAACATTAATTGTAAATGGCGTAAAGTCAGTGTAATTAAATTAACAGATGACGTCGTGTAGGCGAGCCAGCAAACACGTGAAGTGTTAGTCGAGATAGAGAGTGACAGACATATCTTTAATAGACACGTTCGAGTGAGATCATTATTATATTAACAGCCTCTGAAATTAAAGACAACAGTAGACGACTTTTCGCCGATGAGTCATGGCATCACGGCCTTTTTGGCAATATGTACTCGTATAAAGGTAAAGGACTAGACGCATCGCCTGATGGTAAGCGATTACCGCCGCACATGGACACCCCGCAACACCAGAGGCGTTACAAGTACGTTGCCGGCCTTTTAAGAAGAAGTACGCTCTTTTATTGAAGGTCGTATTGGTACGGGAATACCGCAGGCGACAGTTCATTACACAGTTTTGTTGTGCGAGGCAGAAAGTTTCTAGAGAAGCACACAGTTGTGGACTGCCAGATGATGGGGATGAAACTCCTGTCGTGTAGGACGATTGCGGAAAGAGGCGACAGGGATTTAAAAAGATTCTGTTATTAAAACAAGAATTGAATAATGTTTTAATATTCTGTTACTAGAATATCAAATCAAGCATGTTTCTATATTAAATCATATTTCCTTTATTGCATACAAAAGTTTTTATAACAAGCTAAACATTTATTAATGATTCAATTTGTATTTCCTCTGACCTTGTTTCAATGGTACTTAAATCCCGTCGTATTAAGAATCATAATGTATAAGAAATGATGTTAGTCTCAATCGCGCGCTCGTGTGTGTTAAAATAATATAACCATTTACATAAATTATTGCACAACCGCATGAATGAACGGTAAATGTGGTATTCACCAAATTGCTTAATGCGAAATGAATGGGACCCTTAAGCCGTCTACGCTAGAACCGACGGCGGACCGGCGCCTGCGCATCCCACACATGTGGCGCAACGGAGGCAATTTCGACATCTTTGTAATGTTTGTATAGATTGTTAGTAACGCCTTGCGAAGCGATTATAGAAAGCGAATTTTAAGAGCTCATGAGAAAAAAATTGTGCTCAGGCCTACACATCAACTTGTGTAATATGATAATTTTATAAAAAAAAAGTTAGTTGTTTAAAAACTTTCTTGAAAGGTTGCTCATGTATTTCTTAAAATTCAGTCATAGATTCTTCAATATTTTTTTTATTTCTGATATTAATTAGGTATTAAACTATACTCTGTTTACTGTAATGTACTTAGAGAAAGAGGTAAGTACATATTACTATACACTGCGTGTATATGTAAATTGAATACAAGATGTATGTATTTTTTTTTGTTCTCGCATGGTATTTATTCATTATAAAATTTCGAATTAGTTATAAGTCCTAAGGTATTATAACTACGAAAATAACTAAGATAACTAAGTATGTGGAGCTATATAAATTGTCGTCGTTGGACAAGTCTTTAAATGTCGACTGTCGGGCGCCACCTACGTGCCTCTGTAGAAAGTTGAAGAACTAGACCGGCCCAGTTTAGATGAATTGACTGTATATATCAGAATTACGCAGTTGTGTACTCTGAATATACTTTTTAGGTAACTGCTAACAAAGTGTGTGGTACATCGCAAAACATTGTTGAAAATAATTTATGACTTGCAAATTTTTTAAACTAAACTTTATTATATTAATTTTAAAATATCCTCAGAAGATTAGTCGCAACTACACCTGCTTTCTATTTTCTATTCTTTCAGTTAAGCTGTATCTACATACGAACGAAGAGTAACATCACAATGATACAATTTTGTTATAACCTATTGTCATCAACTTAGATGTTAAAAATAACAGGTCAGAATTCAGACCGCTCGCGCACATGCAACGGTCGGCGTGGATCGCGATTAGTGTGAAGCGTGAAGGCCGGGCAAACGTTATCGTATCAAACAGAAGGGTAAACTATAAATTTCATTTTATTTATATAAATAAAAAACACTGGCTAGCAGGAAACACCTTGCGGTGAATAGAAGATACTTTTTGTAGTTTGGCTAGAAAAATTCTCCGCTGTAACCAAGAGTAATGGAATAATAGGCGAACGCTTCCATTTTTCATCGTTTCTTGTCTTTTTCTTCTTCAAAAGAAACTTCTCCTTTTGGCTATTTTTATGAATTTGAGTTTACGGAAGTAACAATATATAGCAGAGTTCTTATTGTCTGCATTTATTTAGCCCCTTTCCCAATAACACTGTTAAGGAATTAAGATTTTAACACATTCAGTTTGAAATTATTAATTATTACTAGAATCTTCGAGTTGGAACATTATGTCAACCATCGGGAAATCATTTTTAAATAACAGGAGACTCCATATTTAAACTCACGTTATTGTACATTGAAGCAATTATATCCTTGCATTTGGCGGCGTATCTGGCTGTTAAAGTTTATTTATTAAGAAAAAAAATGTCAAGGCCACCCTATTTTATAATTATTATTATTATTATTATTAACTCCCGCATTAGGAATATATGTACGTACTGTGTCGCGGGGGACTTTACAAACATACATGTAACGGACACAAAGAACACCCAGACTCAGGACAACATTTTGTGGATCACACAAAGTGATGTCCCACGTGGGATGGCCAATCGAAATAGATTAGGTATTAATAAGATCACTAGAAAAGCTATTAGCCTCGTTCTCTATCTTCTATAACGGTATAAATTGTATAGTGGAAAATTTGTAATGTTCACCTACCAATATAGCAATCAAAAGATAGGATTATTTATATAAAATATATATATATATATATATATATTCAATTATTTAGATTAACGTTAAATGACACTTCTCTTTAGCGAAGAAAACAATAAAATAATAAAAGAACGTTGCCAGGGTTATCAATTACGACGTGGAGTAATTAATTCAAAGCATGACACACACGTGTGTCTAATAGTGTTCGTATATTGATACGACGATGTTATCCCACACTGATTTTTACTGCGTTAAGGAGGGGAATATTTAATTCATATTTCTAACCGTATACCCTTCCTACCCGTAAATTATTGGACATTTTTAGAATGCTGTTTATCTGTAAATGAAAATGTATACTATAATATATATATATATATAAATCCTCACTCGTGATGGACCAGAAGCTAGGTTTCGGTACGAGTACACCTACCGTCCAACGAGATCGGTAGGTATACTTTCTAAGACAGAAGATATGGCTTAGTATAGAATACGTAAACCACGACTGGTAAAAGTAAGAGTAAAATAGTAGTTCTCTTAAGAAATGGCGTAAAAACGTCAAAAGGGACAGGTGGGTACTTAAGAATAAATATAATGCGTTATGATTTGAATCTTCGTTCACATTGTAGTGTAAAAATAATAGTTTTCAAAATACATTTTTAAATACCTAATATTTCTCTAACATCTAAGAGGTGGAATTAATTGATGTGCCTGTAAGACAATATAGTGATCTATAAATTATTTTTGTATAGTTAATTTGTCTTTTATGTGGCCATTTCTTTTCATCTAAAGCCACCTTTGTATTTCAGAGAATTGTTCTGTAAAATGGTTATTAATTTAAAAAAAAAATTCTAAAAACTATTTGAATTACGTATTATACTTCATACTGCTTTAAATAGTACACTGATAATTACTATCATGCTACCAAAATAAATAACATCAAATGAAAATAGGTTCATATTATTATTACAGACCTCAAAAAGGAGAAAAAAAGATAGACCAGTTCCGCTGACGAACGTTTTCAACTTACAAAATTTATAAGTACTCTATTTGTGAGATCAGTCACTAACGAGATTAAAAGATTATGCAAATCTGAGAGCACGACACTCTGTCTTTTGTTACATTAACCTTGAGTTTGTATTTCATTTATGTAACCTATAGGATTTTCTCTACCGTGACCAGTTGGCATCGGTAAAATACGTCCACTAATTTATAGACCTTCATAAAAACTAATTTTAAGTCCAATTGCGACGTAACTATAAACATACGAGCTTACGGAATCTATGTACTTGTTTATTGTTTGAAACGATTGCGTGGCTTCCAGTAAAATTAGTTCTTACATTTTTGCGAAAACAACACTGTTTACAGAAAGATTCCAACGTCACATAATAAGTGTATAGGTAGGTATAGGTACTATTGAACAAATGTTTGCAACAGAAACAAACTAAATCTACAAATAGGTAGTATTTTCTGCCTTGTTTTAATGTCTTTTTGGAAGTGATGGATGTTGATACCTTAAGCACCATCTAACTGCACTTCAATGCACTGAAGTATGATAGTCAAGAGTTCAATATGTAACTCCTACTCATTTAAAAGTAATAGGAATCTTTTGTGGATCGTGCGAGCACTTAAACAAGAATCAATAGTCACCGGCTCACCTACAACAAAAACCTTTTTTGTCAGAACAAGGCGATTTATTGCCCTATTGTCCTATGTAGGTCAACAGTTTTCCATATGTCCACTATATTGACGTTTCCCACAAACAAAGTAAGTACATTGTAACGGCTAATGCATCCGTGTAACTTCTGAGTCTGATCAAATACTGCTGAGTTTTTCTCACAGAGAATAAGTGTTTCCCAAATTACGTATAAGTTTCTATTTCTTGTGTTTTAACACTGTTTCATTAATTTTGTGGTAAATGTGTGACAAGTCGGTAATAATTAACAAAGCACAAGAAAAACACTAAGTCTGTAGGGGCGATAATAAACTGTTTATGGCAAACAACTCGGATGAGATTGGATAGCCGCTCACATGAAAGCTTCAGAAATCGCTCCACATGCGCGGCGCATGGTTTTTAGGGCGTGTTACTGTTTTTATTTTTTGTGCGCGGTACGTGTTTCCGCAACTCGCCGTCCGAATTTCTCCAAGAAGCCTAGCAGATCCTTTACGTTGCCGACGACTTCTGGAAGTGACCTCAGCGATCCGAGGTGTCTCGCCCGGTATTCTGCCACCCCAGGACATCTCATGCGTATTACTGTTTTCATATATCAAATTTATTTTTCATTAGGAATTAATCACTCATATGTACTTAATTAATTATTACACATAAATTAAACGCCTGTAGCAAGTGACCAATACTTTTATCTAACGTAAGGTGTTTAACAGAATAACAAAAAAAGACTATAAGTTACAAAAATTAGAACTAACCAATTTCCTACCTATTTTTGTGTACGATATAATATCTTGACCTGTTGCAGTTACGTATTTAACTTAAGATATCTTCCAAGCTGCAACGCCTGCAACCTCTTTAAAAATCAAAGCCTCGAGCGGTTGTGTCTAGTTCACACAACACACCCACATTTTATGTTTGAAAGAGATAAAAAAGACATCCGCCGGATTATGTGAAGGTCCGACAAAGGGAAGTTCTTTGCTTATTTTATCAATTGCTTTTAGTATTTAAACTAACGACTTTAAAGCTAGAACTTGTCCTTGAAAGTACCTAAGCATATAGTTTTTAGGATCAGTCAATTTGTTTTACATGATTTTGTGACCGGTTACGATTGTCTTCCCTTTTAGCAACAACGTAGGCGTCGAGGGCCGCAATTAAGTGAAACAAGTCCACCCAAGTTACCTCTGTCCGTGGGTTGACAGCTCCCACGCTTTGACTCCGACCTTTGTGTTTAGATACCAGTTATTAATCAGTCTTATTTCTATTCGCTTTAACAGATTGCTTACTGAATATTCACGTATGGCAAACAGTAAACGCTTTAAAAAGAGAGAGCACATATATTGTACTTATAAATGTGGCGTGTGTGTAACTTAGAAGGTTACTAAATTCCCAGGAACTCCGGGACACAAGAAACGATAGAAATCATTTCGATCTCATTTTAAGTTCACCATTAGATAATTACTTATCTGTAGTCACGTTTATTGTTCTCCAATTTAACTTGAACAGTAATAAAAACAAAATTAACGATCCTATTAATCATAAAACCAGCGTAGGAGCGTATGATAGTGATAGTACGACGCCGAAATGCAATGCCAGAGGGATTGGTCGGTTTCACGCGTAGGCTTTACCTCGCCCACAGGACTGGTTCTCTCGTCATTCTGAAGAGATCGATTTTCATTTCAAGTTACAGTCCCCCGCTACACACAACCCACGCATTCTTTTCTTTGCATTGTTTTGTAAATTCAAGTAGGTATAATAAGTGTAACTATCATCCGGTTTTCATTAAAAAGTCTAAGGCTGTCGTAATTGATTACAGTTACGTTTATTGTATAGGTACCTATTGTAAAATGGTACTTTAAAATGTTGCAGTGTTATTGTCATTAAAGTTTACGATGTGAACCATGTAATGACACACCCGCAACACGTAAATAACCGTTTTAAAGTTTGTAAAAGTACGTTGATTTTCACGGCCATAGAAAAAAGTATTTCTCATTAACAGAACGATCACGTCGTATAAGATAAAGTAAAGGTACGTAGCGGCAACGTCGTGAGAAACAACAGTGAAGAATAGACGTCTCATATAATCCAGTTTTCTACAAAGATATAGTGTAGCCTTATCGGGGTAGGCAAGATAATGAGCCGTGTGTCTATATTTGCTTTCTGTAACATTTTCTTACCTACCGAGTTAAGTGTGAACGTACCTATTTTTATGAAATATTTAAAGACTTCTTAAATTTGCGAACTGTTTAAACAAAACTTTAAACAATGTAGATTAAATTAATACTCGATCAAGAGTATCCTTAAAACGTCTGATGAACACCTAATAATTAGATAAAAAGATTAAATGAGCCGTAAAAACAATCAACCAAATAAGTATGGAAACAACAGGTAAATTAAAAGTGGAATTGGGGTAACTTTAGGTGACATTTAAAATTGATTGTTTAATAAGTATAACATTGATGACTATTTTTAATGTCTGCAATTAAGCAACCCACAGCAAGTTACAAAGAGTCGGTGAGCGACTGGAACAACCTTGGCTTCTACACCTCCACGCTACCCACGGCTACCCTCATTTGGTCATCGACGTAGGTGCACCCGCCTAATCACATACTAAACAACCTTATAATGATCCAACTAAGACTCACTTTTGCTACAGGGTTGCGGAACAGATCTCATCAAAAGTGGAAGGCGCCTACGCCTCAGAACGCAATAACTTTAATATTAATAGGTAATACTTGTTAAGTGTACTTTGGTTTCATTTAAACAGGGTCAGTAGGCTTTGTACTGAACACTTTTGCGTCACTAGCAATTTCAAGTATTAGAAGGCAAACGATCAAATACCTGGGTTGTAACGAACCATATAATTGACGTTTTCAAAGTGTTCTTATCCAAAATCGCCGATAAGAACAATTGTTAAAGGCTGTTAAACTTTTTTTATCTATTATCGTAGTTTAATCTGCAAATCAAGTATTACAACTGGTGCGTTAAGTATCCACTTGTATTATAATACATATCAGAGACAAGATAACATTTCTACACGATGGTTCATTGATGCCTCGTTAATCTTGTAATACATGTCCAATATGTTTTATCTTTATTTGTATCGAATGTTTTGATTGACGAATTTGTATATTTACTTTTGATGGAGCATTGTTATCTAGTGATGCTCACTGTTCTTCGTGGAATGCAAACAACCAAATAGTCGATTTAATATGTAAACACTGATCAGTCGATATTGTTTAAGCGTCAAATGTTGTATGTTGTAAAATGTCAGTCTATTACAGACATCACAACAACTCATGTCTATTGTACTTATTGAACTTTAAGTCTAATCATGGCCTTTAGAAACAATAGTAATCATCTTTATTAAGTGTTTTATGTTTTGTATCCAAGGTAGTTTTACTGTGTACATTATTTGTTTTTTTTTAGTGGGAAAAGTTGTTAAGCACCCAATCTAGAAGCATAGGTCCAAAGTGGGCCTTGTCGAGAAGAACATTTTTCTCATATGCCTAATATTCCAGCTTCCAACCAAAATAGACTCCGTAATTGCTTAGTTCGGCGTAACGTGATATGCCACGCCTGTCGGTTCTCAGCCTGCCGTCGATATTTTCGTCAAGTCGTCAGTGTATATAGTGGACCGGAGCGACATGTCAAATATAGCATAAAAGTTAAACAAGATTGCTATCGTTCAACCTAGATCCGTAACAGTCTTTGAGCAAGAACTTCAAAAGAACGACTTGCTAATATCAACGAAGCTGAACAAACTGGACATTTCCCAATCTGGTGACCGAGTGACTCAAACCTTGCCAATCTTATCAAATTTAAATTAAAGAGTCATTTCTCAAGTGGGGAGCGTTTACTTTTTATGGAAAAGTTAAGTCAACACGTTTTGAGAATGATGCAAGAACACTACTTGGGGCACGTGTTTAAATTATTATAAGGCAAGATATATAAGCAGAAAACTGCTACATTAAATATGAGAGAGCAAAAACATCGAACTTTTTATTTGGATGATCACGAGTCGAATCTTATTATTCTCGTGCGCTGCTGATTCAATGTCTTAAGTTGTGCTAAGGAGATAGGGTCAGATGATCTCCTTTTTTATTTTCTGTCCAATGATTGATTGGATGTAGAAAACTATAAGCGAAGGAGGAGATTTCAAACTGTTTCTGTTTAGCAAGTACAAATCTATAATCCCAGAGAGTAACACTTAACAGTAAATCGTTATGGCTGCGACGTTATGACATGTAGAGGTATCAGTAGAATAGACCTTGCCTTGCAATGGGACGTGACTTGGTTTTATAATGTGTTTTAAAGTATCACGTCGTCTTTCAATGAATTGACCGTCTCTTGTGAGAATGTATATGACTAGATAGTCTTGTATGAACATTGTTTTAAAATAACCACCTATTTATATAGACCTGTGTTTGGTATGTATATGTTTGCCGATAGACTATATTTTTCATTGTTACTCATAACAAGGGAACAATACGAGTATCCAACTCGATGGTATTTGCGGTTATAATAAGAAAGTATTTCAAAGGTGTACAATTATTACCACATCATTAATTTACATACAAATGACCCGTGTGGTAGGTATAATAAGTTCACAATTTATTTAAAGTAGATCTTATATTCGTATGATTAATTTTCTAAATTACAGTGAGAAAACGATTGTATCAACTACTCGTGTTAATTAGGACTCAGGTAGATAGCAGATATAACTGCATTCAAGCCCAGGCACCTAGCCTAGTAAGGCCTTCACTTATATGGTGTCAAAGTTGTATGAAACCAGTTCTAAAGAACTATACAGACCTACCAGTATTACGTTATTAAAACAACATTATGAAGGTACTCTTTTATCAGATAAGCCATAAAATATGAAAAATATTCGTAACTATAAACCTATCTAGGTAGGTATGTAACTTGTAAATACAAAAGACATCAAGAAAAACCACCACGAAAAAGACTAAGGCGACTATTATCTTTGTTTTAGATTGGATTGTTAAAACAAAAACAAAACAGGTATTTAGCAAATAAAACCACCATTCTTGTTACTATATAGATGAATTAATTAGTACAGAAGCATAGTTCTGAAATATATTTGTACATATTCTGTATTCAAATCAAGTCGAGAATAATTTTGCAAACACCAAGTACTTAAATCTACTCAGTAGGCGCTAAATAGGTACCACAGATAAGGGCTACATAGTTACTGAAGACTGGTTACGAGTTCGAGTAGTGTAAAACGAAAACGAGGCTATACGTTGCGAAGGAGCGGTCGCCTGTACTGCGCTCCGTACAAATCTCGTATGACTAAGAAATGGTGGACGTACGGTACCTACCGAGTGGCGACATTCCTTCTACTCGCTTGGAATGCAATACAACCCTGTGAGCAGGATGCTCCCAGAATTTGTAACTCGACATCTCACACGCCTCTTTAAACTATAACCTCAAAATTATAAAGCGACTTATAAGATTTATTTACAACAGCTGCGTGGACAGCAAAATGAGACACTTAATTGTAGACACCAAACTCGTTTACTACTTACATTTCACTGATCTCTCGTCGGCGACACTCTAACGACCGCTGACCGCAAATCGACGCAGAGACGTTCTGCTTTACTTCGCTTTTCGAAATGAAGGATCGCATTACAAACATCACTGGACCATAACTCGGCGGGGCGAAGACAAAAATAAACTTAATATCGTTTGCGTTGTAGCATTTGTCGACGCATCCGATTTATGATCGCCTCGGTGACAAGCATCGACGATAGGAACTAATGCCTACTCAGGGTAGCCGATGAATTATAAATAGTTTAACATAATTTTGACCTACCTTCATCCAGAAGTCGCTCCATGTGCATGAAAACATTCGGGAACGCAGCCAGTTGCTTCCTGTCTTTGAGCAACTGAGCTAAGTAGTCCGCTATACTTTGAGTCGAAGGACTGTTACTATCACACATTTTGAATACTTTTATATAACTAATGACACGTTAAATGTTTAGTCCAACACGTTCTTGTAAGATATTGTACTTTAGTTACAAATTATTGTTATTTTTGTGAGATTATGTTAGAAAAGTTAAATTCACTTCCACACACATCGAAGTTTCGATCACCACTAAATGACGAAGTTAACTAAAGTGAAGTTGTGGGCGAATATAGCGCTGCGCCTGCGCTCTTGTCGAATGGATTTTTTGTGAGCGCGTGCGACTCCGTCCACAGTATAGACGAAATAATAACAGGCCTTTGGTCTCGCTCGCACTACATTGTTCTCCCTAATCGTACTGTTCTCGCATCGCAGAACATTATACGACACAGTCGCCATCTAGGTAACCTATTTACAACTACAACCATATAAATTGACATGACTGTAACTAGTTTCACTGCCTTTGATATTAAAACAATAAATTAGTTGAATTGTATTGTGAAGAAACTGATAAATTGTATAGGGAAGTTAGGTAATAAGCTCAAAATTGTGGAACTGATCGATGAAGACTTTTAGTTTATAGCTAATTATTTATAAACAATAACGATAATAAAAATTAGGACTAGCCTGAATTTATTTACAGCATACAAATTAATAAACAAATGAAAAATGAAATCAAAATGGCGTTGCCCCGACGAGAGCAACTCCGTATCATTTAAACAAAAATTAGTCGTAGAAACTTTTATACATACATACTATTACATACATAACTATTCCCATCCTTGATATTGAATGTTATGCCAGTATCTGTATGAATTCACATTAATGATTAAAAACTAAGATCGTGTTCACAAAACTATATAAACTTAATTTAACAAGTAATATTTTTGCCGAAGTAAACAATTCAGCAAAACGTAAATTTAGACGTGGAAAATACTTACTACAAAATTGTATTACAATTTTCGCCAAAGAATACCAACAACTTTTCAGGTAAGATTAATGTAAAACTGAAATATTGGTTGAATACATTGCCAACCAGATCCTCGACGAAAGAATTTAGAATTGGTTACCAGCAGTATTTTTCTGAGCCCGTGGTATCATTTTGGTCCAACCAACCAATTTCTCTCTAAGTATGGCTACTGTCTCGAAGTATGGCTTGCCCAACTATGCTAACGAATACTACGAGTATTACATGTAAGTTACTTGCTATAAGATTTCTACTTATTATACAATATTATTCTTCAAAGCAAATAATAGTTCAGATCTAATTTCGTATAAGGAACAAACGTAAAGTTCACTATAGAACAAATGAAATCGGTTACACACCTCATCTTCGAGCATATAACTTAGGTATGTACTCGTAGGTACGTACTCATAAAGCATATTATTTTCCCAGCCTTTAACTGAAATTGGGTTCGGGTCGGTTTTAACTTTATTATGAAATGGCTGAAGTCCGATATTAGAACGTGGAGCGACTGCCATCAGACCTCCAGGCCCCGAGAACTAGGCAACATCAAAGTTATTTAGAAAGACTGACATTTTAGGGTTCCAACTATCCAACTCATTAAGATTGCCAAAGATGTTCGGCTTAAAGTTTTCTCCGAGAGACAAAGGAATCTTAAATTCTTAAGAAATATTGAGTCATTAAATAGACTGACCTTGTGAGGATTGCATTATTTTGCAAGGCATTAAAATACTCGATTATAATTTAGCTACGAATCCCTTTCATATAGCATATTATTAAGAATAATTCTAAAAAAAATATAATTTTCTAGATTTTTCGACGTGCTAATAACCGATATAAACATATAAATATAATATACCTTTGCATTCAAGCCTACGCAAATTTTGTTATGTTTAGAGAGTGTTATTTTTTCTCCCTTTACATAAAAGGAAGCAGAGAGATGTGGGCGACACTGAATCTTTTTGCATACTATTATAAACTATAATTACGCAATATGACAAAATCATAAACGAGCTACGATTACTCAGCAAATAAACATATCCTTGAGTTTCTCTAACCTACATTAAGTAAGTGGGTATGTAACTTCAGATGGTCTGTTTAGTTGTAAAACGTGTAGTAGGTACGTGAAAGTTCGTTTACTCCAAATTTTAGGCTACAATGGTTCAGAACAATAGATGTTTCTCCAGAACTACAATAAAACAAATTAAGCCTATACTAAAGATTTACTATAATGTTTTGTAAATTGTAAAAAAAGGCAACTACTAGGTGTGATAATCCGGGTATTGAAAATTTACCGGGTAAAGATTGATACTCAAAATGATCGATCGACAAGGAGTAGTTTTTAACATAATGTTATTAATTATAATTAAATTTGTGTAGAAAGAAAGAAGAAAGAAAGAAAAATATTTATGTTGGCAACAAAAGTAATAGAAAACCAAAGAAAAGGTAGCGACCCAATTTTGCAAGGCCAAAAATGGACCCAATTCAGCATTATGTCAGACAAAACATCTGACGCTGGTTTTCAATTGTGCCCAGGCAATGTAGGTAATTACATGTAGCATGATTCCACTTGCTCTAAAACCTACTGTAAAACATGTAATCTAATTAATCATTCAATTTAGTAATTTAGGTATATTATAATCAGCAACCTAATGCTGTTTCAAGTATTGCCTGAATATAAAAAATGTAATCACAGATAATAAATTGTAATATGAATGAACATATTGAATTAACTCATACGCAGTCTTACTGAGTACTTATCTTGTTCACTGCATGTCACTAATGGTGGTTTATAACGAAGAAAATGTCACAACCAACCAGCATCATGCATCATTTTAGTTTATGAAAGTTTCTACACTCAGTGAAATTCGCCAAAACGCAAATAAAAGTAAGAGTATGTTGTCGAAATGAAATTAGAATTTTACATCACAATGAATGTCATTATATTGTACAACAAACCGACCATTGAATGGTACAAAAGCGGAAAGCAGAACCTTGTCTGGCCTCCCACTAGATAAAAGTACCGACAACCTGAGATTTGTCACCGGAAGCCGTGAGATAAAAAACTGCACATAATCAGGACATTATTAACTTGTCTGTACCTTAGAGCCTCGACTGCAGATAAGATAACAAAAATAAATATTTAATTAAAATTATAATAATACTCTTAAATGTATCTATATAAAAATGATTCCCTATTTTCCTTGATCACGACATCACTCGTGACCGGCTAGACTAATCTTTCTAATACTTTTAGTATTGCATAGTTCATTTATCGAGGAAGGTTATAGGCACTAAAACATCACGCTGAACTGGGACAAATTTATTCCTTTTGAGAGATGCAGACGAAGTAGCTACGAGATAAATATCGTATAAAGATGTGGATACACTGTAACACTATTTAAGTAAGTACTTGTGATAAAAACGGTGAAATAAACTTTTGTTTCACCGTTGAAATTTGTTTTTAACAAAGCCAGCACATTGGATCAATTAAACTCACCCATGTTAGTTACGTTTTATCAATTTCGTTAAAAGGATAAATGGATAATTGACCCCTATCCGATGCTCGTGTGGATCTATTGAATTAACCGGATTAAGCACACAAGTTCCACGCTCTATTTTCCGCCATTATTTTTAAATTGAAAGTTTTATTACTAGTACATTTTTAAGCGCTAATAGACAATCAATTCATCATTTTACTTAATAAAGATATCGGGCTTAAAACTCTTGCGTCATATTCAGAGAACCGTTTTCAATTCCAGCCTGTACTATAAAGATGAAGAAAGATACAGAAGATATATATTTTATGTCCTTATGTTTTCCGGAAACTGTAACAAAAGAAGAGTTCCCTTGTTGTTTAAAATCCCCTCCTATATTACTAAACATATAATCATAGTTTTCGGCGATAAATATTTATTTTTCTTCAATGTACCTTCTCACGTGAAAAGAAAAAATGATGAGTTGACCGGTGAGCATTAAGAACGATAGTTATGTCCATAAGCATTAAGAACGATAGTTATGTCCATAACTATCGTTCTTAACGCTCACCGGTCATCTCTTAAAGACAACTTATTCTATGGCGTCTACCTATAGCACAAAATTTTACATATATGCTATGCAAATATTAAAATGTAAACAATAAAAAATCTATAAATGTATTACATTCAACAGTATTCCTCGTTTACTTTTGTTTCGTACCTAGTACCATTCTACACCAATAAAGTGTTCCATACAAGTATTCAATGACAATAGGGTTAATAATTTTGAAATTTAAAAATAAATTAATACAAATTTAAGTTAAGGGTCTTGGGAAAGAAATAATATAAATTTATCGCAGTCGTAATTTGCATCATTCTTAAAACGATCATTCATCATCATTATTCATCATGTTCCTTAAGTAAGCACTGCTTGCAAAGAGTATTCCAACAAGGAGATGCTTTAGAGTTATAATGTACTGCAAAATGTTAAAAGTATTTAAAATCGTTTTATGACAACATTTTTCACCGATACATGGGCTTGACTACCTTAAAAGTATCATGATTATGCGGCCCCTCCACCTATGGTAGCTCGCTCAGACTCTAATTATCTAGACGCTATGAAACTAGAATATATATAAATGTATAAACTTGGCGCCGATTCTTTGCGAATATAGTGTTCATTATATAGCAAATTATTTAGTATGTTTACTTTGTTCTTCACGAGTATTTTAACATGACATTAATCTGTAGCATTTTATGTATCCCAAAAACTGACAACGACATGAAAAATAGTAATAGAATGAAAAAAGCTTGATTAAGTTAGCTTTTGAAATTATATCCCGCCAACTCGAATTTACTTGTGCATTAACGTGAACCAGCTCCGAAACTGAAAAACTAGATTCAATTAAGAATGTATGTTTTACTTACTTATTTAAAACTTAGGACGGACTGAATACCATGAGGCATTCTGTCATAAAAAATATTTTTTAACACAAAATAATCTGCGAATTTTTTGATGATTTTTTCTAGAATACAGTATCTACAGAAGTATTTTGTCATCATGGCAAATAAAACAGAATAATGATGAAGTTATCCGACTAAGTTTAATTAAAATTTCTTAACTAACTTAATATCTAATGAATATTTCCACATTTCTACAAACTTAACTACAGTACAGTTAATCATCAAAATGCTTTCAAACATTAATGGTTTGTTAAGATAATTATCGTTAGACAGTTAGTCATAAAATTCAGTATATTGGTAATTTATCTACTTTATCTTTTTTTTATTACTTAAATCTGTGTACAATAATGAAAATCATACAACGTCAGTCCGCCGCAAAATTTTATATTCATGTATGTGGGTTGAAGTGCCGTGCGCACAACTTTGGTCTTGGTTGTCTACATGTCCGGCTTTCAGCCTACGGTTTCTATAGCGAGGTAAACATTACATCACCACACTAAAGTGTGTCTATTTCGCTTAAACTTCACAACTTGATCTTTGACAAAAGAATATGTATAATTTATTCAGTAGCACGAGTTTCACCTGCAAATAATACCCGTGAACTATTAGTAGGAAGTCTCATTACAATACGTTTAACGAAAGGTACAAGTAGTGCCTATTTTTACTACAACTTTGATATTTGAGTTGACATATGAAACTATCAACTTATTACATTAAAATTCTTAGATTGTACACTAATACCTAAGAAATGTTTCTTATTCTATCGAAAAATAATTTATAAGTTACTGTGTGTCTAAATTTTTATAACTTTGGATAGGTATATTAGCCATTAAAATACATCCTTCTAATAAGCTATGTCGTCTTCCCAAACAGTTATTATATTACTGGTAGTAAACTTTTTTGATATTATTTTGTAAGCATATAGATTTCCTTATAAATGTGACCTACTAGTTTCTACAACTTCAGTGAAGCAACCCTTTAAATCTCAATCATCAATTTTGTATTTCGACAAAGTAAATAAGAGATAATAAGTGATTTAAAATATAAATACGTACTCTGTACGATAACAACAACATGGAAACATGTAAGAAATTTATATTACATAGCTAAGAAATTAAAAAAGCCAATCAATTTAAAAAAATACCTCATTAATTTTGTCTACCTTAGCGCAAGATGAGGATAGAGGTCTAGACGTCTATAAGTATAGACGCAGAAAAGCGAAACATAATCAGTTTCTAAGTTCTTCATATTCATATCCGGATGAAAACAATGATTCAAACAGTAAAAAGAGTACTGAAGAGACCCCTACAAAGACATACGCAATACTGCAAGAAACTCGAACTGAATTCAATGACAGCAAATCAAGAGCACTCTTACTAATATATTCTAACTCTGCGTGGAGAATATTTGTTCTAACTACGCTCATTATTGCTTTCAAATTAGATACTACTATTTATGCTTTTTGCCAACCCAAGGATAGGCCTTTTTGGGCTATAATGATTTTAATATGTTTCAATTTCATTTTTATTTTTGACGTTGTAATAATTGTTGGTTTAAAATTTTCTAAGAAATGGAGAAAAACTCTAAATCTAATGGAGCCCAACTCATGTTTGGTAGTTCTAGACGTGATATTAGTATTTCCATACTGCTTTCTGTATTTATTGAAAACTAACGAATTAGCATTCAATTTTCACGCTATAGCACCTATAATATCGACCATACGCATCTATAGGGTTCTGCAATATTTTTACAACAAATCATCTCAGGCAGGAAGTAATCAATGGACTACGTTCCTATTTCAATATCTAATCCTATTCTTACTTTCCGTTCATACTTGGGCATGTATATGGTATCTTTTCGCTAACAAAAGTTTTGATGTAAAAACGGTTCAATCATCTTGGTCGTTGTCAGCAATATACTTACCGACAGAGCTTACAATTCATTGGTATTTCGTTTGCATGTATTTGTCTATCATGTATCTGACAACGAATGCCTTAGGAGACTTATATCCGGTGACAACTATTGAGAGATTTACAGCTATATTGGCTATATTAGTCGGCTTTTCACTAACAACTATTGTATTTGTGGGATCTTTGACTTCTCAATTTATTACAATAACAACCAGGCGTTCAAAATATGTCAGCCAACTGACAAAAATAAAGAATCATTTAAGACTAATAAACATGGATGCAGAAACTACAAGAAGAATAATAAGGTGAGATAATATTATCTATTACAGAATATGTTAGAACTTGTATCAGGGTTATTTAATTTAACTGATAGAATCATTTTATACGTGTTTGGGACCTCTTAAGAAGTATTAAACTGTAAAGGTTCTAATTTCCTGACCATCAGAATGCTGATGGTCTACATTTTGTTTTCAACCAAAACCAAACTTAAGTGCGCATCAATGTCGCACTCTTTCTAATTGTTTTTTCTTGGCTATGCATATTTTATAAAATAATTTACTTCCTGTGTCCCTTAAAGGTATTACGAAGACCTATGGTATCAAAAGTCAGGAGTATTTAAACCAAAGTTGCTGGCAATGTTACCATACCCTTTACAAATGGAAATCTGTTACGATTTGAATGCTGTTCCGCTTTATAGTTCCTTAGTATTTCGGCAGCTTCCAGAAGCATTCCTTAGAAGACTATCCCTAAACATGACTCATCAATTTTATTTACCTGGGGACATTGTTTATAACCATAACCAGAATAAGACTATTATGGCAAGTAGACGAATAAATATTTACATCCAGACTATAATATTATAAGGTCTGTTTATCTGTCTGTTACGTTTTCTCGGCTAAGCCGCTACACTGATTTCAGCGAAATTTGACATGGAGATACTTTGACTCTTAAAGAATGACATAGATAGACCATTTACCTCGATAACCCACATACACATAAGCTTTCTGTATAATTAACTTAGGTTAGAATTCAAGTGAGGTAAAGATATATTTATGCCCTAGATATGTATTACCAATGGTGTGGTGGAATTCCTATCTGATGAAGATGACGAGAGTCCAATGATTTCTTTTGCGAAGGGAACCTGCTTCGGCGAAATATCTTTGGTCTACAACATACCGGGTAAATCAAATCTCCTATATTTATAAAGGAAGCAGCAGAAAAAAATATGAAAATACGTTAGGTACATCAATAGAAATTATTTAGCAAATGCCATATAATTTTAAAACATGAAAACAAATTGACAGGAATAAAGCTGTTAACGATTTATCTACCACGTTGTGCATATGACGCGTTTATAGTATCTAATAATGTTTGAACTTATGGGCAATATTAATCATTGGCAAATAGTTCCCAAATGAATCGAAGATGAAAATATTACTTAGTCATTAAAACATGAAATTTAAAAACAAATATTTGTTTATTGCAGCTCGGTGTACCGTAAAAGCAGCAACATACGTGGAATGTCAAGTTCTGGAAAAGACAAAATTTATAAAGCTAATGATCACTTATCCTGACCTTGTTGAACATATTACAAAAGAAATAAAGGAACGACTGTCAAGGGCTAAGCGTAGGAAGATAATGCAAGCAGAACAAACCGAGTTTTCATTAAGCATATACGCTTCTAAGGATCGTAAGAAAAGCAGTATTAAATGCTTGAAAGATAAGTTACGATATCTACAAGGTAATACGAACCGCACCAATTATTTTTCACTTTTAAATATGCTTCTATTTTTACAATACTTAATGCTTTTTGTTTATTCAGGAAAGACAGATATAGACACTTTGACCAAAGATGACCACCTTGATGAGAACTGTCTGGACTTGTATATTCTGTCTGAACACGTAAAGAAGAAAACAATAAAATTTACTTGTTTAAAATCAAAATTTCCTTGGATTCTAGAAGCAGACTGTCTCCTAGTGAAGTACTGGGAACTATATATTTTGACCATTGTTTTCTATATCTGTATAGTCTATCCTTATTATATTGGATTTCACAGATCATTTCCAGATGGTATGTCTTTCTACGCTCAAATAATAATAACGATTTCACTTATATTTAATATCTATATAACATCTATAACAGCAGTAAAAACCAAAAAGAAGTACATTACAGAATTAAAAAGTATATTGAGTTACAGGATGGGTACACTTGGATTTTACCTAGACTTGGTAGCTATTATACCATTTGAATGTATTGTTTTGATACACACTTCTGTTAAGTATCATGATACCTACAGAGATCACTTATTTTATTTATGCAAAGGTACCAAACTGTGTTTGGTATGGAGGCTATCGAGTTTCTTTGAGAACTTGGAAAGAAAATTGATGTTAAATTCGATATTGATTAAGGTAACCAAGTAATACTAATATTTTATAATAATTTTCAATGTCAGCTTTCCTTTATTTAAAGCTTACTCTATTTGATTTATTACGGTGGTCGTTTATCTAAGGTGCATAATATTTTTTCATAAATTGTAGGTGGTGAAGTATTGCGTGTATATATGCTTGCTATGCTATTGGTGTGGTGTTATTCTATACATGGAGTCCTGTTTTGTAAGCCGATGTTCGGAAAATTCATGGTTCAATAAAGCATTACTTTGGGATACTCAAAATATGAAATTTAAATCGACTAGGTTATCTATAATTCATGATTTTATTTTGTTTACTTCATCGTGATGCATACATGTCTTAGCACGACATGACTGTGGGTGTTTTCTTTACTAGTTGAAATTTGCTGTGATTAAAGTATCACAATTTACATTTACTATTAATGCGAATTTTACTATCTGTAAAGCATTGCAGAATTAATAGCACGTTTGAACGTAATATGTAATTTGGATGACAGCATTATGACTCACCTAGTATTTATACTGTGTTAAAGTTTTCCATCGAGTAATTTATTTGTATTATGATTCATTTTAAAGACAGCAGTCATTATAAATTTGGATGGCCTTCGTTTTAGCAAGTATATCGCTTTTGGGAGGGCTCCTTTTAAGTTTCAGCCGTTTCTATTCTATCTATTATTTTAATTATTATTATAAACTTATTTTAATAGCGTTGCCAACCACAGTATAATCTTTTTAGGTATTTTTTGAAATTTCACAATTTTTTTTAATTGTATGCATTCTAGGCAAAATTTCCTTCGTTCTTGCTTCCTCCATCCTTGTGTGATTGATTGATCAATCGTTGCAAGGTAGCGCCTTGGCAACCTATGGACTTTATTTTTTTTTCTTTCCGTGTAATCGGTTAATTTTAATTGCGGAGAAAATAATTTGAAAGTTTGTTCTTTCCAGTATTCATTTATTGTTTTTCTTTTCAGAACCGACTATCCGATAGTTACGTCTGTATATTTTGCTACGACTATCCTACTGTCTGTAGGATACGGGGACTTCACACCGGGAGATTTCTTCGACATGGGCATCGTGTCATTTTTCAGCCTGTATGGAGTTTTGCTCTCCGGATACTGCGTGTCTGAGTTCTCAGCTGTTGTTACTCACTGGTCAAGGTAACTGACCAGATGTTGTAATGTTGCAATAAAACAAATGATAAAAATTCAATTGAACTGAACCTACATGAGGTTTTAACCTTGACCTATTTTAGTGTGGCAGGTTAAGATTAAAACATGTTCATGCATAAAGATTACTTAAGTTGTCAATATTTATAGTTGACATCAGCTATATTAGTGTTCAAACTATTAGAAGTAATTTTGTAGTTGGAAGAACTTTTAAGGTTAACATTTATTTAAACCTGATGTCCATTGATTTCAAGTATAACTACTATTACGAACGAATACATAAACATATTATTGACCGGCTAGAAGTAGCATTTGCTATATGAGAATACCAACTTACCATAGCCGTAACGTTATGATCAAGGCCCCAGTATTACAATAACATAGGAAAGTAATATCGTTGTACATTTATTTAAAGACTAATTGACCAATGAAAAATGTACTACCTGAACTGGACTGTGTCACCTACAAAATATATTTCTTTGTTTTTTAGAACAAAAACAGCATTTCTGGAAGTCATAATGACGATAGACAAGTTTATGAAAGAAAATAACATGCATCCGGTTATCAAATCTAGGATTATGGCGTTCTATGAACTGCAATGGCAATATAATTCGGTAATATAACTTTATAACGCTATACTCATAATTAAAATTAAAAGCAGCACCTGACATACTTGATGTTTTATCTAGGGTGTAGAATTGACTGGTGATAATTGGTTAAAGAAAACAGTCGTACCGTCAGAACTTCGTAAGAAAGTCTTACATCAAGCTAGATTCAGAGCTCTTACGTCTATAAATTTTTTTCAAGTTAAGAACAAGGCCTACATACAAACACTAACTGAAAGTAAGTAAAACTAAAATCATATATTAAAAAGTACTGTTTTATTTTAAAATGTGTTTGTTTAATGTTGTTTACATTTGGAACTATAAGGCAGGTGTAACTTTTACGAACAGAGTAGTGATAAATGCAAATAAAACTGTTTAGAATAGCTTCTAATACATTTAATTACGAGGAATTTGCCTACAAAGTACGTCGTGTGTGCAATGGCCACTGGACCTTAACCGCATTGTTACAATATTGTACTATTAAACATGTGCTTAGATGGGTGACAGATTGAGGAAAAAAATCCTATCTGAGCTTCTTAGAAATGTTTTACCTTTTTCAGCAGTCTTATTTTTTTAAATTACAATAGGAAAAGCTTTCTACAAAATAAAAAGTAGAAAAAGAGAGCATGGTCTTTTTAAATTTTGGGACTCAGAACGCAAATATAATTCATAAGAACACCTTATGAATGGAGGATGGAGGTAATCCTCATTAATTAGGTTATTTAATAGGGAAACCGGTCAGCATTATAAACTATTTACACAAATTGATTTATATATCCAAACGATGATAACGCAGCAGGATCAACCAACCTAATAGATAGAGAAAATACAGTGGGTATAGGTTCTCTAAAGCCGAATTACAGAATCTTCTAGAAAATAATCCAGTATTTACAAAGATTACGTATGCAGCGAAGAAACACGTGTTTCATTATTACAAAACGCGGTTAGGATTTGCAAACTGAGTGTGAATTTATATTTTCCTCCTCCGATTTCTATTTAAAAAGCAAAGCAAACCTCTAATTACAAACAAAACTGTTTATTTTTTAATTCAGTTATAAGCTACTAATGGATATTACATGGCTCGAGAGTTTAAAGATTACCGATACTTTTACAGATGCTACAGACATCATCCTGCCACCAGGCGAAATAGTTTTCTATGGGGGCACAGTGACTAGAGAACTTTATATAATAGAAAGTGGGTATTGTTTGGTGACATCACAAGAGATGAGAGAAACGAGAAAAGAACGGATTATTGGACCTGGGAACCATTTGGGTTTACTAGTGCTTCTATACGGAGTACCTTCTATTAGCACTGTTATTACATTGACTCACTGTAAAGTAAGTTTTGAACAACTTTTTCCGCTAGTAGTTAAATGTGTTATCAAACACCACTCATCTGATGCTGAAAATTACATATGACCCTTACCGCAAACTTTATTGTGTATGGCACGCAGAATATTACATTATGTGAATATAATTAGCTTGTCACGGCACTATGGTACAATAGATTGCTCATAATCGAAATATCTTACAACAGTTTAGCATGGAGGTTTAATATATATACCTAATTGATTCAATAATTTCCATTTATCTTTTATGTCATAGTTTCCTTTAGAAGTAATTGCTAACTAAAGTGTATTTATACTTATTACAAATAAAATGAGTATGTGCTGACTGCCAAGAAATATATATATATGTTTTTGTAACGCATGAAAATTTGATTTGAATTTGTTCTTCTTACAAATCACGCAATCCTCTTACAATCTAATTCATTTTCAAGCCTGCGGTTAATCTGTGATGACAGTGGGCAGATGAAACTAGAGGAATATTTATCCCCCGTTTACTATTAATATCAGTTATACTACTCTATCGGATTTCAATGACATATTTATATTGCATTTATCGTTGGTGTAATCCAGGCTAACTTAGTATTCATATAAACCAACTCACGGACACACGTACAGATAAAGATAGAATAAAACGAGATTGTATTAATGATTGCGATATTGTTGTGACACTTTGATGTCTAATTGCTCAGTGACCGGACTGCTAAGATACATAACGTGTACGTATGATTTTCCTGAACAGCCTTAAAGAACAACCTAGAATAATAAATAAAATCACTCCGTATACAGTGTGTATATATCCTATCCATACTATTATTATAAATACGAAAGCAACTCTGTATTTTTTTCTGTTTAATGTTTGCGCTTTCAATTATCAAATTTGGTATGAAAATACTTTGATTTTTTGAAAACGAAGGCCATAAGCTACTCTTTGTCGCCACAGCCGACAAACACGCAAATTGACGCAAACGAAGTCGTGGCGAAAAGCTAGGTCTACATGACTAATCTTAATATATATAAATCTCGTGTCACAATGTTTGTCCTCAATGGACTCCTAAACCATTTAACCGATTATAATAAAAATTCGCACACCATGTGCAGTTCGATCCAACTTGAGAGATAGGATAGTTTAAATCTCAAATTATAGTCGCAATTTTAACTTATTGCTAATTATTTGTCTGTTATTATTTGACAGTCACAATTATCTGTTAACTCAAAATGATTCTAACAGATGTCGATACCTTTCGACTGGATTGAGTAAGTAATCAATAGATGGCGCTGCTATGGTAAATCTATAGGCTATATTTTATTTTGGAAAAAAATAGGGTTCTGTAAGATATTGGGGTTTTTCGGACAAAAGGTGTAAAAAATCAACCCTATACGGGGGAAAATTTTTCGCTACGGGCAATAAAAGACGAAAACGAGTTTGCGTCGGTCAGCTAGTGAATATATAAAAAGCATGAAATACATGGTTTACACTGAAAGTTTCGCGTTATAGGTCAACCACAAATGTTTGAATTTCGAATGTTATATTCTTTTCAAACATGAAAACTCATTAGTTGATGAAGTCACGTGTCAATTTTTTTTACCTCATGTTCAAGTTCGATGTGAAGTGAAGGCTAGACTGCACTGCTTGTCTTCAAAATGTTTTTGGGAGGGAAGCACTAATGCACTGTAGGACGTTGGTGTGCGGAATTTCATCATGGTTATGTTTCTTTCTACCTAACTGAAGAAAAACGGCGTATCACTTGTGAGGATATTCGAGTAAGGTGGGTGACCCAAATAAAGCCTATGTCCAAATAAGGCCTATTTTTTAAATTTCCCGCTTCACGATTTGAAATGGCCGCCAATATTTGTAGATGTGTGCGTGTACATTAACTAACACCCACAAGCACAGCAAGTGGCCCGTGTCGCGAACGTGTTGGAACCTGCAGTCGAAAACAAGAACGACGCGGAGCGCACGCTTGTTTTTATAAAATTCTGGCAGCGTAAACAGTAAGTATTTTCATTTTTATTTGTACACGGTGTGCTGTGTTTTGCCTATAGCATAATTATATGTATAGCCATCTCCTCACATAAGTGAAAAAGCTGTAATATCGGTGTATTCCATATAATTGCTGTTTTGCTCACCCATGTGCCATGCCCTAATAGAGCCTACAAAAAAAATGTATAGGCCTTATAAGGGCACAGGTACAGGCCTCATTAGGACAATGGTTTATGGCAGTCAGAAAAGTATCACAGTAAAATAGTAAACCCTTGTTTTCAGTAACATCATGGAAACCACATCACCAGCTTCTACTACAAGGAAAAAAAGGGCTCAATGGACTTCGCAACAGATGGAAAACGCTGTCAAATTGGTACAAAGAGGTATATTATCTACATATACTGCTGCAGCCAGATACAACATCCCAAGAAGAACCCTACGAAACCATCTAGCGAGTGGGTCGACTACACGAAAGCTAGGTCGGTCGGCTATATTGACGACAGAACAAGAAGCTGGACTTGTCCGAAGAATAATACGTTTGGCTGACGTTGGAATGCCGTTGACATCAAAGATGTTGCGCGTACAGGCTTTTTCATTCTGTACTATTAAGAAAATTCCAAACACCTTCAATGAAGCCAAAAACGCCGCGGGACCACGAGTTGATTAAATACGTCAATCAGCATCCCGAACGAACTCTTAACAAGACAAGCTTCAACGTCATTCTCTCACAAGTGTGGCCGAAATGTATGACTATTACTAATATTTCGAATGGGTTTCGCGCTACAGGGTTATATCCGTATAACCCAGATGCTATTCCTGAAGAGGCGTTTGCGCCTTCTGCGTTGTCAGAACTTCTAAATCCTACAAACAGTGAGAATATTGCTGTCTTACCTGATGATTTGGGAGAACAAAAAATTTCAACTGCAAATGTGGATGATTCAGATGGGTCAGGCACAGATACTGAGAATTTGCCACTATCCTTGCTCTCAAAAAATTATCCGAATGCTGAAACTCCACAGAAGTTAGACAATCAATCAACCAAGTGTGAGATTCATGAATTTTTACCAACTCCTAAGTTTAAAGTTGTAGCGACTGCTCCACGCAAGAAGTCTCTAAATTACAGGGCTCAAGAGGTAACAAAATGTTTGTTTGGTGACAGTGCTACGAATTCCACATCACAGATTACTGTGCCATCGTCAAGAGTGGAAGATGTTCCTGGTACTTCATCCCTGATAAAGATTAATAAAAAGACACCAAAATTAGCGTCAGTTACTGGCTGTACATCTGCTCAACCTGCAGTAGCTGCAACGCTAAAGCAAACCTCAATAAAGACTGCTTCTTTAACAGCAGATAGGCTTACGGAATTTAAACCAGAACGTCACGATAATAAACCTTCTTGGTACTGTCCAGCTTGTGAGGAAGATCGAGTTGATGATATGCGACAATGTCTTACTTGTGGCGTTTGGTATCATGAGGTGTGTGTTGGACTCACACCCGCTGATAAAATATTTTACTGTTCAGGAGATTGTTTGAAAAAAATTATTAAAAAGGCTGATTAATATAGTAGTTTTACATGATAGAAACTCGTTATATCTGATTTAAGTAATTAATGTGATCTCATTAGATTTAATATAAGTATTGACAACGTTTTGTATTCATTAAGGAGTTGAATGTTTTCTTGTTTTTATTGAGGCTTTATTAAGACACAGGGTTCCCAATAAGGCCTAAGTGACATTTTAGTTATTTGTGTTCACAAAAGTGTGATTTTTGTTTTTAAACCAATTTTGTTTCATTTATTACAAAGTTTAATAAATAAATATAAGTATTTCAAATTACCAGTGCATTGTTATTATAAACCTGCTAGTTAGATAATAAACAAAATAAGGTAGGCCTTATTTGGGTCACCCACCTTACATTTGGGAATAGGTATAAGCCTAATTCAGAAAATTTTGTTAGGAATCATTGTTGCCGGTGGATTCCTCACGAACTCACTCCAGAACAAAAACGGAATCGAGTAGATTAGTGTAAAAAAATACCGTTAAAGTACAATCATGGATGTTCAAATGCTGTGTATGACATTGTGATAGCAGATGAAACATAGATATATTGCTACATTCCGAAAAGAAAGCAACAATTTTTTGTACGTATGCGTGTTTGAAGGTGAATGCATGGGCAAACAAATAATTGAATTTTTTCCCGCATGTCTGTCTGCATGATTCCACCAGGACAACAAAAATGTGATGATGTGCACAAACCACCTTACATTTAAGACAATAGTGTGCGAACTCCTTCAGGGAAAATTGGCAGTACGGACTCAACGCTAATAGTACCAGTGTGTGTATTTTATATAATAATTGTGCGCCCGCGGGTTTGTCGGTTATCGCAGCAATGAGTAGCCATGTCCTTCCTCAAGAATCAAAGTATGTACCTCCATTCCAAAGTTTATTGAAATCGGTGCAGTGGTCTGGCCGTGAAAGCAGGACAGACAGATAGAGTTAATTTCGCATTTATAATATACTCGTAAGTATGGATTCAGTGTGAATGCTTAAATGTGTTATGAATGTCTTAATTTGTATGGCACTACCTTTGTATATGTTGGTTTTATCAGATGTAAAGTTTATTTATTATATAAAACACTGTTAAACTCAGTACTTTATCTTTGCACCCACTGCATCATATTTCTACATCACCTGAAGGTTGATTGGTAGAGAATGCCTGCAAGAAGTCTTAAATAAATAAACACAAAAATCCCCTTCGACCAATGGTCCTCAAAATTCCAAATATGGTTTGAACGAATTAAAAAGTGTTTAAAATGTAACGGAGAATACTTTGAAAACCAATAAATATATAATAATACAAATAAATTGTATTATTTATGAGGTACTTGCGCAAAACTTTCAGTTTCGCCTACGTACATTGAACTTAGTGATTTGGTTTAAATTGAGACCTCTCGGTATTTTATTTTATGATGAGCCTTGATTAAAATAACATTATTATGTATATCTTGTAATAAAATGAGAAACTCCTTAATTAATACGAATTAATGCATTTTATTTTTACATTATTACATTTATGTGCTCAAATAAAATTAGTAGTCTTAGTAGTGAAGAATCGAAGGATTGTTAACAATGTTTAATGATTGTTGTATTTAGGTTAATTTATGAAATTTACATTTAAATGGCTGGAATAGAAGCGAGATGGCGGCACTATTGAAATTCTTACAATAAGTTGTATGTTCTGTGTCTTCAGCATACCTACTGTATAAACTGTAAATAACTTGGTCTCGAAAATGCTTCTAATTTTAGTACCACAAACAAATTTCACTTTACACAATTACTTAAGGTGGATTGTGATTTATAAATGCATTTCACATCTTTATGTTTTCTAGCTGATATGTGTTAGCCACAGCGCTTATGTTTCGGCTTTAAGTCTGTTTCCCGATATGAAAGAACACGAAGGTCTCATGACGCCTGAAGAACTATTGTTAATTGAAAATAAATCCAAATTGCAATGTCCCGACTCTTACTTACAACATTACAATAGAATCAAAGAGAACAAAGTTAAAGCTAGGATTACTAATATTTTACAAGATTTCTTTAACGGTAAGTAAAGCTAGTAACTAAAATCTACAATACATCTATACCACCAAATATGTAGTCATACGTGAGTTATCTCTTTCTCTTGACAATCTCATGTGACTAATTTAGGAATACAGTCTTAAATTTCAACGTCCAACTCGGGGTTGAAACTTAGTATTATTCCATTTGCAGATTCCTTCATTGATGTTTTTGCCGAATACAAAAAAACAAAGGAAAGCTATTGGAAATCATACAAGCAGTTTAAAATGTTAAAAAATATTGCGCCATATATATTGATGCCGATTGTCATTAAACCAGATGGTATATTCTTGAAAGTGTGGGCGTCGATGCGCATTGCTGTGGCCTTTGCATTGTGCCTAATGATACCTGTAAGATTCCGTTTTGGTACTCGTCTGCTGTGATACTCTGTTTATCAAATACTATTGTTTTATGACGTCAGTTAATAAAAGAAGCTGTTTTAACTTCTTTGAATAACACCTTTAAGTGATTTCAAATTTTTAATGATTGTTGACCAACATACGAGTATAAGTATTAATATGTGCATCCCAATTTAAAAAGAATTGCGGATTATATGTATCTACATTTTACTTTAGCGGCTTTAATTTATTACGGCCTCTATTAATTACAACAGATTCGAACTCGATAGGGTATGCTACTCATAGAAAGGGTAAATCTACAAGCGGTTCAAAAATACCAAATACATCAATCTGGCATTTTAATCTGAATTAATTAAAACCCCAGTGTGCAATTCTTATTTTGTAGGTGGGAAATTGATGTAAAAATCTATGTGAGTAGGTGTGCAGTTAGTTACATATGCATGTAGTTACTTATAAAGATTTATATATATATGTATATATATAAGTGTGGGTGGCATGACCGTCACATGCAAGTTAGTTTACACATTAACACTCATAATGCCTTTTTAATTTCAAGGTGATCGTATCTATGGCGCCGTTGTTCAAGTCATTTAATGTACCACTTATATTTCTGGAAACTATATGTTACATCGATATATATTTGATGCTGCACGTTGCATATTATGGACCCAAAAATCAATTAATATATCATCCGTACTTGACAGCAAAGCATTATTTACGGGTCTGTATATTTTATAAGAATCTGGAAAGTTATTCAGGAAATATGTAACTTGGAAAAGCGACCTTCTAAATTTTAAATATTAATTCCCATTCAATCAACAGTATTAAAAAGTTACATATTCGCTGCAACGAAATAAGAAATAAAGTAAAAAATACATAAAAAAGAAAATTAATAAGTTCTATGTTTCAGGGTCAGTTTGCAGTGGATTTCATTACAACTTTCCCTTGGTACTCCATATGGACGTTTTTTGTTATAAAGCATACTGAAAACCATAGTAAAGAAGATCACGATATCAATAACCACGTGTACCATTGTGCAATTAGAATGATTAATGTCTTACAAATTATAAAACTGTATGCCGCATCGGGGGCTGATTCTATAGGAGCTTTAAGACGAGTGCGTATTTTAAAATATACATGACACTGGTTTATACAAATCTGTATTGAGTTAATTTATATATGTAACATACAGGTATGTATGGTTAATTCATCAATCTTTATTCTAACTAATTCAGGCTACTAATGTTTAGGTTCGCCTAAATTAGTTTAGACGGCTCATCACTATCGTGTTCGTCTATTTGCCAAGACCCTTTGAATCCGGAAGGTATCAAAGCGAAAATATTTAAAAATAAAATTCTTGTCAGTTTAGAATTTGTTGACACTATTTGTTTGATTTAATTCATGGTAAATCACTTTTCCAGGCATATCTTATGAGCGTAGTGCATTTCCTTCTGTTGACGCTTTTTTTTTTTAATTTATACGCGTCAATATTGATCACTCTGTCATGTAGATATGTGATTGCGTCTGATCCTGACGACTTTGCACGAACAGTTGAAAAACTATCACGAAACAGAGTTTACAAAAAAACTATTTTTCAACCGAGTGGAAACATGATTTGTCTTGAAGGTTCGTATTCACTACAGTCTACAATACACATACACTGTTTGTTAATACTTGGTACCGCCTGCCGCGGACGTATACTTTTCATCGGCATTAGGAAGTTATAAACATATATTGTATTGCTTAAGAGATTTAGATTTGTTTTTAATTTAACATGTCAAAATTATATTTTAAAATTCATCTCACTTAATATTTGTTCCATTATACACATTTACGCCTAAATTCCCGTAGGTGATAAGCGTTTTATACACCTATATTCTTGCAACTATAATTTTAATCCCACGTAGGAGGCTAGTCTAATGATATAATAAACAGGCACTTGAGAGACAAAGAAGTTTAATATGCAGAAGGCAGATGAATAAAGAGTGATAGGAAAGATACATGTAACGGCGTCAAGAAGAATTTTCTAAATAGTTAAATTAGGTTTTAGGTTAGGACCACCACTGAATAAAAATAAATCCGAATCAAAATGTATATGTATTGAGAATATAATATTTTGGAACTATTTCTATTTCCAGGTTCCTGGTTAGAAGGAGCGGAAATTTTAAAAGCCGAAGCCTTAACTCCCAATAGGGTATATTTATTAGCATATTACTGGGCAGCATCTAGCTTTGGTGGAGCAGGATTTGGGGACATTGTACCTCAAAGTATGGTCCAAATGATATTATTTAACTGTGTCAACTTACACGGTGTGTTATTTTTTGGGTGAGTTGAACCCTTGTAACTAGTGTTCTTCATTCTGATGAACTTAAAAGACAAATAATCTAACAAAGTTTTTCCAACCGTTATAAATGCGTGAGCAGTTTGTTAATTCTGTATACTGTACTGTGTTTAAGAGTAAATTTAAGAATTCATAACTTTAACTAAAAGCATATAATAGAGTGATAATTTTCTTAAATACTTAGTTACGTGTACGCACGAATAGCATCACTAAAAGCAATGGCTGATCAAGTGGTAACGAAATTTCAAGAGAACATGAAACATTTAGAAATGTTTCTAAATAGAGAAAAGGTACCGTTCTCACTGAAGAAAACAATCTTGGAGTACTGGAAATATCAGTGGAAAAGAACGGGAGGATGGTCGGTAAGTGATTTTATTTTAGGTAACTTTTAAATATTAGTATATTTAAAAGTTGTATAAGTAAAAGTAAATAAAGATTGTTTCTCACAACAAAATTTGTACCGATAACGATGATGATGATTAGATGATTGTTATAGTGTTTGTATTTACAGCACCAATCTATTTTGGGTAAATTACATGCAAACTTGAATGAAGACGCAGTTTTGCATATGTATGAGAAGACGTTACGAGAAATACCTTTATTCGAGGATGTCGAATATTCGTTCTTCAGAGCTTTTGCAAAAAAACTACGCGAACGTTACTTCCAGAAAGGATATGTAGTTATGAAAGCCAATGAAGTTATAAGCACCATGCATATTATTTATCGCGGAAAAGTAAGTCAACGCTTTATTAAATACCCAGTATTGACATATAAAATAATTTAAATACTTTAAAATTATTTTTCGAGTTTGTTAAGTAACCGACTTGCTTGAAACGTTGAATAACCGAAAAGTATAATCATCATCATCAATCTATCGCTATCCACTGCTGAACTAAAGTCTTGCCCTATCGAGCATCAATTTCTTCTTGCCATGTCGGTTTTCTGGTATATACTCGTACCTAAAGGTATGGTATAATAAAGAAGTAACAAATTTTATCAGACTGACAAACATCCAACATTGCATGTTGAGCTGCTTTGAATATCTGGACAAGTTTAGTAGTTAATGTCCACCGACGCACCTACCTACCTGTCATTACAGGTACTACAAGCCGACCCGAACTTAGTTTGGGCAAAAAGTGTGGAAGGAAAATAGACATAACAATCATGGTCCCTGTTTCGATATACGTTTAATCTTAAAATAATTCTAATATCTTGTCACTTATTTTAAGGTTACAAGAAAACATACGCTGTGATAATTATATAACTATTTAATGTTTCAGACATTACAAAATGTATTCAGTCTTGCGACACCATGGCGCCTCATTAGCGCGACTTAATTGCATTTTACCTCTGTAAACAGTTTTTTAATAAAACGTGTGATTAGTTCGAACACCGTATTATTTTTAGTAAGGTATCTAATTGAATTCTAAGATATATGGAGTTATAAACAGGTGGATATAATTTCTGGTATCAACGAAGTAGAAGCGTGTATGGGGCCGGGCGGAATCTTCGGAAATATAAAAGGTGCCACCAGATATTTAACAATGTCAAATGTAGTGGCTTCGAGGAATATTGATGTGCTGTGTATAGAAGGACGGGATTTTTATGCACTGTTAAAAGTGAGTATTTAACCATACTATTATCCTTACCTTCTAGATTACTGAGGAAAATATTTACAAATACTCCATAAAAATCTAAAACTGTCAAGAAAGCCGTAGTAATAGTAAATGAAAGTATTGACCAGTATTTTCTTTTTCTGTTAATTTTTGATGAAATAAATCAATTAGAAGAAGAATACAAGACTTCTTCCAGATGGGTCGAGTTCGGAGATCGGCGATCGGTCGCTTTTCAAAATATTTGAAAAATCTATACATACTTTATTTTTTACACTTAAGACTAAAATTTAAAATATTATTGATATTTTTAACATTTCAGAGTTATCCAACTGTTCTCAAAAAAGTGACGGAATCAGTTAAAACAGCGCAAAAAGACTACGTCCTACCAACTATTTGTACTACGAATAGGCTCAGCGTAGAGGTGAATATTAAGGCCACTTTTTATGACATAGACGGTAAACAGATAGACTGGTCATCTAATGGGAACTCGAACCCAAGATGCACAAGTGCGTGCCATAATTTACATGGAACATGGGCCATCTGTCGAACTGTGGTAATAAATATTGCTTGTAAATTATAAACCCTAACAAGATTAATTTGAAGTGGTCACAATAATTTGAATGAAGCTTTCCAGAAAAAGTTAGTATTGCGGATGTCGGAAGACACGCATAGTTACTTGTAGGTGACAAAATAAATGTTACCGCTGTATAAGCTATGCAGAAACGATATTTTTTTTAAATAACTGCTGCTTGACAGACGAGATATACTTGTATGTCTAGAAAAATTATATCGACCTCTTCCTCTCCTCTTAGTCTAATGGCTAACGATCCGGCTGCTAAATTTGAGCTCGTAGGTTCAACTGATACCTAGGACCAATATTGTCGGATGATTCGAACGGTTTCGTCGTCACGGTGTAATTTATCTTTCAAATTTAGGTATTTCGAAAAGGGTAACAAATGTTGACTTGTTGATGGCAATTAGATAATATTCTTGCTTCCTATTAAGTTAGTGTGCCTCTATGTACATAATTATGTATAAAATCATGACTATACCTACATTGGTATGTTAAAATTTCGGTTTCAGCCTAGTCATATATTTCCTACATCATACGAAACGGGCGAGGATGAAGAAGACGAAAACGCTGAAGCAAATAAGTACTCAGAAGTAAATATTATTTAATGAGACATAGTACTCGAGGTAGAAACATTTGATAGAAAACACGAAACATTGTATTTTTCAGAGCCCGGAGAAAAGTATAGCTGATTCACACGGTTCCAGGTCATTGACATCCGCTACGTGCGCAGAGTACATTCCGGGGCCATGGCTTATTTTCAAACCTCACAGGTTTTTCGTTTTAATTTCTCTTTCTTGTTTTTTGGCGATTCTTCCCCATAAGAATGTAATTTGGGAACCGAGCAACTAGTGTGATTAATTTAACATTTCAAAAGTGCCTCAAAAGGCCTACTTGAAATAAAAGCTATTTGATTTTGATTTCATATACTTCTTAAGACTCTAAAGTTTTTATTGATGTTTATAATACCATAAATATAAGAGCTCTGTTAAAAGCAGTCGGCAATAATTTTATTAAAATGTTAAGTTTTTACATCCAGCAACGCATGCAAACACAAGACAGACATGCCGGTAGGTACTAGTCCGGCTTTTTAAGAAACTGCAGTCGTAGTTCGGTTTCCAGTTATCCATGGGAAGTCTTAAATCGGTTTCTAGTTATTTTAAAGCTTGACTATATGTACATTTCAGATGGTTTCGTAGCAGTATTGTACCGGATTGTGCACTCGTCACATTTATGGGTAACAATCGTTTGAATTTTCTACAACTTTTCTTTTAGAGAAATATCTTAGCCAGTTATGAGTATTCTGTGGCTATGATAATATGTAAAGAACTTGCTAATTATCAAGTAAGCTCTTAAGTGGCAAACCGTGGGAGAGCTATGCTTCGGCATGAATGGGTCGGCTCGACCGGAGTGATACCACGGCCTCACAGAAAACCGGTGTGAAATAGCGTTTGCGCTGTGTTTCACCGAGTGAGTGAGGATACCGGAGGCCCATACCCCAACCCCTCCCCCATCCCCCAAAGGTCGGCAATGCACTTGTGACGCCTTTGGTGTTGCGGGTGTCCATGGGCGGCGGTAATCGCTTACCATCAGGTGATACGTCTGCTCGTTTGCCCACTATTCAATAAAAAAAAAAAGTGGAATAGTCTATGTCGAGCTACCATAGTCTAGTTCGTTTTGTATACCTTCTAAATAAACTCTTATTTACCTAATATTGTTATTTGATTAATTTGGAGTCATGATCGTTAACGCGTAGGTATGTCTCTATTGAAAGTTTATTTAATTTATTTTATAATTGGAGATAATTATTGTTTTAAAACTTACTTAAGTACTAACGTATTACAAATTTATTTTCGAATTTTTCTAGGACTAATTGGCTAAATCCAAATTATGTTTTTTCAGAATTTCTAATTCTCTTTCTTTCGTATGTGGACTTCATAGTACTGGTATATCAAATGACGTTCTTGTCGGTGCCTTACTTTTTTTACATCTGCGTCATATTTGATATAATATTTCTTTACAAAGTGTTTCTGGATATCCATAGTGGATACATGAATAGATACGGCGACTATGTATTGAATCCACAGAAAGTGAGGAAAATGTTAGTAAAAGCACTATATTTTAATTTAAATACACAATAATTATCTTTTTTTTTCTTAGAAATGTTTCTGAAAACATATTATTAAAAAAATACAAGCTATTTTTGTAAACAGTATTATATTATAAAATTATGGAGGCTGGCCCGGCCCCACGGATTTTGATCACAAGATTTGTATCAATTGAATGTACTCCTTGATACAAACATACATACCTACTTCGTTTTCAATGTACCTCGTTTGTAAAAAAAGGTAGAACCACTTCTTAGGCACCGGACCAGCCTGACGTTCTCAGCCGGAACCCTTAAAATATCGAGAACTACAAAGCATACGGAGGACATTGTGTTGCTACAGATCGAAAGTACTCCTTGAATTAGGCATATCAACTACTTCATTTATTAATGTCACCCAATATCATAGGAGATAAATATGACGTTTTTCTGGGAGCCATCGCGCGGGACTGATAATATTTCGTTGACTATAAACATTAAAACTAATACACTTAAAAACAAATTATATATATATTCTATTAGAGGTGGAGAACATACTTCTTTAGTTGTTCATCATTACATCCTATTTAAAAAAAATACTAACACTTTTCAGTTATATCGTCCTCGACCCCTTTAAACGTTAATATCTTTTTTGATACTACGCTAGTTTACACTAGTCACAATTCATGGCAAAAACTGTAAACAGTACTATAGCACAGTTTTTATCATGGACCTGTAAGCCTTTTAGCCTTGTTTCTTCTTTTGTATGAATACCCACTACAAAAACAAGACTTCTCTATAGATATACTAAGTAGGTATATGTATACCTACTATACAGGATTAGTATATCTATAGAGAAGTCTGTTGACCTTATGCCTATGTAGGCATAAGGTCAACACCGTACCTACAAATTCAATTACAACTTCTTACTAGATTTGAAGTTTGACTGCGGCACAAATATAAACGTAAATGAAATTAAACAAAATTATTGTCTACCATATACTCATAAAGATATTTTTATATAATGGTATTATAATAATCAAAATACTATTTTGCAGGTATTTCTCAAAGGTCTATCTAAGAAGAAGAGATTTCCTATCAATTTTACCATTATGCTACTTTGTTTTCGCACTATCTCTAAAACCAGAATTAAAGATGTATTTATTCTGCTATACAAGAACACCTCAGTTAGTGAGAATATCATACATGTTCACGTATAGAACTCATAGAAAATCAAATATTGTGTCGGCGAATTTACTGTTTAAACTAACGTAAGTTTAGTTCATACTATATTTATACGCTTTTGGAGAAATAGAAATGCGTTCTTTAAACAATATATTATGTAAATAGCTCTCTTTCGATAATTATTATCGGACAGCAATTGGATCTGAGTTTCGTGACGAGGAATTTTTAACCTTTATTCGATACCCATGCTTGGTCTAACCGGAGAACTACAGAGGATTACAACCGAAAGTACGAGCTAATCTGTTCACAATGCCCACATTTTTTAAATTTGTGTTTCCAGTAGACTCCTTGACTTCTTCTTTCACAGATGCTACGAAACAGCTATCGACATCTACCATGTTTTATGCGTTAGATGCTCTGTGCACTAGTACCTACCCTTTAAAGTTGTAGTTCCAGAGACCGTCCTCCGTCTTAAATTCTTCGAAATACTTTTACATCTTACCTTTTTAGCCAATGTCAAGAACTGTTTGCAAAGAATAGTTTTCAAAAGTCGAAACTCCTCATAATTTATCTACAACCTTAGATAATATTCAACATTGTTTTTATTACAGAACAATAGCAATATGGGCATCTATTCTCACGCACGTAAACGCTTGTCTGTTCTTCAAACTTTCGTGTCTAAATCCAGTCCACTGCACTTCATCCAACTGGATGTCAAAGCCGGAACTTAACTTACGGGCTAAATATTCAGAGGTATTTATTTACTTAGTATATATTATAATCTCATCGACTCCCGGTTAGTTTTATTAATATCGCAGTAAATCATTATAATGTAATTGAACATTTCCAAACGAATACCCGTTTCACCTTTCCGATTTGGCTTGACAAAAGGTAACAACTTTTTTGCCTACGTCTCCTGCCCTCGAAATCTTTTTCCAATCTCATTCCATTGTATGAAGCATGACAGTTTCACAGAAAGTAACTATTGAGTGCCAGCCCTCTTCAACCGCCAGTATTCAGTAACCGGCACTGACTCCTGGCAGAGATAGATCTCATTCGATTTGTTCGAATAGAACGTCGCGTTCAATCTTGCAGTCTTGCTAAGCAATCCTAGGAATCCTAATTGGCTGCCCTGAGATAGCATTGTGGCTTCTCCTCGACTGATCCGGTTACAGGTACTCAAACTGCATCAGCCGGTAGGTGACACAACCTACATATTATTATTCCAACATAATACATGTATTATATCTCTCCACAGGGAAATTATTTCGCTTTATACGTAGCAGCGTTATGGTACGTAATGAACTTGCTGACAATAACTGGCACTGGTGATGTAACAGCGCAAAATTGTTTTGAAGCAGTGGAGACTATTATTGCCATAGTCATCATCAAATTTTGCACAGGTTTGCAGATTTTAGGCTTTTCAGTGTATAAGACATCATCCAGTAGGTTCACATAGCTAACACAGCACATGACAAAGAAAGAGAGAGACAGCGTTACATAGCCAAAAATTAGCCAAAGAAATATTTTACATATTTGCACTACGTACCCTCTGGCCGGTGTTGTATAATAGGTAATAGACTATTAAAAGCCGGTAATGATGATAACGACGCCACAAAAATTTGTATAGCGATAACACAACAAATATACAAATAAAACCCACCCCTGACTCTTCTAATACATAACATCCGACTGAATGATAATTTATGCATAATTGTGATAGCATAGCAAAAAATAATAAGTATAATTATGAACACAATGACGTCGCTACCACGAACTTGGGTAATATTTAAACCACGAATATTACGTACTACTTGATTTACAGGACTTCTAATATCAGAAATGTCAGCAATGATATCAGCGCATTCGTCATCTCGCATAGCTTACGACTACGATATCAATGAATTGAGAGACGGTCTTAGAGACATGAATTTGAGTTTACATCAAATGAACAAAATGTGGGACTACGTTCGAGAACTTTGGAATAGACAGCAAGGCAAACAGGTGAATATCTTTACCCGCAGCATTGTCTTATTAATGTTCATCTTGCATTTTCAGCTTTTAAACGTCTTATGTTAAACTCAAGTCTTAGACTTAAGTCTCAAATAATTGGTTGCCTACACTTACAGTCGGTCAATTGATGCTACGGATGCATATACACGCAAGCAATACATCTTTATATATATAAATCTTCTGTGCGTGTGTATATATAACTAAACTCCTCCTAAACGATTGAACCGATTTTAATGAAATTTTTTGTGTATATTCCTGAGGATTCGAAAATGGTTTAGACTCACAAATAGGTCCAATGGATAATGTTTACATATATTCTTTTTGGGATCATGTGGTGGTTGAAACATAACGCGCCTGCTGCAGTACCTTCGCTGGACGTCTTGACAACGATTGAACAAGGCCGTAATTTTTCATAAAAAACCTACGGATGAAGTTATACCGCAGGTAACACCGCGGGGCTCATCTAGTATTAGGACATTTTTGCTAGCAGTCTTTCATTATTTGTGGCTATGATGCATATAGCTATATATAAAATATCATACATAGCTTGAATTTTTACATGTACTACGGTTGTTTAAGTGTTTTAAAGGACGAACGATTTTTAGCAATAATAAATAAGAAAAATTAGTAACTCAAATTTCTTCTGTTTCATTGAAAACTTGTAAAAATCTGCCATAGGTAAACAATGAAAACATTTATACGATCTTTGCATACTGATTCGAACACAAAAAATAATCAAAACAACATCGTAATGAACATATTATTTCTCAAGTTCTAAAGAAGACTTGTAGCATCGTAGGCGTCGACCATCACTAATATAACGATATAGCTATATTTTGATACAATGTATAGTTTATTTGGCAAGATTATTATGCCCCGCCTTAGCCACGCCTTGTGCAATTTGGCCAAATTTGGGATTTGGCACCTAAAACATAGCTTCATTGAATCTTGCAAAGGATAGATTTTGCATTCATTATTTACTTATTTAATATATGTAAATTAAATTATCTTTACAATACAGTAGATCGTAAGAACATTTCCTAACTTAAGTAGAACTTTAGAATTGTTCGAACTGATCCTTACCTCTTTTCGCTATTGTCCTACGCGACAGAAGTTTCATACCCTTGTACTTTCATATACTTGTGTTGCGGGTGTCCATGGGCGGTGGTAATCGCTTACCATAAGGCGATACGTCTGCTTATTTTCCTCCTATTTTATATATGAGGTAAATGAGCGTTGATTAGGACTTATTAGAAGTTATTAGTCACTTTTTTGGCTGATTTGGATGATGGCATGATTAACGATTAAAATATATATTACTTCAAATTACTTATTTGAAGTAATATATATTTTAATCATTAAGTAGGTACTTAAACGTGAAAATGTTGCGATTTATTGTAATAATAACGATAGACAGAAGAAACCAAAGACAATATGATTTATTAGAATCTGGAATTTCTGCTACATATTATTTATACTAATATTTTCTATTAATATTAAACTGCGTTTCTAAGTTTCTGTGACACATCTAATAGTGCCACATGCGCAATAATATTTTATGTAAATTCTATATATTCCAGATGCCTCAACTCATCTACAAATTACCATTCCGCTTACGATGCCAAGTAATGGAAGCAGTATACGGCTCACATATAAGAGAGTCCATTATATTCAGCAAGACCGATGACGATTTCAGGAGAATGTTGGCCATGTGGATGAAACACTGTGTATTCTTTCCTGGCAATTACATCGTACAGTGTGGTGACTCAGACCAATGCATATATTTCATACATAGAGGACAAGTGCGTATGACGTCACCTGCCTGTTCATTTGACGTTAATAAGTAGTTTAGTGTTAATAGGTCTATTAAAATTGCCATTTTCATCAATGGCTAAAGTAATGTTGTAGATAAGTTTGCTATAATATATTTTATTAGTAATGATACTGAGTAACTATTTAATGTTGTATGTTTGTATTTTAAAGGTCGAAGTGTTAACAGTACATCCGAACCTGACGGAATCGATTTACGATGTTTTGGAACCGGAGGATAGTTTCGGTATCGCTCAGGTAATATAGAGACAAACTTATATGATCATGAAGCAAAGGAGAAGTAGCAACTTCTATATAAAATAACCCTACGTCCGACAGTTGAGAAAATCTATTATTATTTGGCAGTGTATTACCTAACGGTATGAACGTAAATAGTCGAATAATGATTAAACAAATGAACATCTATGGGACATCCAAATCTTATTTGCTGTTTTATAACAAAAATGTTCTGTGTGGCCGAGCCATTGTCAAAGAGCCATCCAGGTTAAAGTATTCTACAACTTAACAATAAAAATAAGTTTTTCTCAAAACGAAAATCAGAAGTCATTGGAACGAAGTTCCTTATAGCGCGTTGCGAAAGGGGGCTAGTCGGAAGAAATTAAGACAAAAAGTTGTAACGACACTTTTTGCAGTAAGCTATGGTAAGCCGTGCAACGTGCGCCTGTTTCTCTGTCTGTCTCTCTCTCTCTTATAGAAAGCAAGTCAGATATTTTCGTATTATTTTTCTATTTGGAACTTCGTTCCATCCGGGTATCCCTTGTCACCTCTCATGTTTTTTAGTATATTACGGGTATTCTGCCCCTAAACGTTAAACTAATATTTGGAACAACTTTTTAAAGTGATAGTCGGTAAAGGACGATCACCGAAAGCGTGTACTTTTTTATTAACAGCATTTTTTTGAGAAATACCTACAGAACATAGCAGTCGCAACTGAAGCATTTTTGCTATTTCTTCTTTGTTTAAACTATAGAATCCAAGTAACTAATATGCGTATTTAATAGAATATTTAAGTTCACTATTATTAGTGACGACATCGTCCATTGATTTAGTGAAGTGAGAATAGTCTCGAGTCATTTGAAATCAAAACAAAGAACGCTATTGGTCTCCCACGCACTCGCCTTATACTTTGTGACCAAATTTGACTTGCGGGCGGTGTGCACAACCTGTTTGCTATATAGGATGTAATCCCTAGGTAAAAAACATATACAAAATAGTTAAAACTACTCAAAACATATACCTACGTATTTCTAATATGATCACATATCTATGCCCTATGCAAAGCAGTGTAGTCTTATACTAAAAACTCAAAAATAATCTAAGAAAAGCTAATAATTTGCAATTTTAAAACCGCGTTTAATTTTCTAATTTTCCTGCGTGAAATTTCTGTCAATACCTTTTACCATTCTTGCGTGATTTGTAAGGTATTTGGCTTTGTTGTTTCGGGGGGGAGCAAAGTGGGGTCGTTCGTCAAAAATATCTTTAGTACCAACGTGTGTAACATTGACTTAAAATTAAAAAGAAAGTACATTGAATGTTAACGAGTTTACTGTCTCGTTGACACAGTGGTACGCCACCAACCACCAATGTTACGCGACTGCTGTGCATGAGATCTGGGGATCGAGTCCCGCGACGGACCAAATGTTGACCACACGAGACAACACTTTGTGTGATTCACAAATTGCTGTTGTGAGTCTTAAATGTTCTTTTTATACGTTTCATGTAAAATCATGAGTAAAGAAAAAAATAATTTACAAAAAAAAAATATAAGTACGAGTATTCTGTCAAGGCAAGCAAGACAGGGTTATTTTGGTGTCAAACAAAGGACACTCGCAACTCAAGAATCACAAGTGTATTGGGGCCTTACAGAACTGCTCCTTCCACACTTTCAATTAGTATGACGTAACTAAAGAATTGACATTCAGAGCATTGCGCAAAAATCATATTCTATACCAACCCGTATGGCTAACGTGATATAGTAGACTACTACCTACGGAGAGCCAATGTTCATAGGTAGACGGTTAAAGGCTGTACGCGAACTAAAGAATTAACATCGATTTTCTGTGAGGTGTATCCATTCCGGTTTAACCGCTCAAGAGCCGAAATGTAGCTTTTTCATGTTTACACATCTCATTGTCATTTTTAAATGATCTTATATTTTAGAAATTATCGAATAACTACACCTTGTATACAAACATGACTAAGACAAACACATAAAATCATATTTGGATAATGAAGTTTCTTTTCTTTTTTATTAGAAACCTGCTTAAGCTGTTTTTGAGCAATGTTTGGTGAAAATCTTAAACTTTCTAGTTTCAAGATAATAATTAATTTATATAGGAACTAGCTGACTTACGAAACTTCATCCGCGTCTCTTTTAAATCACGCTCTACTCCTATTGGCTAGCCGTGACGTTAACTATTCTAATCCTATCTTAGGCACGCCAGCAAAACACACATTTAAAAAAAACAACTTCAATTACTGGACCAAATTGAAATAAGACCACGCGGTAAGCACTAGCTTTCAATTTAAAAAAAACAACATCGGTTCACCCAGTCGTAAGTTCTAAAGTAACAAACATAAACTAAAAACAGTCGAATTGATAATCCCTCCTTTTTTGAAGTCGGTTAAAAAAGTCAAAATCGTGACACGACAATTATATATAATAGATTAACCACCAGGTTCCAATGGCTTTATTATCGAGATTGTTTCTTTTCTTTTTTTTATTGCAAACGAGCAGACCAGTACCGCATTCAACGGAAAGCGACTCAAATCGTCGATTGCCAAAAAGTTTCAAATCGGCTAGACCCTCTGGCGCTGAGTAGAGATGTGGCCTCGCTGTGCATCTTCTACCGCATTTACGATGGGGAGTGCTACGAGGAATTGTTCGAACTAATCCCCACCGCCTCTTCCCGCCATCGTCCTACGACAGCAGTTTACACCGCAACGTTGTGGACTGCCAACCTTCTACATGATGGTATTTAGAAGGCTAGCAGTTCACAACTTTTAGGTTTTCTAGAAACTTTCTGCCTCGCAGTACAAAACTGTGGAATGAACTGTCGACCGACCTTCAAACCTTCAAGAAAAGAGCGTACTCCTTAAAAGGCCGGCAACGCACTTGTGACGCCTCAGATGGCTGTCCTTGGGCGGCGATACATCTGCTCGTTTGCCCCGCTTTCCCATAAAAAAACCTGTCTATCACCGGTCAATATTTAAATATAATTATAAATAGTTTATGGCGTGTGTTCATGATGTTTATATTTCTAGGGGCTGTTTGTTGGCGTGGCTCACCATTTCTCATTCCGAGCTCGGACTGTTGTCGACATTGTGTATTTAAAACTGGACCAGTGGAAATATTTGCTCGACTATTACCCAAAGTCCGCGAAACTCGTACGAAGAAAAGTTGAAAATGTATATTTAGCTATATAATCTAGTTATTAATTTAATATTAGTAGTTATGCAATGTTAATTAGAAATATTAAAGTTCATTTTATGTTAACTCTGGTTTATTTTAAATAGGTATATAACAAATAAATATATAAAATTTTGAGGTTCAATTTTATCTCAATTTAAAAATACTAACAAATCATATTATTTTCATTAGAAGTATCTAGAATGAAGGAATGTCAAGAATTATTTATAAATAAAAATAAAATCTTAGTGTGTGTTTATAATTTTACATATTTAGTTACAATATATTTTAAGACAATATGTGTTTGATACATTATGTGTAATGTACTCTTCAATGCAACTGCCTAAGCAAGACTACAACGAAAAAAAATTGCGCTTAAAATGTACAGCTAGCATTAGCTATAATTACACTACAGAGGGCTTGTGAATGTATTTTAAATCTTTTCGATCGCTACGTTAACCGCGTTTGGCGTTGCGATTGGCCTGCACTGAATCACTAAACACACACACACACACACACACTAAATCTTTACCAATCAGAACGCCAAACGAGCTTACTATCGAGTGCAAATTGAAATAAATCAAACTCAAACTAAGCTCTCAATTTTCTTACCAAAATAATTTTATAACGATAATCTATTCATGCTTTCTTTTCCGCGAAGCTCTTTGTGAAAGTTTTGTGGATGTGTCTTGAGTCACTTCTAAATCATCTGAGGAATCCTGATTCAGAGTCGGTTCGGCTATAGTGTTGTAGATAACTGACTGTTGAGTCGATAGCGACTGTTGAGTCGTCTGCAGTTGTTGACTCGACTGTAGCTGTTGGCTTTGTGTTGATCTGAAACTAATGACATTGGGTTTGAGAATTGCATGAACTTTATAAATTTTTAAATGTATTTCGGTATTAATATACTATTACCCATAAGGATACTTTAATGCTTAACATAGTTATTTACTGCCTCGGTGGTGCAGTAGTAGCCTATGCAACCGATGTGTTTGTTTGTTTCTTTTGCATTTGGTCGGTCTCGGGTTCAATTTCCAAGTCGGACCAAATGTTTGTATGATCTGCAAATATTTGTTTTAAATCGAGTGTTTTCTATGTATAATATGTATGTAGTCTAGTATTCCATAACACAGCTGTAGCGTGAAAATTTTCCTCCGTTTTTGAAACATTCTTCATTGGTGCTCTGCTCCCATTAGTATTAGCGTGATGATATAACCTATAGCGTTCCTCGATAAATGGACTATCCAATACTGAAATATTTTTTCAAATAGGACCGCTGGTTCCCGAGATTAGCACGTTCAAACAAACAAACTCTTCAGCTTTATAATATTAGTATAGATTAGGTTGAGTAGGCATCAATTTCATACTTATATAACAACCGCAATTCAAAATTGAATTTAGAATTTCTATACATATTTATATTTGTCCTATATTTAGTGCCTTTTGCCACTGATGATAGTAAATTTGGGAATTCTAACACACAAAATATATTATAGCGCCATCTAGCGAAGATAAACCGAACTCCATCTACAGTAAGTAACGGCTGCAAACAAATACACTAAACAATAACTATAACTTCCCAACATCAAGTTTTCAGTTGAAATTTATATTTAATTATTTATTGCAGACCGATATCGATATTACGAGTATATTGTCCAACCCTCTACAAACAGGCAAACATTTCAAGAAAATGCCTGAAATGTGAAATAATTAGATTATGCCTATACAACCCACTAATATAATAACCTAGGTGGGGCCAAAATTGTTATTGAATTTTTCTGATTATTGAAATACTTAATAACAGCTCGGAGTTCGGAATTTGGGGTCTGAACCCATGCGTCAGAGAGCAATGAAGCTGTCGTCGTTAACCGTTCCATCGGATTATGAGAGAGAGGGAACAGAAAGTGCACCTGTGTTTGCACACACACTTGTGCACTACAATATGTCCTGTGTAGTCGGCTGGTCTCCGTTAAGACTGGCCGCCGTAGCCGTTGTCGGCTAGAGGAACATTTTTTTTTATTATAACTAATATAAATTGCGGTCTTTCTGCTTTTACATTGCAGCTATTAAATAGTAAAACTTCGCATACATACAGTTGATTTAAAGGGTTTACTTACCTTTCACTATTCAATCGCTCTAACTGCTCAGTGTTGTAGTCAATTTTACAACAAGGCCATTTTTTTACTTTTTTTAAGTACCGCTTGAGGCATTTTGTATGTACTGCTAAGAAACAACCAGGACAATTGTAACCCTGAAACAGTTTAAAATCGGAGATAAATTTCCTACTTCCTTTATTTGTATAAACATGGGGTTGCGCCCAGAAAGCTACATAGCTTGGGGACATGCATCAACTATTTTTGTAATACATGGAAATCTTTTTTTTTTATAATATATGTTGATTACTAGTCTTAAAAATTATTGTTGAAGTCTTGAGATATAAGTAGGAAGTATTGAAACAGCTATAATTTTTCAGTACCTACTACTTAATCATTACTTTGAAGTTACATAAGCAAAAGAAAATTAGCATAAACTGGTGCAGACGGTTGAAGTGAATTTTGTTCTAAAATGGTTTTGGAAATGGCACAATTTTAAAACTACTCCTAAGTTTCAAGTGAATAAGGATTTCTTAATTTAGGTATCTATAATATTAATATGCAATTTGAATGACATACTCTGTAAACAATTAGCTTGCAGAGGCAACATTCTAAGATGATGTCTGGCATATTCTGTCGAAGGTAGCCATCAAATTCATACATGGCTCTTACACCTAGCGCATAATTATTGTCTTCTTTATCTAGATACCGCATTTTACACCACAGGTTGAGAAGTTTCTGAAACACAATACATAATATTTTATTATCCTCGCCTCGCGGACTGTGATAGGCTGGTGATGATGATGATGATGATACAAATAATACATAGAACACATCCGAACTACGAAATAAGTTTTCCAGATCATACAAATATTTACTACGACCTGTAAATAAAATAAATAAATATTCCGGACATCTTACACACAACGCCATCTAGTCCCAAGCTAAGCAGAGCTTGTGTTATGGGTACTAGACAACTGATATAAATACTTATATACTTTTTTTTTGTAAATACATACATATTATACATAGAAAACACCCAAACTCCGAAACAAATATTTGCAGATCATACAAACATTTGGTCCGACCCGGGAATAGAACCCAAGACCTCAAGACATTTGCATATTATGCAAACTGCTACACCTAGGCCTTTTTCTATATTGTATGTATTTATAAAAAAGTATATATTATGTATCTTTATCAGTTGTCTAGCACTCATTGTAAAAGATCTGCTAATTTTGGGACTAGATGGCGTTGTGTGTTAGATGTCCGAAAATATTATTAATGTTATTTTATACTAGCTGAAGCGCGGCTCCGCCCGCGTGTTTGCCGGTTAACGCAGCTAAGAGTAGCCAATGACCAGCAAATTTCATTGAAATCGGAGCAGCAGTTTGGCCGTGAAAGCAGGGCAGACAGACAGAGTTACTTTCGCATTTATAATATATGTATGGATGTATAATATTATTATAACAAATTTGGTAAATCACTTCAAGTGAATCACATGATTGCTAGCTATTTTTAATATTACTGGGCACTTGTAATGTCTAAAACCATTTTTAAAACTTTCTTGAACATAAAAACACCTATTTTTTTTAAAAAACAATACATTCTCGTGTGCTTTATAAATAAACAACAGCCTAACACATAAACTTAAATCTAATGTATTGATTAAAGTGCAAACATGATTTACACACAATTGTTTAGACAGACAACTTCTGATTAGTATACTCTTTTAATAGGAATTAAGGTTAATAGCACTTTAATACAGAACTAATGCAATTATATTGTCTACATGTCTACACAAAGATTACTTGAAACTAAAGGCCTTTAAGCCATAAATTATACTAAAGGACTACAAATCTCGCAGTAAATTTGTACACAATGACAGACACATAAAAACAATGCAGATGATAATAAATGTATCAAAGTTTTAATGGTTTTATTTTATCAATTCACACATTGATCTAACTAGTCAAGATTCAAGGTGAAATCAAACCCACAACCTCTAGTTTAGCAGTCAGGATCACTAACCATTAAACCAACAAGCAAATCAAGTCCATAGATATCCATACTAATATTATGAATTTGAACCTAATTGTATTTGTCTGTTACATACTGCCACATTGACTGCCTCAGTGGCGTGAGTGGTAGCGTAAGCGACTGCTGTGCTTGAGGTCTCGGGTTCGATTCTCGGGTCGGACCAAATGTTTGTATGATCTGCAAATATTTGTTTCGAAGTTTGGGTGTTTTCTATGTATAATATGTATGTATTTACAAAAAAAAAAGTATAAAAGTATTTCTATCAGTTGTCCAGTACCCATAACACAAGCTCTGGTTAGAGTGGGACTAGACGGCGTTGTGTGTTAATAAATTGTCCGAAAACATACTAAACCACTGAACCAATTTGGCTGAAATTGACAATGGTGATCCTTTCATTCTTGAGGATTGACATAGGCTACTCTTTACTGCAATATCCGACATACAGATGGACAGAGCAATGGGCAAAAGATAGTAGGCAATAGATTTCTAGAATACATAAATAAATAGATGCTATCAAATACTAAATGAGTTTCTGAGATAGTCATGTTTTTTATGGTAAAGGTGGCAAACGAGCAGTCTGATGGTAAGCGATTAGCGCCACCCATGGATACCCGCAACACCTGAGGCATTACAAGTGCACTGCCGGCCTTTGTGGGATGGGGAGGGGGACGGGGGAGAGGATGAGGTATTGGCCTCGGGTATCTTCACTCACTCCATGAAAAAGCGGCGCAAGTGCTTATTTCGCACAGGTTTTCTTTCAGATTGTGGTATTACTCCGGTTGAGCCGGCCCATTCAATCTGAAGTGTGGCTCTCAAACAAACTCTATACTTTTACAATATTATTATAGATTAGAGATATGATAAATAACAATGTTTACTTACTTGAGCATCAGTTTTGGTAAAAGATGATTTCATTTTACCAACTAAATTGATAGCATTGATTCCTGTGACCTGCCGAGATTCTGTAGTCATGATTTGTTCAATAAGTATTCTGAAGAACTCCAGCTCAGTAGGAGAGAAAATGTTTTGTGATTTTGTTGCATCATCATATCCTACAGACATGAATACTACAACCTCATCATTAGTCACATCATCATTGGCTAGTTTGATCTCCTGCTGATACTGACGGATTTCGTCATTCACTTCTTTCACCAAATCAGGTATTATTATTGCCTTATTACCTGGAAATAATGTGTAAACATTTATTTACCTGACAATGCAAGGAAGTTCTATACTAAAGACTAATTCTCTAGGAGTTAAATTTCCATAACCATAAATAAATAACATTTAGCTATACACTGCTATTTATAGATAAAAAGAGGGTCTGGCCTTACATGAAAGGTCAGAAAGATTTGTATCAAGTTTCCTTTTTTTTAGTTAAAAACTCTTGTTCTACGTATTTCTCTCTGAGTCTGCTCTTACACCATATTAAAAACTCCTCACCACACGGACTAGTAGCATTTACGTTAAACTTAAAATAGTTAATATGAATCGTGTCATAAGAACTAGTAATAATGCGGACGTAAACATTGGTCATTGTTATATTTCATACAACTAAATATAAATACCGCCGGTATATGTTTCCATAATTTTTTGAATTTCTGGCACAGATAAAACTCCTTGGCTTGCTACGGTCCGTAAAAAGAATCTGTGTACATCTCCGTAACTCATTCTGAATGTTTTTGAATGCTTAGCTATTATCTTATGTCAAACTAAATAAATAAGAATAGTTAACACATCGGTTTCCTTATTTCTTTTCATACAGTTTACCGCGAAAAATGATTCACCAAGCAACAACAACAATGATTGTGACAGCTATGAATGATGTCTAGAACTAACTTTGACTTTGACATTCAGCTTTTCTCAATGTTGCTAAGTTATAAATTTCTAACATCATAGATGTGTTGACAGGCGTGTAGTTATTCCTGATTAGTATTTTTATTTCATCATCACTATTTATTTTTCTAAATACCTATTATTGTTGCTGAAAGGTACGTGATACCGTACTATTAGATTTAGATAACCGACAAAGAGTTGTATTGTATATCGTAACAGCAGCTATTTTTAGTACTTTACAGAACATCGAGCCCACAATCGTGTTCCGTAATTTTGCTTTACTAAACAAACTGTAACCCCAAGTAAATAATTATCGACTCAAATACCACCCCACCTCACCTATATTAGTGTGGTTGATGTTGGGTTGTTGTATATACTCGTATGATAATCGGCGCAAGAACTTCTATTGCCCGATTCAGGATCGGCAATTTCTTCGTATGGTACGTTATTCCGTAGATCAGTGTAACTTCTGTAGATGGCGCTGTAGTATGTTATGTTGCATGTGGAGGTCGCCACATTAGTGATAATTAAAACAATTATTACGTATAATTTTTTTCATTAGCTGCGTCCACGGTTTTGCCCGCGGTTATATTGTACCATTATACCTTTAATAACAACAATATATATATCGTGAACAAATGATTTAGTATTCAAAAATGTTAAATGACGTCATCTTGTTGTTAACAATGACCACTCATTTGTGATCAATGAATGATAAAATCACCTTTTGTTTCAATCTTAAAAAAATCTAGGAATGTAGTTTAAAATGTTATTGTCGGTGATATTAGCTGCCAATTTTATACAAAAACAATTTCATCATAAGATACAAAAGTCGCTTAACTATTATCTATAATTCATGATTATATTTATTGATATGAACACTGACGAAATATTTTACTAACAAATTATCAACACTAAAATAAAATATATTTAAATTAAGATGCTTCATTGGAGTTATTTGTTTGTTTACTTTTCGTAAGACAACCACGATGACCATTTAAAAGTCCGATGTAACTGTAGCCGCTTGTTGGCACTGTCATTGCGCATCCAACGAATCTATAGGTACTAAATTTATACTACTATTATAAAGCTGAAGATTTTGTTTGTTTGAACGCGCTAATCTCAGGAACCGCTGGTTCGATTTGAAAAATTATTTCAGTTTTGGATAGTCCATTTATCGAGGAAGGCTATAGGCTATATCATCACGCTAAAACCAATAGGAGCGGAGCACTAATGAAGAATGTTACAATAACCGGGGAAAAATATTACACTACGGGCAATAAGAGACGTAAACGAGGTTGCGTGGGTCAGCTAGTATAATATAATGTGCAACATCAAGTTATAAATGTGACATCTAGAGAAGTTAAAAGGTCATTTTTTACAAGTTTCTTTAAATCGATTGCAACACTCTTAAACATACGTGATTAGTTGTGAAATTTAAAAATATTTTTTAAAAGCAAGCATTAGAAAGCAAGACTTATATTCGGAAAATAATATTATAATTACTAGAATTTAAGCATATCAATAAAATACATACTGTTAAACTGTTTCTAGTAACTTTTTTTAAGCGCCATCTAGATTTAGTTGAATGTACCTACATAAAGTCACGCTCATTTCCCAGAGGGGTAGGCAGAGACAACTGTTCTCTATTTACTACGGTCCAGCCTGCGAGACACATCTCTTTTGCTTCATCAATCACTACATGCAAGCTCGTTGGTTGCCAGTGCTTTTAGTTGTTTTTTTGAGAATATCACCAATTTGGACGGTGAATGTTTGGTGTGGACGACCTTTTTGACACTTAAGTGTCAAAAAGCATGTATATTCGCTATTTAAATTCCCTTCATGATTCATCTGCCATCTAAGTCTAAGTAATCTAAGTGGACAAATTATCGGAACATGCCTTTTTAGCCGACTGCGAAAGAAGGGGGGGAGGGGGTTATGTTAATCGATGTACGTATGAAAGTATGTATATTTCATTAGCACGCCCTAGAGCTTATACGGCTTGTCGTATTTTTATGTGAGTGGTGTCAGTAGATTCGTCTTAGTCGTAAGAGTGACATTGGGCACCTAAAATTTTTAAAAAAGTAATCAAGTATACCTACAGGTTTGTACGGAAACCTCGGTGCCCGAGTCGGACTCGCACTCGGTCGGTTTTTTTCATATAATTTTCACTAAGCGCTATATTGGTAGTTTAAAATCTTTCTTTTTTTTAGTTCTTTCCAAATTTGTTAAGTACGGACTATATTATATAAGACTTGTTCAATCTAATTTACCATTTGTTAATTATGATCAATGATGAATATAATGTTAATAAATCTTCTATTCTTTGCTATGTTTCGTACGTAAACTTTACCCCATCTCTAGCACTACATACGTCATATGCGGGACGGGAATCAATTGCCCGAAAAATAAATGATTTTGAAAAAAATATATAGCTCTTAGTAGACAGTTTCAGACTTAGTAGAGTCTAGACAAAATAAAAAAGGTAGATAAGGCACGGCCTTTGTTCTTACTCAAGCCAAAAAACTCAGCTTCCAAGTAAACACACGTGTTAACGCACACACGTATGACAAACTACGCTACTTTCCGTTAGCACGAGTAAGTATCATTCAAGTTGTCGTGCAGTAAGTTTACCTACAATATGCCGTCTTTTGCAATTAAATAGAACAAAAGTGAAAACAAAAGAGAACAAAAAATCTAATGGAATAAAATCTTTCACACTTAATACACACAAAAGACGGGAGAGTGTTGCCAGGAGTTTGTATTCCTTCCTTGTATAATAGCCACGAAATGTGGGTAAGTATTTTGTAGGTAAATTCAGAGTCAAATAATGAAGTAGAGAGTGGGACATACTCGTAATAAGTATTACTTTATTTCTTTATTAATCACTTCTTTTGTAGTGTTAGTAATGTTACGTAAATAAACAAGTAATGAATTATTTATTAAAAAAAATCCGGGCTGTGTTAATACCTGCCATCTTTATTAAATACAGGTACACCACTCACATATAAATACGACAAGCCGTTTAGGCTCTAGGGCGTGCCAAAGAAATATACATACAGCATATATACCTACACTTGAAAAACAAAACCCTCCTTCTTTCGCAGTTGGGTAAAAAATAATAATTAATATTTATGATTAAACCTATACTGTCACATTTGGGATATCTTCCGTGCTAATTTATTATCCCAATTAAAACCATCCAATAATAATGGATTATTATTAGGGTACCTAGATGTACCGTAAACGGCAGAGAAGATGAAAAGATGATCTAACTTTTATGTTAAAATGTGGTTGTTATTTTTACTATACGTAATGTGTTAAAGGTTTATAACTTAAGTTTGGTTATACCCATGTAGATACTGCTTTTTTTTTTTCAATTAAGACTTTACCTTCTACATGGCGCCATGTTGGATTAACAACACCAGACCTCATTTGTTATGTTATGATAAGTAGTTTAGAAGTTCTCATAACTTCTAAACGAACAGACAAACATATATACGGAACAATTTTTTTTAAAGTAGCTTTCACAAAAAAATGTCTTCACTTTCTTATTCTAAGTGCGTTATCTACCTTTTTCATTTGATCTGAGCTCTTAGTCTATTGTGAAGATCCCCGTGCTACAGCAGCTGTATATAAGGCTAGGATATAATCTACAGATTAGTATATGATTTTTTTCAAAATAACAATATTCCACGCCTGTAAGGACCTGTCAAGACCTGATACAGAAAAACAGCACGTATCACAAAATTGGCATTCTTCTTAAGGGAAGTATACGACTCGTATAGCACTGGTAGTAAAACTAGGTTCAGTTCTGCAACGAATGTGTTAAAGGGACATTTTATAGTAAGTATCTATTTCACATTAGTAGACAAATTGGTCCTACAAAGCCCAATAATTAGATTGATCATTGGTCGGTGCGGTCGTTTATAGGCTGTCGTACAACAAAGGCACAATATAATATTAAACTACAAGCACCTACGTATATACCTATGGAGATACCTTTCCTATTTAAGTTGTAATTGCTTCCTGTCCCCTAATTACAAAGTCTTGTATTTTCGTTGTATTTTACCCATTACCTCTTATAAGATCAACAGTTACGTACTATTGTTTCGCATTTATCGAATCATTGATGATAACAGCTATCCTTGACACAATAATATAGTTAAAATTGACATGCTTTAAAATTGAATGAAATGAGAAAAAAATCAGTTTCCATAATTCATTTAACCTACAGATGCAGTATTACATTCTTTTATCGAGTCTGGGCGAAAAATATAACCAGCGAATGCCAACATAAGTATCGTATTAAGCGATTGAATATAAACTTTGAGTATTCATTAACTGTTTCAATGACAATCGTTTGGGTTAGATGCTAATGTTTTCTACTATATCGAATGTATATACAGATAGCTAATACACGTATGTATTAACATACCGTCTAAAATATTCAGCCTCCACTTAACAAAGTTAAGGTCGAAAATATAAACACAAACATAAATTCATTAGTTTTCAGTACCCACGTATGCTTTTATAGACGGCATAACTCTCTCAGTAAATTATCTAAGCTACGAGCGCTTTCAAAACTTTTAATGGAGTCAATTTGGCTGCGCATTCAAAACACCTAATGTACTGGATGCTGAGGCAGGCCAGGTAAGTACGATTTATATAAACATTAGTGCCGTGCCTTTTATATGAGAGCCAACTTTTCTTACAATATTAATGCTTCTTGAATACCTAGATGGCAGAGTCAAAGAATTTCATTTCCGAACAGTTCCAAACACGAAATTGCACATGTAACATGCAACAAAAATTCAGCTTTGCTCTTTCATTATTTCCGAGAAAGTACCTGCTACGGTGTAGTTTTATTTTTGTATGCGAATCTCTTTGGCGCACTGGGCAAAATTTATGATTTTCCTCTATTCTTCATAGTAGTCTAATGACACTCGCTAACAGTACTTTTTTTATTTGAGAGATACTTTTCTGTGAATTGTATGAAAGTGAAAATGCATCAAATGTATCAGAGACTAAATATCAAACTTCAATCGGTATGTCCTCGTACTGAAAATCAACGTAAAATGACAGCGTTCATACTGTCGTGTTTCGGTGGTGAGTGTGAGACCGGAGGCTCAATGATGCAGAAACATCACTAGGCCGCCATGCTGCATTGACTGCATTCGCAGTGACTATGGTGACCACCAGTCTTGGATTCTGCTTATGCTTTCCACCAGACAGAATAGAGTCATTTTGGCAGGGTCAAACATAAAAATAAAATACGTGATTCATTAAGTTTGAAGTGACCCAATTGGATGTCTTAGATTAATCAATAGCTACTACGTAAGTTAAGTATTTCATTTTGTTGTTATTAGTTGACTTCTTTGTATGATAACTATATATTATATATATATATATATTTTTTTTCGTTGTGATTGGCTTCATTAAACATTAAATATTTCCAATGAAAACATGTACCACAATACAACCAATAGGTATACATCTACTAGATTACGTTATCTTGAATTTTCTTAAGGTCTTAAAAAGTTTTTTATTTTAATAAATGACCGAATACATAAATAACTAGTAGGTACACAAATAATCCAATTAAATTGAATGAAAAGTAAAATACTGACAAGTAAAATATACTAAAGTGTGACACGCCTTTTTAAAAGCTATTTTGATGTTCAATGCCTATTCCAGCCATTGTCCAACGTTCAATATCACGTGAAGCGTTAACAATTCGGTTTGAAGGCAGTTAAGGAAGTTTTAATGGAGCATTTCGGAGGTGTATTGAAAACAGCCCGCTCTCGGAAACGACAGAATTGAACCAGCCTGCGAAACTTCACCTCAACCGATTAAGAAAACCAATTGTAATTTCACGGTTTCGCCTTGTTCTTGCAGTAATTTTTGCATGTTAATGTTGCGCGTGGCAACACATAAATTGTAACGTAACCCAGAGCATTGCAAATTGTGTTGTGTGATATTTGCATTCAGCGTTTTGAATTTTGTTTCTTTGTAGGTCTAGTTATGACGATGAAACTGTGAAAGGTTCCAAAGATCAACTGTACAGCTGTATAAAGCATGTCTAAGTGTAATGGATTCATAGTTTTAACTTACGGCACAAAGCATTGAAACTTAAGTTTCCCAGTGAAATTAAAAAAAAAAAACAAAAAATATAAAAATAACTATTTGGCGAGCTATTCCGTTGAAATACCAACATTTAAATTAAATTTCGATATTCGAATAGGGGATGTTAGTGAATCTTTATTGTGTGTCAATATGATGCTGAAAAAACTCACTATTTTATATCACTACATATTATAAAACAAATTCCTTCTTCTTCTTCTTTTACTGCACGTATTTTTATACGGTTTTTATCAATAGAGTAATTTTTGAGGAAGATTTGGTATGGAATTTGTAAAAATTTAAGTAAATTGGCTAAAATATAACGATATTTATTGAAGACATTGGAAAAATATATTTAAAATTAAAAAATTAAGCCTCACATTTCAGAGAAACAAAGGCTATATTATACTTTCCGTAATGAACCCGTGCGGAGCCGGGCGGGTTGCTAATTTAGTATGTTTAGGCTAACTAATTTAAAATGAATATGTATATTCATAGTAGAAACTTATTGAATGTTTTAACATCATCAGCTTCTTGCAGTTTACTGCTGGACATAGACCATTGCATGTCACTCTGATCGGTTTTGGGATTCTCACATCCAGCTCCTGAACTCTTCTATTGCAACTGTTGTCAGTTCTGCGGCTAATGTGAGCAGCCCATTGCCATTTCAGCTTGCTAATCTGGTGGGCTATGTCGATGACCATTGAGTATTTATTAAGTAAATTCTATAAACACAACCTGTAAAGATATATTCAAAAAAATACATATTTTATTCTTTACCAGTTTCCTCGAAATATAAAGTAAAATAAATTTTAAGCTACAAAATTTTGCTTAATAAGTAACGTAAAGTTCTAAAATTTCACTCATTCAAAAGTCATGTATTCCCTGGATAAACTAAATCAAGTCAAATATTTAATGTTGTATTTCTGCATGAAATGTCTAGTTTTGCATAGAGCCCACTGAATGCAGTCCATTAAAAGTTATGGCAACGTTCATAACTTCATCTCTAAATTTGGTCTTAGCTAACGATGAACCTTTAGTTATTTATATTTTAATGGTCATAGTAACCTCATATTCAAAAAGATTTAGTTTAAAATGTTTTTCAACAGTTTTGTCTATATCTGAACATCTATAAACATTTAGTACTTGTATTTTGGTTTAAACGCAAACGATTGACGATCACTTTATGAACTTGTCTCCTGATAAGCTAGTCATCTAATGAAAAATTATTACAACCACACATTGACATCAAAGATTTGCGTCTCTCCCTTTGAATATAAGAGAGCACTGGGACTGCCTAAACTATCTTACTGAGTGACCAGCAACGAAGGAACTGGTTAATATCGTTTTTTTGAGGCCTTTGTAGCTATTAAATCATTTAAACCAGCCCATTCGTACCGAAGAGTGGCTCTTCAATAGCAAATCAAATAACTCTTAGCCTATTTTATAACATTATTTGAATTAGTTATTATTCAAAGTTTATGCTATTAACTTATCTAAATCCGTTCAGTTGTCTGCTAAAAGAGTAACGAACATCCATTTAACCATGCATCCATCCTTACAAACTTTTGCATTTATTCTTATTATTATAAGAATGAATACAGGTTTATTTGTTACGCTTTCACGCGATAACTACATAGCTGATCATCATGAAACTGTGTACACTTAATCTTGGAGGTATTAGAAGTAACATAGAATACTTTTAATTAAATTCGAGGGCAGCCGTGGGTGAAAGCTACTAATAATATATAACTAGGATACACTTGCATGTATTTTGAATATAGTCATTGAGAAAGGAAGATTCAACTTTTAAAATAGAAAACTATCATATGTAACTACTGCTAATAACTTTAAACTGACTGACGAAATTTATTATTAACAGATTTACAAGTTGGATATAAAATTTACATAAACTTTATTGCAAGTGCTTCAAAATTGCTTTAACTGGAGTAATGCCAAAGCGAACGTGACTCAAACACTTTTACTGTAGTCAAAAGCTGATACATTTTGTTCTTTTACGTCGCCTTGTGCCGGGATAACATAGATCTGCAAGCGGAAAACTTAATTATATTCCAGCATTTCCAACATATTATAGTAGTTTTTCAAAACAGTAGGTTATAGTACGTTATAGAAACAAATAATGTCTCGTAATGGAAATGCATTTGGCGTCGCACTGACACTATTTGTAAAGACAAGTTCCGCTATTATATTCTCTTTAGTGCTTTAGCTCTACGTTTCAGACTTATTGAAGTACCTTACGACTAAAAAGGCACTTTCCTAGAAGGAGTACAATAGTTTTTATATAGACGAAGTGTCTTAGGAATAAAGTGAAATAATGGACACTTTTAATTGAATTCAATAAACAGTTTTCAATCAGATGAATACCTAATCTCCTTTATCAATAATTGGATATTTAGAACGTAATTAATTAGTACCCGCTTTGCTGACCATTGCTACTCATATATTGAAATAGATACTATTGTAATGAAGCACAATGATACATAAACTATACGAAGTTGCACGATAATGATAATTTTGAACTGATGTACTGAAGAATTTTCTTGTTACAATTATTATTTGATAAAGCAGATGAGAACTCTAATAGACTGATGATTATTTTTTTTGTTTTTGTTGAGAGTGTGAAAACTCTCTTCAGTTCTTCGGCTCATCGGGAACTCAAGAGCTAGGAGTATGTGTTGTTTCCACTTATGACCACCCCCAAAGTACGATAGCTCGTCTCAAGAGTTCTGTTCTGAGGAGGACCCGGACCATATTATTTCATGTCCCTCCAGGGTCGACGACTCGCGTTATATAGTTATTCCAGCCGCGCGCGCACAGTTCTATGCCCAGTGGATAAGCGTTTTACCACATTTTGAGCTCACCCTAGTCTTCCCCGTACTCATCCTGGCAGATGGGTCGGAACGTTTGAAAGTGCGAGTGTTGGGCAATTACCAGATGGAATTGAAAAAAAATTAGTATCTATTAATTGAAAGCGGTAAATGTTCGTTATGATTATCAATAACTGGTTAACCGTTACTAGGTTTTGGGATGATGAATTTCGTTTTATTTTTTAAGGATTTGTTTTATAAATAAACGGTAGCTTAGGGATAACGGTGGATTGCAATGGGCTTCCAAAGCGGCTAAGTTAAACTATAAAGAAAGTTAGACTAGTAGTTAGACTCCTGGTGCCGGGTGACTGGTGAGGGGGAGGGGGGAGGTGGATGGGAAAGGGACGGGGTATGGGCCTCCGGTATCCTCACTCACTCGGTGAAACACAGCACAAGAGCTATTTCACACCGGTTTTCTGTGAGGCCGTGGTATCACTCTGGTCGAGCCGGTCCATTCATGCCGAAGCGTGGCTCTCCCACGGTCATGCTTTAGGATATTTTTATTACAAAGGCGTCCTTAAGAAATAAAATCTATATTTATTCAGCAAACAAGATCTATCAGAAACGGTTACAATCTTTGTAGGCGCTAATCCATCAAGTATACAATTAATATCCTGTCTGTATTTCGGCAGGATATTTATTGAAGCATTTTGTGGTTTCGCATTAAAGAAGGGATTGAAAAGAAATTCGAAATTTGTAAAGTTTTAAATATACGATTTCATATTTGGTTGGTGTAAATACTTGATTTATGGTTGGTTCTAGAGCATTTACGCACCTGAGTGGACGTACGTGAATTATCGAGATTTACTCGGTTTCTTTAGGTAAATATTCCAAAAATGAATTCTCTAGCTAGATCGATGTATCGCCCCCGAAACCTCCTACATACTAAATTTCATGGAAATCGTTTGAGCCGCTTTTAAGATTCAGATTATGTATTTACAAGAATTGCTATATACAAAGTTTTTATAAAGATATTTTAGAGAATATACTAATTTTTTTTTTTTTTTTTTTATGTACTAATTAGTCTAACGGTGATTAAATATTTCGGACATCTAACACACAACGCTATCTAGTCCCAAGCTTGTGTTATGGATTACTAGACAACTGATATAAATACATATTATACATAAAAAACACTCAAATTCCGATACAAATATTTGCAGATCATACAAACATTTGGTCCGACCCAGGAATCGAACCCGAGACCTCAAGCACAGCAGTCACACACGATACCACTACGCCACCGAGGTTATTGAATGATTGATTTATTGATACTGGTGCTTGCCCAGTGATCGAAATTGGACCATAATTCATTAAACTTTTATAGCTTACTCCACTCTTCCTTTATATAAAATGGCAAACTATGGCAAATTTCATATTCATCTGTTAGCATGATTTTCGTAAAAAGGGGTAAAATGTTTTTGCTTAACGTATTTTTAGGTATATAGCTACCGTGGGAGAGGACCACTGCGGCGTGCATGGGCCGGCTCGACCAGAGTGATACCACGGCCTCACAGAAAACCGGCGTGAAACAGCGCCTGCGCTGTGTTTCACCGAGTGTGAGGATACTAGAGGCCCATACCCAACCTCTCTCTCCCCATCCTCCAATGGCCGACAACGCACTTGTGAAGCCTTTAGTGTTGCGGGTGTCCATGGACGGATGCAATCGCTTACCATCAGGCGATACGTCAGCGCGTTTGCTCTCTATAACATAAAATTAATAATAAATACATTTTGAATATTATCTAAATAAATGTCACAAATGTGATAAAATAAAAGGTCATCGGATTAAGTAAAATAGCTTTTTACATGTGTATAAGATGTTTACTCCACTAAAAAGTCTTTCTTCTGAAATAAACTTCAAAGAATGAACAATCTAAAATCAAATCAATTCAGTCCGAAGTGTTTCCTTTGTTTACCTACAAGTTGGTGTACCTACAAACGATTTGGTAATTTCATGGTATCAAACAGAAACGGTTTGTATTGGTCGCCTTATACTTTTTTCCAAGGGTACCGAATGAAATGTTGTAGTTACGACGCTACCTTTTTTGAAGGTCCAGAGTATGTGTACGGATCCAATTTGGTTGATATTTGATCTGCGTTGAGTAGTAACGAATTCGTCGAACGAGTACATTACCTATTCCGTTTCCGATTCGAAATTGCAGTGGTGTTTTAAATTTTAAATGTTTTTATGTATTATTGACTGTACACAATAGTTATATTTTTAACTTCAGAAAATGTTAATAGTGTTACGAATAAAGATTATTTTCGAATAACGTACGAGAACGTTCTAGATTATTCGCAAACAACGATCGAGAAAGTTGATTTTTGAGGAGCGGAATAACGAACCATATATCAATAGACATGGCATCAAATATCGATTGGTTGTTGCGCAATTGATTACAACAAGTTCTTCGGCGGGCGTATCCTTGGTACGGGGAACGCCCTCGTATGTTCGCGACGTTTCTCGAAAGTGCTAGTAAAATTAAAAAATCTATGTAGACACGAACCCTCACGGGCTGCAGTCAGTTCAGTTTGAGCTACAGTGCGATAAACATCGAAATGATATCAGTGATCAACTTAGCGACCTCGGCGACCATTAAGAACTGTTATTATTCGGAATGATATTGTGATTGTAAGAGTGTGGTTAATAAAGACTATTTTATACGTCAGAAGGTTTATTTCTAAAACACATCGAACCCTAATACGTAACAATAGCATTATTGTACATAAAGTATTTTACTACTTAATTTCAGTTCTGCTCACTAGTTGTGAACGTGGACAAATTATATTGTTAATCGCTTTATATCAGATTAGGAAAGGGTTGTTTCTTTAAGAGTTCATTAAAATGTTTTATTTGACTTTATTTCATGTATATACATTTTAATTGTCTTTAATTTTTTCAACAATGGCTTTGTTATAAAATAGTATTATAACTCAGTATAAAAATGTCTGAGAAACTTGCCGCGAACTGCTCGGCCGAAAGTAATTCAAACAAAGTAGATAAAAGTTGCGGCGCTAAAGAAGCGATTAAAAGAAAAATTAGCATTCTTTCAAATTAATTACTTCCATAATAAAAGTTTTTTTTTATGAGAAAGTGTACCTAATCTTCAATATTTTAGCTTGCTTAGATGATATCTTGCTTAATTATTGCGTTAATGCTACAAAAGTTGTTTAAATGTAAAATTGTTTGGCTTTTTTAAATAAGAGGTAGCACGGCTAACTCCAAGTGAACTTAGCAGCCAAATGAATACAAAAAAAAGCATACCATAAGATATGCAAGGCAGTATAAGTCCCATACAAACTGCCATTGTCCTCTTTGTACTTACTTATATTTACCGTTACCGATTTCCTCTATCCAATTTGTGTATGTCAAATTTTATAACGATCGTTTGATTATAAATAATGTTAATTACATTTCGAAATTTCTTCAAATCCCACACATTCATTTGTTTAATATTATTCATAGTGATTGTAGATTAATGTACACTTTTTATGGGTAACTTTTGTTCGGGGCCTCTAACTGCACTATTAAATAGGAGTTAGTTTCTTTTGAGCCGGGTTTGGTTTTCACATCGTTTAGTCGTTATGGCTGGTTTTGCCACTTTTTGTAGCACTGCTGTTTGATCGTGTCACCTTGTACCCGAATCCTTTTTTTGCAGGTTTTTACCAACGTCATCAGTATTTTACGGAATTTGCCGTTTTATTAAAGTTTGTTTTGTTAGGTTGGTGTTTTGCTATCAAATAACTGTATTTCAGTTTATAACTTCATAAAAATTAAGAGTTTTTAGTAAAACATAGTTACAAAAACTCACCTTTTTAATAAATTATTTGATAACTGAAATTCTTAGTAATTATTAAGAGTAAAGTAACATTTCGTGTAAATCACTTCATATAGTTACAGTACTTAATGACTATTATTAACAGAAGCAGATAAATTATTGTTATGAAATATTTTTTATTACTTAACATAAATAATTATCGAATTACTAAAACATTAATATAACATCTTTCTCAGAAGTAGCTGAGATCAGAGAGATTAAAGTTTTGTTTTTTTTTAACTGAAACACTTATAATATATGCACTGTTTTTTTCTGTAAAACAGTAAAATCACATTCTCTGTCACTATAACAATAATACATTTTTTCCGTGGGAGAGCCACACTTCGATATGAATGGGCCGGCTCGACCGTAATGATACCACGGCCTCACAGAAAACCGGTGTGAAATAGCGCTTGCGCTGTGTTTCACCGAGTGAGTGAGGGTACCCCTCCCCCATTCCCTCTCCCCACCCCCCAAAGGCAACGCACTTGTGACGCTTTTGGTGTTGCGGGTGTCCATGGGCGGCGGTAATCGCTTCCCATTAGGTGATGCGGTTGCACGTTTGCCACCTTTTCAATAAAAAAAAAAACATGATCAAATTAAAACTTGTGTTGTAGATACAAGCTCTGGAAAAGAGATTTTATTTCTATTTTATTTCTATATCTTTATATGTTGTTGGATAAAGTCCTATGAAACCAATAGCCTTAATTCATTTAGATCGTATCTATATGTGCAAATTCATCTTACAATAATTATGTCATAAATTGTTTTTCAATAAGATTTTTCAAACATTTTGACCGTATGATTAAACAATCGCATAGTTATATGGTCACAAGAATCATCTATTTAGTAGGTTAAATAGTTTTACTTTAATTATTAAACGTAATTAAATTGAATATAATCAAATATAACGCTAGTAATCCAATTTAATACACACACAAACATAATTAATGCGATCAAAGCGCCGAAATAAGGTAAGTATATTATGTTAAGCCCCGTCTACATGCTTAGTGTTTGTCACAAATATCAAACACAACAAACAAAGTCCCAAACGTCGACCACAATCACCAAACACAAACAGTCGTCCTCACGCTTGGCGAACGTGCCAGTGCTTTCTGAATCGGCAAACATGACGGGGGCTGACCTTGTGGCAGTTATCACTTTCGGGTTGACCTATTTTTATTTTAAATCAAATGGACTCTAAAGAAGAACACGTAGGTGATGGTGTATGATAAAATTCTCAAAAATCGTATAAAGTTGATGTTGATGGTAGTAATACAAATAGTAGTATATTTTAGATGTGTTTTGAATTCCAAATGCAAAGAGTTGTGTCAGACCAATCAGACATCATTACGTTCGAAAAACTATAAATTTTCCGGCCATCTAACACAAAACGCTATCTAGTCCCAAACTAAGCAGAGCTTGTATTATAGGTACTAGACCACTGACATAAATACATATTTTAATTATTTTTGTAATTACATACAATACGTATGTAATTACATATATAGAAAATATACAAACTCCATAACAATTTTTGTAGATCATATAAACATTTGGTCCGGACAAACCCGGAAATGAAACCCGAGACCACAAGTACAGCATTCGCATACGCTACCACTGCGCCACATAAGCAGTCAAACGATGTCACGGTACATCGTTTGACGTCGTCCACCAAGCGTGTGGATGCATCGCAAACTGTTTGCCAAACACCCTTTGATTTGTGACGAACAACCGACACCAACACCGAACAGTGACGTACACAAATAAGCACAGGCAAACACATACGCACACCTATCCACATGTTCGTGTTTGCCATTGTTTGCCAAGCGTGTGGACGAACTGTTATAGGATTTTAGGCTCCTTTCGAGTGCCATAAAAGTGTAGTCTAAACGATAAAGCGTTTTCTCGGACTGAAAAACTGCTTCTCTGCAGATAAATGCGATATTACAGAAGATTAATGATTACCAAAAAGTATTTGGATATTAAATTTTCACAAAAATATAAGGACTGAATTAGAAGGAAAAAACCCGGCAATCTAAGTTAATCCCTGGCTAATATTAACTTAACTTGCCAGAACCGGACATGCACCGTGGATGTTTACTCTGCTGTTTGGCTTTTCTTTAATGTTGTTTGTACTCCTCACATCCCAGTTCAGTTTAGTGGTTTCTATTGCTTCGGTTTATTTTCCCCAAGCTTCGGAGAAATTTCGCTCGTGTAAGTCTTAACTGGTTTGACTTTTACGCTGAAAAAGATTTTGAGTTTCATTAAAAAGATCTTTTAATTATACGGCTTTGAGAGAATGAGATAGTTAATTTGTTTTTATTCGGTTGTATTACTACATTTAGTGTTTTGACTTGGCTGTAAGCATTTAGATAATATATTATTTAAATAGTGGTTTATCTTTATCAATTTCGTGGTATTCTTGTAAACTGACTTCACAAAGAAGGAGGTTCTCAACTTGATTAGTGTCATGCCGGATGATTAGATAATAAGTATTTGTACATTTATAAAATATTCAATCTACAAAAAATAGTAATATGTTATTGTAGTCGTCACTGCATATAAATGTTATTCATATATATCTTAATAAAGGAGTAAAAATACATTATTATTAAGCCTGTGTTTACATAATTAATAATAATAATAATAATAATCTCTTTATTGTACACCAGATTACTTAAAAAGGTAACACAAAACTAGAAGGTACAATTGGCGGCCTTATCGCCCAGAGGCAATCTCTTCCAGGCAACCATTAATTATTTGTCTAATAATTGAAGGCCCACAATTATGTTCTACTCGTTTTATTTTTAGCAGCTGTACAATAGTAAAAAAGACTTATGTGTTTTCTTTAATTTTCTATAACGATTATGGCTGAATTTAGCCCACTAATCGAATACTGGTTTCTGTCAATTGACAAATACCCATATGAATATAAATGTGTTTTCTATTAACAGTATCCAAAGTTACGTTAGCAACTCAGACACCCCATATGGGTCAAGTGGGTTGCGTGACTACTTCCATTATTTTTTCAATAACCTATAAATTAACGTGTAAATACTCGACTTCTAATCCATTTTTTTATATCCAAGGTATTGGTGTCCATTTTTAATAAATTATATTAGGTATTTATAACAGTTGATATGTTTTATCTGGTGGAAGTATTTCAACTTACGACACATAGCAAATGATATCATAAGTTTGGAATGTGTTTGTCTTTTGTATCGTACCTCCTTAATGGTTTAAACACCGCTCCGCCATAAACCCCGACGGGGTGACGGCCCGAGAGGGTTTCCAGACGTAAAAAAAAAAGTATAGTTAGCATCACGCGTAGACGAATACGAGCCAAACATTAAGAAGAGATCTAGAAGAAGTTGCGTGGGTCAGTTAGTCAACTATATGTTATATATTACTGGCAAGTGCCTACCACATTTCAAAGAATCGAATCTCTCGAAAAAAAGCAAAGCAAATGAGACCGAGAAAATTAATTCGATGGATCTCGTATTTACGTATGAACTTTCTATTTAATTAATTCAAAAAGGACATACCACCAAGTTAGAAGATAGTTGAACTTCGAACAAAGTAATTTTTTGCTTACATGATTTAGCAAAAAAGAGTACAAAAAAAAATTGTATAAAGGACTTATTATGTAACGAGATGACATTTTATGAACAGGGCCATTCGTCAATCAACCACGATGCTAGGCAGTGACAGGTCATGTCAAGAGCCCCTTGAAACGTGAGCGGCAATATGTTATGCACTGTGTAACTATATTGAGCTCTCGATATTCAATATAAATTAACCAAACGACCATTGTGTACTTAAGTCAGTTCAGAAAAGGCTTTTGTTAGTATACCGCGATATGCTCGGTAATTTTTGATAGATTTTTCAATGGAAATTTATGACACGTCAAATTAGCTTGCGTCTCCAAGCTAATTTGTTACACGCAATGCGGTGTGGCAACGCATCCCCATACGAAGGTGTCAATGTGACTCTCTTACGTTATTTGACAATATAATTGAAGGGAAGGGATGAATTCATTTATGTTCGTTAAATTCAATAAGCTATTTAAAAAAATATTTCATAGATTTAATACGGGTGATGCTGTGCTATTAATATCATACAATTATATTTATAGTAGTGCACTTAATCGTTGTAAGGCCAACGTTCCAGAAAATTATGGAATAAACAATATGTTCCATCATTCAAACGCGTTAATATATTGTCAGCGCAGTATAATTTTATTAAAAAAGATTCATCTCTTTAATGAAATATGTACAGTAAACAATATTTTATTTATACATTATTGTTTCGAATCCCTCGTCTATGGTCGCGGTGTGGACTTAATCTGCTAATAAAAGTATCAAACTTTTTAAGCGGTAGTAGAGTAATGCCTAAGGCGCGGACTTAGAATGAAGTGCTTATGAAATATATAAATATTTCGGAATATAAATATTTTGTAAATAAATACATATTATACATAGAATACAGGCTCGCTCGGTGAAAATAAACAAAAAAATAATTACTACCTGTTTCCTGTGACCGTGACATCTTGTATGTTGTTTAGGGACAAATTCAAATTAGTGTATTGTAACATTTAACAATGTCACCTTTAGAGCTATTGACGGCTAAAATAGCTAGTTAAACTAATGTCAGTAAGCTTAATAGTTTGTTACGTTAATTGAAACCGAGTACACTCGCTGAAGCGATTTATGACGGCTAATAAATGGTGCCGCGTTGTTGTGTACTGTTGCCAAACTGTTTGTTTTGTTTTAATCGATATTAGAATATATTTAGATAAAAAAATGTTCCAGGGAATAATTTTTATCCACTGTGTTCAATGACAAAATTGCATGTATTACTAAATCATCTTCTTGTAATTATAAGTAACTCTGTAATATAAAGGCTTTTTCTTATTATTATTATCTTAACCTAATCGTATGATCTTTGTAAAGTTCTTTTACACAGTATTAGCGTTTGAGCCTAAAAACTATTGTGGGTTATTAAAGAGAATTAAAACTACCACATTTAGCGATATTTACAAAATAAAACCCTCTTCAAAAAATGTAGGTAAATTGATCAAATGAAACTCTCACAATTTATGTTTATGATTGAAATGTATGCATATATAGGGGTTATAACAAACAACAGCTTTCTTCTGTATAATTTGCGGTACAGTATAGTGCAGTACAAGAAAAAAGAAAATCTTTTTCTTAAAGAGTATTAAATTAAGTAACTATGAAAGTTGACTTGAAGTCATTGTGACCTGATGATTGTTGTTAGGCAGCAGTAGTTATAGCATAATTTAACATCGAGTTATTATTTTTGACGAGACGGGCAAAGTATAATTATTGAGCACATATTTCACAAAAGGATGCTGTTAATTCAATAAAATATTTCTCTTTTATGTTTCATTGAAGTTTATATGCGAAATAAGCGATTAATTAATATGGAGTACATTACTACTAATATTTGTGAATTACTACTTTAAACTCTAAGATTGCCGTACCTCTTGGTAGTAAGTAACAGGTTCATTAATGGAACTTGAGTCGGGAGATTAGGTGAGCTGTTTATTTGTTAGTACGAGTCACCATTGGTTGACTAAATCTCATACATAAAGGGAAATCAGTGTCATTCAGAATTCAGGATAGCTTATTCACGTGTTTGTTGATAAAAATAGTTCTGATAAATAACTCAATAAGCGATTTACATCAACCTTATTAACTGAATTTTCATATAAACTTAACAGAATGAGTAATTTAAAAAAATAAAAGTTAAATCGTTAGGATTATATGATTAGAAAATTAATGTTTCTTCATGTAGTAACTATGTTTGTATTTGTTCGTTTTGGTGTTATGTGTTCAAAATACGAATTCACCCAACGTCCAATAACATTAAATAATGGTTTAATCCCAACAGAAATTAAAACTCCCAAAAAACTGTGTGACTAAAATTAACACTGTTGTACATAAGTTGTGGAAGGCATGATCACAGTAATAAATGTGTATGCAAAATTTCACAGTAAACAGTTCAGGAAACTAACAAACCTACTCAAACAAGTGCAATGTTGGTTAATTAGCTTCAATTTAAATGTAAATGTTTTGTTTTTCAATAGTCACTTACTACAATTGAATCATTTAGTAATAGAAAAACTTTATAGCTTCTTTTTCTAGTGTACTTTTATTGAAATTCACATACATAACGTATATAATACTCATGCGGTTAAAAAAAAATCTCGATGTAGTAAAATGAATAAACACTTACACGATTTATACTACTAATGAAAAGATGTATATATATATTTTAAATTAATTAAATGTTTTTTATACTGCTGTATAAAGTATATACTATAGGAATAGTAATATTTCGTAAAACAGCAGTCAAGTCCGTAGCGGTACGTCGGATCCACCGAATGTCAGAGGGTCGCAATTTCAAACTGCACTGCGGTTTGAGCTAACATTCATATAACTACAAACGTGCTTATCAAAACTTCTTCTAAATACCTTAAGAACGGTACTTGTTACGATTTGTTCTTTCTAACCTGACAAAAGGAAGGGTAATAAAACTACTCCACTGATTTTCATGAATGAGGTGTCACTTAATTCGTAATAATCGTTTGGGTGACATACCTAAGTTAAATAATTTTTTTTAAGTTTTAACGTAGTCGGGTTTGAAAGTTTTTTTTTTACTTTTAACGATCAGGACTTCGATAGACCAACGGAGTGTCAGCAGTAGTTAGAGGAGTCATCAGTGTTCTCAAATAAGAATCTCAAAGAATGAATGATGGCAATGTCTCCTACCTGTATTTACGAACCGTCAAACTTTTAAATGTGATGCTACTTAAGGATAGTTTGCCTAGTTTGGTTCAATCTACGAGTGCTAAGTTATTTTTGTTATATTATTTGGTTTATAGAAAAAAACTAATTCCAATTTTCGACTAAACAGTCACACACGTTTCGCACATTCACCTCTATATTTCCAAAGGAGTATTTAGTATATTTAATATAAAATATTTAGTATACATATTTAAATAAATAATATGCTTGTATTTACAAAAAAAAGTAGGTATATAAGTATTTATATCAGTTGTCTAGTACTCATAATACAAGCTCTGCTTAGCTTGGGGCTAGATGGAGTTGTGTGTTCGACGTCAGAAATAATTATTTATTTATATTTCAAATTTAACATGTTCATACTTGTATATTGGTATATGGGTAATTAGACGCAATTCTCAAAGAAAAAAAAGAGAAACCATTACAAGTCTACTTTGAACATTAAAAAAAACAATCTAACATTTTGAACAACGTATAATACGATAACCAACATCTGGTGCTGACTAAAAATATGTCTATTAGATGTAAAAGTATAGATAGTACAACATAACTATTGGCTTTTTGCCAGTCACCCGTTTAAAACCTGTGAATAACTGACTTTTCATTATTTAATTCAACAACGATCGCATTTGCGCCAATGCCAAAGCATATTGAGCGGATTCAATAAAAGTTTGTATACGTGCTATTGGATGCCGTAAGCGCTGATATTTATTTTACAGCATAAATGAAGGGCACTTGATACCATGAAATTCATTGATAAATAGTTAACTTTTCGCTTTTCACCCAATATAGAACATATTTTATTTATATTGTTAATTTGGTAGCAGATTACATTAAAGTAGCTTTAATATGCGGTAATTGTAGTGAAATTACAATTGGAATTATTGTTTATGAAAGGCGTGTGTAGCAGTAGAAATGTACAAAGTAAGGAAGGTGCCCTCTTTTCTTCTGAAGCTATAATAACTAAACTGAATAATAACGAAGGTCCTAATTACTGTTACTCTTTGTAGGTTTTGGAAAATAGATAAAATATATTTTGGTGTTAAAATATAACTGGAAGTGGGCAGGTCATGTCCTTCATCATTTACCCCAGTCAAACTATCAACCAGGTTTTGGGGACAAAGATTGCGATTCTTTGTTTTCTCTGTATAGTAAATAAATAATAATATGCTGCTGGCTGATGGTTGCTAGAATCGACACAAACTTTAGAGTGGACACTGAGATACTTGTGTTGCCAAAACACTTTCGTTCCACAGTGCTCAGCAATAGGCCCGTAGTCGGCTTTTTAAATCGTTATATATTAGTTGTGAATATGATCCGGTCACAACTATTTTATATGTGCAGAAATATTACAATATAACACAAAAAGTATTGATTTACCTGGAATTCAATTAAACACATATATAATAATGGGAAACAGCTGTATCCTGCTTGATCTTCTTTTTAAGTATTTTGTACGAATTCCTCTCTCGACGCGTACTTAATCTTACTACTACTTTATAAGTCCCGACTTAAAAAAATGAGAACACAAATATTTATTTGAAGTAATTATAATTTGGTTAAACTCTTTGAAGATCCTGTTACCATTAGGCATCTTGTTACTTCTTTGCTTTTTACAGACTGAGCTCTTTAAGTGCTCGCCTGCTTAAGCCCAGTGATGCTATAAAGGCCGGGAGAGGCCAAAGGCATCTGTCCATTCGAAAAAAGGAAGGCAATAGACGGAATACTAATGTACCTTGTACAGTGCATTAACCGTGGGCTACGCCTTTACCGCTAAGTGGTTGGGATATTTTTTTCCTAAAAATTGATGTTAAATTCAACCTTCGTCGAACCCTTCTCTCATTTAAAAAGCCATTTTGAACTCGAAAGCTTTATTTCTAATAAGGATTTGTTTGGTACTTTGTTTTTTATGGCTATTCATTTACGCCACTTTAACACAACCCGGGAAAATCTTTAAGATTGTTGATTATGTTCCTATTAATACTCTTGGTGTATTATATTAAACAAATTTCCGCTTTCCGTCTGCTTAGTAGACTTTTAAGCGAACGTAGATAAGCATAATATTCCAGCGCATACAGTAACTTTCAAAATAGTTTCGCTTGTCTTCAGTGTGTTCCATCGAATTCCTCTCATAGAAGCGGTGTCAATAATTTATGCTTCATAGTCGCGGTTAAAGGATAATTCACATAGTCTGAATATCGGCGCAAGACTAACATTGTCAACTGGAAGGTTGCGGTTGGATAGGGATAGCGGGACACACAGGCTATGCAACTATTCGAGAAGTCGACGTTCTCAGCGCTTGGCATTTGCTATCTCATATCTGAGAGCATTTGAGGTGGATTAACATGAGCCTATTTACCTAAAATTGCAGGTATCAAAACTTTAAAGTTTTGAAACATTTGTTAGAAATTATTTGTATATTTAGCAGCATTTAATGTGTATACTAATGTGTTTGGAGCTTGTAAAAGTATTGAATGTTGAAACTTAATATTGATATGAAATGGAAAGACGACATTATTTTGAAACTTTCTGATAAATAAATGAAAACCTTGATAAAATATGTATATACTATATATTTATAAAAATGAGCACAAACTGAATGGATACGTATTGGTTTTGGTAAAATAACATTTGATTTTTTTTATGGAATGGATTTTTATATGGAAGACGTATCGCCCGATGGTAAGCGATTACCGCCGCTCACTGACAACTGCAATACCAGAGGCGTCACAAGTGTGTTGCCGGCCTTTTGAGGAGGCGTACGCTCTCATATCTGTTTGTTTCAGAACAAACAATAAATGACAAATCCAACCGAAATTCAAAATGAAAGATTATCGACTCTAATAAAAACAGACAAAATAGATTTGTGATAAATTGGTCGTGTTAGCAATTCATTGGTTCTTAAAGAAAAAAAATATTGTTCGGGAAAATCATTAACGATTCAGTGAGGGAAAATTCGTACTGCTTGTACCTCAGTCCCCTTCACAGCTCATCGGATCATTGAACACTTGATTTGATTAACGATATAGGAAATGCTCCAGCTAGGTGCACGGGATAAAGTTGTTCGTAATGCTTCCATTCGATTTTATTATTCTCATTCAATCAAAGCTCAACACGTAGTTGAAGCATCTACTTCGTAATAGGTTAAATTGGGCGTAAAATACCGTGGCTCTCTTGTTCCTTCTCAGTTTGATATTAAAACTTTTGTAGTTCTATAAATTCTATAAAGTATACACATGTACTAGTAGTCATAAGTGGTTAACAAAGGTTGAAATTTAGTTTTTTAAATGAAACTGTTATTAAGCTCTTTTACATTGAATTTGTTATAATTTTATGTTTTATCAGTTTAATTGGTCAATATAGTTTCTTCAAATTATTTAAAAAATTATATAACTGTTCATTATTTAAACTTAAATTACTTGTTTCAGCATTTCAGTTAAAATATTTTTGAGAAAGCGGAAAGAGATAAATAAGTTCTAAGTAAATTTAGTTGTTTTTATTTAAATATTATAATTCAAGTTTTAATAAAAGCGGATGATTTCACAAAATGGTCATCCTTTTGGAAAATAATGAATTTTTACGTCGTTCTATATTTAATTAGATCTGTGCGCCTTCATTGTATTCAAAGAACCTTTTATACAACACTAGGAACATCTACACCTTTCACGAATATTCCTAGCCTTGTACTTTTACAATGGAATGCAATTTCTACGAGACGCGTTCGCCGAAACAGTGACTCCTATTTAAATTCTGTTTCTCTCCAACAGAAGTGACCTAAATCTTCGTAGATATATATGAGAAGTGTGAAAATACGTAGGGATGAACGACAACAAACAACTTGAAGTATTGTGTCTTTGTTTTCACAGCAATTTATTGCTACAAGTTTCATATCAAAGAAATGAAGTATTCATGGGAAAGAATACCGTTTTCATTTCTATAAAACAAATATTTTTTTAACGGACAGATTATAAATGGTTTTGATTCTTTGACTTTATCATGTCTTTACTGACAGCTTGAAGTCACCTAAGATGCTTGTACGAAAAGAAACCTATTTCTACACTTTTCTAATTGCTTCAGAAATTTCAAGGAAGTTAACACTAAGTGCAAAAAATTCTGAAAACTTTAAGCGGTAAAAAGCAGCTCAGATATAAATAAATGTTTTCTAGATAAATATGTACGTAGGAATAAGTAGGTATAACATTGAAAAGGAAGTAGTTTTAAGTCGTAGTTAGTTATTTTAGATGAAGCTTAAGCTACTTGTATTTAAGTCAGCAAAGAAATACTTCATCAAAAGCATTTTTTATGACGCTTACCAACGCTTAATGAAACAGTGGAGATCAGTAAAAACGTGGTTAATACTAACAAATAAAAGAAGGAACAAAAATTAAAAAAGAACCGTTCCCCAAGATAGTTGTTACTCCTTCATTACCCGTAAGAAAAGTTTAATCCGACGCTTGATGTTTAACAGTTGGTGCTAGTATATCGGCAGCTCTTGATTCTCACCGCATTGCAATGTTTTTCTTAAAACTCATTTTTAATTAACATGATCCTTCTGTTCTTTTTTTCAATTGTATTTTTGGATCGCTGTAATTTAAAATGTATTGCAAAGAGGTCAAGTTAGTTGTTTTATAGCTCGGTCACCTGCCATAAGTGAACCCTTCTTTGGAATACTATCATTTTAAAGTTAAAGAAAAAAGGTTAAAACTGATATTTTTTGAGTGTAAATCTCGAATGAAAGGGACGAAATTGGACTGAATATGCTACTAGCAGTAATAAAGGCAGCTCAAAGCGGCCTGTGGCGTGTACCCGTACGACTTTTATATGATTGAAAAGGTCAAATTTATGGAACCAATGTATCTAAGCTTTCGCTCACATGTCTTAATGCATGGTCAAAAAGGTTAGGGCGACAGCGCGCTGGCGCCGTTCGTCGCACCGGTCTGCCGCGCCGATACCACGTGACCTATCGTATCGCATTCGTAAGTAAGGTCGCGGCGCGAGTTAGGAAAAAATAATTGATTCTCAGCGCGTGCACATATTTACGTAAGCTTCGTCTGACGCTTTTGGTGGACCCATCAGATCGGGCTCGCCAGGTTTGTATAATAATATATTAAAGTGCTATTTGTCGAATAAACAAGATAAGTCTAATCCTCTTCCGAGTTTCACTACTGTTCTAGCGATGGTACGAAGGCTAACAGCTGGGCCGGTTAGAATGCCACCTCTCCTTGATATTAAAGCCACGGTACGAAGGCTGATCAGCTGGGCCGGCCAACATACCTATCCCAGTACCTACATTCATCAGCTTTCATAGAGTGAGGGCCAGGTTCGCATCACGGACCCCACTGGTCAGCCAGCACCTCAGCTGTCACGAAAAAGTTATCAAAAGATGTTATTTTTAGTTTCTTAATTCTGCCCCGACTCCTGACTGTACTCCATTTTTCTTTCGTCAATTTTCTGATTGTGATGTTAAGAAGAGCATATCATCCATAACTTCAAACGCAGTGGGTTCGGATTGTCTAAGCCGTAATATGATCCTCCCTATCCTTGACGAAATTCTTCCTGTTATCTCCCATATCCTCAATTATTCAATCTCATTTAGTGTATTTCCTAAGGCTTGGAAGGATGCTGAAATTATACCCATTCCTAAAAAGAAAAATCCCGGGTCTTTTTCTGATTACCGCCCTATCTCTATACTTCCCTTTCTCTCCAAGGTCCTCGAACGTTTAATCCATACTCAGCTCTCGAATTTTCTATCCACAAACTCTCTACTGAATCCTTTCCAGTCTGGCTTTCGACCCGGTCACAGCACCACTACCACCCTTGTACACATCACAGAGGACGTGAGATCGGCTATGGAGAATGGCGAGCTGACAATTTTAACACTTCTTGACTTCAGTAACGCGTTCAACACCGTTGACTTCGACGTTCTGCTGTGTATACTACGCTCTCTTAACATATCTCCAACTGCAATTGACTGGTTTCACAACTACCTATGTGGTCGCCGGCAGCGCATTAGTATTGAAAACACCGTTTCTTCTTGGTGTAGTACTACAGTCGGTGTACCACAAGGCGGCGTGCTCTCTCCCCTACTTTTCTGTGTTTTCATAAATACCATCACTACGGATCTATCTTCTTCCTACCACCTATACGCGGATGATCTCCAAATTTATAGCAGGGCATCACTGACTAACCTGACTGACGCCGTTAACACCACTAATGACGAACTAGACAAAATTTGCAAGTGGAGCAACACCTATGGCCTAAAAATCAACCCATCCAAAACTCAGGTAATTGTCATTGGAAGCTCGCGAACGATTTCCAAAATTGATTGGACGGGACTGCCTCGAATCTCTTGTAATGGTACACCGATACCGTACAGCGATAGGGTGAAGAACCTGGGGATATTCATTGATAGTACCTTATCCTGGCGTCCTCAGCTACAAGAACTGAGTCGCAAAATGTTTGCTGCTGCAGGGTCTTTGCGCAGATTACGCAATTTTTTGCCTATATCTACCAAGATTGCTCTTACACAATCCCTTCTTTTCCCCATCCTTGATTATGCTGATGCCAGTTATATAGATCTCACTGAAGACCAATTGAATAAGCTTGAAAGACTTCAAAATCTCTGTATAAGATTTATATTTGGATTACGCAAATATGATCATATCTCCGATTATCGTAAACAGCTTAAGTGGTTACCCATCCGCCTTCGCCGGAATGCTCATGTTCTTTCTCTTCTTTATAACATTTTATTCAACCCTCTTACTCCACGTTACCTTAAATCCCGGTTCACCTTTCTACATGACACACACTCTAAATTGTTGAGATCGTCAGAGAACCTGACATTGAAAATGCCTGGACATAGTACCAAATTCCTCGACCACTCCTTCACTGCCCAAGCAGTTCGTCTATGGAACGCCTTACCAATAACGATAAGACGTGCGCAGACATTAGCTGCGTTCAGGAGACTGGTGAAGGCAGTGGGAAGGCAGACCTGGGAGACCTCAAAGACTCGTAACCGACCTTGCACTGAATTAGGTCTCAAATTCCCCCTGTAGTTTGTATGGAATATCTATTAATTAATATTTCTACGTACTTATTTATTTATTTAATTATCATCCACACTAAATGTTACTATTACTTTATACTCGTATAATATTTATATGTAAGTACTTCTTTTTCTTATTAACTTTTTACACACCAGCCACTACCCTAAACTTTCCACGTCTATCTTTCCATCCAATGGTTGCCTGTAAGAGATTGCCTTCGGGCGATAAGGCCGCCAATTGTACCTCTTAGCTTTAGTTACCTTTGTTAAATATCTGGTGTACAATAAAGTGATTATTATTATTATTATTATTAGTTTTGACAAAAAAGCAGTAAATTGTATATGTCAATATTGTTTTCCTTTTTGCTTTCTAAAGGCTACGGGTGTAATATGAATTGCAGTTAACATTCTATAAAAACTGTCTCGTTATCTCGTTAAATACAATCAAACAAGTTGTTAATGTTAAATTATGTTCTAAAATAAACATCTCCGCGCTCCTTGAATTATATCGATAATAGTTAATATCACCCAGGCGGTTCACCTACACGTAGGGAGCACTGAAATCGTGTTATAACTGAAACTGGCTCCATAAGCGCTTAAATTGGCGATCGGCCATCGTGCGGTTCAAAAACGGCTGTAATTGGCGCTACCATAATTTAATTCTGCTAACGTAGTGTTTGAGCTGATGCCAGCGAGCTCAAATTCAATAAAAATCCAAGCCAGCTTCGGCCGAATCATGACCATCAATTTTACTTCGATATGTGCTCATACGCTTGTTTTGATAACTGGGTATCGAGTAAACAAAAAGATAACATTCGGTAAAACAATATGTTGGAATCACGTTTTGTAATAATTATAAATTCAATCTTTTTTTCAACAGCCTATAATTGTCCACGGCTGGACTTCCTCTTGGCAAGATTACATGTATAAATACATGGAATCATTGCAGTGATGACGTCGTGGTTTAAGAGGTGATCTCGCCCTTTTCTACTACGCTCAGTGTTATAGGTTCAAGTCCCTATTGGGACAACAATTATTCTGATCCGCAACTTGTTGTTTGAAGTCGGGATGTACTTTGTGACCGTTTTATGTATGTTTATAGAGTAGCTAACTAGCTACGACACTAGATTTCGCAGTAGTAGTGCAGGAGTTGTTTTACAAATGATTTTACATTTTAGAAGTACTCAAAGTGTGTTAAGATAAAAATAACAAAATATGTAACATCTTTGATTTCGCACTGATAAAGTTCACGCTATGTAATATTGAGATAACAATTAACGCAGTCTCGGTTTTTATACATTTATAAATGTATACAAAATTCAAACACAAAGAATAGTAGTCGTATTCAGAGCGAGATCAATGTCACGTTAATAAAGCCCCTCATTCGTTTTAAGTATCACAAAAACAATCCGTAAGAAATTCAAGTCGCAATCGTTAAACATAACAATGAATTAGAGTGATTTTGCCAGTAAAATATAGGTAATGAATACATCCTACGAAATTTTTTGTTTGTTAATTTTTTTTCAAAAAACAACTCGGAACACTATTTTATGTCTGATACACACTTGGTGTTCGATAAGGCAGCAAATAAGTTTTCAGATATTTTTGATATATTTTTACGGTGTTCTATGATATTTATACTATTAGTCGCCCAGCGGTCGGCACTTGATCGTCATTTTTTATAGTATTGAGAACAATAAAACTCCGTCGAAGATAAGGAAAAAATATAAACAAAGCTAGAGCTCGTTAATAGTTACATGCATTATATTTATTGTTTTATTTACAAACAAAGGGAAAACTAACTGAAGATTTTTCTTTTCTTACGAAATGGCAGACTCACGTTTGTTTGTGACCATCACCCATGCGCATCTGCAAGTGTGTTTTCGACCTCCTGTAACCTAATTCATTAAGTTAAATGCAACGAAGCAATTGACTAACATTGGATTTCTTTCATAGTACTTGTCTAAAGTTTTAAGTGATAAACCACTGCATTTATTAAGACTTAAAAATTAATATTTCAGCATCATTGGCAATTCGTTTTCAGTAGTACATGGGTCGTTCTTCTTTTTTATCGACAATGACTTATCTTCTCCGCAAAAAAAAAAATATTTTGCTCATAAATACTAAATTACTTAAATTTTTTATCTAAAAATACACTTGACAATGCAATATCCTCAAAACTAGATTTTATTCATAATTATTTTTTACAAAATCAATGTGACATGGTTTACAAAAAGCGTGACGGAGGTGTTATACATACAAGTAATGCAAACAAACTGCTCTCGTAAAAAAAATCCCATTGAAAGTTTCTATGCAAAAACATTTACTGAACTACTTAACCTTTTTATTACATTAATAAGAAGAAATAATTTTTAATACTTATATTATTAAATACAAAAATATTTTATTGGCTGTCTCCCGATGTATATGATTTTAGTTGCTACCTTCTGTCACTCATTTTATGGTACAAAATAGTGTGCGTTAGAAACTTTGACCTTGGTCACTAGGTTCGAGAATAGTCCCCCTCCACCCCACACTCGCGCTATACGTTCCCTCGCCCCGGCAATACCAGTCAGTCGCTCGCAAACAGTAAAAGAAGGTGCGTTACGACTTCCAAATGTTATTCTAATTTGGGGGTTTTAATATTATTTGATTAATTTATGATAAATATTTCATATATATCCAGTTTTATGCATAAATTATAATTAAGAAAATGCTGAATATCTCGAACACTACTATTTTACACCTCTGTCACGTAGCACCTCTGTCACGAAAATTTCTGGCTTATATAGAACTTAGAGCCTTAGTTAATATCCATAATAGATGATTGCTAGTTTTTTTATGTTGGTTATTCTATCGTCAACTATTTTGTTTATTTAAGGTATTACCATTAAGTAAATGAAAAAATCGCATAATCTGCGGCTGAAAGACAGCGATTATCTGCAGCTAAAAAACAGCGACGGTTTCGTGAAAAAAGAAAGCTTTACACTGAACTTGTTGCAAAGAAAAACGTAAAGATTTAGAAAGATATCATGCTCGCAAAACGTTAGATGAGGAAAGACACCAAAAGAACACAAAAAAAGACAATGGCAGATTAGAAATAAAAAGAGAAGAGAAAGACAGAAAACTTTGCAGAACGTTTTGATTAACACTCCGGCTCCTACACCGCCTCCTTCAAGTCCCAGACTACTTCCGTTAAGTCCCAGATCTCTTTCACTGACTATAGCTTCGTCTGTTGCCAGTAGCAGGGGAAGAAAACAAGTGCGACGAGATAGATCACGCCTTTATAGACAAAATATTCAACTTCAAAACCAAACACAAGAATTACTAAGAAAAGTACAGAAATACAAGAAAAGACTTCAGCGACAGAAAAAGAAACAAAATAAAGTGCTTACAACAATAACTCATAGTAAAAAAGAAAATGAACATGGCAAAGAAGAATACAGAAAATATACTATCTTATCAAATACCATTAAGAAACATTACAAGCACACAAAAGACCACAAAATAAAACGCTATATTAAAAGTATACTTGAAGACCCAGCAATTCAACGTTCCGGACAAAAACTTCAACTGGCAATAGAAACTATTGGAATCAGGAGAGTGACAAAGTATAGTTCCATCTTGCCAAAAAATACTATATTAAAAAAAATCATGATTTTTATCTCAGGGATGATGTGTCACGGGCCACTACTGGAAAAAAAGAGACAGTCACTTATCAAAAAAGGAATATGCAGAAAAGAATTTTGTTGGATACTAAGAAAAATCTCTATAAGGTTATTTTGTTCCCCTTAAAATTTTAGTTCAAAGTAAGTTATGAACCACTTTATTGTTAGTATTTACAAAAATAACGTTTTCAAGTACTATATGCTAAATAATAAAGGTGTTCACTAGATTTTAAAGCGAGTTTATTGGGCGACTTTCATAATATTAAAAAGTTTTATGTCTTATGAAGCAAAAATGTGACAGAGTGGTATTGGATAATTTAAAAAAAAATGATTTTTAAAAAATCCGTCCAACGGAGCTAGATAATAGTAAATGTTAATATTCTTGATAAGAAAGTAATAAGAAACTGAAGTTTGATTTAAAATGAGACATAAAAAAAAATACTTTTGTGACTGAGGTGTTATTTTTTTCATACCATTCCTACGAAATTTGAAATAAAACGAAAATTACATGTAATACTTCGCTGCATTATATGTTTTTGTAATCTACAATAATGAGGTAATAATTTAAATCACATTTCACTAAATAAATCACAAGTTTATTTATTTATGAAATATAAAAATTTGCCGGTCAAATTGTCGATAAAAAAGAAGAACGTCCCATATGCATATTATTAAAAAGTTAAGCTTCACTCAATGTTGGTACACCTTAATTAAAACATGTTGGCAAATTGCTTTACTAACTTGTTGAACGAGCTCGCCAGCTCTTTCGTTGCGCCACTGATAAATAGCCGAAAGAGCTGTAGCCTTTAGGTACAATGGTAGAGTTCTAGCCAGGAGACTTGCTGCCTCAAAGGTGGCCGGCGTGGGAGTCGAGGCGTGTTCTCGAGGCACCCATCGGAATAGGGATTCTATCACTCATTAACATGATTGCGGCCATGTTGCGGAGCGAGAACGCATGGAAATCCGCCGTCTCTTTGACGATGATGGCAAAGCGGAACCGCAAGAGACGTATTTGATTTAGCTTTTTTTAATTATTGAAGTTTAACCCGTAGGTTAAACTAAGAAACACGCTTACAAAAGTAGGTTACAGACAGACAAACAAATTACAGTTGAAGCTAAAAAATCGAGAGAGATATATTTTGAAGTGAAAACTTTTTTAGCGGCGCTGTGTACTTTTTTGGAATGGGTAAAAATGTATAAACTCGCGTCAGGTCAGGTCACGGTCGCGCAGGGCACTTGCGCGAATGTTCGTGTGTGTATGTAATATAAATTGTCATGTTTGTGTACGATAGCGCAATAAATGAATATTGTATTCCACCACATAAATAATAGTACTTTTATACTGATAATGAAAGCAATTCGTACAAAATTATTCTCTAACCATTCCAAAATATCAAAAGTGCACAACGTTAATATTCAAGTTTTCACTTCTGCCGGCACTCCCAAAATGCAACCCGTCGATTTTTTTTTATGGAATAGGTGTCAAACTAGCAGACGTATCGCTTGATGGTAAGCGATTATTGCCGCCCATGGACGCCCGCAACACCAGAGGCGTCACGAGTACGTTGCTGGCCTTAGGGGGATGGGGAGTGGGAAGGGGGAAGGGGTTGGGGTATGGGTCTCCGGTATCCTCACTCACTAAGTGAAACACAGTGCAAGCGCTATTTTATACCTGTTTTCTACGAGGCCGTGGTATCACTCCGGCCCATTCATGCCGAAACGTGGCTCTCCAACGATGGATGTGATTCACTCAAAATACATCTATTACACTGTAAAATATTTGACTCTTAATTTAATTTTTGTTTTACGCCTACTGTTTTATTTCTACAACTTATAGAGCACCTAGTGAAGTTGATTTAAATATTGTGACTATCATAAATTATATACATCCTTTTTGAACAATCTATATACACCGATGACTCTAAACCGATTGAACAAAGAACATACTCGAAGTATGGACATACTTCGAGTATGACTTCAATCATGTTAAATATAATTATAAGAAAGAAACATTTCTATTATCAAATAAATCAAATATTTACTAAGTTTTATGCCACAAGGCATTTTCATCTTCAATTTAAATCTAAGAAGTGCTTCTTTGTTACCTGTAAGTAACGTTCCCTTTATTTTAACTGAGACTAACCAAACTCTTATATAAACTCGAACATCAAACAACAAACAACTTTTGTTAAGTTTTTATTCAACTCTTGGTGTATTCTCAACTTAATATTTCACTGACTGATCACAAACTTCGTTCGAATATACTTTTAAGTAAAATCTTTGTGAATTTAGGAACTGTAAGTGATTATTTATTATATGACTTAACTGAAAAGGTTTGAAAAACATTTTGATTTATGAACGATATAATTTAAGTTAAACATTCAAAATTTCAATGTTGCAAAATGAAGTGCCTGTAGCCGTTGGATAAATAAATATTATTCATATGCTAATAAATTTTACGTGAAAGCACCATTCCAGGCTTTTAAATAATTATGAAGCTTTACGTTGCATAAATGTAAAAACTTTCATCCCATTAACTTGAGTAAACAGTAATGAACGATTCAAAAGATCTGGCAGATATTGCAGCGCTATTAAAAATACTTCCACCTTTTCAGATAATGTTCATACTTTAGTAAAACGCGATAGTTTTGTCAGCGTCGGTAAGGCGAGGAACACACGGCCCGATCTCGCCACAATTCATTTCTCATTTCCGTAACGTTCGCCCGCTCTGATCCCTGTTCGGTCACAAAATCTCATCTTGTAACAGGTAATTTATTTTACTTAAAACGCCTTCCATTCCAACAAATAACGGTTTGGAGAATGGAATGAGCTGGATAGTTGCAGTTTTAACTAAGGTTTTGTAAAATATTACTCGATTAGACTTTTCGCTTGCACGAATCCAATGCTCCTGATTATCTAAGCGAGACTATTCATTCTCGTCCTTTAAAGCTTTTCTTACTTTTTCTAAAGTTGATTTGAGATAAAAAGTTGTACAAAACTTTATTGGATATCGAAGGAAAAATATAGCATTTATAAGTTAGGTGATATTATTTTAATCAAACGAGCGTATTGATTTTTGTTACGTCTATTTTGTAAGTGAATTGAGTGTTCAATATTCGCCGTCTTTGTTCGCTTTATTAATTAATATCTTCTCGCAATTAATCAAATGAAGGTAATGAACGAAACAATAGGAGGATGTTGATGTTAGAAAATTCAAAATCCGCTAGGATATTAACGATTTTCGCGGCAGTGTGTGAAGACATAGGTCTACTTCCATACGTAATACCTGAAGGTATATTGTACTATGCAAAATATTTGGCATTTTAGCAATAACTTTTAGTACGAGTGTCAAGTAAGTACTGCTACTTAAAGACATGCTACAGAAAAAGGTGATGATTGATTTTGTAGGCGGTATCTGTCCACGGGCACTGAAGTTAAATGATAACGAAAGTATATGTATTAATGTTCGTATAATTACACACTTAACAATTATTATAAACACGGTAGATACACGGAAGAGTAGAAGTTAAACACGCACACAAGCCAATAGAATATAGTAAAGATATGGTAGAAAGATATAGTTGAATAGGAATGAAAATAAGAAATTACAATATACAGAATTAAATAGCGGTAAGCGTCTAGCAAAAATATAGTAGCGGGAGCCCGAGAAAACTAGCGCGGAGTGTGCATCGTATGCAAGCGGACAATGCACTGTCTGGTGAGAGTTGGCTCAAAACGAAGCGGCGCGCGCGGCGCCGAGTTAACACGACGTTTGCCGATGGCCACACCTCCGCTATACAGCTGTTCCGCTACAGTACTCCCCCCCGAGACCTTTCCTACGGTCGATAAAAATCGGGGAAACGTACCCTTCTACCGCTTCTTGTGCTCTTCTCTTGAACAACAGCAGGGGGCGTAGGTGGCAATGTTACCTCAGGTGGAGCGACGTCTTGAGCAGTGAAAGCGGGTTTTAATCGATCCACTGATACGTTGTCTTCCTTACCATGGAACGATATGCAAAAATATTTTGGACCTCGTCGTAGTACCTTGTAGGGACCTTTATACGGCGGCTCCAATGTCTTCCGCACGCGATCTTGCCGTACAAATACGTGGGACGTATGTTGTAGCTCCTTGGGTACATAAAAGGGTCCTTTTCTATGCCAAGACGCTGGTTTGGGAGCAAGGTTGGCCATGTGTTGAGCAAGACGAGGGACGAAAGTGGTAATATCCTCCAGCTTATGGTCATCAGTAGGTGCGAGGAATTGGCTTGGTAGGCGTAATGGCTCGCCGTAGACCAGCTCGGCTGCAGAGGCTTGAACGTCTTCCTTCCAAGCACTTCGCATGCCTAGAAGAACCAATGGAAGTACCTCCGTCCATTGGGTGGTGTTGTAGCACATGATAGACGACTTGATTTGGCGATGCGTCCGTTCTATCATTCCGTTGCCCGAAGGGTGATATGCAGTGGTGCGAAAATGCTGTGCGCCGACTAACGAAGTAATGGCCTTAAACAAGCCGGACTCGAACTGACGACCCCTGTCTGTAGTTATCTGCGATGGGCAGCCAAATCTTGCTATCCACCCGGATAGCAGGGCGGCCGCGCATGCATCAGCAGTCTGGTCTTTCATGGGGACCGCCTCACACCACCGTGTGAATCGGTCAACGATGGTGAGACAGTACCTGAAATCATTAGACGGGGTTAGTGGCCCTACGATGTCGAGATGGAGGTGGGAAAATCTCGACGAGGTAATAGGGAAAGGAGAAAGTAGGGTAGAGGTGTGACGGGTAATTTTGCTTCGCTGACAATCGAGACAGCACCTTGACCACTCTCTACAGTCCTTGCGTATCCCTGGCCACACGAATCTTTGTGTGACTAGTCGCACGGTAGCAGTACATCCGGGATGACTCAGACAGTGAAGTGCATCGAAGACTTGCTTACGTAAAGCCGGTGTAACATAAGGCCTCGGTGTTGGAGTTGAGACGTCACAGTATAGTTTGATGTCTGAGCCTGCCGGAGTAATAGGTCTTAACTTTAACGACGAACCATGTGAGAGAAGTGCTTGAAGTTCGAAGTCCGTTTCTTGCGACTTAGCGAGTACAGTGAAGTCGATAGCTTTTGTAATCCTGTGAAATTTAGCAGTCCCGGTCACTGTTTTTATAGATGCCACGTCGTCTGGGACTCGTTGTAGTGCTCCGGACACGGTGAGTGACGTGGTGCCATCAATAAGCCTGTGATTGCGACTGTCTATTAACAAATTATAAAAACTTAAAAAGTCAATGCCTATTATCGGTTTCGATACGTCCGCAATCGTGAACTTCCACTTGTAGTCTCGGCGAAGTCCCAGGTTCAGACTCAGTTGTATGGGGCCATAGGTATTTATAAGTGAACCATTTGCAGCTGTCAACCCATACTTAGACTTATAACACGGAGTCTTAACTGCAGATCGAGGAAATACACATAGATCTGAACCGGTATCAACAAGGAATAGCATCTTGGATCGGTGCTCGAGTACAAATAGTCGGCCTGTACCATTTGGGCAGTCAGACGCCGCTAATTCCGGCTGCCCTTGGAGTTTTCCGCTCGCCATTCACAAGGCTGTACGCATTTATGGGCCTTCGCTCCGTACGTGTAATGATAATAACAGTGCGGGTAATCAGGGGGCGGCTGGCGAGGCCGTGAACGAGATCTAGAACTCTTGAAGTTCCTTGTCCTAGTACGACTATGTGAACGGTTACGTACCTGGTGTTGTGCGTCCAACCGAGTAGTGAGTAACGCCACTTGCTTAGTAAGTTCACTTATCTGAGCAGCCATCTCCTGTACGAGTAACGGCGGACTCGTTGCTGAAACACTCGCCAACTGCTGGGGCCCGGCGGGTGCTATGTCGTGCACGGTATCAGCCAACTCCGCCAGCTTCTCCAAAGAAAGTTCGGGCTGCGACGCTAAAACTGTTTGCAAATTGTTAGGTAATCTACTAGACCATAATGTTTTTAAAAAATCGTCAGGCATGGAAGGGCCTGCTAGATTCTGTAGGTGCCGTAGAAATTGTGAGGGTTTTCTATCACCTAATTCCTCATACCTCAACAACTGTTGTACCTTACGCTCACGCGACGCTGATAAACGCTTTATTAGTTCCATTTTTAATTTTACATATTTTTCATTTGCGGGTGGATTAGTAATAACGTCTTTTACCTCCATTGCATAGCGAGGCTCCAACGCGCAAACGATATGCTGAAACTTCGTAGAATCCACTGTAATATTCGCTATCGCAAACTGGCACTCCATTTGGGCGAACCACATTTCAGGGTCATCGGGCCAAAATGGAGGTGGACGTACACCTACCCGATACGTTTCGGTTCCAGAAAACTCGTCCTTTTGCGGCATTCTTTACGGGGTCACCAATGTAGGCGGTATCTGTCCACGGGCACTGAAGTTAAATGATAACGAAAGTATATGTATTAATGTTCGTATAATTACACACTTAACAATTATTATAAACACGGTAGATACACGGAAGAGTAGAAGTTAAACACGCACACAAGCCAATAGAATATAGTAAAGATATGGTAGAAAGATATAGTTGAATAGGAATGAAAATAAGAAATTACAATATACAGAATTAAATAGCGGTAAGCGTCTAGCAAAAATATAGTAGCGGGAGCCCGAGAAAACTAGCGCGGAGTGTGCATCGTATGCAAGCGGACAATGCACGGTCTGGTGAGAGTTGGCTCAAAACGAAGCGGCGCGCGCGGCGCCGAGTTAACACGACGTTTGCCGATGGCCACACCTCCGCTATACAGCTGTTCCGCTACAATTTCTTTATATTTAGGCATAGGGGCAAGCGAGCAGACGTGTCACCTGATGGTAAGCGATTGCCGGCCTTTGGGGGATTGGAAAAGGGGATGAGGGAGAGATTGGGGTACGGGCCGGTGTTTCACCGAGTGAGTGAGGACTCACTCGGTGGAACATAGTGCAAGCGTTGATTCACACCGTTTTTCTGGGAGTTCGTGGTATCACTCCGGTCGAGCCGGATTCATGCCGAAGCGTGGCTATCCCACGCTCTTGACCTGGCTCAAAATTCAAAATAGATGACTTAGTTTGATATATCTCTTTTATAAAAGAAGAAAGAAAAGAAAGAAAATGCACTTTCTGTCTATAGACAGAAAGTGCATTTTCTTCTATTTTTGTTCTGAAATGTGGCAGAACTAGCATCACCGTCTCCCGATCCTAACAATTCTTCAAGCAAATGAACAATTAACATAGTCAAAGCGGCGCTCATAGCCCATTTGCACTCGGTGTTTAGAAAAAATCACCGGGTAAGCAACGACGGCGCGGTCAGTACCTGGATGAGTGACCGCTGGTGGCATGATATCATGAGCGTCTCTATGATTCGGATGTCACGTTAAGCAGTCGGTCCCGGTTGTTATCATGAGATAACCAGTCGTGAAACTTAGTTAGAGGCCTTTGAGCGGCTTAAAACATCCAACAGCAATATTACGTAGTCATAACGTTGTGTTGCCAGTCCCCAATCTGCACTAGGCCAGAATGGCCTTAACCCTCTCCAGAGAGAAGAGCCGAGCCCAGCAGTGAGACATTATGGGTTGTTGTTGAATAGTCAAAGCATCACTATTTTTCTTTCTCTTACTACTTTTGTATTATGGATTCTATTTAAATCCTTTCTTTAATCGTGTCCTCGGTAAGAACAGTATTTGTCATAATGACTACTTATATATACTCACATAATTATAACTCATATTTATGAAAAAACTGGACATTATAGGCCGACCGTTTATCTGAGTCTTCGCCTGCGCAGTAACAGGGGCGCGGGGGTATGACGACAAAGGGGACTGAGACAGGTGCGGGCGGCGGGGGCGCTTAATGAGATACACACGAGATGAAATGCGCCAAGATAGTTCCTAAGATATGTGACAGATATGTGATATGTGCCCCTGTTACCGCGCAGGCGAGGACTCAGATGTCGGCCTATAAAATTACACTTTTTAATCAGTTAAATAACATTAAGCAGTTTTTTTAAACATACGAGTATTTTATATAAATACTAGCTGGCCCGACAAACGTTGCTTTGCCATAAAAGGAATATATACTTTAAGGGTGGGTCAATAAAAATCGCGATGGAAAAATAGGGGTTGATCGTAGAGGGTTGAAAATTCAGGGTTGTATGTATTTTCTAATGCTGTATCATAAAAAAAAAATCAAATTAACTAAAAATAAAAAAAAAAAATTAGGAGTGGACTAGTGGGATGAAAAATTTATGTTGTCCAATTCTCAGACCTACCCCATATGCACATAAAATGTATTAAAATTCGGTCCAGCAATTAACATTGTGACACGAGAATTTTTTATATAAGATAGAAAACACCCAAACTACGAAACGTATATTTGCTTCGATAACAAAAGGGAATCGAACCTGAGACCTCAAGCACAGCTTACGCTACCACTACACCACGGAGGCAGTCGTCTAAATAGGAGTTTTATTTCCAAAACTATATTTATGTGTGTGTAAAAATTTTTTGAATGCATTCGTATAATTTAGTCGATAAAATTTGAGTGATGCAAAAACTAATGTTTAAATTATTATTTATCTTAAAGTTTTTTATAAACTAATTATTTCGAACATAACGTTCAAATTATATGTTACGTTATCAATTTACGTAATAACATTTTGTTGCACTTCCCGACCATGTACAAGTTTTGCCACAGTTTATTCTGTTCGGATTTGGAACGAATGTGGCGAGACTAATTTCACGCCGACTTTGAAAGAGAGCCAACGAAAATCAAAGCTCGGTTTACTCGTAAAATATATAGCTCTGGTCTATATTTTAGTTCGCTAGTTGAGCATTGTTTCAGTGACTGGGAAATATGGTGTTCCCTGTGCACAAAACATATATTTTGTCAATTTGATATCTGAACGACTTGTAAAAAACAAACACAAACAAATAAATGTAGTTTGCTCACATGAAAAAGCGGCTGGACAAAAATGTCCTTATTGTTTGTGTGTTTTATTGTTATAACATTATTATTCCGATAAGTGTGTTTGCGTAACTACAGAGAGTCGTTTGTCAGTTGTTTTATTAATCGAAAAATATTCGAAATATGTTTTAGCTTCGTAACTTTTTTTTATTACATAGTGGGGAAATGAGCAGACCTATCGCGCGATGGTAAGTGATTACCGTCGCCCATGGACACCCGCAACACCGCTCTTTTCTTGACGGTTTGAAGGTCGTATTGTTCCGGGAATATCGTTCATTCCACAGTATAACCTGATCTACAGTATACATTCAACTCGATTAAACAACAGCATACAATTATATATTCTAGCAGTTACATGCTATTATGATTAAAATACCAATCTATTCAATAAAGACTGAGCCAGTCGTAACCATAAAGATTTTTAAAACGTAACCAGTACTACCGTCTGATGGATTGTTTATTTATTGCCCTACTCACTTTATTGGCTTCAGTTATTATCAATTAAAGGAAGCGATTTTTAATTGAAGCTGGTATCTTGTTCCAAAGTAAATCAATTAGTGCACAGGGTGTAGGTGGTTCGCAAATTGATTCAGTTTGCCCAACCTCTATGCTGTGACATAGTCATTTAAGCGTTGTGTAGCTAAACGTTTTTTTCAATTAAGGTGTGAAAATTTAAACCGGGCCCTTTAAAAACCCACGCAAGGGTATATAAGGCTTTTAACGAAACACTAATGTGAGGTATAAATTGGTTTAGTTATTTTGTTAATGAATTTGGGGATTAAAATCGTTTATTTAAATTCGATTGCATAAAGTACACATTAGAGGTTGGTCTCTCAATACTGAATTTCTTCGTATGTTATACATATTCTGTATAAGTATATTAAGGGTCAAGTGCAGGTTGGTTGGATGTAAGTAAATATATATTTTTGTTAAAATACAAACAGAGGTAGATATCCTGTGTTTTCTTTTTCAAAACGAAGACAAAAAAATTATAACGGATGTGGCCACCTCCACATACAGCGCCATCTACCGAAGATACACTGAACTACGAAGTAACGCACTGTACCTACAAACTACACTACACGGAGTAACTACCAATCCTGAATCGCGCAAATAAAGTTCCCGCGCCGATTATCATATATACAACATCCCAACATAAACTGTTGGGCAGTAGCCCGCCAGGCATGATCACCTCGCCTGGTCGGAGGATCCTCCCTTTGTGTTGGGTGGAACATTATACCCGTTCCCCCACAACGGAAACTGCTAAATATATTTAGCAGTTTTCGTTATAATTTTTTTATTTATTATTATATTTATTATATTATATTAAATTTAAGAGTTGGTATCTTGGTGAGTGTGAAACATGAAACAATCACACAACCTGAAACGCCTTTATTTGTATGTTCCTACACAAGATTCTCTTAGACTAGTGTAGTGCTAAATAGGAAAGTACAGGAAATATTTTATCTCAGAAGCAATATATCGAAAGACACACAAATTAAATATTAAGACCAGAATTATATTATTTTTGCTTTAAAAACAATTTTATTCTTCCGTGTCACCGTAGTTTGTCAAAATTATAATTAACTAGCTGACCCACGCAACCTCGTGTGAGTTTTCTATTGCCCGTAGCGTAAAAAAATTCATTGATGATATATAGCCTATATCCTTGCTCGATAAATGGACTATCCAACACTGAAATAATTTTTCAAATCGGATCAGCGGTCCCTGAGATTTGCGCGTTCAAACAAACTCTTCAACTTTATAATATTAGTATAGATTTGACATTTACACGGGTGTCATTTCTATAACTCTTTGCAAATTCAATCATTAATAATAGTTTACTATATTTCATTTTGTATACGAATCATGTTTTGTGTCGGTCGTCATTTGTATGGGAGTGTGGTGTTTTAACACATTACTTAACGTATGCATAAATGGGCAAGCAGGCAGATTGTCCCATAATGATTTCAGAGCGCAGCTTGTGCCAATTTATAATTTCCTCACGCACATTAAATAACTTAATTACCAACAGTGCTGACTGAAAATTGTTGGTATCAGCAAGTTTCGACCACGGATCATATACTTAATTGAATTAAATAGCAACTACACTATTATGAATAAGTAGATATAAAGATACTTTTGAGGGCATTGTATTCAATTTTTATCAGATTTTCATGTTATTTATAGGATTTCTCATTTTAAACCATTACTTTCAAGACAAGTGTTGATGACTTTTAAAGTATTACTAAGTTTACATAGCGTTATAATCTCAGTCTGAGATGATGGTGGTAAGTTATGATGACCAAGTTGACTAATGATGTATCTTAAATTTTTAAACCCCGATGCTAGAAGAAAGACTATTAAAGTTTAATGTGTGGGTCTGTGTATCCCTAGCTTGAACAAGGTATTGGACTTGTCTGGATATTGGTATATACTCTAAAAAATTAACTCGATTATTAAATCAATGTGCCAGAAATTCGTTCCACAAATTAGTCACATATCTAAAAGAAAATATAGGTAAAAGTATCAAAATCAAAAGATATCGGCATCTTAACCACACGCTTTAAGAGTCCAATGACGAAGGTAGGCCAAACAGACACTAAGTATTCGAACTTAGTATATTGCTGTCATTGTTTTGCGGTCGAGTGCGCTATACCCTTGTAACGCGAAACACGTATTTGTGGTTATCAAAATGTTCGGGGTCGCTGTCTCTTCAAAGTGCTTTGGATGTGACAGTACAATTGCTTTTATAGAATAAACTGGTCCTGACCGTAGCTTTGTCCGCATTGACCGGAATCAAGAGGATTCGGAAAATGAAGCTGTGAAATAAACTCGAAGCCGGCTTTCTTGTGATGACAACATTTACTTTATATGAAAAATGTGTTGTAAAAGTAGAAAATATATTTTCTTTACTGAACAGAACCATAAAAATTAAATCTTCAAAGGTTAATGCCAAGAGATATGCTATTAAAATTATTTTTTTTAATTTAAAAGTGAGGATTTTTAACTTAATATTTGTTACAATTTTCCTTTTGACTTCCAATAATAATGATACGTGGTTAGTTATATCAGCTCTTAAATTTTCCAAGTGATATTCAGATATGTACTCAACTCAGAAAAACCGAATAGTTTAGAAAAAACCCTGGGTAACTGTGGCCCAACTTATTGCAATCATCGTGAGAACTTAAATACGCAATGCAGTAATTATAAGTCAATACTATTGTTTTTTTTTCTCCTCCCAGTGTCGTTATTGTTCATTCTGAGGGTTGTGATCTCTATTTTCAGCCATTATCCGGTAGGTCGCCACCTGTTCCTGTCTTGAACAGTGTACATGTATCGCAGTGCCGAGAGTGGAGCAAACTTTGTCAGCCCATCACTACGGTCTACGGCCTCTGGGCCTTTTCGTTTCGATTTTATCCATTACTATCAGCTTCTCGAAGATATCGCTTTCTCCTTTCGCAATATGGTTCAGGTATTCGGGGATTCGGTAAAGGAATCGGGACGATAGTCCAAAGTATTAGCAGCCTTCCTCCGGGACCTCATTTCAAATGCGTTAATGCGCTTGATGTTGACAGCTTTCAGCATTGCAGTAACGACATTATTTGTACTATTGTATAGCAGAGCTGTGAGGTGCATTATATTTTATATTTAATTTTACATAGTAAGTGCTCTGTGAATATAATAATTTTATGAAACAAAAAAAACTCTACTATTACTCAAACTAGCAGTTTGAGTTGCAGTAGATGTGCATTAAATATAGTAATAATGTGTTACCTTCCAAAACTCGATATCTCGGATAATTGATTTCTGCCTTTTTACACGGCTATGTATGCTTATGTTTTGAGTGTCATTTTTTAAGAACTTATTTAGGTTTGTTAGATTCACCTCGAAGTAGGGCAATTGTTATTGTCATGCCTGGCATTTATGATCGTACTATAAAATTATGGTAAAAATATGTAAATTAAGATTGAACTAGTCTTAATTCATTTTTTCTGGTCTAATCTTGTAAGTGAACAAAATAGTGAATTGTGCTATATATTGATAAGGTGACAAATATTGGCAATTTAATAAACCAGTGCTGGAGGCTATTATATAATGCAAGAGAGATCATGTTTTTAATGCGAATTGAAATACATGTAGCTTCATTTTAATTACAATATACGGGAAGAGTCCCCTCTGGCAGTAGAGCATCACCTTTAAAATCATTACAACTTTCATTAATTAATGAGTTGCTATGATACAACGATGTGATATTTCATCTAAGGTAATATCTCTTTTGTTTGTTTGCTTATGAAATATATATGTTTCTTCTGTATATTTTTAAGTTGTCAGTGCATTGATTACGTCTCGGAACTGAATATATAATGGTTCCATTACCGTGCCTGTGCTACTAGCTGAGGTACAAATGTATCTGTCATTAGAACACATTACGTTGTTAGCATTAACAGCTGACGATGTGCCGAATTACATTATCGATTACATGCGTGTCGAACTGTGTATCACTTTGACAAAACAAAAACGATAAGTAACTCTATTAAATAAAATAAGTTTTTAGTAAAACGATCTGACTGTTAAGTGAAAAATACGCATAAAAAATCCATGCACAAAAAACTGGCCAAGTGTGTGTCAGGCCATGCAATAAATAGGGTTCCGTAGTTACCCATAATGGCACGTGGAATAATAAGGCTAGCTTGGTATGTAATACTAGGAATGTTTTATGTGATTTTACTTTAGCATTTGATTGACGTGGTAAATACCATTTTTGATAGATCTTCTGTAGTAGGGTAGTGACGACCCGGTTGATACCGTTGATCGATTGATCCCGCTCAGCGTGGCTTCACTACTTACAGTTTATTTAGTTTAAATAAATAAACATGGCAGTATTTATAGGTATAGCCTTAATTTCTTATAAATATCCGCTATCCTGATACTGTATAAGTATTAATATTATAGAAAGTTAGTTAAATATGTATAACGTCTGGACAGACTCAAAGGTAATTAATTTTCCTTAATCAACCATTTCTCGTAATAGGTAGACAAATCAACTATTACATTAAGTAGATTTCAAAAGACGACGGCTTAGATTCAAAAAATTTTCTTCTGCTGTTTAAGAAATATATTTTTTCTCGAAAATTCGGTACACCCTCCGTCATAAAGATTTAAGTCTCTTGAAAATAAAACGTTATAATACAAGTTTACTCATAAAATTTATCTCTGGAATAAGGCCTTTTAAACACGGTTCCTCATACTCTGTAAATATGGCAATTGAAGATGTTGTACAGTCTAAGCAATATACAAGCCCTTAATTTCCATCTCAGTTGAAACAACACTCATTTACTTATTATCTTACACTTAAGCAATAAAAAGGTAACGAAGTTAATGAGTTTTGTTTGTCATTCAAATAGTTTTAACTGTGCAACAAGGAGAACTTACAAAGGTATTCCTGTAATTCCGTTTAATTGAGGTTTCAATCTCACAATCAACTAGTTCTGTAGGTGATTTCAATAAAAAAATGAGGGGAATGTAGATGCAATCCCAAAAACAAAAATGTAAATTTCGACTTCCGCAATATGGTGCTGTTGAATGTCCTATTTATTTGGCAATTTGCCAATACCATACCAATTTAGGTATATTTTCAAATATTTAACGACTTATTTGGTTACTGTACGGCATTAAACTCGATCCGATTATTCCAATTTATAATATAATAATATCAGTGCCATATATCTATTTTTAATGCTCATTTTCCGTCGACTGAACTACAAAAGAGACCGAATACAATGTCATGAAAAGAATTACCGTTCATCAAGCATTATTACGGATGCGATAATATTTCCCTGTATCTACGACTCAGTGTGGTATGTGAATACAGAAGTTGGTGAATGCCCTTTGTAGTGTACCTACCTACTACAAATGGGTTACTTAATATTCGAGTATGTAGTTACTGACAATAATATTTTTTAGTATTGTCAAAAACTGACACGCAATGCCATCTAGTTTAAAACTAAGAGGAGCACGTACAATGACAGCTTGAATGATTTAGGGAGATCGTTTTTTGTTTTTTCGAAAGACGGTCCCCATTTCATGTCATCCATATTTTATATATTTTTTATCATTAATTTCATCACGACGAAGACTTGAAGACTCGAAGACTTATAACTGAATACTATAATTACTTGACATTGGCAGAAATAGCTGATCCGAGTGATCCGGCTGGTTGCCATTTCATCAAAAGAAGAAGTAGAATGATTTATAGAATATTTTTAAATACATACATTTCTACATAGAAGATGCTTAAATTCTAAAAAAAATATTAGCAGTCTTCAGATCATACAAACATTTGGTCAAACCCGAGAAATCAACACAGCAGTCACGTAAACTACCACTACAGCACTGAGGCAGTCCGAGAGGAAGTCTTATGCCGTATGGCTTTTTTAGATAAACGCTGATTTTACGGCATAGGAGTAAAGGTGCGATGCCAATTGCTCCGTGGACTGATTTTGATTGACTGGCCAAATCGATTGAACTAGTAGCCGACCCCAAAATAATCTAAAGAATGATAAAGGCTAGAAAGGTGAGAGCTAAAATAATAGACGGATAGTATCAAAGCTAGTAACTGTTGAAGATAAACCAGTCCGTTGCTCGCGGTTTGTCTGTTCCCCCAAAGAGTTTGTGGCCTTCTTATACACTCGGTGATAAGCAACTAAAGATTTTACTTTTTTCCTGTGACGCTATGGTATAAATCTGGCCAAGGCGACCCTTATGTACCATAGCATCAGTACTCTTTAAACCATTGTCGCACCATTCACAGATGAACAAAAGTTTCCCAAAATAGAGTTAACCGTTATCTTAGTTTTGGGCAGTGATTTAAATAAAATAAATCAGAGTTCAATGAGGTCATAATTTTTATATATAATTTTATCATTCTCCGTATATTAAAGGAAATCCAAATGCTTGAAAAAGTATCTAACAGTTTACTAACAAAAACTCACCGAACTACAAATTACTCGTCCTAGCTAGCACAATGAAAATTCGCAACGCGATTACTATAAATACAATTTCCTCCATCTTACATACGCCTCCGTTAGGCCGGGCATGATCACTTTCCTGATATTGGGATTTCACCTATTATATGTATGTATTTAGAAATGTATTCAGCAGTCTGGGTAAAGCATAGCGTATGTCTAGTTTGGGATCAGACGGCTGCGTGTGATAAGTAAAGATATAACTATTTTTAAATTATTTATTTATTTACTTACAACTTCATGCACTTATGTACATCACGTAGTTAATGCCACAAGCAATACAGCCAGTCTACCATCAATCTACCATCCAACCTTTAGGGGGTGTAGAGATCTAGTAAGGTAGGTGCATCGAGGATATAGCTGTCCCGAATAAGATAAAATTGACATAAATTAAGAATTATCCATATACTACTGTAGAAAATAGGCAATATAAATAGGTATACTCACCTCAAAAATAATTATTCCTCCAGTTTTAATAGAATTAACAGTTTCTGTATATAAATATCTTTAAAGGTATCCATTTTGTTGTCTACACATATTATTATATCGACAAAAATAAATCATATAACTAAGCAACAAAGGATTCAATATTAACATAACCAAATAAATGTTAGACCGAACACGACCTTATACTTTTGTGATATGAATAAACTTTGTTAAATGAGAGAATTGATAAATTTTGGGGCGTTGATCAGGAGACCCTTCTAAAAATAAATATTAATACAGATTCGTAATTTATGTAGTTTATCGTTAACTGTTGAATCACTAGTTGTTTTACGCTTAATTTTCTTATCTATGCTTAGTTTTAGATTTTGTACAAATTTGTATGTCATAAGTATTTAGCTTAGCAAACTATGTTCTAAAAATCTCTAACAAATCCAGGGTATAATTTACGCTTTTGAACGTACCGTTTGAATGGAAAATATGTTATCTTCGTAATCTTCGAGAAACAAAAATCATAATGATCTAGTTGAATACTAACAATTTGGAAAGGTACTTTATAAATTTAAAGCGCAAGTCATACTGGCATTTGTATATTTATGTGTTACTAACTACGTACGTAACGTAATTTTCGATGCACTTGAATCTAATATCAGTTATTGTTTGTTTTTTTTTTATTTTATTTATTTAGTTTTGCTTTCGCCTATCCCTATTTGAAAAAAAAGTAGATTAAGTCACTCCTAATTACATTAGCTATTATTTTTAAACAGGGAACAAAATTAGTTAATTTATTGTTTGGTATTTCTGATGTGCAATTATATTTTTATACTAGCTGAACCCTGCGGTGTCACCCGCTATACAACAACCGTGGGTGACGCCGCGGGACGAAGCTAGGTTAAAAAAGTAGCTTAAGTTACTACTTGTATCATCAGCTACCCGTCAATAAAAGTCCGTCAAAATTTGTCCTGCCATTCATGAGATTTAGCCGGAAGAACCAACTGACAGATAGATTAAAATAAGTACAGTATATATTTTCAACGAAATGAAAAGCTGTTAATATGAAATTACAAACAGAAGCTTCAATTTTACGATAATAAGTAATGATATCTTTCTTCCTCTCAATAACAACTAAACGGAACATAAATTAATTAGCATTCCTTCTCATGAATTTATTAATAAGTCGGGCTTGATGTATTATTTAGAAATGATAGCAAATGCCCCGTTACATAGCCAGTGTCTTTTTTTTTATATAGGGGCAAACGAGCAGACGTATCGTCATATAAAAGATACGAAAATTTACATTGACATAGCGATAAAACATAAATTATTTGTTACCAAGGGAGAGCTACGCTTTGGCATGAATGGGCCGGCTAGACCGTAGTGATACCACGGCCTTACAGAAAACCTGTGTGAAATAGCGCTTGCGCTGTGTTTCACTCAGTGAGTGAGGATACCGGAGGCCCAGCCCAGATACGCGTAGCGCCACGCTACGCGTCTATTGTCTACTATCTGACAAATAAAACAAAAACAATCTCGGACTAGTGGGGCTTCAAAATAATAAGCGTGTAGTGTAAATACGTGGGTGTGAAAGGCCGATAACGATAGCTTGTCCAAACGAATGGCGTATTGCTCTCGGATAATCCTTGGGAGCTGTCCGATGACGCGTACCGTGGAGACACCCATCCTCTTTGTTATCCTACGAGATATTGAGGGCGATTATATTGAAACTCGATATTATATTTGAATGTTAATGAACTGTACTGTCGTTAATTCACCATCGTAGTCTAACAAGACAAAGCTGTACCCCAACTCCTGAAGAAAATCAATTGAATAATAATACTCGTGATTAAGTTTCATTTGCAGGAATTCAAATTTTTATATTTTTTGGGCATTCATTTTTGAAAGCTTCACTTATTGAAGTAACACTTAAATTAATTATGACTCATAATTTAGTCCGAATTATTGCGTGAAATAAAATCTTAATCCATTTTTTTATCTTTGTAGCTCCGTTTAATAAGAGGAGGGGAAATTAATCGTAGGTTTTGTTTGTCATTTTATTTTTTTATATGCCATTATTTTATTTTTCGAAAAGAAAGGTCTGAGTGGAATACTGATGATGTTGAAGATAGAATAATTTTACAAAAATTGAGAAAAATGTATTGAAGACGGTAATATCAGTCATGGTGCTCTCCTATAAAAAAAATGTTGTAAATGTTGGTAATGTTTGTCCTTCCTTCTTAATATATTAGTACTTTTTCTAAATCAAATCCTAAATATCATAAAGCGACTTGATTGAATTCTGAATTATGTAAATATATATAAATGTGTGTATGTGTGTGTAATTATCATCATACTGCTCGAGAATACACTCCAGTAATACGAGACCAATGAGATGACTGTCGAGGTGAAAAGAAGTAGGTCCTTCCATCTAAATATATTTTTGTCATGAACAAGAATTAACCTTATTTCAAAGTAACTTTCAACTTATTCTCGTCCACTTTTATTGTATTACCACTTCTTTCGGAGTTTGTTAGTGAAACATCAACGAAATTAGTCTCGCTATATTTGCGTAAATAACGTTATAACTAACGTTAAATGTTAAATTTCTGCTGAGGGAAAAGTTTCTTTCTCAGAAAATTTGTTAAATGTGAAGCCCGAAAGGTTTGTGCCTAAATTTTCTAGTTAAAAGTCAACTAAGGAGATAATAAATTAAATTAATGAACGCTGTTTGTCCTTTGACGTAGAATATAAATTTGTTATTTACTTGTGTTATATGTTCAAGGTCACACTTAGTATCAGCTACTTAGTATTAGTGTGACTGCTAAGTGTGTCTCGGTAATACACTGCCTATACTTTCAATTATCATTAAGCATAGAAATATTGCCTTGAGGAGCAGGGCTCGCTGCAAATGGATACGGACTGCGCAACTGCATTGTCTGTACTCGCAATGAGTATGGTGGCCACCTTTGTTGGGTTCTACTCAGACTATCCATGAAGCTGAGCAGAGGCACTTGGACAGGCTGTCAAATAAAAATAAAGACCTTGATGATTGGCGCTCTTCTTTCAGCAGTAGACGGCAATAATTGGCTGAAATAGTAGAAATAAATATTATAGTTTGCTTTTTATATGTATTACAGGGGGGAAACGAGAACCCAGCCGCTGAACGTCTAGAATGGAAGGTATTCAACGTATAATAAATCCACCCATTTAGTGAAAGTAATTAATTGCCCACCAGTTGTTCCCTGTAAAATTATTTTCTAAATTAGTGTCTTCCATATACAGACAGATGAAATAATTCTATAAAGGTTCCTTCTTTCTTTAAGGAATGGAACCTTAAAAATAACAAGAAATGAAAAAAACCCACACTAAGTACACAGATACTCGTCTTAAGTCTCTTAAATTATACATTTAAATTTTATGTATTTTGTTAGCATCATTATTACTTAAAAAAAACTTGTGTATAATGAAGGCAATTGCTAAAAAGTTATAATATTAGGCACACAATGTTATCCTCCGGTGGTAATAACGATGAAAGCATCTACTGTGATTAATAAGGAGTGACAAGGACATGAACAAGTCACAGTGAGAGGTCTTAGTAACTTCAAATCTATACGGAGTTAAGGTTTAATTAAGTTTTGATCGTCATTTCGAACTTGTTGTTTTGATATTAATTTGAATGTCTGTTAAAGAAGAGAAAAGATCCCCAGTAATATTATCAAAATAAATGTCTGATTGTATGTTACGATTTCACGGCTAAACCGCTCAACCGATTTTAATTAAACTTAGCATGGAAATACTTTGATTCTTAACGAACGATATAGACAGTGGTAATGGATACGGACTGCCCAAGACCGGGATAGTTGGCAGTCCTTGGAGGAGACCTTCGTTTAGCAGTGAACGGCGATAAACAGGCAACGTTTTAATCGCGTTGACCGACATGTACACATGATGTAGCCTCCGATGAATTTGCTCTAACGTTCCCAAGCGTTTAAAAGTGTGTCGAATCATTCGCTACGTTAATGGTGTAGCCCCGGCTGCTGTATCTTCCTTCGGGTACTCTTAACAGCCCTAACTTACAATCTACAATTTATTTTTAGTAGTAAAACTAAAACAAAATGCTTTCAAACAGAACCTAGTTAAAACAATGTTCAATTCTTTAACTTCTGTCTTCATCGTCACACTGTCGTTGCCAAACCTAATTTGTGGACTCGTGTAAACAATGAGAATGAATCCAACTTCATGGTGTCCGGTGTACCGTAGTTGGGCCTCTGATGTCAGAGATTAATAGGATAATTCAGAATAGTAAAACTGAACTAGATTAAAAACATAATTAAGAATAGTAATACTCAACTAATCAGTTGAGTTTTACTATTCTGAATTATGTTATTAATCTCTGACATCAGAGGCCCCACTATTAACTAGAAGTTAAACTATTCAAATTACGTTAACTTATTATTCTATATTTTTTCATTCGCTTCTACGAAAATAATTGTGTCATAGTAATTGTTATCTAAGATCGTAACCGATTGTACAAAATCATCTTATTTATTCCAATAATATAAAATGATCTGCTTGTCCATCAATATTTTGCAGTCACATAGAAAAACGATCCCTCTTTCATCCCGCACGCCCAAGAATCAGCGTGATCTATTTGTTGGGCCCGAAACCCAGGCACTCGGAAAATGGTATGTAGTCACGACACATCTTGACGTTTGACTGATGGTGACTCGACTCAGTTCCTTTCACGCTTCGATTGTACGGAAACTCGTATACGATTGTAGCTATTTATTGCGTAAAACTGGTAAATGATTTGTGAGAAGCCATGGTAAGATTATTGAGTAACTTTGCTAAGCGTGAGAGAGGTAGGCTTGTTGAGTTTATAAGCAAAGTTTACCTATTATGAAATCCAATTATTAACCAATTATTTAATGAAAACCATGGTAGAACTGTATTATTACAGAAATTGAGAAACTGTCCATTATCTACCGCGATACAATGGCGATTACGTAAATTATTAATAATTATCATTTGCCACTGGGTGCTATTTCAAACTAAATTAAGGATAGATTCTGCTAGAGAATTTTTTTATAAATTTTAATATAATATTAATTAAAAGTTCATAGAGCAGGGTTAAAACTTAAAACCATAACCAATTTTGGAGTATCTTAGGTATTTGATAAATTATGACGAGGGCAGTGGTAAGTAAAATTTAATATTTTTATGTCTGGAATATTTTTTGTTTTTAAAAGGCAACTCCCGCATAAGGAATATAAATCGTGTTGCGGGGGACTTTACAAACATGCACGAAGAACATTCAGACTCAGAACCATAATTTGTCGATTACATAAAGTGTTGTCCTATGTGGGAACTCACAACACTTGGCGCGATAGAGCTTATACCATTTGACTAACCGTGCAGTCAAAAATAATCTAATAAATCAAAATCAAATAAATATTTCTGTAGTTTTCAAACACATATCCACGTACAAAATACATTCATAGAATAATAAACAAACTTTTTAAGCATTCAATGAACGTAGACTTATAAAGAATAGCATATATATTTCTTACCGTTTTCGGGTCTTTCGTCAATAAAAATATGGAAAAGTATGTGGAAAAACTGATATTGCAGGAAAATCGATTATACTAGTAGCCTATCCCATTAATCTTGGAAATAATAAGGGCTAGGATAATGAACTCATTGTCTCAATGTAGGTACTCAGTACTTGAATTAGAAATTTGACAAGATTTTTCTCTTAGTTCTTTTAAAATAAAAAAGAATTATTAAATTGAACCAGTAATAACGTAATTTTAATTCTCTATCGCACAAACTGCTGCCCGAAAGCCGTCCATCCATAATTCATATTGACATAAGTTGATTGAAAGTGATCGATCGTACTCTGAGTACGGTTGCAATGATAGGAATTTGTATGAAATTGCAATATTTCTTTTCATCTTAAACCACTATAATAAGTGTTCTTTAATTGAGATAAGGTAACTAGTATGGCTAAAAGTGCTAAAACCTATTACGCTATGATTAAGATAAGATTTTATTACATTTCAAATCATTTAACACGGTATTGCAATTGGACGGTCAATATGTAAATAGAAAAAAAAATAACAATCATATTTCTGGAGAAAGATAGTTGTTTATAGTTTATATTATCTAAAAATACATTGAATGCTTTTATGTCAATGATCGAATGACGCAGTTTAAGGATCTTTAATTAATGTAACTGATAAAACTCTTTGGTAATAATTTGTAACGATTTTAATAAATATAGAAATAATCTACAATAATATTGTAAAGAGATAAAGTTTGTGACTTTGTGAGATTATAGGGTGTATTCTCTGAATATACAGACAGGAGGAACGAGTGGAAAGTCATCTGGATAGGCAGGCATTGTTTCTTTCGCTTTTAACCAGTTTTTAATTGACATTTTATTAGGAAATACGTAGATGATTGAAAATAAATGGATAAATAGTATATAAATAACATTTTTTTATAATAACTTCGTATTTTTAAACATAATAGGTAAATGAATAAATTGTATATATAAATATAATTAATAAATAAAGGAATAAATGGAATATAAATAATAATGTCTTTCTGATAATGTCTTTATTTAAATATAATAGAGGAATTAATAAACTGTGTATAAATATAATAAATAAATAAATAGATAAATAGAATATAAATACAATGAATAAATGAATAGAATATAAATTGATGAATGAAAAATAATGTTAATAAAATAAAAGGTGCAAAACGACAACGAAAATTATAATAAAAAAAAACAAATAAGATTAAAATAAAAAAATTGAACAACAAGGTCCCGTCGGTACTATGGACGGGGAGAAGCGACGAGGTCTACCAGACCAATACAAAAAAAAATCTCTGAATATACTGAATTAAATCAAAATTAATTTTATATTTGTCAGCGTTATCTATTACATATAATTCCAGTGTCACGATGTTTGTCCGGGATGAACTCCGAAACTATTGTACCGATTTTAACGTTTTTTTTAATGTGTGCTTTGTTCCAACTTAGAGATAGGATAGTTTATTTCTTAATTTGAGATTGCAATTTTGTTTATTGCGAATTAATTGTTGTGGCAATATAAGACGCAAACGAGGTTGCGTGGGTCAGCTAGTAAGCTATATTTTAACATGAAAAATAGTTATACGACATATACGTGGGCGAAGCCTCGGTCAAAATCTAGTAATATTGAATATTTTAATCGCATAGGGAGGAAATAAGCAGGCTGGTTACAGGATAGTAAATGAAAAACGTCGCCTAGGAGTTCATTTACCCTCTCTGTGTCCTCCATCCCAATATTTTGGGAGAATGTTAATCCGGCAAATTCATGTTAAATTATAATTGGGAAGTGTAGGTTTCACTACCAATTTCAGTGATTCTAACTAGAAATATCTTGCACCGAATTAATATTCAATCCGTTAAATAAAACTGAGCTCCGTTTATATAGGTTAACTACCTAGAACACAATAATTTTCTTTCATCTGCGCAATATGGTTTTAGAAATAAACTGACCACAGCTGATGCGGTGCATAAACTAACAAATTTTATCACTAGTGGATTGACCAAGGGTAATCAGATCCTAAGGATCTTTTTAGACCTTGCCAAAGCTTTCGACACCATCTCAATTCCATTACTGCTAAACAAATTGGAGGCTCTTGGTGTAAGGGATACGCAGCTTATAATATGTGCAGACTACTTAAGTAATCGTCACCAATGTGTTAAAATAGGAAATGTCGTGAGCGATGATGAAAAAATATCAGGATTTGGGGTACCCCAGGGTAGTATTCTTGGTCCTACGCTCTTCCTGATATATATTAACGATCTTTGTAATCTTACTTTAGAACAGGGAAAATAATAACATATGCTGACGACACCGCCCTAATTTTTACCGCAAAAACTAATAACGAACTGTATCTGAGTGCCCAGTCAGGCTTGAATATTGTTAATACCTGGTTAGAGAATAACCTCCTAACGTTAAATCCGGAAAAAACTAAATATATTCACATTTCCATGCGCAAAACTCAAAACGCCGTAGTTAACATACCCCTATACGCACACCAATGTCCCCTCTCCAGTAATCCATCAGTGTCTCTATGCAATTGTCCTACTATCCAGGAAACTGATAACATAAAATACCTAGGTATCATAATTGACAATAACCTCTCCTTTAAAAAACACATAGAAATTTTAGTAAATAGAATTCGTAAATTAATGTACGTATTTAAAAAATTGCGAGTTATAGCAGAAAATTAAAAAAGCTAGAACCTTATGAATTCAATGAAGCGAACCAGTAAAGACGCGTCGACTGCTGCGTTACATTGCTCAATTGGCATAATAATGAAAGGATTTTTTAAATCAGGTTATATACAGCTACGATAATCGGAAGCGCTCTTCGTAATGGTTGAACCCTGGAAAACCAGCCAAATCTTGCCCCAAGCGTAAATTAACTCAAAAAAAGTTACTTAGAAGTATTCGGTGAAATAGTGTCGGTGTTTTTCACTACAGTTTCTAAAATCGATTACGACAGATATCTATTGTCAGCAACTGCAAACCATGATCGAAGATCTAGCTGCTAAATAACCGAGGCTGGTCAATAGCTTTAGGCCACTGCTGCTTCAGGACAATGCTATACCACACACTGGTCAGCAGACGGCCGCTAAACTAGAGGAACTGCAATTATAATGCTGGGACCCGACCCCTATGCTCTAACAGATTACGATGTTTTTCGAAATTTTGATAACTTCTTACAAGGAATTTTTTTTTTCTTCAATGGAGCATTCCAATCTGCCTTTAGAGGGTTTACTGATTCTCGCCACCATGGTTTTTTAGTAAAAGGATCAATGAACTACCTATGAAACGGCAAAAGAGAATAGATATTAATGGTACATACTTTGATTAATAACTTCATATATACATATACTCCTGCCATACAAAACGCCAATTTCATATGTAAGCATCTAATACGTACGTATTTTAAAAGTATAAAATTATTTTATCAATCAATCCAATTTTCAAAGTACAAACACTGCTTAGGTTGAATTTAAATGATCTATTTACTTACTATGTGCTTATTGAAAATATTGATAAAAACTATCAATGCATTACTCAGTAATCAATTTAATACGCTATTATTTTACTAAACTGCTTTAACAAATGCGCTGATGTTTATTTCTTAGGTTATAAATATAGTCAAAACTACGAGTACTCAGTATGATGATGATATGATATGAATTTTTATTCCTATTATTTTCTTAACGACACAAATAATTTCTTTTTTTAAATCGTTTAAAAGTAAAAATACAGCACGCTATAAAGGACGTGGCGGAATGTTTATATACATGTACATAGGTGTATAAATTAGTGATGTTGATGTAAAATAGTATAAAGTATTCAATTAATTTATTATATATATATATATATATATATATATATATATATATATATATATATATATATATATATACATATATATATAAAACAATAGCAATATTTACATAGAAGCGCTGAAAATCTCTAATTTTAGCCTACTACTACTAAGAAATATAAAGTATAGGTTTTTAAGGATTAACAAAACACTTTTAGACAGCATATTAATAACTTTTAAATGTAGTCTACGTGCTTTCGCGTTTTTAAAATTATTTAAATCAATTTTAAAGGAAAGTAAATATTACAGCGAACCCCACAGCCACAGCTTAGTGATGATGAATGGACCATATAAAATGTAAGTTTATAAAGAATAACATACACAAATGAAAACAGATGCTACTCGTAACTGTAATTATTCTTTTTAAGAAATCATTTATTATTCTAAATAAATGCCATTGAATATTTTATATGAAATAATATTATAATACAGACTAGAAAAAGGGAAAAGAAAAAACAACAAATTTGATTCAGGCCAAGACTGATGGACAAATTTCCTGGTAAACGGCTTCTTCCGCGCCGGGACTATTTGTCTGAATTTGAATCGCGTTTGTTTCCAGGGAAATTTGTCTCCTAAGCCTCTAGAGTATATCCTGGGCCCGCTGGCGGTGCTTCGTCTCTCTTAATTGAATAAAGACCTCTTTATTTGTTCTTTATAGCGTAATTATCTAAACACACATTTTTTCGAACGTACAGAATCTGCCGAGTTTCTTTTATTATTGCTATAAACCGTTTCGATAGAATCGCGGTGTAGGAAGTCAGTGTTTATTTTTTAATTTTCCGGTTGTCTTCACGAGATCTGAAGGCAGACAGGGCGATGCTTGGTATGTTATATGTGACAGGAGTATTACAAAGCCTTGCTGATAGATGATGCCCTGGTACACAGTACACGAGTAAAACACAATTAATGTTTTAGATCTTCTTATTTTCTTATTAGTCGAATAGCTACTTAAATTAGTGCGAGAATTTCCTTTACTTAATCTTAACGACTGGTTGATCCTGTAATGGGTCATATAAATTGCTTATTATCGGTACGAGTGGTCATTAGGAAGAGATACGAAAACGGGCAATTTAGTGGTCGAATATTTGATATTACACTCCATAGATTCCAACTTACTAGTTAGAATCTATGGAAAATGTTCAGCAAGACCGCGGTCTTGCTGAACATTTTCCACTCATTATATTTTTCAAAACATAATTTTCTTACGTAACGGTTATTTAATATTGTTAAACCATTTTAGAATACATAAAAACACGTAATTGCTTTCGATAAGTGATTTAAACATCGAATATTCCAAGATTAATTGAACGTCACTACAAAATCTAAAGCCACGAACTGGCCTTCATTTAAAATCAATGTTAGCGGACTAAAAAAAAGTTGAACGCTCCATTCATGGAAATAAATTACTGCAAAGAAAAGGATTACTCGCCAATTTTCGATCTTTTTCAAAGAGCTCGAATAGCGCGAAGCGTTGATTGAGTTCTAAAAGTTTCTGATTTTTTGAATTAATTCTTATTTTATTCTTTGATAGACACTTAAGTTTGTTTAATAAGTATGAAAATGAATCAGAGATTAGGTGTTTTGGATAAAGATGTTAGGATGCGCAATCCTAACAGAGTCGTGAGTTATTTCGAATAAAGTTGATTTTGTTACTAGGTTATAAGGAGCAAGGCGTCTGATACTTGGACAATTCCTTTTCTCCTCGTTAATATGCATGTTGCATACAAATATAAGTGTCATAATTAAAGTTAATTTAACACAAAAACTTATTACAGCTTATTATAAATGTACGAGATCTAGCCCATCTTATATTAAGTTGTTAAATCATTTTAATTTTTTAAGCTTAGAGTGTAGACGCCTTCTTTTCGAATCCATAATGTTGCCATAGATCTGGTAACATTAAGGTGTATGTATCAATAAACTTGACTGCACTTTTACTGTACCAAAAATAGTCTATGAGTGAAAGGAGCATCAAAATCAACATACTCAGACAATGTTGTAAAACTAATGCTGGTGTCCGCATACCTGTTCGACGTCGTGTAAAAACTCAAAATAAATAATTCAGTAATATTGGCATATATGCCATAATATATGAGAATATAGCCTGACCTGTGGGGGAACGGGTATCATGTTCCAGACAACACAAAGGGAGGATCCTGCGACCAGGCGAGGTGATCATGCCTGGCGGGCTACTGTCCAACAGTTGATGTTGGGATGTTGTATATACGAGTATGATAATCGGTGGGAGAACTATTTATTTCGCGATTCAGGATTTGTAGTTACTCCGTGTAGTGCGTTACTTCGTAGTTCAGTGTATCTTCGGTAGATGGCGCTGTAGTACGTTGTTGTGTCATATGTGGAAGTCGCTACAGACCTATTCAAAGGTATTGAACGTATATCGGCTTAACCAGCAAAATAGGTTGTTGTTTATCATTTACATTATATTGTTTCCTAGTTTATATTCAAGTATAAGTACTACTGTAACAATTTTCTGACCTGTTTCTTACCCATTTATTATTATTATTCCGTGAATAATAGTGTGGGTTATACGTTTTTTACTACTGTGAATATTTTATTTCATTTAGATAAGACCCCAGTGCAGGTAGACCTCCTACAAGGTGGTCCGGCGACCTGGCGAAGACCGCTGGATGTGGTCAGCACAAGGCCGGTTGTTATTGCAAGCCTTGATAAAGGCCTATGTCCACAAGTGAACTTCTCTTTCGACTGAGATGATGATGAAGACTTCAGCATAAAATTAAATAAAAAACATGTAATATACGAACAAATATACATAATACTGAAGAACTTTCTTAAATTAGAAAGTTTCTTGAAAAGGACAAAACAAGGCCTTTAAATATATATATCAAACACCTTAAACATTATTCTCGAAAAGTAAATTAGATAACAGGTGAAATAGCTTTTTAAGCGGTGTCCCCTGATCGATTTAATAGAGTGATCAAAATTTATTCTGTGCTACCGACAGTAACTTCTCCCGAACATTGTTGCCAAAGAACATTGAAAAGTTTTCTTGTTAAAAGTTCTCTATTGCGGAATGAGAATAATATTTCTTGAAATCGCTTCCTTATTTAAGGCTAACTTACAATTTTATGTTTAACGGACTCTTTAACTAGCTAATACAAATATCAGTATTATTTGGGCATTTTTAAGTACTTATTGTGTAGGGTAATTTGTTATGGCTTTAAATCTTTAGTGAATTTAAAATTCACATAAATAAATAAGCCGTCGCCTTTTTAATGTGGGCATTTCCTATCCTGGACAAATGTTTGTGTGATGAACATATATATTTATTCTGTTTTTTTTAATTTATTTTATACATGGCGCTACTCTGCCTGCTGGACTGCATAAACAGAATCCAAGAGTGGTGGCCACCACACTTATTGCTCGTACATATACCAAAATACATACATATGCATTTAGTAAAAGCGGTTATTTTAATATTACAAACAGACACCCCAATTTTATTTATTTATGTAGAAGATGTATAGATGAACCTATAACATTTTATAAAACGGTTGGACATTACCGAAATACGATATCTGTACCATCAAAAACCGGTACTACGTCGCCACAAGACGCTGGATTGCTTGCAGTCAACAGGAAATGACTAGGAAATTGCCCCATTATGCTTGCAAATCGTGAGCTGCATTCGAATTACTTCTTTGCTCGTAATTTTGCATAGCACGAGCAGAGAGTGGTGGCGCTTAAAAGCATCTACGTAAAGATGATGACTCTTGGGAGATATAATGGCTTAGAATTGTGCAATAAAGGCGCATACTATTGCATCGTGGTGCTATTTGTTTCTGTCAATTGATTTATTGTATTATTGAAGTTGTTATTTGCACATTTTATTTCCAAGTTCATTATACAACAATTACTTGTAAATAATGAAAGAAAAATATACGAATACAATATGTTTTAGTTTCTAAAGAAAATACATTTGGTATTTTCAGCTTGAAGGTATATGTATCATAAGTACTTACTACTGTCATGTTAGTTAATCTGTTTGATTAATAATAAATAGGCGTATGTGTTTAATGTCATAGCAGATCAAAGAGTTGATCACTTTATGATGAGTATGATCACTTCATTTTAATTTATTTAATGATATAGCTAGCTACAAAGTTAGTATCTATGCGCTAATAAAAATGCAATCGTTATCGTCAGCCTATCGTAGTCCACAGCTGGACATAGGCCTTGCCAATTGCATGTCACTTAGTATTATATGTACCTATATTTATCTGTGTGTGTGTGTATGTCAATATCGTTACGTATAAGGTATACATAAAATGAGGGTATACATAAATAGGATGTAAATAAAGAATGAGTTTATATAAGTTATCAAAATATTTTTTAACTGCATTTGTTTTTGGGGCCCAAGGTATCCTCAACCACTCGATGACACAGCGCAGGTGCTGTTTCACACCAGTTTTCTGCGAGGCCGTGGTATCGCTCCGGTCGAGCCGTCTCATTCATGTCGAACCGGGGCTCATCCATTACAAACATTTTTACCTGTGTGCTCATGGTTACGGCATTCGGCTCCAAGCTTCATACTATAATGTTATATAACACATAACTTTCTTAGAAGAATACTTTAACCAATATAAAAATAATAATCCATTTTCCACTCCAGAACCTTTCTGCCCCATCGGCCATCGGTTCGCCGGGCTATGTGCCCTGCCCACTGCCACTTCAGCTTGCTGATCCGCTCTGCTATGTCGGTAACTTTAGTTCGTCTATGGATCTCCTCATTTCTGATTCGATCTCGTAGAGAGACCCCAAGCATAGCCCGTTCCATAGCTGACCACGTGACAGCAAACGCAGCGTAGGAAGACCTCCCGCGAGGTGGACGGACGACCTGGTTAAGATCGCAGGGACTTGTTGGATGCGAGCCGCTAACGACCGGTCAATGTGGAGATCATTGAGAGGCCTACCTTCAGCAGTGGACTTCTTGCGGCTGATATGATGAATCCATTTTAATTTTTATTATTTGTGTCAATAAACGGAAAAAAAAACTGACTAACAATTTTTTTTAAACTTATTTTAACTTTTCTTTTTCGCCGCTTTTTAATCCTAGCTTCGATTCCTAAATAGAACAAACACTTTGTGTAATACACAAATTATTGTCCTGAGTCCGTGTGTATATGTGAGCGTGTTTGGTTAATGTTTGAGTTATGTGAGTGGAAAAATAAAATAACTAATTAGCTTTTCGCAATTCGAACGATGGAAAAACCTTGGTCTATAGTATCTAGTATAATTTTATATTTAAATATTTTGCGGACTTCGACCTTTTTTTTATTTTAAACTTGAGGTATTGTTTGCGATCAACAAGGTGAGCGATTATATGAAAACATAATTATATATACCGTGGGAGAGCCACGCTTCGGCATGAATGGGCCAGCTCGACAGGAGTGATACCACGGCCTCACAAAAAACCGGTGTGAAATAGCGCTTGCGCTGTGTTTCACCGAGTGAGTGAGGATATCGGAGGCCCATATCAAAACCCCTCCCCCCATTCCCTCTTCCCATCCCCCAAAGGTCGGTAACGCACTTGTGACGCCTTTGGTGTGCGGGTGTCCATAGGCGGCGGTAATCGCTTACCATCGGGTGATACGTCTGCTCGTTTGCACACTATTCAATAAAAATAAAATAAAATAAATACAAAAAATATTGAAACCAAAGCGAGTGCTCTCTGGATGTTGGATCTACTGGGTGGCTGGTTTGTTAAGATATAAAAAATTGTAATCGAAAAAATTTACATTGTTTCGTGTAAAAGTATAAAAGACCATAAAACTGTATTTATGTAATGTATAACACCATAAAATATAATAATGTCTATTCAGAGGATCCTATTTTAATGTAAAGAATATCATTTAACTTATACTTATATAAATAACTTTAAGTACGATAAGAATCTTACGTTATGAAATAAGCTTCATAACTTTATGAACTTAAGCTTACTTAGAAGTTCTTTATGCTAATATACGTATAAGATGCAATATTGTTTTCTGTAAATATTATACAACGCGTCGCTACTATTGTGAAATTCTAATTACTTTAAGAGCCTTATACTAAAAAAAAGAAATGTCCTAAGGTCACACAATGACATTTTGTAAATTAAAAACCTAATTCTAGGAAAAAATCAAGTTTAATGAATTTGTAATAAAAACAACATTTAATCGCAAACAAATGTTAATTAACAAAATACTAAAACAAAACTGGTAAGTCTTAGATACGAAGAAACACAATCCTTTTGCCTCGGTGGCACAAGTGGTAGCGTATACGACTACTGAGCTTGAGGTCTCAGGTTCGAGTCCTGGGTCGGACTAAATGTTTGTATGATCTGCAAATATTTATTTCAGAGTTTAAGTATTTTCTATGTATAATATGTATGTATTTACAAAAAAAAAAGTATATATGTATTCATGTCAGTTGTCTTTGCTTAGTTAAGGATTAGATGGCCTTGTGGGTTACATGTCCAAAATATTTATTATTATTAGTCTCTTTATTCTTCTTTATTCTTTTGTTCGAACGTATGATTCATAATCATCATCCAAAAGCAAATGTAATAATTCGTTAGTAACAGCCAATAATACAGTTGGAACGGAGGGGTACGCACGAACAAAGAGCGGAACTAACCCGCCAGAGCGCGCACTAGAGGGTTAAGTGTGCTCCAACACTAATCGCCTACAAGTGGCTCTTTAGAAGATGCCAAGGGTTCTTTCGACAGATCACTATTGCCAGAGAAACACGTCCCAATGTCGGATAATGAATTTGCCATAATTAGATCAGCGTCTTCAGTCTAACTAGCTGTATGACAAATGTTTGTTAGTGTTATTAAAATGTTTATCCCACAAGGTATCTTTAATGTGTATTAAAAACAAAATATTTTAAAACTTGTTTATCGAAATTATTTCAAATGAGCAACATAGTATTGTAATTGAAAGATAAGTATAAGTAAAGTTATTTGGCTTATTTTTATTTCTAAGAAGATATAGGTCAATCAGGACACATGTTTGAATTAAGTTTATGTAGATAAAAGTAACATAAATTTGTAATTGTACCCATTTTTTAATCCCCGACGCAAAAAGAAATCTGTCTGTGTGTGTTAACCAATATTAACCAAACATAGCTATGAAACTGGCTTTCAAATAAAAAACCGTATCGACATCGGTCCATCCGTTTGAGTGCTACGATGCCACAGAGATCGACACACACAGACAGACGTCAAACTTATAACACCCTTCTTTTTGCATCGGGGGTTAAAAATAAACACTAAGAAAACGATATAGATAAGTTATCAACTTTTATAGAATAGAACATTTAATATGATTTATAGCATACGTATCGAAAATAAACTTTCATAACTAGTTTCAAAACAAAATATACACATCAAAGAAAATATATAACCGTTTATTCAAATCAGTTTTTAAAACCATTATTTTCTAACTAAAACATCAAAGACCGAGTTATGCATGCATACCAATGAAGTTAAGAAAAACGAAGGAATATTTTTGTATGTATAAATAATGTATTTAGCCATAATACGTTAATTAAAAACACCATAAAAGATATTTAACACACAAGCATGAATATTCAGAAAGTCCGACAAACAACCGCAAAAGTCTTCATGAAAGAAAACGTTTGCCATTCACAGATAAAAATAAGATTAAATATGTATTTTGTACGAACAAAGCGACAAGGTAATATGTGACTTATTTGCACAGTAAAACGACGGTTTATTCATTTATTAAGTTTTATAACGTCTCTTTTCATGTTTGAATAATAATAAGCAAAAATGCCATGCCTTTGAAGTGTTTCTTTGCAGGTTTGACTTTAATACGAAGCAAATAAATGAACGGATATACATATTTATATGAACTTATGATTTAAATTTTATTTATTTGTGTTTTTTTTGTTTATTTATCACCCGAACATCAAAAGATAGGTACAGTAAAACGATCAAAGAGACATTTCCAGTGGGGTCCAAATCCTATGGAAATTTTAAGCATCAATAGTGATTACGTGACTAGAATAATTATTTTTATAGTCCCCTGTGTGTTTAATTGACTGTAAGCAAACAGTACCATAGGACTTATACGTACAAAGTTTATCTCTAAATGCATACATTTGGGACTTCTGATTTACATTTTTATTTATCGAATCTGCAAATTAATTAATTTATTCCTAAGTTTATCACCTTAAAAGGGAGTGGGTGTGTGTGGATTACTATAATCAAATAAATGGATTGAGTCTTATACTTAATCTAAATTCTCACTAATAATATTATTTTTAGTAATTTAGAACACTGTTACTGTGAGGATTTTTCAATTAAAGTTAAGCACTTTTCTGGGTAACAAATACTTAAAAAAATAGTGTTTGTTCTCAAAACAATATTCGAGTGTATTGTGATAGCAACACGAAATGATTGACAAAGAAAACCATAACTTTATCCTTAAAAGGATGGATACTTTTTTTTAAAATCTGGAAGAAATTTCAATAAGAATCTGGAAGAAATAAAATCTGGAAGAAAATTCAAATAATTTATTTACAATGGTTTGTCCCAGGTAAAAATTGCAGTGGAATCTAGTGAAACAACTACACGTAAAATAAAATAAAAGGGCCTCCGATATCCTCACTCAATCGGTGAAACATAGCGCAGGCGCTGTTCCACACCGGTTTTCTGTGAGGCCATGGTATCACTCCGGTCGAGACGGCCCATGCACGCCGAAGCGTGGCTGTCCCGCGGTAAGATGTTGCATTTACTCCTTTACTCATTGCCTCTTATTGTATGTCCTACCCATATCCACTTAAGTTTTCTTATTCTTGTTCTTACATCTCCTATTATTTAATGTTTAGTTCTAAAAAAAGTTTCAGAACGTTAATCATAAACTGTTCATTTGTACCGAGACTTTAATATAAAACAAAATTACTGGACGTAGCTTATGCTTTGAAAATACCAATATATTTCCCATTACAGAAATATAGACTTACAATTTAAAAACAAATATATACAGTTCTATATAGGTATATACAGTTCTATATAGGTATATACAGTTTACAAACCTTTTGCTATCCATTTGAAATTCTCAAAAGATACGAGTGGAAATTCTCGTGCACGGTATTCACTAGAAGAAACCCTTGAAATGTTCCGTTTAATTTAAATCGTAAGGGGACATAGCTTCCTGGCAATAGTATACTATTTCATCTCAATATTATAGTAGAGTAATATAATAAGTTATTCAAATGTTGATTGAAATGAAGACTGCCTCGGTGGTGTAGTGGTAGCGTATGCGACCGCTATGCTTGAGGTTTAGGGTTCGATTCCCGGACCAAATGTTTGTATTTGTTTCGGAGTTTGGGTGTTTTCTATGTATAATATGTATGTATTTACAAAAAAATGTGTATAAGTATTTATGTCAGTTGTCTAGTACCCATAACACAAGCTTTGCTTAGCTTGGGACTAGATGGCGTTGTGTGTTAGATGTCCGGCATATTTATTTATTTATATTTATTATTGATAATGTAACAATAAAGCTATGTGTATTTTATTTTAAGGTGTTTCGTTTCAGAACGTGAATTCATTTTAAATAAAGCTTAACTACATACAGTGTAATGAAGAAACCGGAGTATTAGAAATATTTATTTCTAAAATATGATACTTATTTATTCTATCAAACTTAATATTTTAGAGTTGAGAAGAAGAATGAATTGAAATGAAGAAATAAAATGAAAGAAGATTTTAATTGTCTACAAGCGCTACTGTATGGTATTATCAGTTATAGTTTTTCATGGAAAAGAATTATATTAATTCTTGCCGAGTGTTTATGCTTATGTATATAATGTAGGAGTGTGTCACAATTCTGCTATGGCTCTTAAGGGTTAAGTGATGTTATACGGTATAGAGGGGAAAACGAGTAGCCAGATTTTAATAGTAATTTACCATTTCAGTCTCAGAATCAAGGAGAAAAATAAGCGCTGGGTTGCCCAACTCGCTGCCTCCGTAGCGGTTAAGTCCTGAAAGCGTAACAGACATATAGAGTTATTATCAAATTTATACCTACCGTTAGTTTGGACTTTGTATGAAGATGATGATATGTCCGTGTGATGGCGGATTAAGAATGCAGTGTCACCACCCCTACTGATCCCGTGGGTGTCGTGAGAGACTAGTAAGGGAGATAACTACGCAGGACAAGTAACTATATTTGTTTACACCTTTGCACAAACAAGGTAAAAACCTTTGATGTTACGTTCATTAACGAACTAAAGTCTAATTCTTGAATATAGAATCAAAATATCGAATTAACATTCACAACGCATCTAATGTCTTGACGCTCTTAGTCGCTTTGTTAAGCGAACTATTTCGAATCAAACATTCATTTAATCAAATGAACATAACAGCTACGTGCTTCGCGTGAAGCTCTAATCAAATCTGGTGACTTCGACACTGCGTTACGATAAAGCGGAGACATCATTAGGCGTAAATAGCTAAGAGTTGCTACGCAAATTGGTTCATCTAAATGCAAATAATTTGCATGTGGTGATGAATTAAGAATACGGAGTGTCACCACCTCAATTCATCCCATGCATGTCATAAGCGATTAAGGGAGCTAGATAGGCAGGATAACAGCACTGCAAAGGGAAGGGAAACTTGAGATAAATCCTACATCGGTTCATCTAGCCAGTTCGGAATAGTAGACCAAAATTTAGTTTTTAAATAGAAGAGAGAAAAGGTCTATGTCCAACAACAGACTGATATAAGCTGTTGATGAAATACGGATATTTTGAAGGCATATTTTTGTTACTACGAATATACGTATACGGTTGGCGCTCTTTGGGGGAGGCCTTCGTTCAGCAGTGGACGGCAATAGGCTGAGAGAATATACGTATATGCTTATGTACATACCCTATATAATCTTTAGTACATTCTCCTTTCACTGCTGCAGGTTTCATTATTGTGTTGAAAGGTGTTGAAAGATGTTGAAAGGTGTGTTGCCACTTAATAAATCGCTCTTTGAAATTTTATTTTGAGCGGACCCCATTTTATATCACTAAAGATTACCGGACTATAATTTATCATGTCTATAATACATAAATATATTAAATTATAAAAAGCAAATAAAAGTTTCACTTTAATAAATAACAACATTTACATTAAACACTAACAAAAACAAACAAAATAGCGTGGATCACTGGCTACACTGGTAATAGTCTATACACTACACGGTCAGTTGCTGCGAACTATAGACGCCGCCATATTGGCCTTGGCTGCTCTGGCGAGCGCCTTTCACTTTATCCCTACTCCGCGGCCGACCGTCACGCGACATGCAACACACAGACCAAAAATTTTGAGACGATCTAATAAAAGTTTCACTTTAATAAAAGAAAAGTAAAGACTTTACTTACATATCAACCTCTTCGATCTTCAATCTCCCATCATAAAACTTTGCATGAAATCTGTTATTTGGTTTAAAAAAGACGCCGTCGTATACCTGTCACGTTTAAGAAAATTATTTTTCTTAGGGACAAGACACGCATGTTAATAAGACGTAATCTAAATTAAACTTCACCCATATAAAAACCAGCTTAATTCGAACATGCCCTAATTGTTGCCTTATTCATAGAGTGGCTCATACAATTTGTACGCCACGCATGTCCTGATGTGCCATACAAAGGTATCATTAGTAAACCATAGACAACATTATATGGTAGATGATATTAACATTTAATATTGTTTTGTTACCCCGTAATTGAAATTAAACGCAAGAATAACTTTTCGGGTCCCGTTCATTTAATTACACATGTAAATTGGTATGTATTTAGCAACTCTTTTATGGTGTTATTGCGGATAATCCGACTAAATTAAAACTCCAATGGGCGAGCTTTATAGGATTGTCAATTTTGTTATAAAGATATTTACTATTGGTTTTACAATTTGTTATAGTAATCTAAAGAAGCATGTTTATCTGATAACTAATCTACGCAAATAAATAAAATTAGAGTATCTGTTTTTAATATACACGATACATATACCAAAATAACTTTTTTTTGTCTGTCTGTCTGTTTGTTTGTTCCGGCTAAACTCTGAAAAGGCTTGACCGATTTTGTTGGGCCTATCACTGGTAGGTAGCTGATGATACAAGGAATAACTAAGGCTATTTTTTTAGACTAGCTTCGCTGCAGCGTTATCCGCTGTGGGACAATAACCGCATGTAGCACCGCGGGGTTCATCTAGTAGAAAATTAAACTGTAAATTCTAATTTCAAAAACTATTATATTTAATCTTACTTCGGCGCAATGCAGCAATATCTACTGAGTTGAAGTTATTATTAGGAGTATAAGAATGAACTAAGCAATAAAGCGGATAATATTAGCCAACATTATTACGGTAGTGCGTCGTTCCCTAGCAGGTAACGTGACACGAAGATACAGTACCCCATTATGCTTAACACGCTGGAGAAAGTTGTTGATACTTTTCAGTAAAATTGTTGATTTTAATACTGTATCACAATGAATGATTATTATTTATTTATTTGATGACTATGCTTCATTATGATCAAATTTATCAATAGGCGAAGCTTCATTCTCAATGGTTAGTTTTATCAAAGAGGATATTTTTTGCATGAAAGTGACAGTATTTTTTGCATGACTATGCGACTCCTGTTAAAATTATTTAAAGTTGAATCTACATTTTCGTAAGCTACGATAAAAACAGAGAATAAAATTGGTCTACTTTATTATTTGGTGTTTCTGTGTGATGTGTGAAATTATATTTTTATACTAGCTGAATCCCGCGGTTACCTGCGGTAAAACAACCACTGGGACGAAACTAGTCTACAAAAAGTAGCCAAAATTACTCCTTTTATCATCAGATAAAAAGTCCCGTCAAAATCGGTCCAGCCGTTCCAGAGATTAACCGGAACAAATACACAGACAAAAATTGAAAAAAAAACCGTTAATCATTTTTACATATTATACAAATTATTATTTTAATACTAAAAACAGATACTCCAATTTTATTTATTTGTGTAGATTATTCAATAACTTATTTTTTTTTTAAATTCACGTGATATTTTTTCATCTATTTTGAGAGCTTATTTCCTCTGATTGAATCAAGTACTTTAATATACTTACTTTGATTGGTTCAATTCACATGCAAACTGTCCAAGTAACGTGGTGTGTGTCTTCCACAGAACGTGACTAGTCCCTTTGGATTTCTGTTCAGCTTTGTTCTGACTTAACTAGTTTGACATTATTCAAATGAATTGAAAACTATTTAACTAATGAATTATTACCTACATCTTTATTTCGATTTTTTCGGTATTAATTTAATTGTGACTTCATAAATACCATGGATTTAGCACAATAATTAAGTCCCTAAAATAAATTCGTCCGAGTTAATGTATTCATTTATGTCATTGAAAGTCGTATGTGGCCTGTGAATAAATAATGACTCTCATACATTAATGAGGTAGCTACGTCAGTAAAAATATGATGATCGGTCATGCTGATGCATTCTGCTAGCTACCAATTCGTAATTTTGATTTTAATATATTGTTGGATTTTATTTATGGTCTTCTATAACTCTTTTTTTTATGACCAGGTCGAAAATCTTTGTGGCTACTTAAGTACGTAGAAACCAGCCAAGTTGACATACTACAAACGTGATCGTTATTAGAAGAATAATAAATGTATGTAACGACGTATTCTCATCGCTATGTCACGTAGTTATAACAAAACTGTAGGAGAAAAATCAACACAAAATACTTGCAATTATACTAAGGGGTCAGGAGTATATAGTGTTCTACTAAAACCACCGCAAGGGCCTTACTTTGGGGACAATTACCATCTTTAAGACGGAAAACAGTCATATATTTATTTTCGATTGAGTCATTGTAAAATAATTCATGTAGTCGACTTTGGTAAATATTTGATGGTGACCTATTTTATATTACCTATAGCAATAAAAACACTAAGAGATGTAGACACGCGGTAGCGAGTCAAGCCAAGTTCAAGCTAATAACAGAACTGGCGAGCAGCACCGTGTATATTATCTACCGCAATATTACACGAACCGTTCGGTATCCTTCGCATTAGAAATTTCATTGGCTGATAGAAAATAGGCATCCAACATACGGCTCTTCCATAACTATGTTAGTAGGTACTTAATAATAGTTCGAAAATTAGCTAAGCCAGACTTCAAGGCTTCAATATATTACTCTAAGTTTTAAGAAAAAAAAAATATGTTGTTAAAAATGTTTCATGTTGTTATAAATAAATTTCAGGACTGACCATTGAACTTGGCATCTAGATCTCACTTATTTTTTTGTAGAAGTGAACAACTAAGCCAATGAGTGAGAGATAAGTACGAGTATGTCATAATAGTGAACTTGGCTCTCATTTTACATTTATGTTTTTGATGGGATTATTGTATGCACAAGTGTTTGCAAGTTTTAGTCAAACAATTTTAGTCACCTAAATGAATGCAAAAGTTAGTAAACTCAATTTAGCTTTTACAACTCATATATCGCTATCTAAGTAACCTAAGTAAGATAAATAATAAAAAACTATTCCGAACATCTAACACAGAACGCCATCTAGTCCCAAGCTAAGCAGAGCTTGTGTCATGGGTACTAGACAACTGATATAAATACTTATATACTTTTTTTTGTAAATACTTGCGTATTATACATAGAAAACACCCAAATATCGAAACAAATATTTGCAAATTATATAAACATTTGGTCCGATCCGGGAATCGAACCTGAGACCTCAAGCTTAGCAGTCGCACACGCTACCACTACGCCACCGAGGCAGTCAAGATTGTCAGTTAAGTCACTTTGGATAGAGGTTGAGACCCCTTCGTGCCGCGGAACGACTTACTGTGTCACGCTAATGCTGGGGCCACACTAAGGTTTAACGTCAATGCCCATTATCTCGATAATTATTGCGATAATTTTTACCGCATTAAAATGGGTGGCTACACTTCAACGGTCAACATGAATGCTCATTATTGGCGATAAAAACGGCATTGAATTTACTTTAATTCAAGCAAGATGGACGTCGACAGAGCTCTATATCTCATGAGTGTAAATTTATATTATTTGACTTTATTGAATCATTACCGAATAAAAAGAAAACGGAAACAAAGAAAAAGAAGAAGGTGGATGATTACTCCACTAGGACGCCATAGTACGTATTTCCAGTCAAAATCGTGCGATTTTGAGGCAAATCCGTCGTAAAAAAACAAATACGTCCGCTCCCGTTGCGCTCTTGATGCACACTGACAATACGTAATGTGGCCGCTTCATCGCATCAATTCTCGCGTTAATCTCTTTGATGTACCGCCACTTGAGCCATCGCCTAACTCCAAATGGCATTGTTAATGCCATTGTCAAATTATCCCGTTAAGTTGTGGCTACACCTATGGTGAACGTCCATTATCGCGATAATTAATGGCATTTCTCATTAGTGTGGCCCCAGCATAATAGATTTGTGATTGTAAGTCTGAGCAACTTGACTTATTAAAAACATACCAATAAACACTTAAAATTAAAACACCCAATAAACAATGCAACGTTCATCTATGTATTTGCATTAATTTATGTACATTTTACACATATAATGAATCAAGAGGAAACAAAACAAATTATAGTTACAACAAAAATATATTTAAAAAAATGAGGTCAATAAAAAACTCGAGAAACAATCTTCTAATAAATAATGTATTTTTTGCAAAATTCTCACTCAATTTTCATAAGAGGTTATTTATAACTGTTTCAGTCACGCAAAACCACAGGCTCGACAGGGGATATAAATCTCTGTATCTTTTGGTAATAAATAAAATAAGTAATACTTTTCATAATCAAAGTTTACCTAGTATAATTAAATTACTTATAATTACGTCGTATAGTCTTAATAATACGTTGTTTACACAAACGTGGTGTAGGGTTGGGGTTAAAATTAATTAAATGTGTCTTGAGCAGACATTTGCGTGTTGTGGAACGTGTCTCTTGAAGAACTGTCGCACTTAATCTCCATACAACAGATACTTACCCGTCTTTGTGTATAAAAGCCGCGAGTTGTACTACCTACATATTTACATTTTTGGAATACAATTTGTGCTTTGTTTTCTATTAAAACAAAATTTACATTTATTTAAGTTAGTTTGCTCTAGTTAATATACATACATATATTCCTTTGTGTTACGCAGATGTATTATAATTAATTACTTATAATTTATTATAGAGGAATGGGACATATTGCACATATTGCAGTCAATGCAGACTGCACGGTTGGCCGAGTGGTGTCAGCGGTCGCCATGCCGCTTGCTACTGCGCCAAGTGTCGTGGGTTCAAATCCCACGCGGTACCTACAACACTTTGTGTGATCCACGAATTGTTGTCCCGAGTCTGGATGTTCTTTGTGTCCGTTTCATGTATGTTTGTAAAGTCCCCCACGACACAGGATGTTTATTCCTAATGTGGGAGTTGTCTTTTTAAAAAAAAAAAAAAAAACAGAGATGTTCGAAATTAATGATAACAATATTGGAATCATATTATGAGATTTGATAAGTACCTTCTTATCTATATATAATTAGGAAAGTTTAATAAAAGATGTATTGTTTCTACGTTACGAGAAGATTGCGGAGGGTAAGCATTAGAGAATCTTGTAGAGAACCGAGTACTTAGCTATTGTCAGAGTAACCAAATCAAACTCAATAAAAGCCAACTTGAATGCTCGTTTGCATCTTTAATCATAAAAAATCACAATGTGTAAACCTATTGTAGTGTTCATCTTGTCAGACAAATAAAATAAAACGCATCTACCAAAGTTCAATTCCATTTAATATGCCGGCTATGTTGTAAACTTTGCAACTGTTGGCTTAGTACCAACGATTGGGAAGTAGTAGTAGTTGAGGTATAAAACGAATTCCAAGAGAAATTAGGTATTGAAGTTAGTTAGAACCAATACCGGCAAATGAATAGTAACTATTTGTCTGAATGCTGACTTTTATAATAAAAATGAAGTGTTACAACTCTATTAAACACATTTTGCGGGGAAACTTGAATTAATGGAAGCAACCAATAAATTGTTCGAACAAGAGGTTCTCGGTTCATAGTTCTTAGTAGATGGAAATGTCAAGCAAGTAATGGCAACCCAATTTGTTAATAACAGTTACCTAAAGACTATTTACTAATATTATTAATAAACTCTGTCTGTTTCTCACGCTTTTACCGTGAAACTACTGAACCAATTTCAATGCAATTTAACATAGTAATACTTTGATTGTTGAGTAAGGACAAATGTTACTCTTCAACGCGATAGTAGACAACACGCGGGCGGTGCAGCGGAAAAAAGCTAGTGCATGATTTAAATTTTCGTTCTTGAGTTACATGTAGAGCGTTGTAAGTTACAATACTTTCAGGTCATTTAGGCGTCATCTTACCCAGTCTTTTTTGGCATCGAGAGCTTTTCGTCGTGTTTCTTGCGTATAATTCAACTTTTATACACCGAGTATATCTTCAAACGCAAACCGTTAACGTTTATGACTTGTTTCCAATGAACGAAGCATACAGAGGACAGTACTCTTTTACATTCCTAATAATTATTAAACTAAAATAAAGTGTAATAAATAATAAATGTGTCTGATATATCTCATATTTCAGTATGAGATTTAGTTGACACAAAATTCTGAACGAACGAACGTGAGAAAAAACCACACGTTTCTGATTTTATCTGATATCGCAATACTGCAGTAAAAATGCAACATTATTATTTTTACAGCCTAAACCTAGGCAAAAAAATAAAACTGTTGCTTTGAAAACTTACTTTGAACAACTTATTTATTTTTGCTATCGATTAATTTAGTAAGAGTTAACATTTATAAGCAAATTTTCAATTAACGCCAGAAATATCAAAATTATATTCCAGAACAAACAAAAATGAACTTATGTTCATTTTCGTTCGTTCATTGAATTGTATGTATCAAATAAAAAAGACAAATCTAAAAAAAATCACTTCCCCCCAATGGATGGATGGATGGGATTTAAAAGTTTCAGTAACCACTTTATATACTCTAGCCGTAAATGCAGGTTTCGGACTGCTAGAATAAAGATAAATGACCAAACTGAAATGTACAATTTTAGCGGCAGGTTCTTTGTTTAAGCTTGATCGTTTCGTTTGTACCTACACTGCATTGTTTCTACTAAGTACACAATGCACTTCTTGCATGTTTTAGTACTGTATGTATATAGTACGTCAATTACTCGTACATCCTACACGGAGCAATATGTATAATAATTATGTCAAAACATGATTTAAGTATAAATAAATAGTAACAGAATATAATAGACCTCTTAATGTATATAGTTGCGTATTAGTAGCCATGCCTTGTAGTCCAGCAACGAGACAAGTTTGTGGTCAGAGGACACGTGATGTTGCCTCCATTAAGGACTCTCGAGCCTCACCCACTTGTCACGTTAAACCAGACGGAACACTTCCCATTGTCTATTGTGTAAAATTAGTAACGCATTAGTTGAAAGCGTTTACTTGCTTGTACAATATAACAGAGAGACAACACTGTAGAATTTTCTGGCAGGGCCATACATTAAAAAAAACGAGTCGTTTAGTTATCTGTATGGCGTCGCGATCAGTATTCCTTTCTAGATTACCGTAAGAGATGGATAACACAGTAAACTTTGCAATAAAACTGTAAACAATAAAAGATACAAACTAAACTAAAAAAAAAAACTTGTAACATTTTCAGCTGAACCCCGCGGTGCTTCCCGCGGTACGACAATTACTGCGTGCAACGCCGCGAGGTGAAGCTAGTATCTTTATAAATAGCCTATGTGTTATTCTGATGTATAAGCTATAGACTATAAAGTTTCATTAAAATCCATTCAGTAGTTTTTGCGTGAAAGAGCAACAAACATATTCACTTACTTACTAACAAACTTTCGCGTTTATAATATTATAATAGGATATATTTTTATTGCTTTTAGCTTTCTGCACTCATCCATATAAACTTTAACTCTGTGAAATTCGCACTCCTTCGTTCACATAATTTACGTGTAAAGGGGTACAAATAATAAAAAGAGCTATTAATAAACTAACTAACTCACCGTGGGAGAGCCACGCTTCAGCATGAATGGGCCGGCTCGACCGGAGTGATACCACGGCCTCACAGAAAACCGGTGTGAAATAGTGCTTGCACTGTGTTTCACCGAGTGAGTGAGGATACCGGAGGCCTATACCCCAATCCCTCCCCCATCCCCCAAAGGTCGGCAACGCACTTGTGACGCCTCTGGTGTTGCGGGTGTCCATGGGCGGCGGTAATCGCTTATCATCAGGTGATACGTCTGTTCGTTTGCCCACTATTCAATAAAAAAATAAAAATAACTATATATATATTATGTATAGATTTAATGACTTTTAGTCAACACAATTTAGCGCTGAAAGAGACGTAGAATATTCTTTGAACAAAACATTGAAACTTACTAGAGACAAAACTCGTGTAACAATGGATACGAGAAAGCAATTGTCGTACAGTACCAAGCGCCATCTAGCGGCACCTGAGTCGGAGCCATTAATCCGTGACCCATCGCAACTGGATCCTTTCAAACTTTATTCATTGTTTCCAGTTTCGCTGCACTAAAGCTTGTCTCGGGCAGGCTCGCCCCTGTTTACGTAGATTGGATTTGTCTTTTATGCACCTTCTAATTTTGAGATTTCTTTTTTCCGTCAAATAATTTGAAATGATTTTATACAATAGTCAATGATTAGGCACTTTAGACAGTTTACGTGAGACATGTGAACGAGATTATAAGACGTGCTAAGGTTTTTATTTCGTTTTAAAATGTTTGTAACGTCTAAAACCATCGTAGTCTCTAACGTTTACAGAATGTCATGTTTCTTTATGTTATTTTTATTTGTTATTTACTTGAATAAGAGGTGATTTATTGGTTAATTTTTACACGGTTAATTGCACAAAGTCAATTCATAAGAATTACTTACTTACTTACTTACTACTTAGCAGTTTGTAATTTGCTTTTTTAAATTTATATCGAGATTATAATTTTATGTTATATGTCTTATATCGAAGACAGACAAAAAATTTGTTTGCAAGAAATTTGAACAGATTTTATCAAATACCATGTTTTTAAAGAAGTCGTAAGTTAAGTCAATTTAATAATTAGAGTAATATATATTTAAAAAAACTTTCATGATTATCGCACTCTCACTCTCCTTAATTTTTTAAATACGGAAAAAAGTAAGGGAAAAGAATAGGTAACAATTGACGAAAATGTCCACACAGTGGATTATCATTAAAAACGTACAATGAAAATGGTCAGGAGCTATTAACTGATATGACAATTGGACTACCTAAATGATACCATATTCCTTACCTTATAATAACTGTACATTAAGAACCGGCGTTATTATAATTGGGTACCCAATTCAAGTATTCATTGGCACTATGAACGTGCGCAATAATGGCGCTAGTTCTTGTCTCTAAATATTAATTGCTCTGATAGAGATTGTAGTGGCTTATTGTATACGTGGTGCGTAAATGGTATGCAGTACCTAAGGTTTAATACACGTTGTTGTACACATATCTGCATAACAATGTTTAAAAAACTACAACTTGCCTACATTTTTATTTTGTAAAAATATATATGTAATATCTAATGTCCTGGGTAACAAATGTATGTATAAATATATACATTTGTTACCCAGGACATTAGATATTACAAATGTATAGATAACTCTTTCATTCAAATCTTTTCAGTAGTTTAGGTACGGTTTCGCGGCAGTCGAGTAAAAACAAACAGGAGTAGTTTAAAATAATTTGTGATGTTTGTTGCAATTTATAAATTTCAACAAAACTAAATATTATAACCACACATAACAATTTTAATTATTGGTCACCCAGTGGTTGAAATTCGACTATAATTATTCTTTATAGGAAATTTAACCGTGCTAAATTAAAAAATTTCTTCGTTCGCTTAAATTTCGTTAAAAGGTGTACAAGTTTTGGCTTCACGTATTATTTAAAGGATAAAATATTTATGAATTTTAATTACTTCACGGTAATTAATTCAAGGACAATGATTTACACTACTAACTTTACACTCACACTCTTTTCTTTATACGGTAAAGTTTTCTTGTACCACAGTGATAGTCCTTGGAATTTCCATTCTATGAAAGCGTTAGATATATAATAATCGACACGACGCAATATTCATTGAATCGTGACCAAGTGAAAAAGTGACCACTTATTATCAGACGAACTACTGCACGTGCTTGATCCACTAGTCTACTATTACCTTTTTCGACAATTTGTTGTATACCCTACTTAAAAAGTAGAATTAGTTAATTTCTAGAATACCACTGCTGATCTGTACCACGAGCACAGCTCACATATTCGACAGAAAAATGTTTATGCAACAAACACTAAGCGTCTTGTAAAAGTGAAAAATGTATATTGCCTGTCAGAGAATATATTTATGTTGGTAGTAAAGCCGAAAGCATTAGATTTAGAACGTTCATCTCAAGTTTTCCTAGATACTTGAAAATGATACGTTTTTACTAACTGCGTGATGTATTACAGCTGTTAGATTTTTTGTAACGGGAATTTATTGTTTTATTTTATTGTCTGTGCTTGTGAGAATTCGTTTACTGCTTAGAGTTTCATAACTAGATTTTATTTGAAAGTAGAATAAGAAATATAATTTATTTAACGGCAATATCTGATTTTTTAAGATGTGTATATAGCTATTTGTTGTTGTGAAAAGAAATAACGTGTCTTTATTTTCATAAAATAAGGTTGTAATTAAATATCGTAAGAAACATTATTATTGTTTATATGTATAAGTCTATAGTAGTTTTATCATCATCGTCAACACTCTTTATTATTGTGTGGTTTACAGTAGTAACAATCTAACAAGTCTTTTCATTATAGTCGATTCATTCACATATAAATTAATCGACTAAGGTCTTTAGTATAAAGAGATAAAAGGCACACGTTTTAAAGTCACAAGTTAAATTTATAAACTACCTATTGATGACTCTCAATATGTATATTTTTTTATTGGAAAGCAATTAATTTATGAATTGGCTATGTCCGCGGCTAGGGTGCGGGAATGGCGCGGCGGCATGGAGCCCGACAAACGGCGCTCGTCATTTCATTCTGCTGATCTCATATTTGTGCCCCTCGCCATCATATTTAAATTGAATTTTGGAATACGTAGAAATGCAAACAAAAAGGAGATTATTACGGCGCGGTGGCGTGCACAGTTCGAGTGAATCAGTGTAATGTTCGTCTGTAAAATTAAACTTGAATATTCCGATTAGTTTTAAATAAATGTTTTGATTTCTTTTAATGCTGTTCTATGTGGTGGTAGATAGTTGTGTATGGTTCAAAAAACTATTTTAGTAAGTAGTTCTGACCATATTTGTAAGTATTATATGCTATCTAACAATGTCTGGACGTGTTATTACTGTTTTGAATTGGTATTGAATTTTAAGGTACATTTTAATTTTGGCGAATCTTAATAGAGTTAACTGACTGTGTTATTAACGTTTATAATAGTAATATACGAGTTAAATAATTTCTGATACATTGAGAATAATCTTTTACGTAAGAAAGTTGTGGATAAAAGCTTATTATTGATACAGTAAAATTAAAAATGTAAGTTCTAGTAGTTCTATAAATAAGTAGCATACGACTTTCTAATATTGAAGGGTAATGTGATTAAAAATCATGTATTGCTTTATGTAAATGTTTTGTAAAAGCTTATCTTCTAAACTTTATTCCATGGGAGAGCCACGCTTCGGCATGAATGGGCCGGCTCGACCGGAGTGATACCACGGCCTCACAGAAAACCGGTGTCAAATAGCGCTTGCGCTGTGTTTCACCGAGTGAGTGAGAATACCGGAGGCCTATACACCAACCCCTCCCCCTATTCCCTCTCCCCATCCCCCAAAGGTCGGCAACGCACTTGTGACGCTTTTGGTGTTGCGGGTGTCCATGGGCGGCGATAATCGCTTACCATCAGGTGATGCGTCTGCGCGTTTGCCCCCTATTCAATAAAAAAAAAGAAAACGGCAGATTCACGATTTTCAAAGCTTACGTGAGTGTGTAATGTAAAGTATACAATGAAAACTGCTATGTATTAAATACGACAAGAAAAAGTTTAAAAACCATATAAAACGTTTGATAAAATTTATAAGACTTTTGTCACTATTATTTTGAATTTATCGACGAAAAATTCCACTCTTCCATTACTCTTCCCCTTTTTCCTTGGCTTCGCTGTAGTCGGGTTTAAACAACGTTCTATTCTTTCTTAAGAGATTGAATTTGGTTTTAACAGTAATACAACAATCATTTCTGAGCACAAAATGTATAATGAGATTCCCAATAAAAATGGCTTTTATATAACCTTAATACAGAATTAATACATATTTTAAACTTGATACACATTTTAACGCAAGCCGTGTAAAACTGATCACGCTAGCCAACTTTATATTTTTCAATAACTGTAAGTATAAACGAAATGGGTTGAGTGCAGTAAAAGTTTATGTTAATTAATATTCATTTGTTTCTATGATCGCTCTGACGTTAATACGAAGCAGATTATAAAGCTGATGTTATCTGAGTGATTAAACAAAGAGTGGGAGGTATACAGAGGCGATATCTACAATAGAAGGGACAATAGTCTGTGTAACAATGTGTAGTTTTATTTAATCGTCGGGATTCTATTCGTTTGTATGCGAATATGTTGTGAAATGTTTATGTCAGTTTTCACTTTGCTTTAAAGCTTTACCATGAAATATATGCGTATTATGAAAGTTTACAATTATTTTTGGTAAAATGTAGCTTTTGAAGTTCACTCATTATATTGTATTCTGCTGTATTGTTTGACATTGTGCTCTATTATGTAACCAGATGCTGTTAGTACTTGTTGCGAAGTGTAGATACATATATTATGTGTGTCAATGTCTGTTAAAGAAATGTTACGCCGAATCCCAGATTTTTTGACAATATACTTTATTAACTTTTTCACAATGACGAGGTATACGTTAGCTTTTTAGAAGGTGTAGGTACAATTTAAACATACAAAGAATTGGATTTCAATTCATAAAAATATCCTATAGAATTTTTTGTTTTTTTTTTGGAAAATAGAGTAAGATTGAATTCACAAAATGGAAAACTTTAAAAGTGAAAACTTGTTCAGGTGCGTTGAGCACTTTTTGGATGAATAAAAATCTTGGAACTCGTGACGCCGTCACCTAATGATTTCCATGAGCTATGTTGTAGTTCTTTTTATCGCATTATCTTGTTAAAGAGCAAAGAGTTTCATTTCAGGTGAGCTTAAGAAACTGTTTGTTTATAGTTTTGAGTTTTCACTACTGTCGTCAGTCCTCATTACTGCTTTGTGTTTTTTTTATTTATCAATTACGTAAAGGATTCACATTATGTTATTTACAAAATTTGGTGATTGTTCTCTTTTTTGAATGGATCTAGCGCTTCAAAAAGCTTTATAGTTTGACATTGGGTGGGACAACCAGCGTGTGTTCCCTTAACCGAGACCCAATTTGCTCTTTACAATTAAATCAGTGTTTTTCCCTGCTTTAAAAAGAAGTTTTATATTTAGATTTAATCATATACATATATCGTCTGGTTGTGGATTTTTTACTGTAATTTTCAATATTAATTTTTCGTTTGACAAATAACTTTTTTAGCTTATTGTTACTTTAGTTACTAAAATTATCTCGCTGGTTTCACAGATTTGACTATTTTATTCGTCTCCAGCTGTTTAATCTTTGTGAGCTATCAAAAATAAATAACAAAATATTAATAATTTATGTAAACATGCTGTGACTTAAAGAAGGCAGAAAACCTCTTCCATATGCACTCTTTATTAGTTGGATTTCTTATAGAAATATGTTTAAAATATTTTGACCTAATAATCTGACGAGAATCACGAGTAGCTGGCGTGTCATTACATGCAGGATGTCGTCAGGCTAACGAGCTGCAAACAAATAACTCCCCATAACAGAGCGTAGCCCTTGGAGATACACCATAAAAGGATTATTTACAATGATGTAGTACTCGACCCAGTTGTTTATGTAGTAATTGAATTTCAGAAATAAATAAAAACTAGTCACAATATAATTAACGTTATATAATTTACTTATTTCTTTATTTTTTAATGTCTAAATGGCACTGAAAACATTGATTCTAGGCTGCATCAATACAACATGATGAATTGATCAAGTTGATCCATGGTCAATCGACCTTTACGAGCTGATAGGAATCGTTTGGTCAACCGAACGACATTTGCAGTGCCCAACTATCGCACTAATATAAGTCAATTCTGGCCCATGACACGTATGTTTTGTTTCGCTAACTCCCTCCGTAACGAGTTGGATATTATTACTAGTTCTTTGGCTTCAATTAGGTACAAACTAAGAGGAATGATGGAATGATTTCAATTTTATATAATTTTAGAATTTAATAACGTCTTGTTTTACGGCGCCAAGATATTCTGTCAAAGGTTGTCTAGTTGGGTAAATTTTCCTTCTTCAAGAGTTTGGTCATGCTGCTGCGAAAATTATCATTTGGAAATAAAAATGATAACTTCTAGAAAATGGCCAATATACTGTAAGTAATAAAACTTTGGTTGTAAGAATGTTTCGGATATTCTCGCTTCTCAACAATTGGAACATCTTGCACAAATTACTAATAAGAGAAACCATAAACTGTGCCATCTATCTATTTATCTATTATAAGACTAACGTCTGTTAAAGAACTTCAATGTTTAGAACAATATTTGATTTTTATCTAACATAGAAGTGTAACTTTAACTTAAGTAAATTGAGTATTTTTTGAGGGACTTTCGAGGGAGAGATGAAACGTATATATATATAAATATTATATATATTGGTTTGCAAAAATCTGCATTTGTTTAACTACAATTTGGTCTCACTCGCGTAGGAGAGAGCAAATCTATAGCTCAAGCAGGTTAAGGTCCCATTACTCTAGCTGGCTACCCCAGATCTGCTACACGATAATTTTATATTAAATGTATATTATCAGTAAAATTGACAATTTCAATGGAATTGCGCATGGAGATAATTTGATAGTTAAGCAAGAACATAGGCGATGAGAATCTTAACTGCGAAAATCGACATACACCCAGACCAAACCTAGTTCTTTAAAATATTACTGTGTACGTAAAACTAAACAGACCACAAGAGAGAGAGAAACTCGGCAAGTTCAAAATATATATGCCTAATGCGTTTAGCAAGCAATTACAAGGCAGTAACTGCACTGGTATCGTCTAAATGGGAGTAAACGAGCTTTCACTGTCACGGGATATGGTATGCACAACCACTAGTAACATGCTGTTAATAATTAAGCTGTAGGATTAAAACTACCGTGTTACAACTTAGCATATTTTAAACAATGTTAGTTACATTATTGGTTAAAGAATTTTTTTTTACGTTTCAAGTGTCTTTTCGTAATTACTACAAATAATTGGAATACCTTTTGAAATTAGAATTACCTATTTAATATTTTTTTTAAACCATTGCGTAAATGCAAGTTAACAAAAAAAAACAAGATATTTTTACAATCGCTAACGCATCTATTCTTTTATATTATTGGTATACGTCATCTCCATACATTTTTTAGTTTCTGATTATTATTTTCGTTTGTAGAATGACAATGTGGTAGGATGACAAGTGGACAGGTGACAGTATGGAAGCAACGAGACGTTGTGGCGATCTCACGGTGCCTAAGGTATCGTTAAAATGCGCATAACCAATACTAAATGACATGGCTGTAATAAAAATACGGCGGTCATCTGAAATTACATTCACACAAAAAAGTCTAGGGAGACCCTCGTGTCATTTGTTTCTCTATATTATTATTAGTTCTACGGCGATTTAGTATCAAGCTTAGAATGATTAAACATAAAATGTTTTAACTCCCTTGTTATTTACTTACTTTGGTCCAATTTCCATTTTAACCGTTACCGCATTCATAACAAAAAACAACACTGTGAATTCAGTGTTTACAATTTAATAATATTAAATACGTCTGTATATTCAATTAGCATTTTAAAATAACTCTAATAAACTCGGTCGGTACAATCAACTTTTCTTATTATAAGAAATATTAACACGTCTAGACAAAGTTAACAATAAATTTAACGTAAGATATAAATGAAATAGTATGAAACATTTTAAGTTTTAACAGACACAAGTGTTGTTATTGAGTTAATCCTTAGCGACTGCTATTTTTCAGTACGGTGGTTTAAAGTAAATATTTATTTAGGTTCTGGAAGATGAAAACAAATTTATGTTTTGGGACGTCTGTTTTTTTTAGTTTAAAAAAAATCAAAATTCTGTATTATGTGAGACGTTTTATGAACTGAATTACGGTATGGTTTAGATACGAGCCGAGGTGTATAAGGACGAATAAAATAGGTTTTATTTTATACGTTTTAATGTAAATTTTAGAGTAATAATTTCAGTAGTGCAGTGCAGTTTGTGTTTCACAAATGAAATACAAACTGCACTGCACTACTGAATTGTTTTGAAGCCTTATAAAGTCCGACAACATGTTTCCACAGAATTTTGGTATCACCTACTACGTTTTATTAAAAACCAAGTCCATTAATGAGAAACTACAAACAGTTTCTTTTATCTAATTGTTGGGTCATAACCTTGTTAACTTTGAATGTTTTTTATCTTTTATCGATGTCGGAAATAAATATTATTAGTAACCTAACATTTTTGGTAATAATTGTAGACCTACATAAACTACTGAATAAACGGTAAATTCTAAATCAAATAGTTGCTAGCCGGATTGTATCGACAGTCACAGTTCAGTAGATATTAGAAGTTGGTCTCCGACTACAAGTCGAGATTCAACCGCAAGGACTTTGTCTTTACTGAAGTGCCTTTAATTGGAATTGAAGAGCAAGCGATTATTATGCATAACTTTACAAGTACCTTTACCTACTCGAGTTAATAGAGGTTATATTAATAGATATGAATTAATTTTACGAGGCATATTATATCTGGTAATTTTTACATAACTTGACAACATACACCTTTTGATGACTTATGAATACCATCAATTTACAATGGTCGCATGAATAATAGTGGTAATCTTAACGCGTAAACAAAATGGCCGTCCTTAATTAAATTTCGATAAATTCATCCATCAAATAATATTAAGATATTTTGGCCAACAAAGTTACTTATTATAAGAATATTTCTATAAAATATTACAAAGACAAGGAAGTCACTTTTCACGAAGCTATGAATACCTCGCGAAGGAGAAAAAAATTAGTTTCCGCTTTCAAAGTGTGTCCCTTAGATTTTAATATTTATAAAATCCTGTTGAGGACCGAAGTTGAGGAAACTGTCTACGCTTTTTTGTGAACCCCAAAGTTGGCGTTTTCATAACTCTTTCTTTGCTGGGAGGACTTTAACAAGTTTTCCGCTGACACAACATCCCTCTAGCCAGTTTTGGGACGATAAATAGAATGTAAATGGTTTGTAAACCTTATATTTGAGAAATATGTGCAGAATATGCCGTTTTGAGATGTTTTGGCTTACCGAGTATTTGATTTACGATCTGTAAAAAACATAGTAATGGCCGAAAATAAAGACCTTACAGCTTTATTATTGTCTACAGAGACATTGCTGTCTCTGACACTTTTATCTTGATATTTGTTTTTTTATTTATTACTTTAACGGTTTAATATACATTATAGGTACATTGAAATTTAAACATATATATGTATAAATAGTTAAGCCATATATATATTATTTTTGTGTTGCAATATAGGTTCGAGGTACTCGCTTGAAAGAAAATATAGTTTTTTTAATATTTTGCTTTGTAATATAAGACATAAAATACTTTTGTAAGAGAGTGTACTCTCATTTTTATATATTTTGTGCTAAAATAAAACTGCGACAACGCGATATTGAAGTGGATCAAGTTTACCACAAGAAAATAGCTAACCTCAATACCGCAATGTTTTCTTTTCAATTCGTTTTTACTTTAGCTTATATTAGGTCCATTATTATATACGTGTACCAAAGAATAGTTTCAACCTTTTGTTTACAGATTTTTCAATCAATTTGAGTTTTCGGTCTATCAAATAAGTAGAATCAGTAAAAGTTATTTTAGCCAATCTTATTTTAACAAAAGCGCCAGTTAGCAGAACCATAACTCCATTCCCCTGTTTATGGACAGAAGAAACTCAATAGGTGGCTATGCACGAGCCGTTACAGGAGCTCATAGGTTGATAAGAAGGACAAATGTTCTTCCTAATTAGAAGCCTATATTCAGTTGACTGTTAGAGGCTGTTGATAATGACCATAAAGAAACAAGGAAACTTTCATTTGTGATAGCAGTTATAATTTTGATTTCGAAATACAAGCAACTCATAATATATCATGATGTTGTTCAGGGCAATACCAATGCTTTTTATGAATATTATTATCAAGAACTATCTACAACGCAGTGGCGCGGCGATGATGGACGGTGCGCTGAAATCTTTGCTCTGTGACTGACAGGTTATTGTATTAGGTAGTAATTTGTCAAGCATATTGGCTATGGAAAGCCGTAATGAGACGCATTGGATAGACGTGAGGTATATGTTTATATTGCGGGGTTATAGGTAAGTAATGACAGTTTAATGGGTAAATTGTTTGATTTTCAAAACTGAGAGTTTTCAATAGTGGCTATGGAGTAGTCTCCATAGCCACTATTGAAAACTCTCAGTGAGAATATAACGCGGCATATAATGAAAAAGTAATTTAGTTTTAAGGATAGAAATCATATATTCTAACATACTGTGGCGTTTCTGAACGTTTCACTACCAAAAGTCTTAAAATACCTATGACAAAATTAATCAAATGGACCACAAGCAATTGTGCTATTTGATTAATTCTGTGTATGTCATATATCTAAATTTGAAGGTAGAACTAGTTGATGTTTAGTCGTACCATTTATATTAATAAGAAAGTCTGTTTTCTTGTCTCATATAAATCCATAAGGTTATAAAAGTCTTGTCTTATTTCAGAAAGAAAACAAAGAAAACGCAATATAAAAGGCATTAATCTTCCAGAGCATTCTCAAAGGCCTGGTATTTTATATGTTTCATAAAACACGTGTTAAAGCTTTTGCGGTGACAGCCAGTAAACAAAATAATATTTAGATATGATGTTGTTATCTGGGGTTGAACTCGCGAGTGTGACAAACTGACATCTATAAAGGCGGTTGAAGCGGCAAAACACTTGAATGTTCACGACATTCAGTTACGAAATGAGTAAATTGAATAAGGCTAAGATGTGGCAATGAATTTTTATAACAATGATGTCGTAAGACTGCTGGAATAAACTTTGGAATAAGTAGATTAAGAATGAAACCGATAAAGTAATATTTTACAGAACTAAGTAACTGTTACATTTAGACAAAGAGGTTCGAATTTGGAAAAAGTACAGATACGTGTGCGAGAAAATAAGTGTTTTTTATAACATCACCTAAAGTCGATGAAAAGATGATTACACTTAAATAAACTTTCTTTTTATAAAACCTAGTTTTGTTTTATTATAAATTAGAATTTAATTAAAATATTACATAAATTTCTAGTGCTGAAAAATACCTACATGTAGAAGTATTAGTAATGTTTTATGACACATATTGAAAAGTAACGAGAGTGGATGAAATACTGGATAAGATTTTACAAGTGTTACCTGATCTAGCGCTTACCTGTGTGCGTTAGAGAATATAGAATTTTTGTTTTGTTTGCATTTAGGGTTTTCATGAAAAAACCTCGTGATGGACTGACATTTGATTGTCGTTGGTTTCAGTTCGAAATTCCCGAGTAGGAAAAAGTAAAAAAAGTATATACAAATATAATCGATATAAAAGCCGCACATATGTGAATTTGCGACTAGATAAATAAATTAGAGTAGCATTTATATTATTTATCTATATCAAGTGACTAAACTAGTACACCCAAGAGTCAGTTTATGCAAAGAGGAATAATTTATTTTACTTGGAAAAATAAAATGAAACAAAAGAACAATAAAAATCTACGATCAATTTTCCAGGAGGCGGTGTTTTATTACATTTGGGTTTAATTCATCATTCGTAGCTCATCGTGTCGGTATTGTTCGTGAGTTTGGGCACTTCGAAACAAACTTCCATGCTCAAGTGTTTGCGCTCCTGGCTCTTTACTAAATTGTTATTCATAGCTTTGTATAAACGCCGCCCGCTTGGAAAGAGTACTTCAATGATACTCTCACGCTCTTATCTTTCAGTTAATATCATCACCCGTTGTAAGGAAATAATTTTTCCCTTTGTTTCGCTTGTAACTATGTAGTTTGAGGCAAAATGTTTGGGTATAAGGATCTCTTATTTCTGTTGTCGTTTGTTCTTTGGTTGTATTTGTTATATTTTCTTATTTATCTCAGATGTTACGAGTAAGTATTAATAAGTAATCGACGACATCTACTCAGGTATTTATTGTAAGTTACAACAACACGTATGCAGGAATAAATATGGTATAAAGTTCACAAAATAAACACACCTGATCTGAGAATTTCATTCATATTTTATTTACAAGTTACCTTGCTGTTATTAAGGCGCCCGACTTTATTACCCGTAAAATATACTGATGTACAAAAGAAAAAATAAAGGAAGAAAAGAATAACTCACGTTAAAAATATAAAACTTGGTATTCAAACAATTTGAAACATTAAAAATTGTTTAGAAGATGTATCTTTTAGCATCTTACGTACAAACTCTCAACTTAAAGAAAAATAAGGACAGCAATAGTTTTCGTAGTTTCACAATCACAAGATTGATAACGGACATGCGCAATTCTGCTTTAGTGCTGTCTCTGAATGAACATTACTCTGTGAAAACTGACGAAACTCAACCTTATACCAATTCATTACGTTACATATTCCATCTGTTTATCTTTAATTGTGTGCACCAACGCATCGGCACGTTACCATGAAGATGCGTCTCCAACGAGTTACGCGCACATATTTATTGTGGTCGCACACATGTATATATCGTACATGGCATCTCGGCTATTCGAACTAAGTTGTCGTCCATGTGTGTTCGTACATTTCTGTGTGTATAATTTTCGTTAAAGCAAGATAGGGCAAAAGAGGAAAAGCGCTCGTAGTAAAAGCGAGCAAAGCGACCGCGGGTGGCCGACGACAGTTGTCAGTATATTCTAGAGCACGGTAAGGGATGGTGGTCTCGAGGGAAAACAATTTTGGCGCTAAATATTCCGATTTCCCGCGCTCTCACCGACCACGTGCTCTTCTTAATAATTAACTTTGTTATGAAACGTTTCAATAAAATACTTAATGAACTAATTGGACTGGTGTGTTTAAAGAAATGTTGTCGTGTAGTTGTATGAAAAAAGTAACTTTAAACTCATGATTGTGTCGTGCTACTTTGGTAATTTTCTTCGATTGTATGCAAAAGTAAGTATATCGAAATAAGTTCAACTTTTTATACGTAAATTGACAGTCTATATTTTTAAACACACAATATTGAACGGAACACAAGTGAATATGATTATAATCTAAACCTGAAAACAAATATCAAAGTACTGTTTGCTATTATGAACCAAGTAGACATTATTAGTTTGGGAATAAATTTTAATGTCACTTTACTATGCTATAACGTGTGTTTTAAACATGTTTTAATGAACCATAAAAGTTTTAATAATGTAGTAATAACAGTTGTAGTAATTTTTCGACATGTAAACAAAATAAAATGTTAAAATTTTATAAGGAAATGTATACTTTATAGAGTAATGCAGTAATTTAATTCAGCGGTAATCGTTATTGAAAATGAAAAAGAAAATGTCATGTTCCTAAATATATTTGTTTTCTTTTACCTCCATATTTTCGTTTAAAATACATCTGTAGTCGCGTGGAAAGCAGGAAATATAAAGTATTTTAATTTTTAACCAAAAATAGAGATGGAAATAGAAATTCAGATATATTTTAAACTCACTAATAACTAATGAACAAAGAATATAAAGACAATCGGTTTAGAAAGATAGACAATGAATTTATACTGTTTCTTTATAGACAGATACAACAACTTTATAAAAAAAATACTGCCTTCATTTGGCGAACACGTCAGACATCTGTTTTGGTAAATATTCTTTTTAATTGAAAAAAACAGTAAATTACTTAAACGACGCATCAAAAGTTTTTTAAACACCCATTTACATGAACGTTTATGGAAATGGTACTGACTAAAAGCATTACGCGCTTTGATGCACGAATTGTTGCTGAGTTCAGCCATTTTAATGATTTAATGCATCTTATTAGCATTAACTAATTCACACTGTGGATCAGTGCTTCTGTTAATAATAGGTACATTTACAAGGCTTTTTTGATTATTTATTTAATATTACAGTGTATATTACCACCACGGTAACCACGTTGAAAAACACAACGTAAAGTCAAGCTACCCTACCCAGGTCACTTTACGCATGGGTAACCATTCTTATATTGAGATCTCTCTAGTCTCCGTACATATTAAGCCATCAGTCGTGGTTATTGTACGAACATCTTTGGCCATCGTTAGGGATATTTGGAGCCCTAATAAGTCCTAGAACAGAACTTCGATATCGTCTACAACTTAGATATCGGAGGTCTGATGACAATCGTTCCACGTATTTAATCTAAGTTCAACCGTATCATAGTAGATTTAAAGCCGATTTCAACATAGTTTAGAATAAAAGAAATTGGAAAGACATTTATATAGTGCTCAATATAAAAACAGTATCTTTTGTATTTTTTATTTTGAGCTTATGTTCTAAGGTTTATGGAACTGTAAAACGATAATGTTGAAAGCTTTCTACAAATAGTGAAGTAATGGAAACATGAATAGAATGAAGAAAACATACCCTCAAACACATTCTGACTCACGGCCTCAAATACACAGCAAATGCACACCTCATATACAAACATATCTAAATAAACAAACTTATTGTGACCACCATTGCATTGTAACAATTGATCTTCGTGTCTTTGAAACGGAACTGACTCCCAACACATAGCTAGCGCCATTTTGGGGGTCACCCTGACTGTGGGACATTGACTGCATAGGGTTTTGAAATTTACTTTTGTTAAAATAAAATAAAAATTATTATTATAATTTCCTCTTTTCATCCTATAAGTTCCTCAAACGACCATATCCTGAGTGTCTGTCACAAAAAGATTTGCAGGTTAAACTAAAAATCCACTGTTGATTTTTAAGGTTTATAAAATGACTAGCTTTCGGCTGCGGCTTCGCTCGCATTTAATAAAAAGTATCCTATGTAACTTCTAATAGCTCCAAGAATATCCGTCGGTAACAAAGTTTTATGATGATCGGTTAAGTAATTCTCGCGTGAAAGCGTAACAAACAAACTTACATTTATATTTATAATTAATGTAACTATAAATAGATAGATAAGGATTATAGTTTTATTGTTTGCATTTCTATTTTCATGACCTAGTTATAAAGAGTTGACAAACTTAACGAAACAATGTCAGGTTAAGTACTCTCAATATATTGTATAATGCGAACACGTAATGATAATAAAGAAACAAGCACACTTTCATATTTCCTTTTTTAATATTACATGATTGAAATCAGAAAAATAAATAAATGATAATGGAAAATTCTAACAATAAAAAAGTGAAAACTCAAAGCTCACCTGAAATGACCCGCTTTGCTCTTTAAATAAAAGACCATCACCATGACCATCAAACATGCCCCATGATTTTTGTCCACCTAAAAATTGCGCAACGAGCCTAAAGAAGGTTTAAAAATAGTCATAACAAAAAAATATGAAAATCAAAAACATCTTCAGCGTTCCAATCATCAGGTTTATATAAAGTGTCAATATTATGAAGTAATGGTATCGATGATGGATACAAAAACATATTTTTTTAATTATTAAAAAAAAGAAAAGAAAATACCACACAATAATTATTTGTCTCTTTATCTCCTTGGGTTCAGTTAATGTCACCTAGTAAGCAACTATATCTGAGTAGCCTAACCTTTTTGTTTTGACGGCAGCGGTATGAATTCGGCCTCCGGTCACCCGCCTTTGACATTCCAAAGTCAAAGTGCGTGTTAGGTTAGGTTATCACTTACCTTAACGCTGAATAAAACATTGTGAGGAAATCTGTAGATCGTTCATAATGTTCTCGAGTTGTTTGTTAAGTCTGCCACCACCCGCTTTAGGGTAGTGTGACGAATTGAGGGTTAAACCCTTTCATTCTGATCGATTATAAGTTGTGGAACAGTTTAGAAATAGGGCCTATCGACGTACATAAACACACAAACAAATGACACTCACACTTATGTATGTAGGCTCATATTACTCAAGGAGTGAGCCTATTACAATTGACTTAGCTTTTTGGGTATTATAGATAATATTTGAAAGCGAGAAAAATGGCATCAAAGCCTAAGGTTGTCTACCTGTAACCCAAACTGACAGTCCGCAAGTCTACTGCACGTACCTTTTTCTTTTCTCCCATGTTCTGAACTTATGCTCTACTTTGAATAATTAACTCAAAGTATTTTTAGTTGTAGTAATAATTATTTTATTTTAATGGTATTTACTTCGTTACTGTATCATTTTATGTGAGTCTTAATTTATACGAAAATACTCGAACAGCACTTTGTTATGCTTTCACGCGAAAACCACTTAACCGATTATCATGAAACTTTGCCCTCATATTCATGGGGGTATTAGAAGTGACATAGGATACTTTTTATTAAATGCAAGTGAAGCCGCGAACAAAAGCTAGTCGGCTATAAAATACGCGGTCGCCTGAATAAATATTAATAGAGAAATCATATCTGGCGTTCGTTTTCATTGTTCTTTTATATAAATATTCATTTATTTAAAAACCTCTCATTGAAAATAGGTGAACTATTTTGCCTGCTTTTCTTGAGCTATAAGATTACTTTTAAAATATTTATGTAATCGGCAATGATTTTAAATTTCTCGTTCCAATTTTATCGAAACTTTAAATCAGTCAGGTTTTATCTTCAGTTTCAAATAAAGTCTGTATTATCTCATACAATCTGGTCCCTGATTCGCGAGTTGTTCATCAATTATCCAAGATATGGTTGGACCAAGTGAGTTACAGTTCGCTCCGAGCTACCGTCACACAAACATACAACGCTTAAATCTTTTAGATGTATTCATTGCGGGTAGATCAACTCAAGTTTATTGCTAGTATTATGGTATTAAGGAATGAGATTAGTTCGTGAATAACTGATTAGAATGATATTGTTTTAGGATAAGCTTTAAAACAATCAATGGTTTTATGTTTGAGGCGTTCCGATTCATAAATTACGATCGTTGTTTAAACTTGATGTAATTCATTATTGACTTAACCTCAAACCTGTTCATATTTATTCATTGGGTGACACAATGATTGTAAAATATGACAAAATCCGGGCAATTACATGTAATGTGAATTACCTTTTATTAAATCCTCCGTGTCGGTTATTAATGGAATCGATAGTAACTATAATGAGAAGTAAACAAAAACATACAGTGTAATCGCAAATTTAAATCCAGAATACCAAATAAAGCGGATAAGAAATTAAGAATACCAATATACTCGTAGCATTCTTAATTTGTTATATGAACATGCAGTACATTATTTTAAAGAAATTAAAGTTTCCTTCTAGTGTTTATTTCCAGGGATGGTTTCAGTTATTTATTTTATAAAATATATAAATATTTGGAACACGTCCTATCAAGATGACATGGAGTATATTCTGTCTACTAGAAATACGTAACATAGGGTTTCTCGAGTAAAACGCGTAAATATAGAACGTTCGTAGAAATAAAATATGAATGACTAAATACACTAGATTGCTTGCGGAAGTAGCTATTTATTTAACAGCGATTAAGTGAGCAGCCTGTTCTAACCACTAATGAAATATCTTTGTTCTTTATGCAATGGATGCATAAATACTGTTTGCCTACTTTTTTTATAAGGCACATTGCAATGACACGCGACCGCATGTGTTGTCACCCCATTATGTACTTCTTCACTATAATAATTCTTTTTCTAAACCAGGTTCTATCTTTTTTGTTTTAGATCTAAAACTTTTTAGATTAACAAAGTTTTAAAGACCTGCTTGTTAAATATTCATGGACTTGATTTTCCGTTTATCAGATGCGTTCTTTAGACAACCTCCATTCAATTTTAAATCCAAACAAGCTTTTGGAAAAATATCGCATTTTATGAAAAATCAAACATGTAATAAATTAATTGTAATAATAAAAAAGAAAGCTAACTTATTACTCAATCAGTTATTGTAACTAAATACTTAATTTACTAGAATAGGTGCAAATCTTGTGAGCTCTACGACTTTAGGTGTCGAATATTAGCCAATTATATTTTAATCGCCTGGATCAGTCTATATGTAAAACATTCGACAGGATCGATGTAACTAAAATAGCACAGTGCTCCTTTTTAATTGAACACATAAAGAATAAGAGACTCCAGAAATAATCACCTTCAACACCGGCAGATCTAAGCAACCTCTCAAACCATAAAAAATGGTATCTTGTCACGCAATGACCTTTCCATTTACCACGTAGCCGTGCTTGCATCTTCTTCGGGTCACGAGAGTATTATATCTCACTATACACTGATCTGCAGCGTCACTAAATAGCCTTCTTAGCAGTGTTGTTATATCAACATGAGCAATTCGTTCGTTTGTTTATTCGTATCTTTGCTAAGGCATGTAGATACTCCAACGATACCTTTTCAAAATAGCCGTGGTTAATAAGCATCTACATCAGTCAATAGAAGAGACTGTAGCGATGTATCTAGTAAATTTTTGTATTACTGCTAACAGTGTGTCGAACCCTTAGACTATATACGTAAGCTTTGTTGTTTCAATACGTAAGAGCTTATATTAGACTAGTGTTGTGTAGACATATGTACATATATTAGAGGGATTTAAATATCAATATGCCACCCCCATACCGCAAGAGCCAGAATACACTTGAAATTTACCATCGTCGTTTCGAATTATTAATTTGAAATAGTTTTGTAACTATGTAATTTCGAGGTAATTGATGATAATAGTGGAAGTATGAAAATGTTTTATTAAACCGCTATATTAATATTTTGTATGTGATTAGAAAGTTATATAAAGGTCGTAGATATGAGTCGCACAAAGACATATAAACGCAATATTCTCGTTAGACAAATAAAAAAGCGCAGACTAATATAAATTCCTTGTGCTTTAGAAAGTATTAAGAGGTTTAAGTTTTTCAGTAATAAGAACGTGGATCTATAAATTTTGAGTATTTAGTAGCTATAATACATATAGACCTTCTTCTTGGCAATAGATTTTAACTGAGTTATAGAATGTTTTGTTAGATTTTTATTTTATAGAGTTTTTGTAACGTAACTAAAAACATTTTATTTGTGGTCTCCTTGAGCACTGCAGATAAAACGGTATCTTGAATAAAGTCTAGTTTATACTTGTGTACAATCTCACAAAGGAAACCGTTACAAAGCCAAGCTTATTATAATAAATCTTTTATTTTTAGAACACGAGTGTCACAGATAAGCCACAGAGTTATTGCCAGAGATATAATCAGTTCTTTTAATGTTAACATTAGCATAGCAATGACTTAAAGTCAACAGTGTTTTGTCTTTTTAACTTAAAAAAAGTGGATTTTTTTTTAAATCTTCAGACAGCAATAAAAATAAATGATGTTTCTGACAGCGTCATTTAACCTTTTCTAACTACTTTTGTTTTAGTTACATCAGGAGGATCTCAGTGCCCCTATGATAATATTTTAATCCACAAGGGTGAGCCAAAGTTTATTTGAAATCATTTTCCCATTTTAGCGTGGGAATTTAACAAGTATCTACACATGGTCCCGCTCAGAATAATGCATATTTATGATATTAGTAGATTCCGTTATTTAAATATTATATCCAACAGTCTATCGGCTGAGATGACGATGTTGATGAAATATCACATTTATTTGAATATAAGTTTATCTATTTTTTTAGTTGTGTCTTGACTGAATTTACCAAAAAAGGGGGCTTAACCCATGATGAACCAACAAGGAACCAACAATGATCATTATGATTGATAACATTATGATGATGTGATCAATCATAATGATCATTGTTGTGTGACCATGTGTTGATATTTTATTTTATTGTTTGTCTCGTAAAAACAATCATCATCATCATCATTTATTTAAGAGCTACGCTCTTGTCGATGCATATCTATTCAAAAAATAATAAAACATGCTTTAATCTATGGCCAACAAGAACTAAAATTGTAAATGCTAAAAATTAAATGCTACATCGTAGCATGACACGTAGCCGCGTAGCATGCAGTACGACGTTGTCTACGGTACAAAATAAAGATTACGGATTTAATGCATTACAAAGTCGTGCTTTCGTTATAATTTTGTGGTGGAATATATATATATTAATTAAAAGGTAAGTATTATTCAGTAGTTGTTGTTGCACTGCAAAGTTGTTTTATTGTTGTATGTTTCTATTTATACTAAAATTTTAAGCATCTTGTAGTTTCTTACCATGCCATGCTAATCTTGACAGTTATATAGATAAATTAAACCATTCACTAATAATTTACATCCATTTTTTTTTGTTTAGTAGAGATTACTTAGGAAGCTATTACGAGAAACAGTCACCATAAACGCACTTATGTATCCTCTAGTCTTTTATGAAAATAAAAAGTCTTCAAAAAACAATCAAATTCTTTGCATAGTCGATACTTTAATGCGACTAATTTGTTTACAAACGTAAAAACAATAACAAAATTGCTTATACTACTGGTGCTTAAGTCACTTGCGAGTTTGATGAGATGATGAACCGTTCCGTCAGGTTTTATACACTGATAAAATAAAGGTTAACGTAAAAGTCGATATTAATTGTCTAAAAACAAAGGAAACATAACGATAATTTACCCATTTGTAATAAAACTGGCCATTCTTCAGTTAATACAAAAAGCTTGTCAGTGTGATTTATTACTTGAAAAACTATGCATTTCAAACCAATTTTATGAGTACATATAAATGAATGTTAATAATAGACCTTGTGATGCAAACGAAATTGACTATATGTTTCTATTATATACAAACTTCCGCCCACGGCTTCGCTCGTATTTAATAAAAAATCCTACGTTACTTCTAATACCTTTAAGACTATGTGTATAAACTTTCATAATGATCGGTTGCAAAAACTACTGAATGGATGATGAAACTTTACAATAATATAACTTATACATCAGAATAACACAGGCTACAATTTATAAAGATACTAACTTCGCCTAGTGGCATTGCCCGCGGTTATGTCGTACAGCGGTTAGCACCGCGGGGTTCAGCTAGTTTATTGTATATTGCTCACGATGAACTCCGAAACTACCTAACCGATTATCACGATTTTTAAATGTTTCTTTCGCTGACATTCATAAGATAGGACAGTTAACATCACGTCTAGACCAATAGGAGCATAGCTTAATCGAATGTGTATATAGAACGGAAAACAGAGCGTAGGAAGACCTCCTCTAGACTAGGCGACTACCTGGTAAATAGCTAGCGTAGGTCCAGTTGTTAGGAAGAGGAGAGTTAATGTTAACGTTTTAATAATAATAATAATAATCGCTTTATTGTACACCAGATAGTTAACAAAGGTAACAACTTAAAGCTAAGAGGTACAATTGGCGGCCTTATCGCCCGAAGGCAATCTCTTACAGGCAACCATTCGTTTTTTGATTGAGATGATGCGAAGAGTTGACCTTAATGTTTATTATGCAGAACATACAAAAAAAAAATTGTGTACAAGATCAATACTTACTATATATAAATAATTATATATATACAAGGTTAGATGCATATATCATACATAGCTTATAGAATTATTCTGTATACTCATCTAAGTATCATAGGGGCGTTTTCGCGCATAATACAAACATGACGTATATCTATAGCAATATTTTAACAGCGACATATCTTTATGACGCCAAAAGTCATATGTATATGTGTGTATACCACCGGCAATAATGTCATTCCACACATTTCAGGTGATAATATACACCGCAGAATCTCATATTCTGAAGTGTACGTTGTGCCACCACATGCTGGGGTAAATGTGAAATAAATATTATAAAATCTTGATACGATTCTCAGTTATCGTATACACGAGTTTGTAAAATGGAGATTTTTTAAATTTTATTTTGAAGCTTTTACTTGTATCTATTTTGTTTCTTGGTAATGTTTATTATTTTTACTGTTACTCTAAGAAAGTAAAAAGGTAGGCATTGCTTATGATATTTTGTCATCTCTATTAATTGCTCTAAAAACTATGCAATTTTTAAAGTGAGAACTAGAAATTACATTAGAATAACAGAAATATGTTAAATTACCACAATTTGATTAGTTTCTTCGTTTGTCACCTTGAATGAGTAAAATGAATATGAAATTTTATTCTAGCAATTATTGCAAAAAAAAATCTATATCTGTATAAAATAAAGTTTACAAACATAAGACCAAATATTTTATTAACGAGTATAATTTTTTTTACTATTCTTCATAATAACAACAAAATGTCGGCAAAGTTAAATTGGAAGCTTTTCGAAGAGGCATTACACCGACGTACTTTGTATCTTTGTAAGTCTCTTTGTTGGTCCAGTACTAAATATAAGCGGCTTTTAAAGAACAGTTTACGTACTATCTATGCAAATCACATCGAGTATTGAAAATAAGTAAATATAAATAGCTTTATTTACTACAATAATGCTTAGACACAAAATTTGCCTTGATTACCACAGCCTTAGAAAACATGACAGAGCTCTTTTATAAATTTCAAGTTGAACTTATTTTTTGGTTCGTTAAATAGGATAAAGAATAGTTAGAAGTCTAATATTAGAAATTAGCCACATTTATACTGTGATCAACTATTATGAGTTTTATAGACTTATTTTTCTAAGTGTAAGACGAAAAATTATAATGAAGTAATAAAAAAGATTCCATTTTTATCTCGAAATTAATAGTCAACAACTTTAATTTCTAATTCGTTTAGATCTTGTACACAATCATCATCAGCAGTCCACTGGTGGTCATAGGTCTCTCTTCTTTTCTTTTTTTTGTAATGTGCTGTAAATGAGCAGACGTATCACCTGATGGTAAGCGATTACCGTCGCCGATACTCGCAACACCAGAGACGTCACAAGTGCGTTGCCGGCTTTTGGGAGACGGGGAGAGGAACTGGGAGAAGCACACAGCGTAGGCACTGTTTCACATCGGTTTTATGTGACTCCGGTCGAGCCAGCCCATGCGTGCCAAAGCGTGGCTCTCCCATGGTACTTGCACGCCACTTGGTTCGATCCTCAGCTTCTCGCATCGCATGTCTCGTACATCATATTCGCGTAATATCAAGAATAATCATAATATTTAAATTACAAGAAAATTCTAATTACATACCACGATATATGATGAAGTGTAATTTTTTTAAATGGTGAATTTCATTATTGTGAATGTGACTTTTGTTTCCTTTCTAGTTTAATTGCAGTTACAAAAGTTGAATGCATTCACAACAAAAATAAAAAAGGAAAGGATTCTAACGATACTGTTCTCAAGAAAAGAGTCGCAATCAGCTGTTAGATAAAGTTCGAGTTGGCGGAGCGGGCAATCTAAAATTGGCGAACAGTTTTGAAACTATAGGTATCCACGTGTTTTACTTGCAGTAGAAAAGTTCTTGATAATATTCAAGTACTATATATTTAGCAAGTAAGTATTATAAGCTTTAAGATTTAAGTTTAAGTTTTGTATAAGTTCTATAAATTTAAGACTGTTGCGGCACTTCTAAAAGTACTTCATGAAGTTGTCCATTTAAAATAGTACTTATTCTACTATATAAATTAATTACTTCAAATAAAAGAAGTAATTTCGTTTCATCAGAATATAACTGCACGGTTTGCGTAGTGATTAAAACGGTCGCCTGTCATTTTCTGCTGTGCTGAATATTTCGGGTTGGATCCAAATATTTACATTAACCTGCTAATTGTTAACCATTATTTACAAAATATTCTTCAACACTTATGACCTTGACAAAAGGTTTACCATAGTTTGTTTAATATTAAAATATATCTACCGCTACTCTCTTATGTTTGTTATTCAGGTAAATAAGCCCTCAAATTCCAACGTTCTTATGGGTAGCTATCAATTTTCCAAACGAAAAACTTTAACATCACATTCTGTTTATCGTGGAATTCTAGTTAAGAGTTACTTTGAACAGGTAATTTATAATGATGATATCCAGGTAAGATCAAAGCGATCTAAAAAATACTCATAAAACAAACATACCTACTAAATTTTAGTATACCAATAAATGTCTCAAACGTTATTCGAATAAAGACATAATGTCCAATCTAATCCTATTGAGAATTTGGTACAAGTCAAAGTCGTCGAGGCAGACGGTGCTTACACTGAAGTTTGTAACTTCATGGCAATTTGTCCTCCTATACTATCTTCCCTCTCTCCTATGCCCAGAGGATACGTTGAACGTCCAACCAGTATGTGGTTGAATTTCGGAGGATTTCAATTTAGCCCTATTTGTGCAACACCTCAGGTTCCTAACGAAGATTGAATGTGAGCAATATGGTGCGAAGTTGAATCGTTATTAGATACGTCGGCTGTTTGCCTTATATCAATTTGTATAAACTAAATTTGTTTAAACTCAACAAATCAATGAAATTATTTAAGTTGCTTCGTTATTTAAAAAGATTTACCATACAGTATTTTGGCGTCATTTTTGCTCATGTTATTGGGTTATATTGTAGTTGTAGTTGTCTCATATTCAACTCCGATGTCAATGCTGAACATTAACGTTCTTACACACAAGATCAACTTTACGTTACGAATGACATAAATACATACATATTTATTTAATATATATATATATAGCGCATAGATTATTATGCGTTATATATGATACCTACATTTACGTATAAAACACATTAGAAAAAATATTTTATTTCTTTTACCTGACTTTCGCTTCAGTACTATCTTATTCCGAAAACTATTAACTATTGTTTATCTATCAACGATTATTCTTAATGATAAAAGCCCTCATTATACATTTTCACTTTGTGTGTATATTTATTTTAGGCTGCCAGTTGCTTGTGTACATTAAACATTATTATTTTTTGTATAAGGTTGTCAATAACCATAATATCTCACAAACTTTCTTGATCTTTTTTATTTCGTAGCCAGTAAAAATGACTCTGTCTGTCTGGTGGCACACATGAGTAGAATCAACAGTCACTCATCCACATTGCGAATGCAGACAATGTAGCATGGTGATCCACACTATTGCGGTCTAGTGAATTGCTGTTTCTGGTGCTCTATATATATGCTCTCTCTTAAATTTATTTTCACTATTGAAGTTTCTCTAAACATGTACATTGGTAGTGAATTACAGGTTTTTAATGATTGGCACAAAAAAGAAGGCTGTTATTGCAAGACAGTGTTTTAGAGTATTAGGCATCTACTACCCTAAACGCTGACTTTCAAAGACAGAGGCCAGAGCACACTGTCGTGTAAAGCAATCACGCTGTTATATCTATAATTTATCATCTTTTGAATTCTAATAAATAGGCTCACGTTCTCAAAAAGTCAAATTTTGCATTCGGTCTACTTTTGACAGAGATCGTATAATTTATTTCTTAAGTTGATATCATATAAATAAAACATTGATTTTTACCGTGGGAGAGCCATACTTCGGCATGAATGGGCGGGCTCGACCAGAGCTATACCACAACCTCACGGAAAACCGGTGTGAAACAGCGCCTGCCGTACCGTACACACCGTAGGCCCATACCCTGACCCCTTCGTTCATCCCTCTCCTCATCCTCCAAAGGCTGGTAACGCACTTGTTACGCCTCTGATGTTGGCGATTTAGCGATTACCGCCGCCCATGGACACCCCATGGACAGCGGTAATCGCTTACCATCAGGCGATTCGTCTGCTCGTTTGCCCTCTACCTAATGCATCAAAAAAAAATTGATATTTCTTTTCAATTTTTCGGGTAGGTGGTAAAAAAGTCAACACTCATAGAAAAGATCTCTAAAGTTATTTAATTGATTTAATCAACAAATCTCTAATATATTTTTATAAAAGTATAAAACTAACCTTAGATTTATTGTAAGTACAGTTTTGCACTGTTTACTTGCATGATTTAAGCCAGACGCTTAACCACCTGCCAGCACAACAATTCATTGCTTCACGGGATTTTTCTGGATTTGGAATTGATAATTATGTCTCAGCTGACTGAAATACGGGAGGCACAGAATAGTTTGGAAGAAAGCTTCTCAAAGAGAATGGCTCAGTTGGAGGCGCAACTGCGACCCGGTGTAAACAACAAGGAGACAGTTGCACGGGTGTCTGAAGAGTTTAGAACATTCCGGGAGCTGATGTTTTCCATGTTGGGTCTTCTTCGGAAACAAATAGGAGAATGTGTTAAATTGGTTGATGATATGGAGACTCGGCATCGACACAAATCTCTTCTCTTCCTAGGAGTACCAGAGGCTGTTAAAGAGGACTGCAGTGCAACCCTTCTTGATATTATGAACAAGAAGATGGGTCTTATTGATGTTTCAAGGGTCAACATAAGGCACTGCTATCGTATTGGGACCCCTTCTAAGGAACATCGCCGCCCAATACTGGTGAGATTCACTACCGCAGAGGCTAGATTTTCGGCCTGGAAGTCCAAGACATCTTTGAAGGGTTCCGGCTACGCGGTAAGAGAATTTTTAACTAAAGTTCGTCAAAAAGTATTCACCATGTCCCGACAACACTTCGGTATGTCAGCTTGCTGGACGCAGGACGGCGTGATAATTGTCAAAGTCTGCGATAACAATCGCTATAAAATAACATCCACCGATGAGCTCAAAGCATTAATGTTAAAGTTTCCTAAACCCTCTACTAATAAGAACAGCTCTGCCGATGTGAGCTCAGGCATTGGCGATAAAAGTTTGCGGAGACGCTAATGTGTGACACCACTGCTTGTCACTTTGCATGTACATTACGATTATATCTTAATATCACTATTCTTGTGTTTACATATTATTGACGTGATTTTGTGTTCATCTTCTTTGGTAGTTACCTTCAACTTTTTAATTTTTTTGTTATTATACAAAAACTAAACAAAAACAAAACAGGCTTGTGACAGTGATAAGATTTAAAAATTATTTTGAGACTTGTCACTGTCATAAGTTTGTTTGTCGTGACAGATCACAGAACACGTTCCGTTTAATGTAACATTTAGTACGAGCACTAAGTCATGAGTCGCTGTCAGTGTTGATCTTTTTTTCTTTGTTTTTTAATTTCAAATCTTGTTTTATTTTTTTGTGTTTATGAATTGATGTATAGTGTACTCACTATTTTCATTAACAAATTATTCTTGTTTTACTTTTCGTTTTGTATCACTTTTGTAAGCTGGCGGGTGGTGTAGAAATGATCATCAACTTCATCAAGGTTATAGGTTCTTCATCTAATTTGTATTTTATTTACTATTATTTACTTAGTATATCATTATTTCATTTATATTTATTTTATTTTTAGGTTATATATATATGATATTTATTTTGATTCACAGCTGTAATGAAAAGTGATGATAATGAAGAATATTTCTCTGCCAACGATTCCTCTGAGGAGGACAGCTTCGGTTCCCTATCTTTTTTTTTTTTTTTTTTTTTTATTTTTATAAACAACAACATCTTACACATGACAAAAAATCAAATACTCGCCAAGCTGTTAAGCTTGTTGGCGAGACGCGCTCTTATCTACATATATATTTAAACAACTCTCACTAGTACATTATAAAATTACAAAATATCAAATTCCCTCACACATCAACAACACCCATCCTCTCTAACAAAAGAGCCCTTAGTTGTGTCTTCAATTGACATAAACTCAACTTAGGTAGTTGTCGCAGTAGGCCGATTTCATTAAAAACATCGGGAACCACGTATGAAGACATTCTTTCACCATAATAATTATTTACTCTAGGTTTACTTAGTTTTTTTTCTGTTATACTTCTTGTATTGTATATATTTTCTACAGCTTTTTTGTGTTTGTCATTAAAATAGTATTCTATGCCTATTAAATATTCAATTTTTTTATCTACTGGCAGAATTTTACATAAAGGATATAGTTTTTCGTATTCTTTGCTACACATTAATTTGTCTTGTTCGTTAGCCAGATACTTTATAAGCCTTGTTTGAAGATCTTTTATCTCTTTTACATAAGTTTGAAACGTTCGCCCGTACACACTGAGTCCATAGCTAAGTAATGAGTCCGCAAGAGCATAGTATACCACTGTTAACGTATGTTTGTTAATAATTCTTTTTAAAACATAAAATTTACCTAAAATAGATCTAAGTTTACTATTAACTTCACTAATATGTAATTTCCAATTAAAATGTGTATCAATCGTTAATCCCAAGTATTTGTAACTTACAACCGATTGTAACTTTTCACACTTACAATTTATTTTATTTATGTGTAAGCACTCGTATGTGTGTCCAACAACTACTATCTCCTCTTTATTTATTGCTCTGGCGCGACGATTGTAAGGTGAGTAAACATGCATGACTTTAGTTTTGTTGATATTCAATATTATACTGTTGTCATGCGCCCACCGCGCGACTTTCTCGAAGTCGTGTTGAACGTTCCTCATAGCTTCATACACATCTTTAGACGCACTCAGTAGGCACATGTCATCAGCATACATGTACACGCTACACCTGTTTACTACATTCGCAACGCTGTTTACGTGCATTATATACCCTACGGGTCCAAATACTGACCCGGTCGGGACACCAAGATCAACGGGAGCCTCCTCCCCCGAGACACCATCCACTGTCGTGCGTATCCTTCTATTAGATAAATAGTTTTTAAACCAGCTCTTTATAGGACCACGGATTCCACATTCATCCATAGACTGTAGCAGAATGTCATGATCTAATGTGTCAAACGCTTTTTTGTAATCAATAAATAGAATAATTAATTGTTGTCCAGAGTTGAGACTCCCATTGACCTGGTCCGCAAACCGAGAAAGCGCTGTCACCGTACTACGTCCTTTCCTAAATCCATGCTGCGCATCAGATAGTATACAATTAGCCTCCAGAAACCTACTTATTTGGCCAACAATCACCTTTTCTACAATTTTATCTATAATCGACAGTATTGCAATGGGCCTGTAGTTCTCATAGTTTTTGTGACTACCAGATTTATAAATTGGTCGTATTATAGCCCTCTTCAAATCATCGGGATAAGTAGATTTACTGATACACATGTTTACAAAATTAGCTAAGATTGGACTCAATGGTTTACATAAATATTTAATGTCCTTAACTCTTATTCTGTCTGTACCCGGTGCCTTTTCGCACGACAAGTTAGTTATGACTTTTTCTATATCCAATGGGCCGACTCTCTTATACCTAAAACTAACTAAACTAGGATTTACATAGCTTTTTCTGTCTAGAAACTTGGTATCACAATAATGTTTAATGTTTACAATTTCTTTAGTAAATGTAGTTGAAAATTTGGTACATATACTACGCATACTATCTTGTTCACCCAAATGCCTTAATATCACTTCATCTAAATTACCTTTAGACCGACCTAACCACGAATTAATATTACTCCATATCTTTCTAAAATCACCATTACATTTTAATATTTCTGCCTGCCTGTATTTATTTTTTGATTCATTTATTAACTTATTTACTTTATTCCTAAACCTGGTATACTCTAATCTCTTAGTCATGTTGTTAGGTGACTGTTTCCATGATTTAAATAAATAATCTCTTCTCTGTAACATTTTATATAAATACTTATCTATCCATGGCTGCCTTATTCGTTTATTACGTACAGGTGCTACATAAGTACAGTCTTTGTAAATAGTGTTGAATACTGTCACTAATGTCTGATATAAAACTAAAGGGCATGTTATCCCTAAAAGCTGTGACCACTCATACTCGTTAAATTTTTGTAAAACTAATCTATCACAAATGACTTCTCGTACACCATTACATGCACTATTATTTACCTTCGCGCTCAAGTCTATTGATGCACCGACCGCATGATGATCCGATATGTGCGTCTCGAGAACATAGGCCGAGGCCTTCTCACTGCGTCCCGCTCTCACCCATACATGATCCAAACACGATTGGTTAACTCGTCCATTCACTATCGCCTCGCGCGTTATCTCTCTGCTAGGAATTCCGCACTGCAGGCCGTATCCACACAAGGCGTTTTTGTATCTCGTCGTGATTCCACTCATTTCATTATTTAATGTATCAATATTTGTGTCGCCTATAACAATCAAGTAGTCTATGTTCGGAATTGTATTAATAATTATTTGAAGCTGTTGTATAAATTGTATTTTATTCAAGTTAGGTGGTCTATATAAAGCCAATATATGCAAATAGTTGTTTCGAATTGTTAGTTTACCATGCAATATCTCCATTGCTGAGGTTTTAGTAATTTCCATATTCATTCCGAGTCCATTCTTAGAATATACTATGATTCCACCTCCTCTTCGCGTCTCTCTAGTCAATGCATGTGTTTCATATCCTGGTATTAGGTATAGTGGCAGTTCTTCTTGCCTTATGTTTACTTCACTTAAAATTAAAATATCTATTGCAAATTTATTTTCTTCCAACAATATCAAAACTTCATTGAAATATTTTCGAAGCGATCGAACATTTAGGTATACTATATGTGTGCTTTTGCTATTTTCCATCATAAAGTTGTTTAATTGTCCTAAATTTAGAAACCTTTTGTACTCTATATCTTTAAATAATTTGTAATCTAGTATTGAATCGAATTTTTTTAGAAAAAAGTCACTCCGTGTGTTCACGCATTGTCACACCGACTGTGACCTTTTCTCTTAATGTTCACTGTTAAAACATATTTTGTGAATCTCATTTTCGGATCGAATGGCGAGAATCCTCGACCCTTCATCTTTTTTAACCAGCACCTTATGATCTTGAACCCAAATATATTTGTACTTATCTTTAAGCATTTGTTTAGCACTCCATAATACCTGTCGCATATGTTTTGTTAGGTTTTCGTTGATGTAAATTCTCTTGCCGTTATTGTTAGATAATATGTCATCATTGGTAAGGTTTATTTTTCTGTGCTGCATCCATTCTTTTTTAGCAGATTTCGAGCGCAAGGTTACGACAATTGTTCGCGACCGAGTCTCTTCATCCTTTTTTCTGCCTACCCTCTTTGTCTCTTCTATATTCTTGGGATCTAATTTTAATTTTTGTGATATCATGTTTACTAATTGTGTAGTATCTTCGTCTTTATTCTCGTCCAACCCAAATATTTCAATGCACTTCTCAGTTTCCTTTTCTTCCAATAATGTTATTCTTTCCTCTAGAGCATTATTCACTTTTTGTAGGTGGGTATTTTTATTCTCTAACGATGCTATTCTTTTATCTGCATTCTCTTTGAATGTTAGCATCTGTTGATACTGTTCGGCGTAAAAATCAACGGTTTCAGTTAGTTCATCAATTTTTTGTTGTGTTTGATATATTATTTGTAACTTACTGTTAACCTCGGCTAGCAGCGATTCCACCGTCGCCTTCTTAACGTCCATAACAATCTGTGGGGCTGCTGGCTTCGGGCTTTTTTCATTTTCCGTGCACACATCACATATTCCACGTCGTTGAAACTGCTTGACATTATGAACGCACTTTTTATGAAATACGCCTTCACATAGACCCTTACATTGAATGATTTCATCCTTTGCGAGTGAGAGAAACAGTTTACACTTTTTACACTGAACCATGTTGTTTTTATTTGTTTTATTTTGTTGTTAGTACATTCGACACGTCTGTTCGCAGAGCGCGCGCGAAAGATTTTTGATGATCTGATACTTTGGGTGACCGACTGCGACAGTCATTTGACTTGAAATTGCGTCCTTTATTAAATGTGTGTCATATAAATGCTCAGAGTGTCCCCAGCCACTTCAGTGAACTGACTGAAGCTTTCACTGACAACAATGTGCATGCCGTCCTGATTTCGGAAACTTGGTTTAAGCCACACCTTGCTTCCACCTCTTATCCTCTCATTGGCTTTGTACTAATTAGAAACGACCGAACTGAATTGAGAAGAGGTGGTGGGGTTGCTATTTACCTCCGTGACCATCTACCCTTCAAGATTCTCGCTACTTCCTCTTCCGATCTTTCCACTACTGCTGAATACCTTTTTCTTGAAGTTTGCATCAAAGGATCTCATATTCTCCTAGGGGTAGTTTATTGCCCCCCTGCTGTCAACTACTTCTCCAGTCTGGAAACAGCTCTGGAATCTATAGGGTCGAAATACTCACACCACATCATCATGGGCGATTTCAATACCGATCTCCTAGCACATGACTCACCCCGTACGCGTAGCCTCCTCCATATCATCCAATCCACAAGCCTCCATGTCCTCCCCCTTCAAGCAACACATCACAACGTTGAACACCAGGATACTTGGCTTGACCTAATGCTCACCTCCGCTCCAAACCTTGTCAATTCTCATGGTCAATATGCTGCTCCTGGATTCTCCCATCATGACTTGATTTTCCTTTCTTACCTTTTAAAACCCCCCAAATCCCCTCCTAAAATCCTGCATATCCGTAGTTTCCGACGAATGGACGCAAAAAAACTGTGTGAAGACGCGTCTGCACTGAACTGGAATGACTTAGCAGCAGCTACAGAGATCAACTACAAGGTCAGTGTTTTTAATGCCACAGTTCTTAAACTGTACGATGTTCACGCACCTGTGAGAAAAGTTAAATTAAAACGTCCTCCAGCTCCTTGGATGACGGAGGAAATACGAATGGTTATGAGACGGAGAGACCATTGTTACAACAAGTACAGAAGGGATCGATGCGAGGAGAAGTGGAACCTTTTCAAGGCTGCTAGAAATCGATGTAACCAGGTGATACGTAACGCTAAACGCCGCCACATAATTCAAAACTTGGAAACCTCTTCGCCTGCCGATGTGTGGAAGTTTCTTGGAACACTAGGCATTGGTAAGCAACAACGATCTGAGTTTAAGATGACGATTGGTTTAGATGATATAAACCATCATTTCTCCACTACGCCTCATTTGGATCATCAAACCAAGCGTCAAACCTTGAACTACATAGCTAGCCTAACTCGTCCCAATCTTGAATTCTTTGACTTTTCTCCGGTATCGTCTGAGGACATCAAAAGAGTTATCCTGTCCATTCGTTCCAATGCTGTGGGATGTGATGGCATCAGCCGTCGCATGATTGTTACTATCCTGGATCACATCCTTCCTGCAATATCCCATATTATTAACTTTTCACTCGACTCCGGTACCTTTCCCTCACTTTGGCGCAAGGCTTTCATCATTCCTTTACCCAAAAAATGTAACCCTTCACTTCCTGAACACTTTCGGCCAATTTCTATACTCCCCTTTCTTTCTAAAGTGCTGGAGGCCTGTGTACATAAGCAGCTCTCGCAGTTTGTATATCAGCATAACCTTCTTAGTCCTCTACAATCTGGGTTCAGACCCGGCCACAGCACCACCACCGCTCTCCTCAAAGTGACAGGCGATATTAGGGAGGGTATGGAGGACACCAAAGTCACAGTGCTGGCTTTGATTGACTTCTCAAATGCCTTCAATACCGTCTGTCACGACGTCCTACTGGCCATCCTTTCTTACCTTATGATCTCCTCAGAGGCTCTGGAATGGTTCTCCTCCTATCTTCAGGGACGACAACAGTGTGTTCACATTGATGACATGTCATCGAGTTGGTGTGATCTTCTCTCTGGCGTCCCTCAAGGCGGTATATTATCTCCCTTACTGTTCTCAATATTCATTGATCTCGTCACTCACCACCTTCAGTGTACGTATCACCTGTACGCCGACGATCTACAAGTGTACACGCAGTCAAGGGTGGAGGACATATCACTCGCCATCGATAAGGTTAACAGGGATTTGCAACTTATTCAGAGCTGGTCGACGAGGTTTGGTCTGGCGGTAAATCCAACCAAATGTCAGGCGATCGTCGTGGGAAGCAAACAAATGTTACGAAAATTGGATTTATCGGTCATCCCACCAATTACCTACAACAATGTGTCTATACCTTTGAGTGAAGTGGTGAAGAACCTGGGATTACATATCGACTCGACCCTTGATTGGCGGGCACAAGTTACACACGTTAGCCAGAAGGTAACCACATGTCTCCGCGCTTTATATCGTTTGAAAAACTTCCTTCCCGCTAAAACTAAAGCTACGCTTATGCAGTCCTTAATTGTCCCCTTAATCGACTATGGTGATGTGTGTTATTTCGACCTGAATGCAGACCTTCTCAATAAACTAGACCGACTTCTCAATAACTGCATTCGATTCGTTTTTAATCTTCGTAAGTGTGACCACGTGTCTGCTTTTCGTTCCCAACTGCAATGGCTCCCAATTCGCCAGCGCCGCGATTTGCGAGCGCTGACCTCTCTTTTTTCTTTCCTCATTTCTCCATCGTTACCTAAATACCTTGCACCTCACCTTCATTTCTTATGCTCCAACCACGACCGAAACCTTCGATCCACAAACAATATGCTTCTTCAATGCCCCTCCCACACCTCTGACTTTATCCATTCTTCCTTCTATGTGCAGTCTGTTCTTCTCTGGAATGCACTCCCCACCGAAATCAGGATGTCTACAAACCGTCTCACGTTTAAATCAAAAGTACGAGAGCTTCTCTGGAGTGAATTGGCAGCACAATCACATCCTTAACACCTGACTGTGTATCATATCTATGTATAGTATTATATGTGTGTATGTATGTAACATTCTTCTGTATTGTGTGTTTATTTATATAGTATTATGTTTATTTATATAGTATAGTATTATTTAGCGGTAAATTTATGTATTTAAATTATATTTAATGTAGGTTTATTTCTTAGTAACTAAACTCAATCTCTTTGCACCTACCAGCTCTAATTTCTACATCACCTGAAGGTCGACTGGGAGAGAATGCCTCAAGGCATTAAGTCCGCCTCTGTACAACATGTGCAATAAGTTTAAATAAATAAATAAATAAATATGCCAACGTTCCATTATTTTTCAATTAAGATACCAGTAAAGTTTAAATAACTCAGTAACAGGACTGATTTTTTTATTCCTGAGAAAAAAAAAATTAAACATTTTCAACCTTTTGTCTACACAAAATAATCTCATTTTGCTTTTTATTAAAAGTTAACCAGCATTTTTTTTTGCATGACCTATTCATTTAAAAGTATAATATCAAAGCTGCTCGCATATTGTACTAGAAACTACGAGTAGTTCCCCCATTATTTTGTAGTTTCCTTAACTTTTTATATTTCCGACTTTTAAATTTTACCGATTTGAATGTGCGCATAAAACTTTGTTAACGATGATTTTAAAAGTTCTAAAAACTGAAAGTCTGCAAACGATTATTACGTTTTTAAGCATGGAGAGAAAGTAATGATATCGTACTTTTTAATTTACCTTATAAATCAAATGGACCTTTTTTTACCACCTGTTTAATCATTGTTAAATATGAAAAAGTTGACTATTTAATTATAATAGTAACAAACTTTAAAATACTTAAGTTGTCACCGTTTTTACAAATTCTGCATTTCCAAATTAAAATTTAAAAAATAAATGTTTTGGCTGCATGTTTTTGCACATTATAATTTTAACAAATTAAGAAAACAGAATGGGATATTTTTTTTTATATAAATAAAAATTAAATGTAATATAGAATTTACATGCCCAAAACAACTGTCAGTCAAGTAGTAAAGTGACATCGCGCGCATCCAGCAATCACTGCGATGCATTGTTGCCATTCCGTGCATCATGCATTGTGGCCCGCACCTGCGAACCGCCGTACCTCTTGTTTGGAACTAGAACACACGGGCCCGAGCGTCTTTTCACTGCAATTGTATTATAGGCCATTGTCCCGTTTCATTTATTCATAGCTATTCAGCTCCGTCAGTTTCGCTTTCTACATCATTCACAATAGGAACAGACAAATGTGTTGCGTTTTACGATCTATGTATGTCTTATTGTTGACAAGTGGTATAATTTTCTTGTTTATTACGTATCTTCTGTTTGTGATTTTTTATCTTCTCTTCTTCATTTCCTTAAAAATACGACGGATTAACTAAAATTTATGTTATCGAATCTTGAAAGTAATAATTATAATGTTTGTGTTGGGTTGTTTCCATTTGGTCGGCAAAAATTAAAAAACGACGTTTACGATTTTTTAAATCTAACTTTATGTTTTGTACATAATATGAAAACTATATGATACTCTTTATTAAAGGTTTAAATATATTTAAAGTTAATTGTTTCTTAAATCATATGTGATGATCTAAATATACAAAAGACATATATATACATACACAGCTCTGAGCTACTTCAAAAATAAAAATATAATTGAAACTTTCCATTATCATTCTAAAGTATTTTCAATTAGATTTAAGTGTTATATCATCGGTTCGTTAAAACTAGAGTGTTTAAAGAATCGATATGTTTTTGGCCCATGTAGGTATAAAGGGCACGCAGACAGCTTTTAATAGTTATGAATTGTTTATGAAACTAACTTTTACTGTGAAGAACTTTAACAGACTTTAAATGAGAGGTTATAACAACGTGTATACTATTATTTTAATTACTAAAATTGTGAATAAACTAGTGAGTAAAATAACACTTAATATGTAAAAACAGTGTAAAGTTGATAACTGTTATTATCGCTTAAATTGTAGCGTTTATGTAGCGTAATGGAACCATTTAAAAATATTTAAAACTTATTTTTGGTGTTTTCGGTATCATAGATGGATTAAGAATACGGATTATCATCATCCCTATTCACCCCGTGGCCGTGTGGGTGTCGTGAAGCGACCAAGGACAACATAATTTCAAAGAGAAGGTAAAATTAAAATAAACCCTCATCATCATCATCGTCGTATAGTGATAATAATAATAACCTCTTTATTGTACACCAGATTACAAACAAAGTTATAATTGGCAGCCTAATCGCCCAAAGGCAATCTCTTACAGGCAACCATAATAATAGTAGGCCAAAACCACCTGGGTTACTATGCTGTATTTTTTTATGTATAGCCCTACCAAAATGACTTTGCTCTGCCTGATGGAAAGCATAAGCAGATCCAAGAGTGGTGTATTGTTGCATTCTCTCAATTCGCAATGAGTATGGTGACCACCACTTTTGGATTTTGCTAATGCTTTCCACCAGGCATAATATAGTCACTTTGAAGGGCCTATACATAAAATAAGAAAGCGGATTATGTCCAACGGCAACAGTGTTCTGTTAAAGGCTGATGATGAATTGGATAAAACTTATAAAATTTATTTTTCTTAGATTTAACTGCCGACTGCCTCGTTGGCGCAGTGGTAGCGTATGCGACTGCTGTGCTCGAGGTCTCGGGTTCGACTCCCGGGTCGGACCAAATGTTTGTATGATCTGCAAATATTTGTTTCGGAGTTTGGGTGTTTTCTATGTATAATGTGTATGTATAAAAAAAGGTATATATGTATAAATATCAGTTGTCTAGTACCCATAGTACAAGCTCTGCTTAGTTTGGGACTAGATGGCGTTGTGTGTTAGATGTCCGAAAATATTTTTTTATTTATTTATTATTTAAAAACTTCAATATCTAGAATAATATAAGAGACAATTAGAAGATTCAAATATATCATAAATTCACAGTTATTGTTATAAACAACGAATCGAAATCATAATTGTTAAAATAATAATAATATCTACTTGAAACCCTTGCGATTCCGAATTAGAACGTGTAATAATAATAAATATTTATCTTAAGTACGTAACCTTTGACTCAGAGCGTAGTTCCTTATTATTTTATACAGAACATAGATAATACAAATTTTTAACAAAAAACAAACCGACTTCAAATGCTGGGCCAAATTGAAATGGGACAACATTTCAAGCACCGGAAGCACCAGCTTTCTAATGGAAAAACAAAATTCAAAATCGGTTCAACCAGTCGAAAGTTCTGAGGTAACAAACATAAAAAAATACAGCTGAACTGAGAACCTCCTCTTTTTTTGAAATCGGTTAATATAAATACCTTCGTAAAAACAAAATAGAATCATAAACCAACATAAAAATTAGAGTGGCAATGGCAGATGTACATATTTATATATACTAGTGATGTAGCTCGGACATGTGGCGGAGGCATCTACCCATCTATCACTCCGATATTGCGTTTAGCTGACAGATCAGACGCACCGTTTCGCTTTTTACGATCCTGTCAAAACTGGAATCTTGTTAACGAAGCTCTTTTATCAATATTTCACTTTCCAAATTATACCCTAAATATACATATACAATTTGATTGATTTTAATAGCAATCTACCGTTCAATTAATTTTCTTACCAACAAAAAATATTTCTTTCCTAATCTTACATAAAAAAATACTGATTGGCAATATAAATTAAATAACCATACTAATATTATAAATGTGGAAGTAAGTTTGCTTGTTACGCTTTCACTTCATCATGAAACTTTGTACACATATTCTTGGAGGTATTAGAATTAACATAGAAGACTTTTGAAGTGAAAACTTCTTTCGTGGCGCTGTGTACTTTTTTGGAATGGGTAAAAATGTATAAACTCGCGTCAGGGTCACGTGTCCTGATCGAAAAAATTCGTAAGACGGATGTTTATTGTTAACAGCGCCATCTATTCTACTTACACAAAACCTTTTGTAATTCAAAAAGATTGTTTACATTTTTTTTGAAAACAGCGACATCTATTGGAGTATTAAAGCTTTACTTCCATTTACTACTTACAATCATAATAATTGGTACTTTATTGAAGTGAAAACTTCTTTAGCGGCGCTGTGTACTTTAAAGTATAGTGGAACTAATAATGTTAAATAATAAAATAACTAATAATGTATACTTATAGTGTAACTTTCTATTGGCAAATGACTTTTAAAAATCTGTTTAGTGGTTTAGGGCCTTAAAATATAGGGAAAAACGAAATAAACTAATATTCATAATATTATTAAGAATTTTGACTTGGCTAGTCATGAAAATATATAATTAAATATTTCATGATCTATTTACAAAATGTATTCTGTGAAAAAATTACAATCACTCTCTTTTTATTGCACACTATTAAAAAAAGCATAGGTGTTCATTTCAGGTAAGTTAAAACAACCGTTTGTTTATAGTTATGAGTTTTCACTTCTGTCGGCAGTGCTTATGACTGCTTTGTGTTTTTTTATTAAATGCGAGCGTCGACACGGGCGAAAGCTAGTATTCCATATATTACTAATATAATAAATGAGAAAGTTTATGGAGATGTTTGGATGTTTGTTACTCTTTAACGCAAAAACTACTGATTTAAATGAAACTTTGCAGTAATATAGCTCATCGATCAGAGCATCACATAGGCTAATATGCAATAAACGCATGCAAAGCCGAAGGCAAAAGTAAATCATATGATACTTGCATTGAACAGGAATGAACCCACAATACCCTCTTGTATGACACTCGAATACTATCTACGCGCTACAAGGTTTGCGAAACCTGACAAGTTGTGATATTTAAAAAATACTTTGTAAACATTGGTAGCTTAATATATTTATCGTTGAAGCTCCAGAAACAAATATGTATTTTTGGTTTTGGGGCAGGAAAATGAGCGTTGAATTGAGTTGTAAACAAATCCTCTCGAGACTGCCGCTCGTGAAAAAAAAACCAATTAGGTAAAAATATCCTTTCTCTTAACATTCAACATTAATTATTAATTACTTATAATAATATTATTTTACAAATATTACGAAACACGTTATGAAAAATTTATTACACCTATTGTTTCTTTAAATTGGTGGTTTAAAGGTAATCTGTACATTTGGTAAACACATTCTTGCAATGCATAGAATACTTAGTGCACGTAGGCTATCTGAAAAATGTAATGATTAATTTCTCCGTCACTTGTTTTACCTAGGTAATGTACATATTGCTTATGTAAAGCAATGTGTACATTACCTAGAAAAAAAAGGAAAAAAAAATTACAAGAGAACATCAAAATACTTGGTACCGAAAGAAATTAATTTATTTGAAGTTTACAATTATTGAAGTTGTGAATTTAAAAAAAATAATTTTTGCTATATTCAACAACAGTCAACTCAAAGGAGTGTAATATATAGTATTCGATTAAATACAATAAGATTATGAACACGAGTATGTAAATATGTGTGTATATCTATGTTTGATCAACATCTTACACAACTTTCCTTGCAAGATAGTGTGGTTGTACCTACTTCTTTTTTGTTATAATTAGTTTCCCACTGGCAACAATTTATCCAGCTATACTATCATTCTAAGTAGGTACAAAGATATTACACTTCTATTGTTTTAGACATCTAACAACGAAGGTTCAAAATATTAGGAAGATTCAACAAAGAGTTTTTGTTATTCAGAATTCAGTTTTCATCTTCATTAATAAACTTAGCTCATTGCGGTTAAATCGTTATACAAACTTTAGACAAGCTTTAAAATACTGAGGGAACTTAACAACAAGAACTTTCAGAGTAAATTCTAATAACAGGCAAGAACAAAATATACATCTTTTATTACTTTAAAATAATCTTGTAATATGTTAAGCAAATTCTAGTATAAAGAAGAGTAGTGTTTTAAATTAAATTCCATAAAAATACCAAGCAAATTTCGTACTAAAAGTAATAAAAATTGAATTAAAAAAATTAAATTCTATCTTAAGATGACATCTAACAAATAATCTATCTAATACCTATAAACTAGCAATTCTTGTATGTATTTAAGTTACCGTCAGAATGTCAAAACCGTTAGATTGTTTTATTTCTAGCGAGATTGTAAACTGTCTAAAGATTGTAAACATTAACATACTGCTTACAATTTACCGTATTATTTTTATATTTATTAGTGAGATTAAATTTTAGAGAAGTAAAACCGTCAAATATGGTTTGCAACTTATCACATCTCGCGCGCTGATTGGTTGACCAGCATGTGTACCGCGCCGCCATACTTGTTTGTTAATTTGTCTGTTGAGTAAAGTATTTTTGTGATTGGATATTGATTTCATGTTGAAAATACCTTACATATTTTGAATAAGTTACACAAAATTCTAGTGTCAGTAAAATGAATTTGTGATTAATTAAAGAAGTTCTTACCTTACCTAACTCTATGGCCATTGAACGGCATATTGTAAGACCAACCAATAATAATAATAAATATTCCGGACATCTAACACACAACGCCATCTAGTCCCAAGCTAAGCAGAGCTTGTGTTATGGTTACTAGACAACTGATATAAATACATACATACTGTTTTTTTTGTAAATACATACATATTATACATAGAAAACACCCAAACTCCGAAACAAATATTTGTAAATCATACAAACATTTGGTCCGACCCAGGATTTGAACCCGAGACCTCAAGCACAGCAGTCGCATACGCTACCACTGCGCCACCGAGGCAGTCGTTAATCAATCGGGCACCGTTGTAAATTTGACGCGCAACAGATTGTGATTTACCGGTTTTACTTCAATACATTATAATCTAACGAAAAATATTACGTTAAATTGTAAGCAGTATGTCACAGTTGATAATTTTTCGACTTATTATAATCTCGTTTGGTAGATTATAATCTACCAGTTTTTGCAATCTTACTTACGGTGGATCATAAGGACGCAGGGGGTTTCGGGGCGATAAATCGATCTAGCTAATATTATTGTTTATAATTTTACCAAAAATACATCGAGCAAATTTCGTACTAAAAGAAAAAATAGTTATCCAATTAAAATATTTTGTTTCGGTTTAAATGAAATTAAGAATATACCTACATGCAACTCAAAAAAAATAATTAAACTAATTTGACAGCATTAAACACATACATACATAATATAAGATAAACTGTCACGCTACCCTTTATATCAATCTCAGCCAATCGCTACTCCATATTCAAATTCTCATATAGCGTTAAAAATATTATCATAACCCAATTTTACCCAAAGAATTTTAATTAAAGCCGTATAAACTCCAACGTGTAGCACAAATAATCATTAATAAAGTGAAATATAGAAGGTATGTATCATGAGAGTCATATTTAACTTTCATTTTTGCCGGGCGACTGGACTTACAAACTAATTTGAGCCGTAAACAGACTGTATCACATATGGGCACAAAGCTGTGGTCATCCGGGATTCGTGAACGCCGACTGCTCATCAATCATTCTGATATTGCGTGACGCATCAACTTGCTACGGTCGGATGGGCGACGACATTTCTCTTTACATGTTTATCATGAGATTTTGTTCATTCTGTATATTTCTGTGACGTGTTTTTGCCTTACTCTAATTTGACCTTACTTCATTAGTTCTTTTCAGAACTCATGTATTAGGAATAACTGGCGGTCCTATTGGTCAAATGGTTAGTGATCCTGACTGCTAAGCCATAGGTCGTGGGTTAGATTCCGAACCAGGACAAATATTATTGTGATGAACACGTTCATTTGTTCTGTGCCTGAATGTCATTTATCTATAATATGTTAACATATTTATATTTACTGACTGCGTCGGTGGTGTAGTGGTAGCGTATGCGACTGCTAAGCTTGAGGTCTCGGGTTCGGGTCCGACCCGGGAATGGTCGGACAAAGTGTTTGTATGATCTGCAAATATTTGTTTCGGTGTTTGGGTGTTTTCTATGTATAATATGTGTGTAATTACAAAAAAAAAGTATATAAGTATTTATATCAGTTGTCTAGTACCCATAACACAAGCTCTGCTCAGCTTGGGACTAGATGGCGTTGTGTGTTAGATGTTCGTAATCTTTATTATTTATTATATTATATGTTTAAAGGAAGAAATATTTAAGTATGTTTATCAGCATTCTGATTACCATAGCACAGGCTTTAACTAGTTTGGAATTAGACGGCCAAATGTGAAATGTGTGATAATTATTATTCCAAAATATTATTATTATATAAAAGCCTGTTAATGTTTGTAGGAGGACTTCACAAACATAAATTAAACGGATACAAATAATATCTAGACTCAGAACAACAATTTCTTTACCATGCAAAGTGTCGTCTTGTTCGGAGTTGAACCCACACCACTCAACTTGGTAGAAAACTGCGTTGTGGCCGCTTAACCCACTATGACTACACCATCTGTACAGTCATTAGTGTTTTTATGGACTTGTTAGTTAAATGTTAATGCGAATGTAAATATAATGTGCTGATAAGTTCGAGGTAAGGAAATATACGATAGATTTGTTGAAAAATCACATCCTTTGAATGGTATTTTATTAAAACAGGTTGTGTTAACACTTAATAAATAAAACCACCAATTTATTTGCGAAACGCCAGTACAGATGCAGTACATATATGTGAATAAATTGGTATATAAAAATGTATTCAAAACCATCCGTTTGAATTCAGGTTTACAGTTTAAATTTATAACTGGTTTCGAAAGCATATTTATTTGTTTTATGAATCCAAAAATATGATTTTAAAGAGGAATCTTTTTTTAGTTCTTTAAAGTTTGTTTTTAAAAATTATTACGTGGGCTTAGATATAATATTCGTTAAATATAGTTCTTCCCGCGAGAAGATACAGATAACATAAACACGAATTCACATTTCACATCTGTGCTAGCTCGTATGAGTTTCAAATAATAAATATTTACTCGATACAACTACAGGTCTACAGCTTCGATTTCAAATATAGTATTCAGGTCTTGAAATATTGGGTAACTTGAAACGCTCACATGTATGTTACTTTTATGCATTTTATATGAAGTTTTCGCTACTTCGTTGCGGAGACCTATATAAAGCTAAAGCCAAGATATTGTTATCTTATAGCAGACAATATCAAGTCTAGGTTTTTTATGGAAACTCTATATACACTTTTTATATGGGCCTACCTAAATGACTCTACTATGCCTAATGGAAAGCATTATTAGAATCCAAGAGTGATGGTCACCATACTCATTGCGAATGCAGACAATGCAACATTGCAGCATGGTGACCACGGCGGCGTATTGATATGCTTCTGGATCTTTTATAAAGAGGAAATATATCACTACTAGTTGATCCACGCAACCTCGTTTGCGTCTTATATTGCCCGTAGCGTGAAAATTTTCCCCCGTATTTTAAACATTCTTCATTGATGCTCTGCTCCTATTAGTAGTAGCGTGATTATATATAACCTATGGCCTTCCTCGACAAATGGACCATCCAACACCGAAAGAATTTTTCAAATCGGACCAACGGTTCTTGAGAGTAGCGCGTTCAAACAAACAAACAAACAAACTTTTCAGCTTTATTATTAGTATAGATGGGGATTAATGAGGTCAGGACTTATAAAAAGTACATCACACATAGAATTAAAATAAATTAAGTTTTCAACTTATTGTCTAAAAGATTATTTAACTCTCCTATAGTAAAAAAAAAATGTTATGTTGTCTACACACATGTCTTATATAAAAGTGTCAAAACCACTAAATGGTGTTGTAAAGGTGCCTATCTAAACAACATTTTATCCTAAGAATCTATATGACAGAAAGAAAATGGACAATTTTATTTACAGAAAGCTCAAATAAAGCCAACATAAAAGGTTGGAAAGTGAATAGGGTAGGTCAATATTTGTTTCTCGTCAGGCCAAATTGTGAGTAAAGGCGCTTGACACTGGACTAGTGAAATTCAAATATATTTTCCACAAATCATCCTGTTACAAAATGTTGGTACTGTTCGTTTTATACCTTTTTTTGGTAATTTGGAAGTTCTATTTTGCATACGCGAGTGTATTGTACATGTAGCGTGAATATGGGATGTAGGGCCGTATATAGGTCTAGTAGAATTATATTCCAACAAATTAAATAAACAAAAATGCATTTGTGGTAACTGTATAATGTCAAGTGATGAATCATCGATCAATTGATGTGAACATAAAATGAAAAACTAGTAAATATTGAAGGAGCGTGAACATAGGGTTTATATTGGTAGCCTGATTATAGTAAACTTCACACACCAAAAGTAAAATTCTATGTGGTAATGAATTAAGAATACCACACCACTCCTACTCATCTCGTTAACGTCATAAGAGCCTAAGAACCACAACACAGAGCAAAAGCTCTGCAAAGTAAAGGGAAAAGAAAGAAATTTGAAAGAAACAATATACCAGCCCATCTGGTAAGCTTGGTATACCCATAGTTTAAACATACTTGTGTTAATAAATAGTTACATTATTTTTATACTTGAGGCATTTGTTTTACTTTTCTGCCATTGACATTGAACAAATGACTGTGTTCTGAAAATCCAATTATAAACTTATATGTCTCGTTATCCGTTATGAAGGTTTTTAATAGTTAGCAATAATTTATCAACTAATCAGTAACATGGTTAAACGAGTGGCAGTCTATCTAAAACTGGCTGATTGTTCTTAGACAATGCCACACTCTGTGGTCTCAAATTACTGTATAGTGTGGCTCTATATAGCTACACTATGAAATTGGTAATTTTGTACACAGCAGTTTAACAACTTATTGAGTAGTCGTACTATATAATAGATATTGTTGTCTCTTTAGATAGGCTAGAATAATGTGAAGTTTACATAAACACAAGTTCATATATGGCTGTGTGGACAGAATATAACAAACTCCTTATGTACTCGTATTATTTATAATTAATTTAATTGTTTTGGAAAGCTTGTCTATTGAGTGCTTAGATTATTGCTATTATTTCTTGATAATTATTACAGGACATACATAAATGTATGTATGAAACTATTTCTCAATGCGCTTACGATAGTGACGTTATGTGACATGCCTAAAGAGAGGATAGAGTCAAAACTACGTATCCTAAAATACATATATACACATATATAAATAGTCCTTTAAGTATTGTTAAAGACAATTGCTTTAGGACAAATCGGAATTACATACGATCATAATTATCAATTTTACTAAAAAGGTATGATCATCGTACACGGCTCATTCGGTATCGATATTGGTTTCAATTTTTGGAACGTGATGCCCCGAAGGCACATACGTTTACACACAAAAATGATTATGGAAAGAGTCGTTAACTACCACTTACTAGCATTTCATTTCAGAATTCCAGTTATCTCAAATGTGTTAATTTTTGTTAACATATCAAGCACTACGTCACATACAATATGACTGAATATTTTTGTATTAATCCAGTAGGAGAATTGTTAATTTCTTTTTATAAACTTATTCTACTGATGGAATGATGTATAATTTGGAATATTACATTTTTTCTATGCATTAAAGAAGTATTTTTTTTTTGTCTAATGAGTATTTGCGTGCATATGTTTAATGGTATGGGTAACGGCTACAAAAGCAAAAAAAACAGAATTTCAATGGACAGGTCAATCAAGTCATGATGCGTGTTTTGTCTTGCCATATCATGTCAAGACAAAAATCATGAACTTTTAAACATAAATAGTTATTATTTTATAAATAAAAGCAAGAAAAACACTTTGCCGTAATTAGATATATATAAATCTTGGATCACTTTGTTGGTCTCGATAAACTCAGAAACAATCTAACTGATTTTTATGGTTTTTTAAATGTTTTAAATGTTTATTTACCTAAGATTTATTTATTTACTTAGAAACTTTTATAATATTACAACAGGATAAATTTTCAAGCAATGTATTGCAAAATATTGCAAGCTTAAAAGACTAAAATAGTAATAAAAAAACATTGAACGAATTATATGGTATTAATAAAAGTAATCAGTAAAGTATACCTTAACTGTTTATTTCAGATATAATGCAACTTTATGCTATTTCTGTGAAAGATACTATTATAAATGACTATTTTCGTATCAATAACATTAATAACCCGTATGGCACGCGACAAAGGGGTAAATTTAAGTAGGTAAGTCCACATCACCGGGGCGCTGAGTGCGGCGCCCACGCGTCCGCTAGAGGGACAAAACTGCAGGCAACAGCAATTACCCCACGATGCCGAATACAAATATACTGGGGTACATTAGTGAGTATAAAAGGTAAATTCCATATTCCATGGAGGAATATCCATTCCACTTCCACCATGAGGATATACTGATTCCAAGTGATTCCAAATCAAGGCCGTCAATTCGAAATAAGATAGGATAGTTACCATCACGCTTAGATTTTCAGACAATCACACTAAGGCAGTAAATACAGTAAATTTAACACGCATAGTAACAATTTTGAGCTGATTTAAGTCTTATTTGTTTCATAGGTATACCAATTATTATATCGTATTACAAGTTTATTTCTAATGGTGACATGATACAATCAAATTTACAAGAACCTAACATTGTTTGGGCAATTTCAAACGCAAAATTTAAATAGTAATTACCATGAAATGTAAATTAGTATCTAAGTTACTAACCATACTAAATGTGGGTGATGTCTGAATATTTGTTTCTAACGGGTGTTTTTTTAAGCTAGATAGAACTTTAAATTGTAAAAAGTAACACAAAAAATTAAATTTTGATGAAACTTTTTTTTTTATTTGTTTCAGTATACTCTGACAAATCATCATGAATAGACTCACGCTTGAACAACGCTACGAAATTATCCAAATTTACTTTGAAAATCAGTCGTCGATTCGCGCAACTTATAGACGACTGTTTTATCGCAAAATTGTGTTCAGCGATGAGGCGCATTTTTGGCTTAACGGGTTTGTTAATAAGCAAAATTGCCGCATATGGAGTGAGACCAATCCACAACAGACCCTACAGACTCCATTACATCCAGAAAAATGCACCGTATGGTGCGGTTTTCACGCTGGTGGCATCATCGGACCTTATTTCTTCAAAAATGAGGCCGGAGCTCGCGTTACGGTCAATGGAGATCGTTACCGCACCATGATCAATGATTTTTTGTTTGAAAATATGGATGACATTGATCCGGAGGAGATGTGGTTTCAACAGGATGGCGCTACGTGCCATACGGCGAACGCAACCATCGACTTATTGAAATCAAAATTTGGCGATAAGTTGATTTCGAGAAATGGACCTGTCAATTGGCCTCCAAGGTCGTGCGATTTGACACCTCTCGATTATTTCCTGTGGGGCTACGTGAAGTCACTGGTTTATGCTGATAAACCAGCAACAATTGACGCCTTGGAGGCCAGCATTGTTCGTGTTATACGCCATACAAATGACGAAGTCGTCTATAAGTTGCGCGAATCGACGACTGATTTTCAAAGTAAATTTGGATAATTTCGTAGCGTTGTTCAAGCGTGAGTCTATTCATGATGATTTGTCAGAGTATACTGAAACAATTTTTTTTTTTTTTTTTTTTTTGTATATCCTGCAACTTAGCAATCTGTTTGTTTCAAACAATAATCTAATAGTTTGTCAGGTTTCCCTCGTAAAACATGTCATAACTGAGCTTCACATCCAGTGATGCTACCCTCATCAGCTATCAGCGAATCTTATCGCGAGATCCGGTATACTATATCTCTTGAGGCGAGAAAATTTCAAACTGCCCTCTCCCCCCAACTCAGCAGCCAGTGTGTTTGTATGTTGGGTCAGTCTTTCCTGATAATTTTTGCTGTATTTATCAATTTCTTGCTTCACCGTTTGTAGCTTGAAGTCTAGGTTTATGTACCTATTGGATATGTTAGGTGGAATGTTGTACATAGCTCGCATAGTTTTGCTCTGAAATCGTTCAAGAATTTCTATGTTACTATAGCTAGCTGCACCCCAGAGCTGAATGCCGTACGTCCAAATAGGCTTCAGTATAGCTTTATAGATTGTCATTTTACTGGCATCTGTCAACTGTGATTTTCGTCCTATGAGCCAGTACATGCTACGGAGTCTGCAGTCTAATTGTTTTCTTTTGGTCCAGATGTGTTTGCGCCAGGTGAGGCGGCGGTCAAGGTGCATACCTAGGTACTTGGCATCATCTTGCTGTGGGATGTCTTTATTGTAGATTTGTACAGGTGGGCAGGTTTTCCTTCTGAGTGTAAACGTTACCTGGACAGATTTAGTTGCATTGGCTTTAATTCGCCACTTGTTGGACCACTCTTCAATAAGTGACAGATGTGACTGGAGTTTCTCAGACGCGGCATTGTGGTCTTCATCAACCGAGAGGACTGCGGTATCATCTGCGTAGGTTGCTGTTGACGTGTAATTAACAGTGGGTAAATCTGCTGTGAAGATAAGATACAGCACAGGTCCCAGTACACTTCCCTGTGGAACTCCCGAATGGATCTCGTGCATTTGCGATATGTCGGTGTTGTGTTTCACTTCATAGCACCTGTTCTCAAGGTAAGATTTTAAAATCGAGAAGAAAGAATGTGGTAACATGCTTTTAATTTTGTAAAGTAGCCCTTTGTGCCATACCTTATCGAATGCCTGACTAATGTCCAGAAAGACTGCGCTGCAGTATTGTTTGGTTTCCAGTGCCCTGCTAATGACGTCAACAAGTCGGTGAACTTGCTCAATGGTCCCGTGTCCTTCTCTGAATCCGAATTGGTGTATCGGTATGATGCCTGTTAGGTGTTCTCGCATTCTATTTAGTATCATTCCTTCCATTAACTTTCCAACTACTGGAAGGAGACTTATTGGTCTATACGATGATACTTCTTGATCTGGTTTACCTGGTTTCAAAATCATCACTATCTGCGCAATTTTCCATTGGCCGGGGTAATGGGACAATCTCAGACATGCATTAAAAATAGAAAGCAAAAGCAGAACTCCCTTTTTCGGCAGATGTTTCAACAGGGCAGCGTCAATCAGATCGTAGCCCGGGCACTTTCCTTCCTGGAGTTTTAAGATTTCCTGTCTCAATTCTTTTATTTTATTTTATTTTTTTATTTTATTTTATTCGGGGAGCTTACAGCTAAATTTACAATATAAATATGACATTGTTTCTCTATATGCCAATTACAAGCTTCCGCATGTAGAAATAACATAGTGCTGTACAATTTAATCAAAAATTATAACAGAATGTAGATTACTAGAACATTTTCTCTGGTTCTTGTAACATAACACTTTTGACATCATTTGGGACACCGCAGAATAAATCAATGCGTTCCAGATGGTTAAGTTCATTAAATGACCTGGAAACTCGTGGTAGGAAGCTATTATACCGATAATTACTGTGGCAAAGTGGTACGTGGATTAGGTTTTTGGAACGTAAATTTCTAGTGGGCACATTTAATTTAATTTTGCAAAGTAAATCAGGACAATCTAGTTTGCTCTGAACTATTTTCAAAAGAAAGCAGATATCAGATACTTTTCTACGACAGAAAAGAGGTAAAAGATGAAGTTGATTACATTGTTGTTCGTAAGCAAGATGAGGCAATTTAAATTTAAAGCCTAAATATCGAATAAATCGTTTCTGGATTCTTTCTATGTTATTACTATATACATTATAACAAGGACTCCAAGTTTGACAACAGAACTCGAGGTGGCTGCGTACATAGGCACAGTAAAGTATTTTTATTGTTTTCATATGCTTAAAAGGTCTGGAAACACGAATTATAAAACCAAGTGCTTTGTACGCTTTGTCAACAATATGTTCGATGTGCTTGTCAAATAGCAATTTATTATCATGGAAAACGCCCAGGTCCCTGACCACGCCAGTCGACTGAAGTTCACAATTCTTTAGCTTGTAGGCAAAAGTGAAAATATTACGTTTCCGAGTAAAGGCGATGCAGAAACATTTGGAAACATTTAAGTCCAATTGGTGTTATATGTTTCAGTGGCAAGCACATTTGTATAGGTGACATGAGGAATTTCTCTATTTCTCTGTCATGTTGTTGATGGGTGCTAGGATGTTCTTCGAATACTTTTTGAAGGTGACATGCAAAGGTGTCAGCTTTTTCACTGTCGGACCGTGCCCAGTGGCCAATGCGTATTTTTAATGGTGTTGCATGTTGTCTGGGGCGCTTTAAGTGTTTAGTAGCCTTCCACAACGAGTAGTTTGTGTCACTAGAAGGAGTAAGTTTTGCTAAATAAGATTGTAGGTTCTCGTTTTTCATTTCCTTAATATATGTTTTTAGTTGTTGGGAGGCTTTATTAAAGGCAGTTTTATCTTCTGGGTAATGTGTATCTTGCCAAATTCTACGGAGTCGTCTTCTCTCCTGTATACAGTCCTTGATGATTGCGGGATAACAATGTTCTTTTGGACTTTTTGTTTGGCGATAGGGTGTGGACCTGTTTGCTGCATCATGGATCAATAGGTTCAGCTCTTCTATGGCCTGTTCTACGTCGTCAGTAGTTTTCAGAGGTATTCTAAGTTGCGCCTCAGCTGTGATGATGTCTTGATATGTTTCCCAGTTGGTGTAATTATTGTAAATTTTGGGTGGTGCTTCTGTTAGTATGATTTTACTGTGTACGCTAAGGAGGACTGTAGAGTGGTCTGAACTTAAATCAAATATTGATTCGATATTGGTGTTACTGATAGCAATGTTTTTTGAGACAAAGAAATCTATCAAGTCTGGTGTTTTTTGGGGGTCAGCTGGCCAATAGGTGGGTTCGCCGGTAGACAGACAGTCGAGGTTAAGGTCTTTCACAGCTTGGTACAGTTGTCTGCCCCTAGTTGTGATTAGTCTGGAGCCCCAAAATAGGTGTTTAGCATTCCAGTCACCTCCACCGATAAAACGGTGTCCGAGTGTAGAGAAGAAGTGTCCAAAGTCCTCCCTTGAAGTTTGGTGTTTAGGAGGACAATAGACAGCGGCAAGGGTCATATCCGAGTTTACATCGTTGACTTTGATAACTGTAGCTTGTATCTTGTCTGTTACGAAGGATTCGAGGGGATGGTGTTTAATGTGTGTTTTTATGAGTATTGCCGTACCTCCATGTGCCTTTCCTGACGGGTGATTAGTATTATACGTTGTAAAACCTCTGATTGAGAAATAGTTCTTGATGGTAAATCTAGTTTCCGATATTAGCATCACGTCAATTTTTTCAGTATTCAGGAAGATTTCTAGCTCCTGTCGCCGTGCGACCAACCCGTTGGCATTCCAAGTAATTATTCTAAGGTTGTGATTGAATTTTAATTTGGCTGTTTACTAATTGAGCATAGCGATCCATCATGTTGTCTACAATGTTGAACATCATTGTTTGTATTCTATTGAACATTTGTTCTAGCATGTCACTAAGGTGTTGCATCTCAACGGATTGGTTGGGACTATATGTGTCTTTTGTTTTGCCTTTCATTATTTCAGCGTAGGTTGTAGCATTTCTGTTGTAAGTGCTGTGGTTTTTAGGTTGCTGTTTATTTTCTTCTCCAGTTCGATATGCTTGTTTGTTAGATGTTACTTTTGGTTGTATTTTCAATATACGTTCTTTATATTGCTTGTATTTTGTGCATCCTCTGTAACTAGCCGGATGTTTCTCATGACAGTTAGCACAAGTGGCTTCTGTATCTCTGGCTTTGGTGCATGTTGTAGTTGGATGATCGGCTCCACATTTGACACATCTGAACGGTCTGTAGCACTGGTTTTTGGAATGTCCGAATCTTTGGCATCTTTTACATTGTAGTACTTCCTTCTTTTTGTACGGTGCTTCAAAAGTTACCTTCATGTGATTTAAGAATTTTAGTTTGAAAATGTCCTTGTTATTTGGCTTAGGTTCAAGGTCTACGTAGAATAAGGGTAAAGGTTCTTTAGAGACTCGATGACGTACATTAACCAATTGTCTAACTTCATGTCCATGGTTTTTGAGTTCCTGTGATATTTCTGAGATATCTTCTGAGCTGTGGAGACCTCGTAGTACAACTCTATAAGCTCTTTCACTCTTTAACTTGTAGGTATAATGGCTGATGTTGTCTGTGATAAACCTATCTCTTATTGATTTGTATGTTTCTATGCTAGTTGGCACTATTTTCACTACGTGTCCCGACCTTAGTGTGGTTAAAGTATAAGTTTCCACTGATGCAATTTTTTGTAGTAGGTTTTTAAGCGAAGTTATATCCAAGACACCCGTTACAAATATCGGTTCCGGTTTAGGTGGCTTTTCTATTTCAACGTTATCCATTTTAGCTACTTCATCTTCTAGTATTTCAAAATGATTTTGTGTAGGTATTGCATATGAAATAGTGTTTAACTTTTTCTTTGCGTTTTCGGTAGATGGTGAGTTGGTTTCTGCTCTTTTTCTTTTTACTAGCGGTATCCGGTCCTGTTGCCAGCTATTCTTATTTTTGTTAGATTCATTTTTGTCGTCAGAGTCCGTCATTATGCCACGAAGATTTACGTCTTTTGGTACAGCACCGACAGAATTGCTGCGTGTTTTGGTAATTATACTTTTATGTAGGGTTTGCTGTATCATAGTAGAAGTAATATTAGAATTATTTTTAAGTTTCTCATTCATTTTGTTCCCACGAGTATTGGACGAAATAACAGGTCACTAAGAAGGCAGAATACAACTACGTTTGCCAGGTCCGTAGAGGTTGGCGCTAATGCTGTTCATCCATACAGCCATGCATCCATTTGGCACGTTTCCCACCATTGGATTTGGGTAATTTTTGGAGAGGTTTTCTTCCTCGCGATCCGGGCGATTAAGCCAAGATCCGTTCTTAAGTCATCTCTCAACTGTTTACGGATTAAGAAGGTCATTTCCTAACTTCTTTGCTTCCTGTAGGCTATGGCCATGCAATGTCGGGTTAGTTACCGCCGCCCGAGACTCGGCGTTGTTGCTCGTTTAGCACCACCCAGGGGACACGTGTAGGGTGAGCCTAGTGAAAGGTGGTAATTCCTACGGACGCAAGCAACCCATCCCCCTTTGAAACAAATAAAAAAAAAAGTTTCATCAAAATTTAATTTTTTGTGTTACTTTTTACAATTTAAAGTTCTATCTAGCTTAAAAAAACACCCTATATATGTTTGTATTTACAAAAAAGTATAAAAGTACAACTCTGCTTATTTTGAAGGTAGATTGTGTCAGAGAATGTCCGAAATCTATCTACTTATTCAGTTTCCATCATTCATCATCAACAAGTAATTCATGATTTTTTCTGAAAAAACTTTCATTTAGGAATATTATATACTAGCTTTTGCCCGCGGCTACATCCGCGTATTGGTGGACTGCTGCAGCAAGAGTAGCTCATGCCCTTCCTCAAGAATCAAATTACCTCCATGTCTAATTTCATTGAAATCGGTGCAGTGGCCGTCAGAGCAGGACAGACAGACAAACAGACAGAGTTACTTTCGCATTTATAAAATATACTCGTACATGTTAAATGCTTACGTCTTTTTTTCTTCGAGATAAGTAGAGGCAACAGTTTAATTACATATCTCATGGTCTTATGTTAGCAAGATTAACATAACCGTAGCAAAAAGTAAGACATATTAAGTTCACGACAATCCTGACCGACGAGCCATATATGATAATCTAACCAAAACAGTTTCATTACCAACTTTGTTGGCCTTTTCTCCATGAATAACTTAAAAGTTGACTACTGAATTGACCCATAATCCAATTTATCGCATCTTATATAAATCATTATGAATAGAATCAGGAAAAAAAACCTATAAATATGTATATAAGGTTAATTGCACAAAACATTGAAAAAATCGAGGGCTCCATATGAATACGACTTTAAAAGTGAGAGAGCTGTGTTCCAAACCAAATGGACTACCTCGACCTGAATAATTTGACAGCCTTGATGATACAATAGTAGTGTATGCGACTGCTTGAAGTTTCAGGTAGAAATCCCGGGGGTGGGGGTTATCTCGCTCGGTAATATGATTGCGGCCATGTTGCGGAGCGAGAGCCCGTGGAACTCTGCTGCATCTTTATGCGAGCAAGTTAAGCTTGCAAAGAAGCTCTGGTCTCTGCGGAGCGGGACCGGGAGAGGCTTAGAACTCTCCCTGTCCGCCAGGCCCGGAAACGTGCCAGGTACCGCAGACGACTCAAAACGATCTCCGTCCTCCATAAGCGCAAGCCTGAGGATGATAGGTGAGACCACCAGTCAGCCATCGTCGCAGAAGCAGGCCGGGGTGGCGACGCCAGCTGTGTAAAGTGCTCGCGCCCTTTTATAGAATAGGAATATTAAGACACAGGAGGGGGCCACCTACAAACTATGGGTGGCCCGAGGTACGTCGGGGTTCCAGGGATTTACTTCCAAGTGTGCACCTGGTTCCCCGGCTTCTAGTACCCGAGACGGTGTGCGGTTTTTAGTCGGTTCGAGTACGACATAACCACAAGTGGTATCCGAGGGGATATCCACGCAAAACAAAAAGAAAAAGGTAGAAATCCCGGATCGGACCAAGTGTTTTTATAATCTGCAAATATATATATAGATACCTTTCATCGTGTGAGTAAATTCCCAAAGGAGAGCTCATTCTTATAACCCACTTATTAAGGAAGGGTTGTGGCTCAATAGGCAGCAATTCAATTGTATCTCTTGCCATCAGTACCCATCTACTCATTGTCTCTCCAAAAAAGAACATGTACGATTCTACCTAGGTCTAATTATAATACATAAATGTAATATAATAAATAAGTTATACATAACATTATTATCAGCCCAGTACAGCCCATTGCTGGCAAAAGGCCTCTCACAAGGAAGATCACAGAGTCCGGTTTACTGCTTGTGCATACAGTCGCTACCAGCCTTCTTATATAAGTCATTACATTATGTAACATGATATAATGAATTTAGCTCTCCAATAATGCTCCTCCAATCAAAGGTTATGTTTGAATTATTAGGTAAATTATAACTCGAGCTAACATTGTGGCCAATCTGTATATATAAATTATTTATAGTTAAACGTTACCATCGTACTCTGATTCCAGCGGTTTTCCTAGTAACAACCTTTCATTTTAAATTCTTAATAACATATATAATTTTAGATAGTTCGTCGGCTTAGTCATATTGTAAAAATCACAATGGTCGTGAAGGTCTACGAATATTTAAAGACGCCTTATTATCCGTTGCTAAAATTGCAGAATCGTTTTTTAAACTTTTATGATTTGCTAACTTCAAGTGAATAACTTGGTTGAGATCGTTACAGGACTGACTAACGATAAGTTTTTGGCTATAAAGTTTGTGAAGTAATGTTTGTTACAGTTATATTAGGGGAATCTTAGTTTTATATTACGAATCAAGCGTTGAACTGACAGAAATACATGAATGCTTTTGGGATAGGTTTAATGCAAAAAGGTGTTAGTCCTAAAAGTTGTCAGTAATTGATACTTTAACAGCAGTGAACCCAAAGGAAAATTCTAGAAGTCTATGAAAAAGTTCCAACTATAAGAACGGTTCAAAAGCGATAAGGTTTGATGGCATCACTAGATTAAACTGAGGAATAGACTTTGTAATTTATTTGATGTAAGTAATCCATTTAAGTCCTTTATTTATGGCAGTACTATTAGTTTTAGTACTTCAAAGTTACGAGTACTACATTATAATGTGGATGTACATATCGGTCATATTTTGGCTGAAGGGAGCGTCTTTAATGTGAATAGTATTTTTTACATTTTATGATGATGTCTAAATTGCCAATGAAATAGACTACTTTTACAAACATTTAAGAGGATTATTATAAATATTTGTTTTACATATTGATCAAAATAAATGTATTAATAATAGTACTAATAGCTAAGTATGCTTAAGTTTAAAATGAACAGCTATATGTATATTGCTTGGAATCAAAATTAAACTAATACAAAAGTAATTAATAACTAACGCAACATAATCTTTTTACAATTCTCGACGTAATCATATCCGTGGGAGAGGGCCGGCTTGACCGGAGTGATAACGTGGCCTCACAGAAAACCTTCATCGAGTGAGTGAGGATACCGGAGCCTCATACCCCAAACCATCCCCTAAAGGCCGGCAACGCACTTGTGACGCCTCTGGTGTCCATGGGCGGTGGTAATCGCTTACCACCAGGCGACACGTATGCTCGTTTGACCATTTTTCTATAAAAAAAAATAATATAAACTGTTGACACTTATACTTCATAATACGAGATGGTCAAGATAGGTTGATGTACGAACAAATCAATAAAATCAAAGAACAAATGATTAGCTTCACCGTAAACTATGATTAGAACCCTCTTTTCCTAATATATCATTATTCTCTCTATCATAGTCTATCGTTACTTTAAATTATACCTACATAGAGTGAGCTTAAAAGACCTTTGACAAGATCGATTAATGATTAGACGGTACGAATATACATAAATTATTGCAATTATACTCATATTAAGTATGGTAATGAGCTGGAATATATTTAATAAGAATTATTAAAGGTGACACGCATATGACCCATATATCGTACGTCGTTTCGTAATAAAAGGTAATTGAGTTTTGGATACTTTACTTTGTATAATATCTTGTATATAAAATTCTCGTGTCACAATGTTAGTTACCATACTCCTCCAAAACGGCTGGACCGATTTTCATGAAATTTTGTGAGTATTTTAGGTAGGTCTGAGAATCGGCCAGCGTCTATTTTTCATTCCCCTAAATGTTAAGGGTAGTCCACCCCGAAACTTTTTTTTTAATTTTTAGATAAAGTTTTATTTTTTAATTTTTTATGATACAGCATTAAAAAATACACACAACCCTGAATTTTCAACCCTCTACGATCAACCCCTATTTTTCCATCGCGATTTTTATTGACCCACCCCTAAAATATATATTCCTTTTTCAGGCAAAGCAACGTTTGTCGGGTCAGCTAGTTTTGTATAAATATAAGTACTTATATGTAAAGTAATAGTATTTAATAATTTCAAAGAACTTGGGAAATGTTTAAGGTCATACGCCATACTGTCAATATAATACGGTTTGCAAATTACAAATATTTTTTTATCTTACTGCAATCTGATCTTAAATTAACAGAATCTATATTTAGCACTAGTTTTTGCCCATGGCTCCGCCCGCGTATTTATCACGGTACAGAGTAGACTATGTCCTTCCTCGGGAATTAAAGTATATCCACACCAAATTTTATCAAAATTAAATATAAAATAAATGAATATTTTCGGACATTTAACACACAACTCCATCTAGTCCCAAACTAAGCAGAGCTTGTACTATGGATGGACTTTTTTTTTGTAAATACATACATATTATACATAGAAAACACCCAAACTCCGAAACAAATATTTGCAGATCATATAAACATTTGGTCCGACCCGGGCATCGAACCCGAGACCAAACACAGCAGTCACATACGCTACCACTACAGACAGACAAAGTTAATTTTTAATTTATAATATTAGTATGGATGTTAACTATTGACAAACATAATAAAATATTTCTTAATACACTCATCTTCAAGAAGTAGAAGAAGAAGTTTGGCGTGCTCAATAGTTCGAGACAATATTTCCCTCCGGCCCACCGCCTTCTGCTTTATAAGGCGCAGATTAGGCCTCATATAGGATACTGTTCTCATCTTTAGACCGCATTAAACGGAGAGCGACTGGAATCGTCGATTGCCAAGAGGTTTCATTTAGTCTGGACTCTCTGGCGCTGCGTAGAGGTGTGGCTTCGTTACGCATCTTCTATCGCATTTATAATAGAGAGTGCTCCGAGGAATTATCCTAATTGAACTGTACGGTTTTCTAGAAACTTTCTGCCTCGCACAGCAAAACTGTGGAATGAACTGCCGCTTACGGTATTCCCAGACCAAAACGACCTTTAAACCGCTAAGAAAAGAGCGTACTACTTCTTAAAAGGCCGGCAACGCACTTGTGACGCTTCTCTTGTTGCGGGTGTCCATGGGCGACGGTAATCGCTTACCATCAGGCGATGTGTCTGCTCGTTTGCTTCCTATTACATAAAATATAATATATTATATATATATATATTAAACTCTGATTACATTACACCCAGACACAGAACAAGTGATTGGACTCACCACACAATATTTTTACTGAGTAAGAATCGAAGGCACGTCCTTTTCGATAAAATTAGCAACAATTAGGATATAATTATATGGTCTACTCACGTCTGTATTTTAGGGATGTCTAAATAACTTCGGGGTTGACACGGGACTCTCATGAAAGGTTGAAGGGAGTGCTTCGTCGGTGTCAGATGCCACACCGTTGCGATAGGGCACTTTGCACGTGGATAAAGGACCCCATCCTTCTAAAAAAGGTCCCGCTATCCCCAAAATATACGTGTACAACGAACTGACACGTTTTAGTATATAATATTAATGTGCAAAACTATTACCATTTCGGGACGAGGTCATATTTGAGTCGTCTACTCTATTTCTTATTTTTTGAAGACAAATCCCTCATTGGGAATTTACATCTTGTGTCACAAGAGACTTCACAAATGTCACAAACGGACACAAAGAACATCCAGACTTAGAGCAATAGTTTGTGGATCACACAAAATGTAAAAACTGAAAGTGTTATCTTATGTAGATTTTAAATCCACAGCACATATCGCAATTAAAAAAAATACTGCAAGGTAACTGTTTAGACCACTGTTTAGCCATCTACCCAGCCAAATTATTAGCATAAACCTTAAACTGGGGATACCTTATTAAATAGTAAGTAAAATAGGTGAAACAGTATAAGCTATACGTATAAAATTGTTACATATATTTTGTGGCAGAAAATAAAGACATTATTATTATTATTATTATGTCAGTTTAGGTTAGGTACCGACAACAAATATTTTTTACTGAGTTCATTTATTATATTACTCTATACTAAAAAGTTATAGAAATAAAAAATATATCATTTGCAATTAATTTATGTTACAATCAATTTTCTTCTCAGTAGCAATTAACTGTAAGGTAGAATATTATGAGTGTCTTCTAACATAGCAATAATACTGAATATTGCAAAGTATAAAACTATTATACAAAGTAAGTAGATGAAACTAGAAACAGCTGTCTAGCCAGGAATCGTAACCAATGCCAATTGTAATTACAGATCTTAATTTTCCACGAAGCTTTTAAATACTTAGGTCCCGTTTATATGCCTTTATGGTGGCATAAGACGATTATGTGATGTCTTTAAGTAAAATGAGAAGCCTGAGGTGATGTTGCGAGTCCTGATATAATGTAAAGTAAATTTCAAAGTGAAGTTCGAATAAGCTCACGCCCGACTGTGGAAATGTATTCAGATTCGTTACACGTGTCACGTGTGTATTCGAAAGTTAAGTTTTAAAGACATACCATAGAGTGGGAGAAACAATAAGATATTAAACTATAATGATATCGATTTAAACGACTTCAAATGGAGAATGTTCTCGTTCGATTGTTTTTTACTCAACTACGGCGAATAGTTAAGCAGTCTGTGTACGTATGATTGTGTAATGTGTAAGCGTTACGGTAACGTCGGTAACGCTTACGAAAGATTGTTTTAATGGCCCAAGTGACATAGGACATTTAAATGTATTCAAGTTTTCGTAATCGGCTGATAGATATTAATCTTTTTCTTGTTTTATTTCTGTTACTTAATATATTTCGAGAACTGACTCTCTGTTATTGTTTGAAACACACTGTTTGTTTTAAGGATTGCTTGCAATTAAATAAATTAGTAATTGGTAATCTAACACTGGAAAATTAGAAGAATAAAAAAAGGCTTGTAATATTTTATATACTACATGTGTTACAAATACTTATTTTACTTTAAATAAGTATAATCATCATACTTATTCAAAGTAAATTAAGTATTTGTTAAAAGTGAAATAAATGAAAAGTAGTAAAAAGTAAATATTAATATGTGACTACAGCTATCGTTAATATGTGATTTTTATTTAAATAGTATTATATAACGGATAAAAATAAAATATAATAGATAAAAGTCACACCCACATATAAAAGATAAGAAAATAAAAAAAGAAAATTTATTTATTTATTTTATTTATTTATTCTTGGAAAGACTTACAGACATATAACATTAATATATAAGTACAGTTAAATCATCCTATTGCTAATTACAAGTCTCTGCATGTAGATACTCTGGGGAGAACTGTCGACTTTCATTGAAATAAAAAAATGCAGTACACTTGCAACCAATACACACAAGAAATAGCACATGATTATATACGTAGAACAATGCGTACAAAGAAATGCCAAGAAAAATTAAAACAAAAAAAAACCAGTAACACAAAATAAAATAATAGTAGAAACAGAGTAGTACAGTTTGGTGCCGCTTTACGTTTCAAAAAATGAATGAGCTAAAATCCTCCTAACCATGTTCACGCTGGTACAAAACAAGTCTATATCAAAATTCTGTGAAAGCTTATTAAAACTGTTTGCACTTCTCAAGGAAAAGGCGTTACGTCTATAGTTAATTGTTGAATAGGGTATGTTTAATAGGGGTCGCTGTTATAACAGTGATTAGAATCGAAGACAAATAAATCTATCGAATAAAATATTTAATTTCTTTTTATAATAAAATTTCACTTGTCATTTTTATTTATAGTATTAATAGGAACATTTGCTCTAAATTACATATAGCGGTAACATTGGCACTAAATATAACTCTAAAGTTTAATTTATTTATACACACCACAAACGAAGCCCAAGTAGTTTAATACCAACATCGCTAAGTGCCGCTCCCAAAAAGCCGATTTGCGTTTGATGGCAACTATAAATGCAAACAGGTAAGTGTTTACTCAATATACAGGTTTTGATCCTGGTTTATGTGCCCACAGCGAATCAATTTACCTAACCCATTACACGTTCCAAAAATACTTATGTAGATTTTATGTAATTAAACTAATTGAGTGTTTTGAGTTTCGTAATCAATTTAGTTGTCTAGAATATTTTGGTACTTAATTTAGATTAATTAGACTTCTTTCCATTACATGTATTTTATGTACGTTATTTTAGTCAAAGTTTGTTTAACTTTGTACTTAGCGGTGCCGGCAACTAGCGTGAGGAAAAAGAATAACTTTGTAATACCTATAACAGTTAAAACATTATAAATTAATATATTTAAGAAGATAACAAAAAAAAAATCTTGTTTTTCTTTTAATTGACTGCCTCGGTGGCGTAGTGTTAGCGTATGCGACTGCTAAGCTTGAGGTCTCGAATTCGATTCCCGGGTCGGATCAAATGTTTGTATGATCTACAAATATTTGTTTCGGAGTTTGGGTGTTTTCTATGTATAATAAGTACTCGTATTTACAAAAAAAAAAAAAAAAGTATTTATATCAGTTGTCTAGTACCCACAACACAAGCTCTGCTTAGCTTGGGACTAGATGGCGTTGAGTGTTAGATTTCCGGAATATTTATTTATTTTAATTTTTATTACATTTGTAGGTACAATAAGGAATTAGGTATGACAAACAATTGTTCTCTAATTAAAAGATTAGTAGACATGATTTTTTTTTTCAAATTAAGAACAAAGAATGTGGTTGATTTGCAAACGTATCTGAACAAAAAGAATGTGTGAATGTGACAGTAAGCGTCGAACGTGAAACGGAACGACAACCCATTCTAGTCGCCTGTCACCCCGCTTGAATTGCTACGTACTCACAGAGTTTTGTATGCATACACACTACCATACGCTAATAGAACTTGTCTATTAGAGAATATAAAAGGTCCTCGTCTCTTTTTAACTTGTTTATTTATGGAACAGAGACAATACGATTTTTTTATACTTTATTACTAAAATGGTAAAAACACACACAAATAGTTGAGTTTTATCTATTTTCAAATGCTTTACTGTCTTTTTCACGTAGTATGGCGTCGAAACTGAGGATAAACTCGTATATCGGTCTTGAACTGGCTACGGTGTTCCGGTTGTGTATTACAGGAGACCCGGGATACTCTTAAAAGTATGCCACCAAACACTCCTGCAGACCTAGGCCCGTGCTTTAAATGGCATCTCAGTCGTGAATGTAGTCTTAAAACTAGTTTTAAGAAGGCATTTTATTATTGAACGTCTCTTGAAAAGGATTCACTGATCGTTAATCAAGTGAGTAAAGATCAATGAATCTCTGTTTAAAGCTTATTATAGAACGACATTAACGTCAAAATCTACTCTGAGGAATAGATTTTAATAGATCTCTGTTCACCTGAGACAAGCTCAATCCAGTCTCAAGTGATAATTGTTAATGCTTTTTAGTAGACATAAATGTATTTTATGATGTTTCTGAATGAGAACGAAAGATTTACTTTACCTTGCTTTATATACGAAAGAATTTTAAAACAAATACATTAATTGATATTCAATTCACTTAAAATACACATTTAACCATTTGTTTCAATGAAATAGTGATATTAATCACCATTTCATTGTTGGTAATATCTAGCGATTTTTTTTTTCCTTTTAAAAAGACAACTCCCACATTAGGAATAAACATCCTGTGTCGTGGGGGACTTTACAAACGTACATGAAACGGACACAAAGAACATCATTTTATTTTAATATTTATAATATATAATTAAGGGCGAGTTGCTTCTTATTATTATGTTTACATTGATACACTAGTCAATAGTGTATTAAATATAAACTAATAACGATCAATTTTTAAATTTTATTTGTTAAATATATTTTGATTAATAAAATTTGATGCGTTATACAGAACAATAATTTCGATAATGCAAAAACGTAACTGAGAACACATACTGTGAGAGACATACTTGAGATTAGTTACTGAGACTAGTTTCAATTCAGTAGACCTTAAAACGCATTATATAGTAAGAGCGACGCTTGAGATTTGATTTAAACTTACAACTAGTTTCAGCTGATCAGAATTCAAACGATACTTGAGATGCCTTTTAAAATACGGGCTTTTAAAGTCTACCTAATTAGCAAATTATCCCTTTATGAAGTACGTACATTAATTTCAGATAGAGAAGATAATGTTTACATTTATGACATAAATTTATCAAGTAATCAAAAAATATTTAATGCAAATTATAGAGCGTAAATATTCCAAATTGTTTTGATATTTCTATATAAAATTAATAACGCAAGGAACAGGTTCATTAAGGCCCTCTTCCTATCAAGGCATAATGAAAAATGTAAGCAGTAATTTAATATGTTTGTAAGGGTATAAAGGACTAATTAAACTTGATGCGAAAAAAACATAACGTATTAATAAAATTGATGTAGATAACATTCTTAATATACTGTAGGCATATATTAGCTTCATTTGCGTAAAAACCAAATATTTAAATACTCTTTCAAAAGTCAATTATTTTATTCAATTAGATGTTAATGCTTAACTATTGTTTTAACGCTTTTTATAGTTTTAGTACGTTTATAAACATAATTAACTGACCAAGGAAAATACTGAGAAATTTAGTTCATTTGCTTCGTTTTTCTTTATAGGGATCTCAATTATAGTTTGATAACACATTATCGGGGACACAGAAATACGCACATTCAAAGTTTATGCTTTACATTATGGATAAATTAATTTTTCTTAAAGCAAATGAAGTTGCAGCCAGTATGTAATAATCACAAATGTTAACAAAAAAACAACCGACTTCAAGAGCTAGACCAAATTAAAATGGGACCACACGGGAAGTAACAGCTTTCAAATAAAAAAATAATCATCAAAATCAATTCACCCAGTCGAAAGTTATGAGGTAACAAAGATAAAAAAAATACAGTCAAATTGACAACTTCCTCCTTTTCTCAAGTCGGTTAAAAATTACTTGTATTCAGTTGTTGTTGCAATTGTGAACTCTTTAAAACTATATTTAATAATTTTTCAAAACAGAAACAGAATTATAAACTTAATGACAACTCCTGCTTAACAACAGTCTTGCTTTTAAGGCTTTAACATTGCAATAAATCTTTAAACTGCCTATTTTACGTATTGTAACGAGCATTTGCACCTACGTATGATTTGAACATGAAAAATGGGTTACGCGAATTGTCATTGGAACATGCCTTAACGGTTTCTGGCCAATCACATAGCTTAGCATTCGTCATCATCATACGACGTGACCTCATTTATGTTACACATACGTGCGCTTAGATTCGCACACGGCGTTGAAACTCAATACTTAATTAAACACATTCAATCATAGGTAGCTACATAATTGTGTTACTCACTATGTTCGAGTAACTGTAAGGAATATTTACAGCGTATGCAGAGGTGTGAACACATATTATCTATACTAATATTATAAAATTTGTGAGTATATAAGGTCGTAGGGTCTCTGAATCTACTTAACCAATTTCAAAAATTCTGTTGCCAATATAAAGTCACGTTATTTGCGAGTGCAAAATAATTACCATGACATCCGACATAGTAAACGCTAGAAAGGAATATAGAAAAGGTTTTTATTATTACTACTTCAAGATAACTGATTACCGACACCTGCAACACAGTCAAGACACAAGACTTATCCCGTCCACACGCCCACCACTGTAACTCCTGTACCAGGATCAACAGCAAACACATCGAGTTATGACACACGTGAAGTTCCAGAAAAAATTAAACTGTCTTAGAACCCGCAAAGGAATTAATCAGAAGAAAACTGGAGGAGTTAAAAATATAATAAGAATATAATATAACATCGTCAGAGTTACAAGTGGGTTTCGGCCCTTTAAGGCTGTGCTCAAAGCAAAGGTTGCTAACTCCCTGGACATTATTTAGGCTACTTTTTATCTCTAAAATACAGATGGACCACGGGTAACAACATTATTAGTTAACGATAGTGTACTATGTATTTTAATTAGTGAATAATAGTATACTATCACAGTGTGTATAAATTAATAGTGTACTACAAATGTATAGTTAAGGTATTCATAAAGTTATACAATGAAATGTGTTAATTGGTAATAAATAATTCAATAGACTTAACTAAGTTAGTTCCAAACCGATAGTTAAACATCTATCCCCATCTACTCTTTAAACTTCATATCAAACCCGGTTGCCTTATCGGTTTATACTTGAACGGGCATTAGAAACTGTTACTTAATCAATCTTGTCTGTTAGCATAACAAGCCGTAACTTAGAGACTAATAAATTGTAGGAAAATTCACTTATCTGTTTTTAGGCGCTTGAAAGATTTCAGGGATTTTATTTTATTAGTACCTAATACTGATATTATTTTAAATAACTAAGTATCTAGTCCTAAGAAAATGGGTTCAAATTCTTAAGTTCAGTTACTCACAACTCCACAAGTATCTATGTGTTTTGATATATTTGTCCTATTGACTTTATGATAATACATACATAAAGTAAACGAAAGAGGCCCGTCCGTTGGAGACTCTCATTTCTCTATTTGATTATTGCAAGAATGTGCATTCAAAAAATAGTTTTGACACGTCCCTGCACTATAATACTTTTATGGATACTGGCAGTATCATAAAAGAAATATAAAATAAATAAAACAACAAAGCAAATACTTTTTATATTTTTTTTTTTTCGTTTCCACAATGTGCCTGTTTTTTTAATATTATTAATTTCGCGAAAATTAATAACCTCATCTTAAAAATTCAAAGGAAATGTAAATGAAAATCAACCGGGCGCTTTATGAAAAAATATTCATATTTGTAACTTTATAAAACCCCGAAAATGTGCTTGAAACGGTATAAACAGTTATAAATGTTTTCTGGAAATCTGCAGACAAATTATTTCCTAGCCATTAAGCCTTGGGTATAAAAAAATACGTGATACTCTGTTAAATCAGTTTCTATGGATAAATATTAGTTATATATGTCGGGATATAAGAAAATTTCAAATTTTCAAACTGTTTAATGTGGTCTGAAAAAGATTAGATGGATATTCTACTTTGACTATATATATTAGGTCTTTACCTATGAAATTGCCGTTTTATATGCAATAAGTGAAAGTACTTATTTTTTCAAACTTTTTTATTTCTGTTATTCGAAGTAATCACCCATGCAATCGACGCATCTTTGCCAACGCATTGGCAGTTTATTGATGCCCTTCTTGTAAAAATCAGCTGGACGGGAGGCAACAAACTCTTCAAAGGCATTTTGTGCTGCCTCTCGGGAATTGAATTTTTTACCCACTAAAAAGTTGTCTAAATTTTGGAAAAAGTAATTGTCGGTAGGGTGGTAGGTGCAAGCTCTGGTGAGTATGGCGGATGAGGGAGAGCTTCCAACCCCAGCTCTTGCAGCTTGGAGACTGTTTGTTGCGCAGTATGGGGTCGCGCGTTGTCGTGAAGGAGCAGTGGGAACGACCGATTGACCAAAGCTGGTTGCAGATGTGCAAGCTTCTCCATCATTCTCTCCAGTTCTTCACAGTACACATCTGCATTAATGCTCATGCCGTTTTGGAAAAAGCTATGGTGAATCAGACCTGCACTAGACCACCAAACAGTGACCATCACCTTTTTAGGGGTCATTTTTGGTTTAGGGCATTGCTTTGGTGCTGAACCAGGGTCTAACCAACTTGCTGAGCGCTTTCGATTGTCGAACAGAATCCATTTTTCGTCGCACGTAACTATTCGTTTCAAAATTCCTTCATTTCTTTGCCCGTTGAGCAGCGAAAGGCAGGTCTCGACGCGTACGTTGCGCTGGCGATCGTTAAGGTCGTCGGGAACCCATCTATCAAGCTTTTTTACCTTGCCAATTTGTCGCAAATGGATCAATATTGTTTTGATGCTTACATTAAAAGCATTACATTATTGTTAACCAAAGTCTCCGGACGACCACGAGCTTCATTTTTCAAGTCAAAATTTCCAGAACGGAACCGGGCAAACCAATAAAGGGTTGTGCGTTCGTTTGTACAGTTCTGTCCGTAAACGTTTTTGATGTTACGTGCCTTTTGTGTCGCGTTGGTGCCACGACGGAACTCATATTCCATAACTACACGAATTTTTAAAGTATCCATTATGACGAAAAATGTTCAAATGTAATGAAAATACAATGCTAATCAAAAAACAAAAGACTGTGTTTGTAAATAGAATGTCATGGTTTTAAAACAAAATTAATTTGAATTTAGAATACAGAGCCATTACAAACTTTTTTTTATTTGAAATGACCAGTACTGAAGAAACGCAATTTCATAGGTAAAGACCTATTATTTATACTGTTTTTAATGCTTTTCTTGAAATAGGTAACCAATCAAAAGTAAGAAAAGAAGATGCCATCTGTGTTTTTTGATATTTCCAAAACCAACATGACATTTTGTTAAAATAGGGTCTGAAACTTACCGTATTTAGAATGTTTATGATTTTTTTTATTGAATAGGGGCAAACGAATAGACGTATCGCCTGATGACAAGCGACTACCGCCGCCCATGGACACCCGTAGCACCAGAGGCGTCACAAGTGCGTTGCCAGCCTTTGGGGGAAGACGAGGGGGATAGGGGGACTCACTCGGTGGAACACAGTGCAAGCGCTATTTCACACCGGTTTATTGTGAGGTATTCACTCCGGTCGAGCCGGCCCATTCATGCCGAAGCGTGGCTCTCCCACGTAAAGATTATGGAATACTAGCTGAACCCCGCGGTGCTACCCGCGGTACGATGATAACTGCGGGCAACGCCGCGAGGCGAAGCTATATCTTTATAAATAGTAGCCTATGTGTTATTCTGATGTATAAGCTATATTGTGGTAAAGTTTCATTCAAATCCATTCAGTAGTTTTTACGTGAAAGAGTAACAAACATCCATACATACATACATCCATACTTACAAACTTTCGCCTTTATAATAGAAGTAGGATTTAATTTCTTAAGTTTTTACAATTATTTCTTCTAGTTTTAAGTATATTGTTTAAATGTAACATAACGTTTAGTTTATAAAAATACTAGCTAACCCACGCAACTTCGTCTGCATTTCTTTTTAATCATGCTTGGCTCCAATTAGTTTAAGCGTGATGTTAACTCCTCTACCTTATGTACTCACAGCAGTGCACACATTTAAAAAAACCGGCCAAGTGCAAGTCGGGTTTCGACCAAACCTGTAGGTATATGATGTAACTAAAAAAATATGCTTTTCGCAATGTACCCTTAATCTGTGTTATAAATAGTTGCTTCGTACCAAATTTCAAGATTCTGAGTTCACGGGAAGAACCCTGTTTTTGTTTCACTGGCGAGTGTTGAAAGTTTGCAGTATAAACGGTTGTATCTTTTGATTTCGTTGGTTTTAGAAGTTTGATTTTTTCACAGCTCCAAGGGACGGTAGACCTGAGTTTTTGATATGAATTTGAGCTTGACGTGCTCCTGAGGAAAAGGGTCTTGACAAACAGACAGACGGACAATAAAGTGAGTTATAAGGGTTCCGTTTTTCCTTTTGAGTTACGGAATCGTAAATGTGTTTTGCATATATGTGATTTTTTTGCATAAAAATCTCCTTTGTGTAAATTTCGGAATTAAATGGGAAATGTTTATACATTCATACATGTTTTTATGATTGTCATATTCATAAAAACATGTATAAATGTACATATATTTATGTATATGTGTGATAAGTATCACGGCCGTGTGTCCGCCATCCAGTGGGCGCATTAGCGACTCTGACAGTTCATTTATCTTATTTGCTGCTCAGTTAATTAAGTCCTCCCCACAGAGGTGTCGTAATTTCACTGTTGATTTGTTAATTTTCCAAAGTATTGCAAGGAATTTACATTTGTTTCTTAGTTTAGTTCACATACGTTAGAAATGCATCAAATTTAAGCAATATATTTAAAAATAAATAACTGTGGTCTGAGGCGTATTTTCATGATTCCATTCAAACTTCCTAACTGTTAGGAAAGTTGCATTGAACCACTCGCATCGCTATGGATTTCACAATCTTTCAAACGACTTTAAATCGTGTATGCTGTAGTTAAAGTCTATATACTACGAGTATATAGACCAACCCGCTCACTGCAGCTTAACCGCGCGCCTTACGCGGCAGGTGATCGTGGCTGAGCTTAGTAATATAAACTTCAAATACTAGGAACATGATATAAAATAGTAAAAAGATATGCTATGCTACTTGCTATGAATGTTGATATGACTATTTACATACTCGTATCAATCAATCTTATATAATATCGCTCAAAGATTGTAAAATTCGTGCCGATACGAACCGTTCAATCCAAATTATTCTTTAAAGAGATGGGTACAATGATGCGTTTGTATAGGAAGCTCTCGAAATGCATGCGTGAATATTACTATACTACTAAAACCAATTTCAAAGGCTATCTACTTGAATCATAACTCGTAGCGCAGCAGTGAATGTCTCTAACCGGTAAATTCGTAGAAAGATTCGTATTCGTATTATTAAAATAACGTCAACTACAAATGAGACATAAACTTGTAATAAAGAGATAAATTATTAGTATCATCTAATATTTCTAGTTTTTCTTTGAGATTTTAAATTTCTCTTTTCTTACTATTTAAAAATGCATATTTATTACGTACGCGTATTTCACAATTATGTTAATAAAATTTTAAAAAAAGGTTTTAAGGTTTAAAATATCAGCTTTCTATCAACCATGCTGTACTCTGGTTTATGAAATAACCGGAACGGTAAAAAATACAGATTCATGACATAAGAGCCCTTACACAATAGTTTAATATATGTCTCTCCAGACACGTGCATAGTAAATATAAAACATAAAATGTACTAACTCTTTATCATCCAGTAAAAGTATGTTGACATGGATACCGAGGAGTTATTATTGCTCACGCAAGCGAGAAGTTGTAAAATACAGTTAGAGAAAAAATGTGACCCCACATAAAATTCTAACAATAAACAGTACGTATGGAAGTGAGTGCGTAGTTCATAGTCCGTTACATCATGATTGATGTGTACAGAAAACGTAAATACAATACACTATAAAAATAGGAATATAAGAAGAAAAAAATCTATATTATTCGATTTGTGTATTAACCGTTAGATAACCTATGTATTTCTTTATAATGGCGAGTGTTAAGCTTTAGGAATATGAAATTGGATTAGCTTTTCACTGTCTTTGTGCTTTGATTATTCTATTCAAACCACATCACATTTTAAATTACCTTAACTCAACATCTGTCTTAACACCATTATTTGAAACTGGCATAAGAACTAAAATTGTTTCCAGCAGACGCATTAATTGTAGCCATATTACAGCCATTACTTTTGTATACACTTTAAAGCAAAGTTTTTAAAATTAATTTGGTGCATATTTTACAAGAATATTTGCCTATTTAACATAAATGAAAATGAGCCAGCAAGTGACTCCCTAGAAGACGGGGCTTAATTAACTAATTACTAAAATGAGCTCTTTGTTATTGAAATTACGTCTTCTTATTCCATTTTGGTGTGACATCGCGACCTCTGAATCCATTACGGCATCCGTTTAAGCCTCTTTCAGCTAGAAGAGTCGACTTTTACGTTTTTCGACTATCGGCGCTTCTTTTGCATGGTTTGGAAATGTTAATTATATCTGGTATTATTCTTCAAGTGCATTATGAAACAATCGAATTGGGTGCTTGCAGCTTAAAACTAGAAAGATACATTGTCTTAAGCAGAGGCTTGACTACAAGTCTGAAGTAGAATGTATTAAGAAGTATTTACTTAAACAAGAAAAACTTAAAAAACCGGATTACTAAAAACATTTAAGCAAATTTAAACCTTTTTCAGTTAGGCCTAAATCACAAATCTTCAATAGATTCATCATTCAGTTAAATCGGTTCAGTAGTTTAGACGTTACAATTAAATATATACAAACACACATAGACTGCCAAAAATATTATTACCTATGAAATTGCCGTTTTGTATGCAATAAGTGAAAGTACTTATTTTTTCAAACTTTTTTATTTCTGTTATTCGAAGTAATCACCCATGCAATCGACGCATCTTTGCCAACGCATTGGCAGTTTATTGATGCCCTTCTTGTAAAAATCAGTTGGACGGGAGGCAACAAACTCTTCAAAGGCATTTTGTACTGCCTCTCGGGAATTGAATTTTTTACCCACTAAAAAGTTGTCTAAATTTTGGAAAAAGTAATAGTCGGTAGGTGCAAGGTCAGGCGAGTATGGCGGATGAGGGAGAGCTTCCAACCCCAGCTCTTGCAGCTTGGAGACTGTTTGTTGCGCAGTATGGGGTCGCGCGTTGTCGTGAAGGAGCAGTGGGGACGACCGATTGACCAAAGCTGGTTGCAGATGTGCAAGCTTCTCCATCATTCTCTCCAGTTCTTCACAGTACACATCTGAATTAATGCTCATGCCGTTTTGTAAAAAGCTGTGGTGAATCACACCTGCACTAGACCACCAAACAGTGACCATCACCTTTTTAGGGGTCATTTTTGGTTTAGGGCATTGCTTTGGTGCTGAACCAGGGTCTAACCAACTTGCTGAGCGCTTTCGATTGTCGAACAGAATCCATTTTTTGTCGCACGTAACTATTCGTTTCAAAATTCCTTCATTTCTTTGCCTGTTGAGCAGCGAAAGGCAGGTCTCGACGCGTACGTTGCGCTGGCGATCATTAAGGTCGTGGGGCACCCATCTATTAAGCTTTTTTACCTTGCCAATTTGTCGCAAATGGATTAATATTGTTTTGATGCTTACATTTAAAAGCTGCTGCTAGCTCAGCTGTAGGTTGAGTTTCGTCAGCTTCCACAATCGCCTTTAATTCATTATTGTTAACCAAAGTCTCCGGACGACCACGAGCTTCATTTTTCAAGTCAAAATTTCCAGAACGGAACCGGGAAAACCAATAAAGGGTTGTGCGTTCGTTTGTACAGTTCTCTCCGTAAACGTTTTTGATGTTACGTGCCGTTTGTGTCGCGTTGGTGCCACGACGGAACTCATATTCCATAATTACACGAATTTTTAAAGGATCCATTATGACGAAATATGTTGAAATGTAATGAAAATACAACGCTAATCAAAAAACAAAAGACTGAGTTTGTAAATAGAATGTCATGGTTTTAAAACAAAATTAATTTGAATTTAGAATACAGAGCCATTACAAACTTTTTTTTATTTGAAATGACCAGTACTGAAGAAACGCAATTTCATAGGTAAAGACCTATTATTAACTTTTGTTTTAGCTTCGCAGTAGTCGGGTAAATAATATTTTTACCAATATACCTATACATAAAAATCATTTTCATTTATGAAAAGAAAAAAAATTATAAATTTTTAAAACTAAGAATAACTTCTTCGAATGACTGTGTAAACTCGAGACACTTTAGAAAATAGTCAAAATGCAATAATGCCTACGAAAAAAGAATGTATTGTTAGTTAATAGGTGACAGTCGATTGAGTCAGAGACAAAAACCTCACGATTCCAAAAGATCTGTACGTTTTGAAGGTAAATGAAGGTATTGGTAATGCTCAGAAACATATTTGCGAACAGCGCTGTCACAGCGTCGAGTTTGCAAGCTGAGCTCGAAGTTTCTACACTAGCTGTGGCAATGCTATACGCGAGGGTTTCCTTAGACAACAATAGCATTGTAGATTATAAACACCACCGAGTGCGCCGTACACCATATTATTAAATATAAATATCATTGCACACAATATCGTTATAGATCTGCAGTACTCAAAATGAACAGACTGTGTGAAAAAGGACAAGACTAAAGCAAGAAAAACAATAATATTCCTATTGTTAGAATAGAATAGACAAGAAGAAGAAATGAGTATTAATAATCTTAAATGTACAGGACGCCTTAGCAATAGAAAAATTACCACAAAAATAAGATATTCGATGAAAGAATATCCATGTGTACCTATTTAGAAGTTTATAAAAAATAGGCAACGACCGAAATATCTTTTCGTTTTAGTCCCGAAAGTATATATTAAATAAAACACAATTGTCTGTGCTTTATACTGACCACAAAAATCGCCGATCAAATACTAATTACCCTGAGTAATTACATGGGCATTTGTTAATAATGTAGGTTATGTGTACAGCGGTTTTGACACAGATTTTTCAGGCCTAATGGGTCCATAGATGCTTTTAATTTTAACTTTAATTATATCCTAAATTCGTCTTCATAAATATCAAATGAAAAATGGTTGGTTTTCAATGATTGGCCAAATTAAATTTCTTTAAAACTTTTGGAATTTACTCCTTAAGAAATAATATTCATATTAAGCCCGCGGTATGCAAAAGTAACTAAAAGTGAGGCGTTAAGAAGCGCATTACGTCGTCTAACAAACAGTGCTCGAACAATTTTTGTCAAAGATAGATTTTCACTACCAAACTAATAGTCCACGGGCCCACGAACAAGGGATTTCAGTGATTAATAACAGGCTGAAAGTTTATACACAGCTTCGTTTTGGCGAGACACCCAACTTTTATCATTGGACCAAATTCTGATAGTGGCAGGAAAAAGCGGGATAGGGAGCGAAACACGTCGATTTGATGAGTGTCCCAAATTAAAAAAATAAAAAAAATCAATACTTCGAGAAAATACGATGGAAAACTGAGAAAAACTTGTGGCATACAAAGTGAATGGTACCTTCCCAAACCGAGGTAAGGTGGCGTGAAGTAAACTCCATCGTGCGTCGGATCGGACAGATGCAGACGGATGCAGACACACACATCATAAATAAAAATAAAGTTTTTGTTTGTAATTTGAAATTCACTGGTTTTCCCTGAATACATATTTATATTACACATACATTACATTTAAAACTAAAGAGGATTTTTAAAATTTTTGTCTGTCTCTCTCTTTCTTCCGACTAATCTCTAGGACGGCTAACCGATTTTGACGGGACTTATAGTGGCAGATAGTTGATAATATAAGAAATAATAAAGGCTACTTTTATAAAACTAAATTACTAAATTCTTCCTATAAATATTTAAAAAATATCAAATTTAAATGACCACTTGAAACGAGAATCTACGTATTCATCACAATTATATTTAATAACACAACAACATGATCCCGAAATACGATGTTTCACAAAACACAACAAAACTTTCATTGAAATCATTGAAACGATAAAACAGAATTTTACCGAGCAACTTTGCAAAGTATTTTTTTATTTAAAACTGAGACGAATTTGTAAACTAAAAGAAAGGAAATGTACAAAATGGCAATGGCAATTAAACTAATCAAATTTATGACAAATAATTGACCCTACGTAAACCGAAAAAGTATTGGGTATTAAGAATAAACTTTGAAATTTATTTCAGATCTTGGGCAAGTATCCCAACTTTTTAAGTAATCTCAATCCACGTCGAAACTTCGTAATAAAGTAACAACACTTAGGAAATAATTCTTGTTCATGAAATGATACAGTTTGTGTAATAATCATTAAACATTGAAGTTTTAATACAATCGAAATGATTAAAAATAAAATATGGTAGGGTATTTCGAAATACAAATTAGATTTTTGAACCGAAGTCATCCAACACCTTTGTCAGTTTACTTTTATGAACCTACTACTTATCACGATCAGTGTCAATTGATTGCACGGTCTAAAATAACTTTAAACATTATAAATTTTCACAAGAGAACTCGGTAACATAATATATTATTGAAATGGTATTAAATTTAATTTATTCGATATGATAATGAGAACGTAATCGTAGTGTTAAATTTAGTTTTAATCCGGCTTATCCCTAAACGGGAACATACGCATGCAACCACAAACTTTCCCATTTATGATATTATTCGGATCATCAAGTTTAAACCAAATTTAAAATCCTACTCAAAATGGTCGTAACAAAATTATTGTTATTACGATGTTACAGTCTTAAGACTACATTTTTAGGTATTCTTCAATGCGCATGATTCAGGTGTAAAGTAATTAGTATAATAACTTTGTTTGTACTTACTAAGCTATTTATTTTTTAAACAAAGAAACCCCTATAGCTTGTTACATATTTCTACATATTCATTCATAGGGCTTTTACGCATTAGCGCCATACTAGACGTAGCGGTTTCGCGTCGTGGCACGATGTAGCATATTTTCGCGAGGCGACGTCGCCTCGTTTCGTAGGAATCTATGATGAGCAACGTATCGTAGAAAAGTAGAAACTCAGGGCGTGCTCCTTCACCAGTGCGGCATATTCTAACTATATATCATTTCAGTATTTTTGAAACAGACCACGCATATATATGTATATTATTGGAGGATATCCGAGAATTTCAAAGATTTATCCCATCATAAATAAGTTTAAAATAAAAAGAAATCCTACAGAATAGTGATGAAAAATTTTTCCAAACTGCTCAAGGGCAAGTAGTTACCGCAATTTATAGATGCTTGCATTTTCATACCACTTATGTGTACATTAACAAGCCCTTAAAATACAACATAACCACAATTGAAATTGTCAAATCACAGAAAGTGATTGCATTTCGGTCCAAAGATGGTGTTTAAACGTGAAAGTTTTAAAGCAATTTATTATAAGAAACTTACAACTGCTTGCATTAAATATTTTTTAAACATAGCGGTCACTGCATAACAAATATCAATATCAATAATACAGATATTTCTACAAATATCTATAAACATCTTAAAGCGTTAACCATCAAGCTATCTTACTTTAATAGAAAGTATATTTTCTTCACATCGAGAACAGTTCTTCGAATTTTCTTATTATTACCACAGAATAAAAAAAACTCTAAGAATTTTCGTTAAACATAATATTTTCATTTCTGCTGAATCGATTCCCTTTCTGACTTGTACAATGGCAGAAGTCGAACGCGCTGTGTAATAATGGGGTGTGTTCGTGTAGCTCATTCTATAGACGGAGGTCAGTCAGATTTATGTTACGTCACATCAACCGTTATAATGTATCACACTTTATTCGTTGGTCAATATTTTTGCTTAGTACACCAATATCCGGTACTTTTTTGTGGTGAGCTATACCATTTCTGCAGATATAGAGATATAATAAGATCTTTTTAAAGGGATGGGAAATTTAACAATATTACCTTCTTTAAGTACGAGCGCAGTACCTATGAAGATTTCAACTAATATTATTTTTTTATGACACCAAGCATAAAAGTTCAACTAAGTTTCAACCAGAAAGTGTCCGCTCTTGCTATTAGTGAATCCGAATAAGAGATTTTTGATTACAAAAATCTACTGTATTAACAGTATCAGTTAAAATTTAATTCAGTTCTCATTGACAACCTGCTAAGTACTCATTGCTCTCAGTGGTACATGACTAAATGCTTTTTATATATATTTGTATAATGTATATATGTATGCATGTGTGTGTATATATATGTATGTTTATGTATATATTTTATACCACCATAGCTTTAAATACCCCTACCTACACTACCCCTTATTTCGTTAAATCAATATGTCCATCCAAAGGTGGCCTGGAAGAGATTGCTTTTGGCAAAAAGGCCACCCACTGTACACATCTTCTAAAATTTTAAGTGTAACAATTTGTAATTGGTGTACAATAAAGTATATTCTATTATATTATTCTATTATATTATTTATACCGTGAAAGAGCTATGCTTCGGCATGAATGGGTCGGCTCGACGGGAGTGATACCACGGCCTCACAGAAAACCGGTGTGAAATAGTGTGTGTGAGTGAGGATACCGGAGGCCCATATCCCAACCCCTCCCCCATCCCCTTTCCCATCCCCCTAAGGTCGGCAACGCACTTGTGACGCCTTTGGTGTTGCGGGTGTCCATGGGCGGCGGTAATCGCTTACCATCAGGTGATACGTCTGCTCGTTTGCCAACTATTCAATAAAAAAAAATAAAAAAAATAAATTCTATTGTCACCAAAACAGTTTAAAAAGACGAGTAGTTTAAATGTCACAATTCCATATATCTCACCACATGATGACGTACATTTTTCATTTGATGTCATTTTAAGTACGGTAGTCTAAATGTTAGCTACACCTAAGATTTTACATTTTATTAATATATTGGTAAGTTAAATTATAAGTTTCAAACGTGATCAAGATACAGCAAGCCTTGACGATGATCGGTACAATTCTGTTGAAAAGTTGGCTAGTCAAAAGTTCTGCACTTTTTTATGTTATAAGGGACAAATGAGTAGGAAATTGCCTGAGATTAAGCGACTACTGCCGCCCATTGACACCCAAACACGTACGGAAATGTATTGTGTTGTCGCTCTTCTTTGGGTCTTTTTTATAATCAGGTTGTGATAAGTGGCTTACGTTCTAGTAACCTTACTCACTACTCCGTATAGTGACAGATTAAGAATAGAGTGTCACCAAGTATTCATACCATAGGTGTTGTAAGAGGCGACTAAGGGACAAACAACGCAGGACAACATTACTGCAAAGAGAAGGGAATCCAACGCGTCTGGCTAGCGTGATTTAATAGAACAAAATCTCCTTTCTAAGGACAGAATATGTCTAGCAGTAGACTGTTAAAGGCTGTTAATCAATGATGATTCTCACTCACACGCTGTAAAAGAAATAAAGTTGCTCAAATTCTGTTTTTCTGTGAGGCGGTTGTAATACTCTGCTCGGGTGTGCCCATTTATGCCAAAACATGGCTTTTTACGGCCAAACAACACATAGATTTTCGTAAATATTTTTTTTTACATCTTTCATCAACAACCTATAACGTCCCACTGCTGGGCTCGGATCTTCTCTCAGGATACGATACGGCGATACGATATTACATCTTTAAGAAACAAAAAGTCCTCAGAGTTTTAATTTCATCATCACGTCAACAGCCCTGTACAACCCACTAATGGACACAGGATTCTCTTCTCTCTTAATCTACCCGAATTTTATATAGGTCTTTTACAGCGATAGCAATAATAAGTACATGTTTTACAGACAGTTACATATTCAATCTGATCTATCCTTAGTAACATAAACACGCACAAGCTATTAAACTACTCTAATAGCTTGTGCATGAGTAAACATTCATCTGCAACGGGAAGATTTGTTACTTCAGTTTCATATCTAAATATTGTGAGAAACATGTACAAGTTGTTCTATCTGACGTTAATTCATATCTAGGTTTTACGATTGTAATTAACGCTTTATTTTTAACCGTATTAAAAAAAGGAAGAGGTTATCAATTCGACTGTTTTTTGTTTGTTACCTCGTAACTTTCGACTGGGTGGACCGATTTTGATGATTCTTTTTTATTTGAAAGCTGGTACTTCCCGTGTGATCCAAGCCTTAAAGTCATTTTTTGTTAAAATTTGTGACTATAATGATTAAACGTAATTAAGTACATTCAAAAGCATGTAACCTCATTTAGTTTTTACCTTGTCAAAGTTACAAGCAACTTAATCTGTCCACTATTATTATGCAAATGCATTCCTTCCCTTCTTGTATCCCTTTTTATTATTCGCTGCTGCTATTACTACTTCGTTTCTAATCATAGCACAATGTTGAGTTGCCCATAAAATTACTTAGTGTAGCTAGGTGGATATGAGCTGTGGCATTTGTTTTCTCTCACTGTAACTAACTAAGTTTATTTGTCATAACTAATAATAAACACAATTTAGACTTGCAATTTACTTGTAATTTGCAATTTTTTTAGATCACTACATTTTATCTACTCTTCGTTATTTTAACACTTAGGTAAATATTGTGAAAACAAAACCATTTAGGGTTTAATTTTACAACATTATAACTCCCATTTACGAAACATTTTCAACCACAATCAGAGATTTGAACAAAGAAAAAAGAATGTTAATATAAAATTTCCTATCCCATTATTTTCCTTTTTATTAATCTCGATTCTAATGCCAAAAAATATCATTATGAAATAACCCCGATCCTAAAATAAAGGCTACATTAGGGAATTACAGGTGCTTTGTAAAGGTTAATAAACATTGTAAACCAACACACAAAGTTGAGTGACACGCCACGATCAAAAGCTTCCTCAGTTGATGTTAAATCACAGTTTGTAATTGTGAGTTTTCCGAATGTGAGCTTGTTTATAAAGTTAGTTGATTTTTTTTTCTTTAATAGATAGTTGTGTATATTGTTAATAGATATAATATTGTATCATATCTATGTTGACTTATGGAAGTAAATACAAGTGTGGCGTATGAACATGCTATATAATACTAACAGCTTTATTGTAGTACTAGCTGACCGACGCAACCTCGTTTGCGACTTTTATTGCCCGTAGCGAAAAATTTTCCCCCGTGTAGTGTGTGGTGGACTTTTTTATAGATATTTATAAGATCTACGATTAATTAAAACATTTTATGGTTCTATCTTTTATAGTTTACGCAGCGTACGCAAAATAAGTAACTTTTCTGATTGATTTTTTACACCTTGTGTTCGAAAAACCCCAATATCTTACGGAACCCTATTTTTTTCCAACATAAAACATAGCCTATGTTACTCGTGGATAATGTAGCTTTCGAATGGTGAAAGAATTTTTAAAATCGGTCCAGTACTTTTTGAGCCTATTCATTACAAACAAACAAACATACAAACAAAGTTTTCCTCTTTATAATATTAGTATAGATATAGATAAAGTTCAATTATTAGATTAATAATAAAAAAATAACTTCGTGATAAAAGCTATTGTATCTTACGCATACCAACAATGGGCACGCCGTTATTGCGGCGGTTAAGACCCGTCATGAAGGATTGGCTCGAGAGGCATCACGGGAGCCTCTTATACCGGCTGATACAGGTTATCACTGGGAAAGAATGCTGAAGAAAGGAAACCTGAGTGCCACCACTGCGATGACCAGAACGTGAACACGGCTCGCGCTGCCACCCCAGCCTGCTTTTGCTAGGGTGGCCTCACCTACCAGGGTGAGGCCACCAGTCACCCTAGCGCAAGCGCTTGCGCTAATGGAGAACGGAGATTGTTTTACGAGCTCCGTGCCCGAGTATTCTTCGGTACCTGGCCCATGCCCGGGTCTGGCGGACAGGGAGAGTTCTAAACCTCTCCCGGTCCTGCTCCCAAATCACCTTCGCAAGCATAACTTTTTTTTTTTTATTATATAGGGGGCAAACGAGCAAACGTATCGCTTGATGGTAAGCGATTACCGCCGCCCGTGGACACCCGCAACATCAAAAAGAGACGGCAGAGTCCCTAGCGCTTTCGCTTCGCAACATAGCCGCATGCCTCGGCTCGCCTCACGCAGGACATTCCGCCAGCTTGCGCTATAACAACAACAAAAAAAAAATGAGGCACACCGGTAAAACACACATTTCAAAAAACGTGAAAAGTTTCTGCTGGTGATTAGTTTCGTAGTTTATCGTGAGCAACAATGTGACATGAGAATTATGAATAATAGAGACATTTACATACCCTGCAGATTCGATTTCCGCCCAGCGTGAATATTTGCATGGACAACTATATAAATTTACATGTATAATATTTCGATACTTATGCATATACAGCATCAATTTAATAATAGACTATATCTAATACCTTTAAATGAGCAATTCTTGTTCATACAGATACTAATCTATATATGTAGTATGCTATTCATCATCAAACTAAACAAAAAACTAAGAAAATATTTCAACATTAAAATATGGTCTCCTGCTAATGTTACCGTATGTTTGCAAACAAAAAAGTATTTTTCATTTATGGTAGGCTGCTGTTGACACGTGGAAAATTGTCGTCATGAATAATGGTTGGAGACAAGTTGTCAGCGGAGTGTCGGGATAAGCTCTGCATAGTATTGCTGACCCGAAGTTGGTTTAAATATTTTCTACACTATAAGAACAAAAGGAGGGCAGAGTATTTAAAAGTACCCAACTAACTTTACATTAAGCAAAAAGTTATATAAATTTACGATATTTCTTTAACAGCCTCCCTTTTTCAATAAACCTACTGAATAAGTTATTAAAAATACGAAAATAAGTAGAGTCTTGACCTTCTTGTATTTGGGAGTGCTATTTTTATGATGTTGCATAGCTACATATTAACTGCTTTTTAGCCGTCATGCAGAAAATATTAAGTATTCAAATATTTCAGAACATTATTTTAGAAGATTCATAGACGTTTCATCAATAATTTATATTTTCATGTAGGTATACGTTTATGTATCTGTCTATATTGTTCAAATAAATATTTTGTTGATATCTAAAAAGTATATTCATTACATTCTCCGAGTAATTTATACAGTCTATTAATAAAATAGTAAAATAAAAGTGACTGAAAGTTGGTTGAAAATGGATTTAAGATTGCCAACGCACGTGTGATAAGCCTTATTCAAAAAATACGCTTGACATAAAATGAAAACTTGAGGTTCAAAAACTACTCTACCTTAAAATTGATTTTAACATACCTTTAAAATAATCTGTATCTAAAATACGGTGATTATTTAATTAGAACTTCAATAACTTGTTAAGCGAGATGGCGTTATTTTACTGATTCTTTTATACGTTGATAACTATAACCCATTTCGTAATAAAGTTCCCCAAGGACATATAGCATTCATGCGTTTTTATTATTAATTCTTTCGATTCACTCAGAAGGTTTGACCGAGAAATAAAATCGTCAAAGAAATTCATATGAGATTAAATGAAATCATGAGATATCTAATACCTTAAAACGAGCAATTGTATATATATTTAATCTGAATCTCGGAAACGGCTTCAACGATTTTAATGAAATTTAGTATGCAGGGGGTATTGGGGACGATGAATTGATCTAGTTAGGATGATTTTTTAGGAAAATTACAGAAAAAAAAATGTTATGATATGGTTGGAGATGGAGGATGGGGAAAAGCTCGGTCATCCAGGTACTTATGATATAAACAAGTATTGCGTTCACAATATCAAATTAACAGAGATTACAACGTACAAGAAATTAAAATCATCTGTTACGGAAGTCTTAACACATATATGTAAAACGCACAAAGAGTACACAAGCTTGGAATAATTATAATATACGAGTAGGATCAAACAAGAGGGTCATCACAAGCTGACTAGAGTTTGGAGTTGAATGTTTTGCGATATGTAAAATGTTTTTCCTATTTTTTTTAAGGGCGACATAATCACTTCTTGACTAAGCCTTCATTAAATAAATAAAAAATAAAAAATATATCAAATATTTTCTTTTTGTTATTATTGTTTTAATTTAAAATAATATTCACCTCCTGTGAGCTCTGAATGCCTATATATAATTAAATTAACTAGAGGTATGTATTCTTATATTAATATATGACATGTGTGTGGTGGTATTATGAGAGGATTCTCATAATAAATATGTCATAAATAAATTAGAGGATCGAACCATTAATACTCAGTAGGAAGCTGCGAGTTTACTGCCTAAGCCACTAAGCCATTCGTCACATCATTGTGATAATAATTACCTCACATTTTGCGTATTTATTATGTTTATATTAACAGTAGTACAAAATTACTACATTATACGTGTTTTAAACAATGTGTCATAGACCACCATATATTTTTACGCTTTTAATCGCTTTTATAAATTTTAATATTAATTTGTATATGTATTTACTATTTACATATTATATATATACAGAGCTTCAGACAGATATGGAATTAATAGAAAAAGCTAGCTGTTCGTGCTTACTATCTTATCAAGCATTAGGAATAATCGTTTTAAGAATGTTAACAGATATCGCTCATCTGTCCAACTGCCATGTATCGGTTTAAGTTTTACTCTTTACTTCGTACAAATGGTCTGGGACGGTTTTTACACAACTATTTCAATATTCACTGTCAACATTTTTTATTCATTATTTGATATTCACTACATTTAAAAGGCCCATTTAAAAACAAAATAAATCATTTTCGGAATAAGGCTGTAATGAATACAAATACAGTAACTAAATACACAGTGTTAACTCCACGATATTTATGAGCGTTCGTCTTTAAGCCTCATTGGGCCCTATTTAAAAAGTGGAACGTTAAATATGGTTCCAAAATTACAACTTGATATCGTCCACAACCGATCCGTTCCGTGTTGTTCGAGCGATTTATTTAACAATTTATGGCGGCTAGAGAATCTGAGTCGAACTGGATTTATTAAGGTAAGCCCCACAAGAATTTATTACGTTGTTATACTCTTAAACATCGTATGAAAGAAACCATGTTTTAACAACAAATTTAATAGACTCGTTAAAATGGCTCGTTGATTTTAGAAAGCTGGTTTATAATAAAGAATTTTATACTTTATAGATACATTGATTCCGTTGTAGATAAGCTTTATATTGATATTGCGAGCGCTTAATAATATGATAATGATCTTATTGCTCTCGTTTATAAAATGTATTCGTATATTTTTTGTTTGAATCTTTTACTCATCTTGTTCGGTATAGAATTATATAAGAAACAGATATGATAATATCATATTATGACATGATTTTTGTCTGTAAACCCAATCTATATTCTCATTATAATTTTTTTTTTTAACCTAAAATCTCGGGTCTCAAAAATTTGCATTGTAATATAAATAAAATTCTCTAAAATTGACACGTTAAAATATCAAAAGGTATTCCATTAGATATATTAAAGTTTATCCATATTTTAGATAATATTAATAAATTGCGTTTCAAAAACAAAGTATGGTCAAGTTCAAGAAGTCATAAGTTTGAAACAAAAAAGTATCTGTACCCTACACGAACCCTGGAGTTTTTAATCATAGTTTATGGAACAAAGTTTTAATTACAGTTCTGTTCCCGCGTGGCTATCGTTCCCAAGGTTTAAATCCTTTAATTGGAGACCTTCGTTAGCTTTAATAATTCTCTTCATTTTTTCCTTACAATTATTGTTGGCGAAGATCCCTTTCCTATTCTGTTTTGTAATCCTTTGTAAGATTTTCGTCTGTAACAATTTGGAAATGAATAATAGGGCATTTATTTTTGTGCTCCACTGGGATACGGTTACACTTATTTTTGATTAATTATTTTATCACTTTTTAGACACGGTGTAATTTTTTATGTGGATACAGGGTAGAAATGTGAAGTTTACAAATTAAGCTGGATAAGTAACCAATACAGGCATTTTGAGACCATGTAGCGCTCTTACCGCCACCGTCCTGCTCCCGCTACAATCATGTCTGCAGCCTTAGTGGTGTCACATACCAATCATATAGGTGTACTATCTGTATAATGTACGAGTTTTTGCCCGCGTCACCACCCACATGCATGTCGGTTATCACGGTAAATTCCATTGAGATTAGTTCAACGGTTTAGCTGTGAAATCGTAACAAATCGACAGACAGACAGAGTTACTTGCGAATTCATGAAATTATTATAAATACCCAATATACTTACTAAATATATAACACTTAATTAAATCTTCATTCTGTTGTCAAAGGCTGCTCTTTATTCATAGTTGGTACTAGACTGACGCTGACAGCCAATTAAAGATCGTCATAAAATTTGTCCGCTAGTTGTAATTGGAATCGCCTTCTCGTATATAGGTATATTATATAGCAGAGAAATGATTTTATTTGTTTCCCTTCAATTTATGTTTTCTTTTGTTTTGATTTTTCAACTTGGTAATTGTGTATAAACTATCGGTAAACCATCTCTATATTGGAAATTCAAACGAAATTTAATTTGTTTCATTTTATACTAATAATAATAACATTTTAATATAAATTGTTGTATTTGTTGCTATTAGATATGAGTCTCTAGCATTTCAGGGAAACACATTCATAATCATCATCTGATGATGATGATGATGATGAATGTGTTTCCCTGGTATTAAAAATAGCTTATTTTTGTATTAATCAAGTTTCTTTTTGAATCTATACCGATGGCTATTATTGATTTTTTTACTATTTGGCAATCCAACCAAACATTTTCAATTGTCTTTAGTATTTGCAACATATTTATTTTATTAATTTATACAGCTTTGAAATGAAAACATGAAAAAACTACAATGGGTAATAACAATAGGCGGTCTTATCACGGCGATCTCTTCCATACATAGGTATTTCAATTTCTTTGAAAATAAAATATCAATATTTAGGAGTTTTAATTTTAAAGTAGGTACTTAAAATGATACAGTTACAATATGAAGTCGACAACGATGTAGGAAATAAACTAAAAGTGATGTACGATAATTGCATTTTGTGGATTAGGGATAATTTACATCGATCCTGAGATAGGTAGTGTGCCATCAATACAGGTAGGGCTGCAATTAGTTCCCCGGGCATACCCCGCACGGGATATTTATTCCTTAGCCCGTGTTTCCTGATTGCTGTGCAGATGAAATAAAACTACCCTCCTGCATCGATTTGCGGTTATAGAATTAATTGCCTTGAAATTCAAGCGTGAGATTTAGCAAGAAAATTGAATTTCTACTGTCCAAAAGTATTTCAATCTTATTTTATTGGTCTTTATAAGTGAAATGTCTGTTAGTGAAAACTCATCTTTGTTTAATAAATACAGTTTATATCCCCTGCTCCACGTTTTATTCCTAATGCCTCGATAAAATTGTTTGAGTTGGTCCGTGTCTCGGTTCAGAAAAGTACGTCTCACGCGCGCACCCCGAGAACGCGATCAACTAATTACAGTAACAGAATACACATTCTTGCTTATATTTCAAACATTGTTCTTTTAGGGTGACATACATATGTATAATAAGTATCGTACAACGTCTCATGTTGTCATCTGTCTCATGTTGCAACTTGCAAATTATTATCTTCAACATCAATTTTGTGTGCGATTGAGGTAATGTAACGAATATATTACTGTTATTTTGAAGTTTTATACGTTCACACACTGTAGAATTTTACTATAGAAAACACTTTAGCTCGATAAATAACAAAAAACTTTTTGTTATTTTAAGTAATCTTAATTTTAAATTATAGACTTCATCCATATAATATGTTTTATATGTTCTCCCGTAGCTACTGAGCCCTTAACCGACAACCGAATCAGCTAGTGCTACATATGACATTCTCAGTACTTTATATGGAAGTTTACTTTTTAATATACAAAATTTGCCAATGAGGCTTCTCAAATTTTTACATACGTGATCTTTGTGTGGTCGCCTACTAAGTCGGCTGTCAATGACGAGCTCAATGAACATGTGTTGGTGAACTACTTCTTGTGTTGAGCATTGGCAATTACTTGTTGCCCTATGCAGACCATCGTGTTCATGTGCTACTACCACAGGTATAGTACTTACTTTATTGTTTGATGAAAGTATGTGGACAGTTTTAGTTTTTTGTGCATTTATTACTAGACCTGTATCGTGCGCCCACTTACTTCGCCAATTGGTCGAAGTCAGACTATAGTGATTTTTGTGATTCTTCAATGTTTTTGTGAGCCAACATAAATCATCCGAGAATTGATGTGTCGAGCCTGAGAGCACCATATTGTTCATATCGTTCAGTAAATATTCTGTAGGTCCAATTATTGACCCCTGGGCCTTCCCTTTGGTGGTTAATATTTTTGTACTAAAATGGTTTTGTATTTTTACGGTTGTATGTCTATGTGTGTGATAGTCTTTAAGAAGTTCTAATATGGGACCCTGTACACCATTCCTCAACAACCTATCAAAAAGTAAATTATAGTTGAGCATAAAAATGCTTTGCTAAAATCTATAAATAGTGTCAACATATGCTTTCTATCATTTAAATATCTATTGATTTTATTAGTAAAGTTAAATAAGAATTGAGTCGTACTTTTATTTTTTTGAAAACCGAACTGATTTTTGCTGAGAATATTGCTTCCCTGTAGAAACCCATTTATTTGATTACTTAAGTATCTTTCTATAATCAGCTTTCTATTATATTGTTACTCTATGATGTTTGAATATGTAAATAATGTAAGAGGTACTTACATTGTTTTCTAGTTAGACTGATTTAAGATAATAAAAAGAAAAAACGCCTCGTAGTTTTGATACTACATCTAATATAGTCAATTTCACAATTTACCCTGAAACGAATGAAAGGGGTTTGAATATGAGGAATATATTGGTTTGACGAACAAAGAAAATAATTTTTCGTACAAAGAAAAGAAAGAAAAAACATCAAACCTTTCTCTACCAATATTATCATAACACGTAGTATGTCCGTTCCGTTCCGATTGCAAGCAGACCTGGTTAAACTTGTGGCGCAACGTCAGCGTGCGCGTAATTGAATCTTGCGGGTCCGACGCGCCCTGACCGCGTACCGCGAAAGCTTATGAAAACTGCTCGCACCACTTTATATTGAACGAATAGGATTATTGAATGCTGTTATAAATAATAAAACAAATTCTGTGTTTATTTATATATATATTAAAGATGCGAAAGTAACTCCGTCTGTATGTCCTGCTTTCATGGCCAAACCGTTGCAACGATGTCAATGAAATTTAGCATATAGGTAGATACTCGTATTTTGATTCTTGAGGAAGGACATAGACTACTCTTTGCTACAATAATCAAAAACCCAAGGGCGGTGCCGCGTGCAAAAGCTAGTATAGTATATAATTGTATAATTTAATAAATAAGTTAAAAGGTCGCTTTCTGATTACCAGTAAACTTAGTGTGCTAGTACATGATGGTACTTATTAACAGGTAGTAAATACCGTTGTATATAAAATGAGGGCTGGCAGCGACTGGTTGCAGAAAGCAACAGGCCAGGCTCTATGATGTTCCTTGGGAGAGAAACCTTCAAGTCGATCCTATGTCAATATGTTTAATATTACTAGGCTTAGGTTTTCTGAGTCAAATGTAATATAACTCAAAAGATAGGCATTGTTAATATAAATAGTTTAATATTTCATTTGACTATCACCATCAAAAGTCTGTTACAGTCCATTGCTTTACAAAAAAACAAAACATTTAGTATTATCTACAAACACCACGATCGAAATAACTGAGATGTGAATAATACACCAAAATTTTCGTATTTATCATATTGCTGAAAAATCAGATTGCACAGAAAATGGTAGCAAATTGCGATCAGTATTCATGTTACGTGTCTTTGTAAGATTGTGTCAGACGACGCGCGACGTTAGATTTAATGACAGCGAGTGTAGTTATGGTCATTTTCACATAGGGCAATTTAGTAAAGTACCATTTTCGGGAGAAACTAAATCAGAAACTCACCGCTTACATATTCAACAGATTCTGCATCGTGTTATGAAAGTTCTCGCTGAAAAAGATGTGGCAAAGATTAGCTAAAGAGATAATTTTATGCCTAAAAAGTTTTCAGTACTTCATACGTAAGTATTCACTATTCACATATGATTTTCAATCTTCTGTACGTGGCATTAAGATTATTTTTTCAGTAGTAGACTTGTTTATAAGCTTCGAGTGGCACTTTATCTTTGATCTACAGACTGGAAATAACTGAGATCCTATGGTGACCTAGATACTTGGTTATCTTAAAAATGTTAATTTTAGTAGGAAATTATATTAAAGGTTTTATGTAGTACGAAATTAAAGTTCTAGAAAGTTTTAATGGAAATATTAAATGTTCATTGTGAAACGAATCTCAATGGACTTAAGCTAGAAGTATCCCCTGTCGACTTTTATCGATGGAGAATTAAATAGTAAACGTGAAATATATAAACCTGTAGCCAAATTTAATTTTGTGAAATACGAGTACATTTACCACGAACAAGAAGAACATACTTTTGCCTGAAATATTAAATATAGAAATGTGGTGTCAAGAGATTTTTGTAAAGCTTATAAATTTTAACGCAATTTTCATTTTATTTCTCTCCATAACAACCTCTCTTGTGCCTTAACAAAAATAAATAAATACCCGAATTAGTCGAGTTCGAGTGGTAATGCGCTTAGCAACATCATATCATATTTGGCGATATATTTTTGTTTATATAGAAGATTTCAACCTATTTAATCAACGCATGCCATATTATATAATGTCTGTAATCTTCAAAATTTCATTTATTGAGATTAATATTATTTTGAGTATAAATAATCATACATATACTTAGTATTGCCATAAATAACGATACAAATAAAACATTTTTTTATTGTACGTAACATTTATTACTTTTACAGTGTGTTAGTTTAAAACATTAATATTAAACCATTAAATATATAGGATTGAGTGGATCGAGCTTTATGATCCGGCACTGAGTCTTGCTGAAAGAAGCATTCTTGGTTATTAAACATGGTGTTGTTAAAGAGCTCAACTACCATCTCAACATTGGTATCTTGATACACTTGTGCCGATGTTTTGATACGTTTTCCATAAAAATATGGCTCATTCGTTCCATCGCTAAAGTCGGATAATGCCCAAGTTGTACTCTGTTGACTAATTGCGAAGCTTCTTTAGAGCTTTCAGCATAAATATTTCCATTTAGATTGTTCAAATATTGCTCAATTGTAAAAATTTATTTTAAAATTATCAGTTAAAATTTAATTACCAGTGTGTCTCTTATAGGCTGACCTAAACCCTAAATCATCTTTTAAAATACGTGACCTGGTTCTAGGCTATCTTCGTCTCCCGAGATAAAATCTTTTGCTTTCGGACAGGATTTCTTCGAATTCTTTCCCTTACCAACTACTTTGATCGCCTTTTTCGTACGAAAACTACGTGAACGGCTAGATCTTTTTCTGTCACAAACAGACGAGGTTTCATTGTACATAACAATAGTACACAAACATTTGACTAATACCAAGCGAATGGAGGATTTTAATAATTGTGTTTGGCTCCATACCTACTTTATGTAATGCAATCACAGCGATTCGGTTTTCTTTATGACCCCACTTCATTTTAATATCACAAAATATTTTACAATATATTGGTGCGAAAATAAGAAAACACAATGAACAATCGCATAAAAATGTCAGATTCCAAATTCAAAAGTAATATTTTGTTTGTTTCTAATTGTAACAGTATAAATACTGTTACAATTAAAATAAAAATACTTAAATACTTATAATTCTTTTTGTTTAATTAGTCTATTGTAGTCTATAGCACTCAGGAATAAATATACCATTGTAACAGTGAAATAATTATCAAAACCAAATTGGATTTTACTTCGAAGATTGAAACTTTAGTAGATAGTTTACCAATATTACATTCTTATGAACCTTTCACAGTTTGCACACATACATTAGTTTGTACTATATTAAATAACAAAATGAGGGCCTATCCAAATGTTTTGCATTCGCAAAAAATCGTATACTTTACTTTGTAATGTTAAAAATACTCTTGTATGTGGACACTTTATTTCCTAGATAAGAATACGGTAATGGAGACATGCTTATGCGTACTTTGTAGATAAGGCCATTTTAAGATAAGTGACCTTTCTCAATCCGGCTGTGGTGAAGCTCCGAAGCTTTCTTTTAGTTTTTGGAAATGGCTTTATCGATTTTATTGGTATCTATGATGAAGTCCAGTAAGATAAGCGTATCGAAACAATTATTATTGAAAATTTTCATATGAAGACCTAAATTGCGATGTTCAAGGACCAATACGACCTTCAAACCTTCAAGAAAAGAGCTTACTCCTTCTTAAAAGGCCGGCAACGCACTTGTAACGCCTCTGGTAGTGCGGGTGTCCATGGGCGGCGGTAACCGCTTACCATTAGGCGATGCGTCTGCTCGTTTGCGCCTCACACAATAAAAAAAAATGCATTTTAATCTTTGAATATTTTATACGTGATTTGTATATGGCTATTCTTCAATACGTCATGCTAGCGTGGTGTATTAATTCTAAACATCAAAACATCATAAAACAAAGACTTATGTTGCGCGATGGACTATTCAGTAACTGTATTATGATTATGAATTTACTGAACTTGACTTTTTTACTTTAACAATGAAAAGGTCGATGTTAAAATATGAAAATACTTCTAGCTACGAGTATATTGATTGATGCATTGGTAAGAAAGTGTAGAAACATTGTTATTCCAAGTAAATGACTGAGATTGTTCACAGAAAGATAATGATGGATTATTTAATTTCTATCTAGGTTTCTTATTATTTGTGAATACGTGATATTCTTCGTGTTAAACTTACATTGGTTGTTTTCTCAATAAAAAATATTTTTCGTCGTCATTTTTAGAAGAGTGTATTCCATTGTTATAGTACCAGTAGTATTAAAGTATATTTGTTTAACCTGAATTTGAGTATAAAAAAATTATCGTAAGACCTTTTCCACATACTATTTTTTTAATACCCGATAATGCACGAGTTCGAAATATCGCGAGTGACAAATTTCGCTTAGTAAAAACTATCCAAACAAACAAACAAACCATAAACGACAATGTGGATGGAACATTTTTTATTGGTGGTTAAAATTATTTAAATGATTATAAAGAAGTCGGTTAAAAAGCGTGGCGATTTTAGCTTACTTTTTATTTCAATTAATCCGACTTGTAATTATTTAGTTTGTTTAATCTATACTAATATTATAAAGAGGAAAACTTTGTTTGTATGTTTGTTTGTTTGTTTGTTTGTAATGAATAGGCTCAAAAACTACTGGACCGATTTTAAAAATTCTTTCACCATTCGAAAGCTACATTATCCACGAGTAACATAGGCTATATTTTATTTTGGAAAAAAATAGGGTTCCGTAAGATATTTGGGTTTTTCGGACAAAAGGTGTAAAAATCGACCAGAAAAGTTACTTATTTTGCGAAAATTTTCATGCTACGGGCTATATAAGACGCAAACGAGGTTGCGTGGATCAGCTAGTTATTTATAAGATGGTTATATTCTGTAATGATGACATATTTTAGTGGTCTAATTACAGTGCTTAACTTAAAAAAGATTGTAAAGGAATTTCCTGGAAGTTTACTTAATTGATACAATTGTTTCTCTTCACTTGTTGTCTTTGTGGTGTGTTTAGTAAGTTTACTGTTGTTATTATGTGATGTTCCTCGAAGACCTTTGTGTCGTCACATCAAAAAGAAGAGTGGTAATATTTTCTGAATATATAGATGTACATTTGTAGATATTTATTCAGGTGGTTTTAAAAACTCATAGTACCCAAGACGGCGTGTGGTTTTAGTCGGTTCGAGTCCGACATGCCACCAGTAGGAAGTATCCGAGGAGATTTCCGAACAGAGGAAAAAAAAAATTGGTATTGAGAAAATACTTTTACGGATATTAATTCGAAACGTCTAACAATTTTTTGAGTTACGTAGAGATTGTTTACACATGCGAAGAAGTCCTATTTTTAATATTAGGGTCTTTGTTTTTATTGTCCTACTAAAATTCAGCACAAAACGATACATTCATAAACAAACCAAAGAAGACAAAAAAAACACAAAGCAGTCATAAGCACTGCCGACAGAATGGAAAACTCATAACTATTAACAAACGGTTGTTTTAACTAACCTGAAATGAACACCTATGCTTTTTTAATAGTGTGCAATAAAAAGAACTAAAAATTGTTATGATTGTAAGTAGTAAATGGAAGTAAAGCTTTGATACTCCAATAGATGTCGCTGTTTTCAAAAAAATTGTAAACAATCTTTTTATTTTACAAAAGGTTTTGTGTAAGTAGAAAATCGTTATTTTATTTTATTGTAAATCACTTTAAGATACTAAAATATTAACTTTAAGTCTATAAAATCATATTGAGAAAGGACCACTATCTACAAAAACGAATGCTACCAAAGTGGACAGGACACGTGACCTGACGCGAGTTTATGGTCACGTGACCCGACGCCCTGACGCGACTTTTACACATTTTTACCCATTCCAAAAAAGTACACAGAGCTGCTAAAGAAGTTTTCACTTCAAAAAAAATGTTGCTGAATAAACGAATGTTGACGCGTATAGTCAAAACTAAATAATTAAAAATTACAAAGTTTTCAATGTCGTTCACTTCTTTGATAACAGTAAATCATACTATGTTAGCAGCTGGAAATATATGAAATGTTTCCAACTACATTAGTATAAGAACACTAACTTTATATTAAACAGATTTTCTTACAGTAACAGAACAGTAAACATAACTCAGTTCGCGTGAGAAAATCTCGACTGAAACTTACTTTTGCTATTATCTTCAAACGACTTGTTACAACTACTAAATTTGCTTCTCAACTTGATATTATAGAAAACAGTTTCTTGTTGTTTTACTTACTGAATATTAAACTCATCGGTTATATCCGACTATCGGGATATATTGTAATCTTTCTTTCATTCATGAACGGTAAGTATGACGGAACAGGTGATATTTTTTAAATACTTCTGTATATATTAGCCTACCAAAGTAACTCGGTTTTGCCTGATGGAAAACATGAAAAGAATCCATGAGTAATGGCCACAAACTTATAGAAACAATGCAACAAATGCATTTAGTGAAATTACCACATACCTTGCTCCTGAGTCCCCGGGTAGCCGCAGATCCGAAGAGATTTTCCACCTAGTCAACAGAAAAAGGCTGCTTGAGCACATGTATGTATATCCATTAAAAACAAAAACAGCTATGTAATTTGAAATATAACAGGTTAAGTTACATTAACATAATCTGTGTTTTTAAGTAACCACCTACTAAAGTTTATGATAAGTGTGATGCACATAAAATTACAAAATCATGAATTTAGATTTTGTGATATCTTTTCAAAAAGAGACTTCAACCTAAAAAGTTTTAATTCCATTAGCCTAGTCGGAGCAACGCACTAAAGGCAAGCCTGGGTATTTATAAATTATATTCATATTAAACACACTCAAACAGTAGTTTATTAGCATTACTCAAAGTTAAAACATTTAGTACTTCCCCTAATTTAAAACCTATTTCATCCTTTCTCTGCATCGCCTAATTGGTCACCTAGTAGGGATTACCACAGGCATTAAGTCTGCCGAAATATTTTTTGTGAAAATGAAATAAATAAATTCACACACACAAGCACGCACACATCGAGAGAGAGAGAGAGACCCACACACAATAACATTCAAAAATAAAGAGAATGAACACATACCATGCTATTAATGAAACAGTAATGTAACCCAAAACCTGTCGAAAAAATATACTATACTCGTATATTATATCCTTGTAAAGTGTGATTTTTCAAACCCATCCGTTTCAATAAAACTCAAATTATCTGCGTCGGGATGAGCGCTCATTTCCTTTGAGGCACCTCTTTGTTGATCCCTTTCCTGTTATTTTGTGCAGATAATGTTTTGTGAGTGATGGTTAGATTTACTCGAGTGTTTTAATGATGTCATCAAATCGGGATTAATAAATATGGCCACAATATTTTTATGTGTGCCATTGCCAAGGGACATTTTTTTCCTCGAGTGCAAATTGAAATTTTAAGATCTGAAAGACACGAACAGCTATTATTAATCTGATGAATCTTTAGATTATGATATTATTTTGCAAGGTACGTACGTATTAATTCAACGACTTACACTCATAACTAGTTTGTGGTGATTTAATTAGGTAGTGATAATAAGAGAGATTTTATAATAAACCTTCTTTTCTGCCCTTAAAACTCTGGGAACCACTTACTCGACGAAGATATTATGTTCATATTGATCTTACAAGCCTTAGCCTTACTAAATATACCTCTGCCAATGCATTCGGCGAAAATCAATATCTCCTCGTGTGAACGTAAGTTTGTTTTCGAAGTATTTACTCTAACCCTTTAATGGTCTTTTAATTCATAATAATAACGCGTTACGCGTTTTAACATCATATTTGACTTTTAATAATAATAATAACATGTTTTACTTGTAGAAACAACCAGAACTCACATTTCGGTTGGTCAGTAAACTTAACAAAGTTACTATTAGCGTAACAACAAAAAGTTTAAAAACCTATAATGTAAAACATTTGATAAAATTGATGTAGCGTATGTCTCCCAGGCTATTATTGCAAATCTATTCACACTTCATACATTAAAATCGGTTCAGTAATTTAGCCACTACTATAAAACATACATACAGACATGGACTGAAAAAATATGACTCTTCTTTTTGACTTCACCGTAGTCTTGTAAAAATTTGTTAGTTCAGATGTAAATAGTTATGAGCAAAATTACTTTTCTGTTGAGATTTTTAATCGAATTCTTTTGAATGACTATATTTACACTACTCGATTACAAAATATAATGTGCATTACTCTGTAAATAACGATCTAGCCTATTGCTACTAGCTTAGGCGACCTTATTGAAATAAAATATATTTTCAAAGATAATATGCAAATATATCTGTCAAACTAACTATCAAACTTTAATCTGCTATGGTTTAATAAATAGTATAAATGAAATGCATGCAATATTTTGTCAGAAAAGGTACCGATACTAAAATCTATCTAAAGCTGCTGCCAGCTGCTTACTTAAAATATTTTCAGCTAACGTCTTACCAATATTTGCAAAATAACTATTCACTTGAATAACTGCCTTTTGAGAAGTAGAGGCTAACCGTAACAACTGTTTAGGCGAGGACTTTGATTAGATATATTAGAGATTGATTTTATTTTATTTATTTATTTATTCAAACAATATAAGGTACAAGAAATTTAATACAAGATGCCACATAAACTCATTTGAGTTTTTCCGTGCATCCGTGTCATCACCAAATCATAGATTTAATAGGTGTTTTCATAAGTGGCTCAACGCAATATATTATACCTAGCTACAGATGTAGTGTTAGCATTAACACGTTACGAGACCATGTTGATAACGACTCACATCAATTTAGAATTTTTCACATTAAAAATATCAACATTATATTTGTTTCAGACTGATGATCAACAGACACATGTTATCGCCGTCGTCGACGAAAGCGGCCTGGTGGCTTGCAACGTTTTTCAGTGTATTCGTAACTGGTGAGTAGTTATTAGTAATTACTATTAAATAAAACCATACTTGAGAACTAAACAGGAAGATAACATACGTTACTAATATTAGAGATATTGTTACGAGCTGGGTATTAACCAAATTAAAGTAGTCGATTAATTACCAAAAATAACACAATATTTATTAACAACACTTTTAACAATAAGAAATCACTAAATCACTCGTTAATCGCACTAGAAGATCGCTTCGATGTTTATTCGCTGTATCTTGAAACAATACTGTCCCTACGGCCAACACGTTCCGCTTTTATATGGCTGTGGAAATTACTCGAAACTACGAAAATATTCGATCGATGTCTCTAGGCTAAATAGATTACTCTAGAGCTGCTTGTAGCGCCATCTAGCGTCGAGTAATCGTCATAATGCACACAGTTGCGCGCTTTCCGACACTAGATGGCGTTGTCCTCGACAGTTCTCGATTCTTCTAGTGGACACTAGATTCATCTGGTTATGGCGCAACAATATTATATGATTAAACCCAAAACTATCATAGTGACTTTGTCTAATAGATAGCATGAGCAGAATCCAAGAGTAGTGGTCACCATTATCATTGCGAATGCGTACTATGGTACAATGCAATTGAACAATTTAACCTTAAGAGCTTAAACAAATAAGGAAATAGTGCGATATCTTTGAGCTACCACACAATTTATTTCGATTAAAACTACATCTTCAAATTATTTACCACGTGCCAAGTGCCACGTGATCTAATAAAGATCACACAACCCCGTTTAAATTGCAATATGGTAATTCGAAGCTTGTGAGAAGGCTCGGTCCACACCTGTTTCGCGCAACACTTAGGTAATAATCTCTATTAGTCTAGTTTACCTGTTACCAGCTTTTTCTAGTTGTTTTAGACTTCATGGTACGATTCTAACACGATCGCTTTTAGATTATTGTATTTAGTCGAGGTATATCGTTTTTATTAAGAATTATTCTGGAGTACCTATTATCTAACGGTTTAAGTCTGTGTAAGTATCAGTCGTCGTCATAAGTTGGTGAAGATCTCTCGATTAATTTCTCTGACTGATTAAAACTGATCAAAAGTTTCATATTGAAGAATCTAAAATGAATTGTAGGAGTGGCATTTGGTGGGTCTAGACTGTCTAGTGGATACTTTTTTGGGTTGAATTCTGTGTCATATTGTCAAGTGTAAAATATCGTTAGATTTTATCTACACACTGCCAGTGTTCGATGCAAATCCTACCCTTATTTAGAATGTATGTTATACGATAACTCTACTGCAATGACTACTGTAGATACATAAAGTTTTTACAGTAACAATAGATTTTTTTGTAAAAAGTATTCGTTTTCTTACAATTTACAGAACGAAAAGATATCCACAATCCCGTATAACTTATCTTGTTCTAATCATCATCAACATGTCAGCCGAAAAGCGTCCACTGCTGGACATAGGCCTCCCCCAAGGCTTCCCACAACAACCGGTCTGGTGCTGCTCGCATCCAACAGACTCCTGCGACCTTAACCAGGTCGTCGGACCATCTTGCAGGGGGCCTACCCACGCTCCGTTTTCCAGTACGTGGTCGCCACTCCAGAACTTTTCTGCCCCATCGGCCGTCTTGTCTGCGAGCAATGTGCCCTGCCCACTGCCACTTAAGCCTGGCAATTCTACGGGCAATGTCGGTGACCTTTGTTCGTCTGCGGATCTCCTCATTCCTGATTTGATCACGCAGAGAAACTCCGAGCATTGATCTCTCCATTGCTCTTTGTACAACTTTGAGCCTTCTTATCAGGCCCATTGTGAGTGACCACGTCTCTGTACCATAAGTCATCACTGGCAACACACACTGGTCAAAAACTTTCGTCTTGAGACACTGCGGTAATTGGGACGAGAAAATGTCACGCATCTTTCCGAACGCCGCCCAGCCGAGTTGGATTCGACGATTGACCTCTTTCTCAAAGTTGGACTTACCTAACTGAATTATCTGTCCTAGGTATATATAATCCTCGACAACTTCGAGCGTAGAGTCTCCAATTCTCACTGGAGTGGGTGCGACATGGACGTTCGACATAATTTTCGTCTTGTCCATATTCATTTTAAGACCCACCCGCTTAGAGAAACTACTGAGGCCATCGAGCATTATGCTAAGGTCGTCCATGGTTTCAGCCATGACCACTATATCATCAGCAAATCGAAGGTGGGTGATGTACTCGCCGTTAATGTTGATGCCAATTCCGTTCCAGTCAAGAAGCCTAAAAACGTCTTCCAGTGCCGTATTAAATAGTTTTGGAGATATTATGTCTCCCTGTCTCACTCCTCGCTGCAGCTGTATAGGCTTCGAGTACTGGTTTTGTAGACGGACTGACATAGTGGCGTTTTCGTACAAACACTTCAACACTTCGATATACCGGTAGTCGATTTGGCACCGCTGGAGAGACTGGAGCACCGCCCATGTTTCAATCGAATCAAAAGCTTTCTCATAGTCCACAAACGCCAAGCACAGTGGCAGATTATACTCTTCGGACTTTTGTATTATCTGCCGCAGCGTAAATATGTGGTCTATGGTATTAAAGCCTTTTCGGAAACCGGCTTGTTCGGGAGGCTGAAAGTCGTCAAATTTGCGTTCGAGACGGTTCGTAATGACTCTCGAGAACAGCTTATAGACATGACTCAGAAGTGAGATGGGTCTATAATTCTTCAGCAGGGTATTATCACCCTTTTTGAAGAAAAGTACCACCACACTCCCGAACCATGCCTCAGGCGGTTTTCCACCAAATAGGACGGAACTAAATATCCTTTGAAGGACTTTTAAGAGCGGTTTTCCACCCGCCTTCAAAAGCTCTGCTGTAATCCCGTCCTCACCTGGTGCTTTGTTGTTCTTGAGCTGTTTAAGAGCCATACTAATCTCGTACAAGCTGACGTCCGGAATATCTTCGGTATAGTGTCGGGTTAACTTAGCCCTTGGGTCTTTATGCAACTCAGTGACAGGGTCTAATGTTGCCGTGTATAGCTGTCTGTAGAACTTCTCTATCTCACTCAAAAGCTCAGGTTTCGACGATAACAGTCTGCCATCATCGGTTTTCAACTTTGTCAACTGGCTCTGCCCAATAGACAGAGCTCTTGCGAACACTTTTGTACCTTTGTTTCGCTCTATAGCCTCTTTAACATATAGAGTATTAAATTGGCGTATATCTTTTTTACGACATTTTGAGATCCGTCTATTGAGCAGACGGAAATTGGACACTTCATCTGGAGACTGCAGAGTCATATTGCGCCTTTCCTCCATTAGCTTAAGAGTGTCATCAGAGAATCTCTTGGTTCTATTGATCCGGCGGGTCTTGAATAGTTTAGACCCGACCGTATGGACAGTTTCCACTATATGGTCACTGAGCTCGTTAGTATCGATGCAGTTCTCAAGGCATGCGAAGCGATTTTGAAGTTCGAGCTGAAAGCTCTCGAGGTTTTGGATGTGGATATCTTGTTCTAATATAACAATATTATCTTAAATTCTCATACAATATGAGTAATGTGATTTTATTTTATTATTATATCTGTAATGTAGTTCCTTTATTTCAATCATATCTTCGGTTTATAATGATAATAGCTTCTGCTCACGGCTCCGCCTGCGTGTTTATCGTTTATTGCAGTGAAGATAAGCCCATGTTCTTATTTAAGGGTTAAAGTATCTCCTTCCTAATAATATGTGTCCATTAACGCAGTGTGGCAGTTATTTTCAGAAAAGGTCCCGAGATTAAATCCCTTGTGACTTTTTCTTGGGGGGATACTTAAAATCCGTAGTTTACAAAACAAATCCGAGCACTGTGTCACTAATTTAAAGAAAATATTCGAGCCGAAGTAAGCAAAATTTACCAGTCACTTTGTAAACGCGTCTTTGAAAATATGTCAGACTTGACCACTGCCATTTGGATTACGTGGTTTTTAAAAAATTAAATCAATCGATTTTTAGGTTTGAGTCAATAGTCTATTTAAAAAACTGTTTGCATACTTAAGTAACTATACGAGTGTAAACAGTTTTATATGTAGGTATACAATAACACTTAAGGTTCTCCTTGTAACATTATTTGAATAAAAATATTTATTAGGGCAAATAAACTGATATGATTATAATATATTACTGTTGTGAATATATTTTTTAACAGTATAGGAGGTAAACGAGCAGACGTATCGCATGATGGTAAGCGATTACCGCTTCCCATGGACACCCGCAACACCAGTGCGTTGTCGGCCTTTTAAGAAATAGTACGCTCTTTTCTTGAAGGTTTGAAGGTCGTATTGGTCCGGGAATACCGCAGGCGATATATATATTTGTATGTATATATATTATATATATACAAATCTATACATATAGATTTATTTAATTTCATTGGGGTTATACAAAAACGAAGAAGCTTGTTTTGTAGAATATCTTATATAATACATAATTAGGTTTCATTCTCACTTATTTTACAAGCTTTTATTTAGTTTCACCTGTCCCGATGTTTATCTCTAATCAAATCTTGCAAGTTAAATTATATCCATTTCCCGATTTCCGATTAATCTGAAACTTAAAACAACCTTTAGTTCTGATGACAATGCAATTATATGTAATCGGTATTATTATCCATCCAAAATGGCCGCCTTAACAAAATGGCGGCGTACATAATTCTGAACAACCCACCCAATATGGGTATCAAATGAAATAGCTTAAAGTATTTCTTTATTAACAAGTAATAAAAGAGTGTATTTAAAAAAATATTTTGAACTAGCTGACCCACGCAACCTCGTTTGCGTCTTATATTTCCCCTGGCGTGAAAATATTCCCCCGTTTTTGAAACATTCTTCATTGGTGCTCCGCTCCTTTAGTAGTAGTGTGATGAAATATAGCCTATAGCCTTTCTCGATAAATGGACTATCCAACACCGAAAGAATTTTTCAAATCGGACCAGTGGTTCCTGAGATTAGCCGGAACAAACAGACAGCCAGACAAAAAATTTAAAAATATATATTTTGGTATGTGTATATACATTCATATGCATGTAGCTGAAAGCGGTTATTTTAATATTACAAACAGACACGCCAATTTTATTTATTTGTATAGATTAATCACTTGTTTAGTATACGAGTATATTGCTCTGATGACCTTAATAATTTCTGCTTGTAACAATACTTCGTAATAAGAATTTCATATCATGTTATTTTATATTTCTTGTTTACACTTAAAGATAAACATTCAGGTCTTTTAATAATCTTCGCTATTTTCCGTTAATATCTGCTTTGTTGTTTCCCTATACGAATGATATTTTGTAAGATTATACTAACGATCTATGTACATACCTTTAAAATCAGATATGGGACGGGTGATACAAAAGTATTGCAAACCGGGATATTATGACTTGGGGGTCTTTTGTACGAGGTGCTTTTATTACTATACCTACACAGTGGTGCTAATCTACCTTCAATTCTATAGTTAAAGATCTTGTCATTACACTGTGTCCCCATTGGTTATCTCAGAAAAGAGGACTTACAGTGCACGTCTTGAATCCTCTAAATAAGACTAAATAAATTTAGAATTATAGGATCTTCCCTTTACAATTCTATAACTTCCTTCAAATTTCCGTTATATTAGATTAGCAACAGTGATCTGTAAACCAAAGCATTTCGACTCTTGTTACGAATTGAAACTTGGAAGATATAAAAAGATGAAGAGGATAGATGCGCTGTAATGAGTAGTCATCTGAACATGACCTTATTACCAATCATACTGTAAATTGTGCGATGGTGCATTAAAACCTAGTTGTCTGTACATGCCTTTATACAGCGTTACCATATTTGAAGATACCTATAGTGTAAATTTTAGTCCTCGCATATTGGCAGATTATACAACTCACGTTTTGTAACTTTGAAGCTAACCATAAAATGAAACAGTGTATAACTTTGTTTAACAAAGCTATCTTATAAAGTTGCACTAAGCTCGATCTCAGCACACGTCAGATATCACGGCTCGTTTATATGTCATCGGTCTTACGAACTTTGCACGTTAATGTTCCTGCCCGGATTTAGAGCTACCGGTCCACCAACCTACACAATTCTATATTGACGTTAAGTACTTTATTAGACACTATTATGAATACAAAAAGACATGATATTATTTGTGAAATTTGAGATGAAAGGAAATTTCTGTCGGGTGACGTAATATCGAATGACGATATCTTTCTTTTATTTTTTTTATTAGTTATTTAGATACTATTACTTAATGACTTGTTAGAACAAACAGTCTGTATTCAGTTTCAATATTTAATTATACTTACACAATATTAAACGTTGTATTAATTGCTATTATCTTTAATAGTTATTTCTCACTGACAAGTGAGGCAATAAATATTTTTGTTTATATTTTTACTAATCAAGAACGATCAGTCATCTCAATTATATTATATCATAAAGTTAAATATGTATTTTCTATGTCAAAAAGACTATATAGACACAATGCTTTTGCCAGGAAAATCCTTAATCTACCGAACCACTTGGTGATACCAACTAATATTAGTAGTTAGTGTTTAAATCCTTGGAATCATCGAGATTGGCATTCTCATAATTCATATTTGAAGATATAACTCGTATTTAACTTATTTAATGTATTTACGTAAAAAACAAAAAAATCTATTTAAATAGTACTTATAACCAATTTAATATAATTAATATTTTTCACGACATCGACAAGTTGAAACCTCTCCAGTCTACGTAAATTGAATATTAATTTATTACAAAATTACTTGAAACAGATTAAGTAGCTATTATGGAGTACCCTTGTATAAATTAAATAAATTATTAATAAAGGAGGCTTGGAAACTTATAAAGTGTTAATTAGTCTGTAGTTTCATAAAATAGTGACATTCAGTAAACAATTGAAGTTCATAGAAACAAATTAATCATCATCAACATTAGCTGTAAGTATTCCACTGTTGGGCATAACCTCTCAAAGGAGGTTTTGGTCTAATACAACACGAGGCTAGATGGATTCATTTCCCATTTATTTCAAGTTTTCCTTCTCTTTGCCGTACTGTTATCAAGCCTACTATGCTCAATTATTCGTCTCTGACCCCAATAGATGATACCCAATAGAGAAATAGTAGTAGTGACACTCCGTAAATCAGAAGTAGGTACTTAATAACAAATCTTATATAATATATACATATTGTATATACTATTGACTACCTCGGTGGCGCAGTATTAAGAGTATGCGACTGCTGTGCTGGAGGTCTCGGGTTCGATTCCGGAGTCGGATCAAATGTTTGTATAATCTGCAAATATTTGTTTCGGAGTTTCGGTATTTACAAAAGAACTATAAATGTATTAATATCAGTTGTCTAATACCCATAACACAAGCTTTGCTTAGCTTGGGGCAAAATGGCGTTGTGTGTTAGATGTCCGAAATAAATATTTATTTATTTATATAAATGCAAATATAAATATGGAATCTGAATCTCAGGTCAGGTCATCCAGGTTATTTGCAACTTAAATTGCAACCTTCTGATAAGATGTAGCTGTAGGCTATCTGTCATGGAATAAGTAGTACCGGCTAGCGATTGGTTGGGAAATATTATACCGCTTTGTATTTTACAGGAGAAATGCCGAAGCAGGGGGAGCAAGAACCAGAGTTTCTTCAAGCTCTGGAGAACCACACTGTGACACAGGGAAGAGATGTGCACTTCACATGCGTTGTGAACCATCTTTATAATTATAGGGTGAGTTCAAAATAAACCTTTTTTAATTTTTTGAAATAAATGAAATGGAAGTGATTTTTTACCTATAGTTTAATTTGCAGACCGTACCGTACCGCATATCCTACAAATTTTTTAAACGCGAAAGTTTACGAGTATGTATGTGAGGATGTTTGTTGCTCTTTCGCGCAAAAACTACTGAATGGATTCTGATGAAACTTTGTAATAATATAGCTTATACATCAGAAAAACACATAAGCTACAATTTATACAGAGACTAGCTTCGCCTCGCGGGTACCACCACGGGGTTCAGCTAGTACTTTCATATATCCGGTACGTGGGAAGTAAATCCAAAAAAAATTGGTTTATACTTTTATGTCTGTCTGTTTTTTCTCTAAAATGGCTAGACCCATTTTGACGAGATATCTGATGTTGCAAGAAGTAACTAAGGCTACTCTTATTTTAGAAACTAGCTTCACTCAGTGGTCTTACCCATGAATGTTGTTGCAAAGGTACAATAATACTGCTAGTCGTCAAATATATATTTAGGTATTATATAAGGAACACATGACAGGATAAATATTGTAGAACTAGTAACTATAATGATCTTACCTTTATGCAGAGATGATCAGTCGTAGTTTTTTAATATTCAGGACTCGTATTTATTAAATCGGTGGAATTTAATCGCTATAAGAGTCCTTAAGTAGAATGCCAATATGTTTTAATTGATTTGTACAAGTGGTGGATAATTTTTTTTGTGGTTTATGTGGCAAACGAGCAGCTGTATCACCTTAAGGTAAGCGATTACCGCCGCTCAAGGACACCCACAACACCAGAGGCGTCACAAGTGCTTTGCCAACCTTTTAAGAATAAGTAGGCTCTTTTCTTGAAGGTTTTAAGGTCGGTTTGGTTTGGGAATACCGCAGGCGACTCTTCATTCTACAGTTTTTATGTGCGAATCAGAAAGTTCATAGAAAACCGCACAGTTGCGGACTGTCAGCCATCTAAATGCTGGAGATGATACTGCTGTCGCGTAGGACGACGGCGGAAAGAGGCGGCAGGAATCAGTCTAAATAATTCCTTGGAGCACTCCCCATAGTAAATGCGGCTCAACGCAGCGGCAAAGAGTCCAGCCGATTTGAAATTCTTGACAGTCGACGATTCGGGTCGCTCTCTGTTGAAATCGGTCCAAAGGGGGGAAGTTGGTACTAGGGTGCCCCCGCTAAAAGATGAGGAGAGCATTACGTATAATACAATGACCTGCTACATAACAAACAGAAACAGAACAAACTTCCTTAAATTCTTTTATCTAGTCGGTTAAGGAGTTAATATTATTTGTTTTACTTATGTACTCGAACCTTGCTTACCTCTAGTTGCGTACAAACCTAATTATTAATTCTTGGTACGTTAGTGTTTCTGCTTCAGGAAAAGTTTCAGTCATTGCCTTAATTTGATTATTTGTATTATACGAAGTGAAGTAAATAAAATACTTTGAATGTATTCAGTGATATTTTAAAAATAAATTTATATGTGCGATAGGATCTTACAACTTAACCACGCCTATATTCCCAAAGGAGTGGGCAGAGGCCAATAAAGACATGAAAAGGTGCCAATAGAATTCTATTACTGAACCTCCGCAATCCGCTGGGCGTTATCTCACGTAATAGATAGAAACTAGGTATTTCATTGTTTCTTTATTTCTATTATTGCTACAACATCAAATAATAAAAATAAATAACACAAATTTTAAAGTAGACTTTTGGAAAAAGCTCTTCTCTTTGTTAAATTTGTAATTTCTTTTTTGTATCCGGTTCTTTCTTTCCGTTTCTTTTGCTCCAAGTTTTCTTGTGTTATTTTATGCTAAACGTCTTTTATAACTGTTAAAGTGTAACTTCCAAACCACAAACTCTATTGTGAAATTAAATCTTGAATCTTATACAATAAAAATATAATAAAAAATAAAATAACTTGAATCTTTTCCATAAAGTAGGGAATATCAGTTTCTTATTAATATTTATAGGTCATAACTTCTTGTATTCACTATTCATAAATATAAGCATATAAAGTAGATACGACGAAAAATAAAAACATCTCTTCTCTTTATAGTCGTAATTAACGTTGGCAACGCTAAATGTCTCTCGCGGTTCTCACAGTGTCTGCAATTACGTCTCCAGACATTGTGACTTCACTGTTTTAATTATTCACTGTCCATGAAAAGTACATGTTATTTCTGTTACTGCCTTTTTTTATTTTTTTATTATATAGGCGTATCGCCTGATGGCGATACGTCTGCGTACGTAAGCGATTGCCGCCGCCCATGGACACCCGCAACACCAGAGGCGTCACAAGTGCGTTACCGGCCTTTTAGGAAGGAGTAAGCTCTTTTCTTGAAGGTTTGAAGGTCGTATTGGTCCGGGAACACCGCAGGCGACAGCTCATTCCACAGTTTTGCTGTGCGTGGCAGAAAATTTCGGGCAAATCGCACAGTTGTGGACTGCCAAACATCTATATGATGGGGATGAAATTTCTGTCGCGTAGGACGATGGCGGAAAGATGCGGCAGGGATTAATCCGAACAATTCCTTGGAGCTATCCCCATGGTAAATGCGGTAGAAGATGCACAGCGAAGCCACATCTCTACGCAGCGCCAGAGAGTCTAGCCGAATTGAAAGATCCTGGCAATCGACGATACGAGTTGCCCTCCGCTGAACGCGGTCCAGAGGGAGGAGCTGGTATTGGGGTGCCCCTGCCCAAAGATGAGGACAGTATTCCATGTGAGGCCGAACCTGCGCCTTATAAAGCCGAAGGCGGTGGGCCGGAGTGAAATATTGCCTCGATCTGTTGAGCACACCTAGCTTTACCTTTACCACCTAGACCAAATATCCCAATATTGGCTGAGGTAGATGAGTGTCTTCAAAACGAGGACATACGACCCATGGTAGTTTTTTTTGCGGTGAACGCGCAAATTTGTGTCTTTATCGGGTTGAATTGGACCAAATTAAGTCTACCCCAATTTGAGACCTTTTCCAAAGCCTGTTATATTTTCCTATGTTTTATATTGGCTTATTTGTTTTAGATAATGTTTAAATATCTTTAAGATACCGAAACGTTTACTCTAGTTGAAGCCACTGACTGCCTCGGTGGTGCAGTGGTAGCGTATGCGACTACTGTGCTGTGATGATCTACAAATATTTGTTTCGATTACATACAAATTTGGAAATTTTCTATTTATAACATGTACATTTAACAACAAAAAATATATATATTTTTTATATCAGTTGTCTAATACCCATAACACAAACTCTGCTTAGCTTGGGACTAGATGGCGTTGTGTGTTAGATGTCTGAAATATTTATTATTATTATTTACTTGGGATCAGATTGGAAATTAAAGTCACACAGTAGATTGGTTATCAAGTGTTGTCAATACACCTTCGACTCTGAAATTGCTTGAAGATACTGAAATTTATAAGGTGTTAATATGCAATATTAGTGGTAGTGAATGCGACTGCTGTGCTTGAGGTCTCGGGTTCAAATCCTGGGTCGGACCAAGTGTTTGTGTAATCTAAAAATATTTGTTTCGGAGTTTGGGTGTTTTCTATGTATAATATGTATGTATTCATAAAAAAAAAGTATATATGTATTCATATCAGTTGTCTAGTACCCATGACACAAGCTCTGCTTATCTTGGGACTAGATGGCGTTGTGTGTTAGATGTCTGAAATATTTATTATTATTATTATGAGCGGTTATATTCACTTACTATTAATCAAGTTGTATTTTCTTTTGTCATATACTTAAAAATGCAGAATCACGGCAGAATAAGCACGCTGAAGTGGCTAAGAGGTGACCACACCTGTCGGAGAAGCAAGCGTAGAGTAGTAATCGAGTAGAGATCGCGAATAAATAAAATTGAATCGAGGACTACGACACATTCTAGGAGAGTACTTTTTGGCAGTGGATTACAATAGTTTGATTAATTGAAGCAATTAGTTCATATCTTTGTCATTGGGGGTTTTAAGATCATTCAATTTTTCGTGGCTTTAAGTTTTTAACCTAATAAATTAATATTACATTCGATAAAAACATAGAATGCATGTTTCAGTTATTGTTACAGTAATTGTTATAGGTTTGATCTCAACTTTTCCCTTCCTCTACAGAAAAACACGTGCTGGCCTTGGAAGTCTCCGTCTTAGAGTCGTAAAAATGCGATCTCGAACCAAACGGTTTGGTTCTTCCTTCCTGTGCTGAGCAGTTAAAAACTGGAACTCACTACCAGCGCACGTGTTTCCCTCCCACTGTGATCCCGGGGTTTTTAAGCGGGGCGTGAAAAAGCTTCTCACTGAACTGCCATACGGGACGTCATACTGCATTGTCTGCTTTCGCAGTGAGTATGGTGGCCCCCATTGTTAGATTCTGCTTGAGCTTACCATCAGGCTGAGCAGATTCACTTTGGCAGGTTATTTATATAAAAACGGTTTGATGTAGATTTGAACAGAAAATTTTAATTTTAAACGGTGCTGTACCTATTCAATTCGTCCACTCGTCCTACACACTGCTTTTAAGATAATCCTTCTGAAGTTTCATTCAAGTCGTCATTCCTGAAATCTATGTCAAAGAAAGAAAAGAGCCTTTAAACATTTACAACTGTGCTTTTACTTTGAAGTACTTTTGTAAACAATAAGAAAAGACAATGAAATGTATGTTTAAATTGAAAAATTAAAAAAGTAACTTAGCTTTATTTATAAACGTGCTGCCCAATTATAAACTTGTGGTTAATGCTAAATGAAAGAGAATACATAAGGAGAACTATTAAAGTCGTAATTGCTAAACTAACAGCGATAGTACCGAGCTCAGTGTTGGACAGGCACGTAGTGGCCGGCTTACATTTTGACAACTATAATTTTAATTCCACTTGTTTAATCAGTACTCAGACTTTTGTTATAATAAGAATATAAAGTAGCAGAAGATTATGGTAAGGCAGGAAGATTCAGAGAAGAGAAGAAGCAGATATCGGTCACGCTAGAGTTCCACTCACCGATATCGTTTTCGAGTCCACTTGAATATAATGACTCAAATGAACTTAAGTTTGGACACTTGTACCGTATTGTAATAATACTATGCTACTAATACACGTTTGACTTCTTATGCAAGATTTATTTAAAAGGGATTTATGATACAGGCCATTGAACTTCTGAGATCAATGAATTAATTATAGTGGATTATTTGAAAATGAACCATATTCAATTGTTGTTCTGCATTTACCGCTGAAAAATTGGTTGTTGTTTTCTAAATGTTATGATTGTTACACACATGTTAAAATTTACGGAGTATCATACACAATCCAACATGTATCTGTTTTTTGTTACAAAAACTAATATAAAATATAAATTTCAGTAGTTATTTTTAATACTCTACACTATAATTTTTCTAAGTTAAACATACGAGTATGTCATCAATCAATATACAAAAAATCGGTAACCTACAATTGATTACACGCCATGACGGCATATGAATTAATATTAGAGTAATATAGTTTCGTACTGAAATATGTATTTGATTATTTACCTTCTACATCAAAAAGCCTAACATAAATAAAGCTCTTTTAACTTATAATAAAACTATGGTAGTGCCGATCACCAGTGTGGTGATGGGGCAATAACCACTTGACTCGTGTGTAGCAGGTATAATAAAAAGTTCAACTCACGGTTAATATGTATTATTGTCCAACACTCACAAGTAAACAATAGAAGGTGCGGTAAAGGAAGATACAAGCATAAGCACAGCACCATAAATAGTTTAAGGCAGGAAGATGTATAGTCATATCATAGCACACAAAATAACATAAAGTACATAAGCGATATTAAAGCATTTACACTAGTATATAAACTGAGGTAAACAAGCGTACGTTCCGCGTCAATAACAAGTTACGACTGGTCTCGCCGGCGCCCGCGCACGCCTTGTGGTAGTGTGTTGCGCGGCTCGGTATAGTGCACTCCAGGAGTCGATGTAATCGACATCGATATCGTATTTTATTAATATTAAATATTTTATATGACAAAAGTAAATATGTAAATATAGTTAGTAGGTTAATTATAATAATATAGAATATATATATATGTATATATATAAGTGTAGATATATAAATAGTTATAAGATTTAGATATAGGTTATTCTAAAGGTTATTATAATAATAAAGTAAAATATAGTGAGTAAGTATGGTAAGTGTAGTAGGTAGCCTACACCACCCCCCTCCAGAGACCGTCACGGGCGATAAAAATCTGGGAATTTAACTCGCCGTCCAGAACGTGTGGTAAACTCTTTCTGAGCATCTGGTAAGGGTTCAATGTTGGTTTGATCGGACAGTATGAAGGCCGGTTTGACTCGGTCTATAGATACTGTGACCTCTTTGCCCTTCTGGAATATTTTAAAAATTTTAGTATCTCGGGCTATTACCTTGTAAGGTCCTGAGTATGCTGGTTGTAGCGAACCACGAGATGCGTCTTCACGGAGGAACACGTGATCACTGGTTGCAAGTTCTTTGTATATGAAGACCTTAGGCTTGCAATGTCGCGCAGCTGGTATAGGTCGTAATTTCGCAGCAATACTTCTCAGGCGGAAAGAGAAATCTGACAAGTCAGTCGTGCTTCCTTCGGTAGGTTCATCGAAGAACTCCCCTGGTAAGCGTAAGGGTTCTCCGTAGACGAGTTCCGCAGATGAGCTTTGGAGATCTTCCTTGAAGGCGGTTCGTATGCCTAATAGGACCCATGGCAGTGACTCTGTCCATCTGTCATTTCCGTGGCAGACTATTGCGGCCTTGAGTTGGCGGTGGAAACGTTCCACCATGCCATTACATGCCGGATGGTAGGCAGTGGTCCGTTTGTGCTCGAAACCGGCTGTTTTTGCCAGATATTCGAATAAGGCGGATTCGAATTGGCGACCACGATCAGTTGTAATATCCGTGGGACAGCCAAAACGAGCGATCCACGTTGAAACTAGTGCTTTAGCCACGGTTTCTGCCGTTATATCTTCTATCGGTATTGCTTCCGGCCATCGAGTAAATCGATCTACCGCCGTCAGGCAATACCGATAGCCTTGTGAAACCGGTAGAGGTCCAATAAGATCTATGTGGATCTGTTTGAACCGGGTACGAGGAAGATTAAACGTACCTAGTGGTGCAGTAACATGGCGATTAACTTTGGCTTTCTGACAAGCCATGCAAGTACGCGCCCACTCTCTGCAGTTCTTTTGTATCCCTGGCCAGACAAACCGCTCTGCTATAAGTTTGGCAGATGCATTCGGTCCAGGGTGGCTTAACGAGTGCAGGCTTTCGAATACCTGTCTGCGAAAGAATTTTGGAACATAGGGCCTGGATGTCGGTGTACTGACGTCGCAGTACAGGGGTATACGACTTCCAGGGACACTCAGCTTCTCCAAACGTAATGATGAGCCGTTGTCGATTAGGTGTTGGAGTTCAGGGTCAGTAGGTTGACCTTTGGCTAGCTGCTCGAGGTTAACCGGGGCTCCCAGTTCTTCGATACGTGACAGCGTATCGGCAACTATGTTATCCTTGCCAGATATGTGCCGGATATCAGTTGTGAATTGAGAGATAAAATCAAGGTGTCTATACTGCCTAGGCGAACAGTTTTTCTTCCTCTCATGGAATGCAAAACTGATCGGCTTATGGTCAGTATAGACGACAAAGTGCCGGGCCTCCAGCATATGTCTAAAGTATTTTATGCCCTCATATATAGCAAGTAGTTCCCTATCATAAGGGGAATATTTTGTCTTTGAAGGGCTGAGCTTCCGCGAAAAGAAGGCTAGCGGTTGCCATAAATTGTGCTGGTATTGTTGGAGGACTGCACCGATTGCCTTATCGGAGGCATCTGTCACCAGGGCAAGTTTGGCGGTACAGTCAGGGTGTGCCAGTAGGGCAGCATTGGCAAGGTTATCTTTACATGCGATAAAGGCTGTAAGGGCGTCTCCTGTCAAATTAACGGGATGGGAACCTTTCACTGAGCCTGTTAATAAAACATGTAAAGGGGCTTGAAGTTCTGCAGCTCGAGGAAGGAACCTCCTGTAGAAATTGAGCATCCCTAAGAATGCCTTGAGCTGGCGCACAGTTGTTGGTGTCGGAAAGTCTCTCACAGCTTGCAACTTGGAGTCCAAAGGCTTAGAGCCTCTTTCGGTTATGGAGTAGCCTAAAAAAGTTACCTCTGGCATACCGAAAACGCACTTTTCTGTGTTTATGAGCAAACCAAAGTTTTTCAGCTTTGTGAAAATTTGACGGAGGTGCTCCTCATGGAACAGCTCATCCTTGGAGAACACCAGGATGTCATCCAAATAACAATATATAAAGTCTAGGCCCCTGGTAATCTCATCTATAAACCTTTGGAAAGTTTGGCCTGCATTCCGAAGTCCGAAAGTCATATAAGGGAATTCATACAAACCAAATGGTGTTGTTATCGCGGTCTTCGGAATGTCGTGCTCACTGACAGCTATCTGATTATAAGCCTTAAGCATATCAAGGGTGCTGAAGACTTTGCAACCAACAAGATTGTGGGCGAAGTCATGTATGTGCCTAATCGGATATCTGTCAGGAATGGTGCGAGCGTTAAGCATGCGGTAGTCGCCGCAAGGACGCCAGCCGTTGTCCTTCTTCGGAGCTAGGTGGAGAGCTGATGCCCAGGGACTCTGCGAAGGTCGAGCTGTACCGTTCGCGAGCATAGCCTGGAACTCCTGTTGAGCAATCTTTAATTTGTCGGGAGCTAACCGACGTGGTGTACATGAAACTGGAGGGCCTGGAGTGGTGCGTATGTGGTGGACTGTGTGGTGAGTGATGTTACGGTGTGTTCCTGTTGGACGGGTAATCTCGGGAAATTCTTCGAGAATTTTGTGATACCGGGAGTTACCAGTCAAAACTTTAACAGAGGCTATACTACTACATATTACTACTTTGGCTACAGAAGATACAGAGGTAGTACTATCTAACAGGCGTTTGTTACGGCAATCTACAATAAGAGAGTAGTAATTTAAAAAGTCTACGCCTATGATGGGCTTAGTTACTTCAGCTACAACAAAACGCCAATTAAATATTCTACGTAAGCCAAAATCTAAATTAAGGTGTATATAACCATATGTGGAAATCGTGGAACCATTCGCAGCACTCAAGTTGTAGTCCGTCCTAGCACGTCGATCATGAAGAAGAGACCGGGGGAAGACGCAGAGATCGCTTCCAGTATCGATGAGGAACTGTGTCTTCGAAGCTCGGTCTGTGACAAACAGGCGACCAGTAGGAGTTGAAGGGCAGTCAGCAGTCGCCATTATCGACCGCCCCTGGCGTTTCCCGATTTGTAATCGCAGGGGGATACGCATTTGCTGGCTTTCTCTGCAAATCTGTTATGGTACCAGCAAAGCGGGAACTTCCTGTAATTCGACTGAGAGCGCTTCGACCTGGAGACCGATCTGCGATGAGGTGATCTTGTAGATCGCGCACGGGGTCTGCTCCTGTCTGCAGCAAGGTCCTGGAACTGCCTCCGAAGCTCGGCGACTTCTCTAGCCAGGATATCCAGTGATGAATTAGGAGCGGCCATACTTGTAGAAGCTACAGATGGTGAAGGTACGGCCAGCTCTTGAATACGATCGGCCAAGTCCGCCAGATCGTCGGTGGAGGAGGTTATCGGTTGACCTGCGAGCACCGTCTGGATTCCATGGGAGAGGCGACTTATCCAGATCGTCTTTAAGAAATCGTCGGGAACGTTGACGCCAGCGAGGCTTTTTAGATGGCGAAGAAATTGCGAGGGCTTTCGATCTCCAAGCTCCTCGTGCATTAACAGCTGTTTCAGCTTCTTCTCCTTTGACGCTGTCAAACGCTTAATCAGCTCGCCTTTTAATCTTGCGTATTTGTCTGTGGCTGGTGGACTAATAATGAGGTCTTTCACTTCCCTAGCAAATTGGGTATCCAGCTGGCTAATGATATAATGGAACTTAGTAGTGTCGCTGGTGATGCCAGATATAGCAAATTGACACTCCACCTGCCCAAACCATACCTCAGGCTCTTCCGGCCAAAACGGTGGTAAGCGTGTGCCAACTTTAAAAACATCGATATTTTTCATCGACTCGCCCTCATCTCTAATGTTCGACCTTTCCGTCGTCAAGGGCATTGTACGTCGACGTGCGTCTTGGAATTCCTTATCCGTGGTTCAAGTAAGGGGTCACCAATATGGTAGTGCCGATCACCAGTGTGGTGATGGGGCAATAACCACTTGACTCGTGTGTAGCAGGTATAATAAAAAGTTCAACTCACGGTTAATATGTATTATTGTCCAACACTCACAAGTAAACAATAGAAGGTGCGGTAAAGGAAGATACAAGCATAAGCACAGCACCATAAATAGTTTAAGGCAGGAAGATGTATAGTCATATCATAGCACACAAAATAACATAAAGTACATAAGCGATATTAAAGCATTTACACTAGTATATAAACTGAGGTAAACAAGCGTACGTTCCGCGTCAATAACAAGTTACGACTGGTCTCGCCGGCGCCCGCGCACGCCTTGTGGTAGTGTGTTGCGCGGCTCGGTATAGTGCACTCCAGGAGTCGATGTAATCGACATCGATATCGTATTTTATTAATATTAAATATTTTATATGACAAAAGTAAATATGTAAATATAGTTAGTAGGTTAATTATAATAATATAGAATATATATATATGTATATATATAAGTGTAGATATATAAATAGTTATAAGATTTAGATATAGGTTATTCTAAAGGTTATTATAATAATAAAGTAAAATATAGTGAGTAAGTATGGTAAGTGTAGTAGGTAGCCTACAAAACTATGAAAAAACGTTGCAACGTAACAATATGATCATGAATGACGAATAATTTGGTCGAAATTTATATGTGAATTTAGTCATTACATTTAAATATATTATATAATATATTTTATTTTTTTTATAATTTTTAAATTAGTTACCGATCTGAGGGGGTATTGTGAGTAAGTGAGCTCACATTCGGTTAGGTTCATCTATGTCAACCAACTCTCTCTTTTAGTATGGCAGCTAGCTGACCCTCTCTGCGTCTCATTTAATCATGCTAATTTCCTATTGCTCTAACCGTAACGTTAAATAACTATCTGATCACCAGCAAAATTTATGAATCAGATCTGAAAATTTAGTTAGATTGTTTAAAATTTAACGTCAGCAACAACGAGATAGTAATGTAACGTAACAGTCCACTGCTAGACAATTTGTTTTTATGTATGGGCCTGTCAAAGTGACTCTACTCTGCCTGATGGTAAGCATGAGCGGAACCAAGAGTAGTGGTCACAATTCTCATTGCTAATGCAGACAATAATAAATAAATAAATAAATATTCCGGACATCTAACACACAACGCCATCTATTCCCAAGCTAAGCAGAGCTTGTGTTATGGGTACCAGACAACTGATATAAATACATACTTATATACTTTTTTTTTTGTAAATACATACATTTTATACATAGAAAACACCCAAACTCCGAAACAAATATTTGCAGATCATACAAACATTTGGTCCGACCCGGAAATCGAACCCGAGACCTCAAGCTTAGCAGTCACATACGCTACCACTACGCCACCGAGGCAGTCAATGAAATGTAACAATGTAATCAGACAATGTAATGCCCAGGCCCCTAATTAGAAAGGAAGTTAGAAGAGAATTATATATAATAGATTTATTGTCTTGTTTAGCCAAAAATAATTATACAAAGTAATAAAAGTAACAATCTTCCAATTCAACCCTTAAAGGAACAAAAAGGAATTGCAAGAATTCAACATCAAAATTGAATTTTCATGTTATTCAAAGCTTTGAAAATTGGTCACCCGAAGGTCGAACCTTAGTAGATGGGCTGGGAATGGAAACTATGAACTACTAAGATGATGCAAACATTATTTTACATTCTGGTATATATGCTTCTTAGCACCTGTCCTACATATTAAAAAGTATTCAATGAAAGAAGCAAAAAAATTCACACATTCCCATGATGAGATTCGCCTTGGTGCTTAAGCGTAAGGCTGTTTTTAGTTTTATCTGTTAAGACATTATTATTAACAAGTTCCGGGCTACTTCAAAACTATTATTTTAAAAGTTTTACAATTGCGAACTACATTTGTTGTATTAAGAGCAAAACAAATACATATAGTGATCCATGACCACGCCTGGGCACAGGAACACTTTTATAAAATATCGAAAACCTGACAGGCTCTTGTACTATTACAACTATGAATAACTTACGATGGTTAAAATAACGAACAAAATATGAATCGAACATGTGTCTCAAATAATGATATATATATATATAAATCTCGTGTCACAATGTTTGTCCTCAATGGACTAATAAACCACTTAACCGATTATAATAAAATTCGCACACCATGTGCAGTTCGATCCAACTTGAGAGATAGGATAGTTTATATCACAATTTACTAATTGGGAAAAAAATATTTCTTTTGAAGAGAAGCAGACGAAGTTGCATAAGTCAGCTAGTATATATATATATTACTGAGCAATAATTGTAATATTTAGTATTCGTACTTTCTATCGTATCAAACATTTTTTTTTTGTTTTTTTAGTTTTATGAGGTGACTCATGATTTATGAATCTTTGTTTTTTAAAAAAAAGACCACTACACCTAGACACAGAAATACAATTACGAATCACTAAAGTACTGTCTCATGTAGGAATCGTTAAATTTGCGATTAATTTTACCAAAAACGCTACATTTAACACACAACGCCATCTTATCCCAAGCCAAGTAGAGCTTTTTTTATGGATACTAGACAACTGATATAAATACATTTATATACTTTTTTGGTAAATATATACATATTACGCATAGAAAACACCCAAACTTCAAAACAAATATTTGTAGATCACACAAACACCGAGGCATTCATCATTATCTAATTATTATATAATTATTAAATAATTCAATAACAGTAGTCCAACATATGTTCTTTGTATGTTGTAGCATTGAATACATGAGTAAAATGAAATGTTCAAACAGCAATGTTCGATATCAATTAGTTTGCTTTTGATGCAATTGCAAATGAATGCCTGTATTGTTTCTATTGTGTAGTTTTTCTTTCACGAGTTGAAACTCGTGAAAGAAAAACTTGATTGGTGAACCAATCAATTTATGCATGTAAACTGATTGCAAATATTGGCGACAAAAAGTGTTATCTTGTGGTTCAATCCCACATGAGAATAAAATTTGTGTGATCCACAAACTATTTTTCTGAATCTAGGTGTTTTTAGTGTTCATTTCATGTTAGTTTGTAAAGTCTCCCGTGGCATAGGATTTAGATTTTTTATTTTAGAAATACACCTAATGCAGGAGTAGTCTTTTTAAAAATTAAAAAGAAAATTAAAGAACTCCTCTCGCACACATTGCCTTTCTGTCTGCCAATGGGCTATTTGGGAAATTTTATTTGAAAGCTAATATGAAGCGACTGCACTAGACGTCAAATCGAGCATGAAATAAGAGGTCCATACTTGGCTGCATACGAAAAACCGTAACGAAAGTTCATCCATCATAAGGTTTGTGATATGCTACGTGCCTGAACCGTTTTGCTTTCTATACTCGTACATCTTGCGGTAGACAGTGTATTAAGTTTGTCTCAACACTATTAATTATTGCTTGGTTATTTGCGAAATCCGAAAGATACATTTTTTGATTGATAAGTATTTTTTGTAATTAGAGAGACTTAAGTCCAGCAGTGAACTGCGATTGACTGCTCATGATGATAATAATAAAGTATATTTTTGTGGATAAATTAAAAAAAAAATTGCCGTTTCACTTTAATCACTTGCATCATGGGCACATTGCATATTTTGCATATAACAATAATAATATTCCATTTTATATTCAGACAACACCATCTAATCCCAAGCCAAGTAGAGCTTGAGAGCTTGTACTATGGATATTAGTTATGATAGACAGAATATGATAAAACAAAAGTATTAAGAAGTAGGCATTCAGAACTCTACGTGTATCTCTTTCTATACACTTACTGTTCTATCTAACTATCTCCAGTTGAAGTTATTTTATATTTTCCTAAAGATTTTCTAATCTACTTCTGCTATCTATTAAAATACACCTTTTTCTTATTAAAACCTAAGTTAACTTTAAGAATATACAAATACACCGAAGATCTTCTAAATGAGAATATGTCTATTGCAAATCTATTTTTACTATATTAAATGTTGCATCCAAGTAACATAAATCTTCATAATTACTAAAGGAAATACAGGGCTTTCTAAAACGTGCTTGTCTTCAGGACTACAGTTACAAAAGCTCAGTCATAAAAGATTTCTGAAAGCGGGCTCTTGCGAAAGATTCGTAATCTTCAGTCCATATAAAAATTGTACAATCTCCAACGATCTCTCGAGCCATGGATAACGTTTTAAAAATACCACCTTAAACATGTTTAAAGAATAATCCAAGTATTAGTATTACTAGCTCTTGCTAATTCCCTCGGCAATAGTAGCTGTGAAAGAAATCAACTATGCATATATATATTGTCAGGAATGCGTACGTGCTATATTTTATTTGCAACGATGTTATTAGACATAAGGGAATCAATAACAAGATCTAATATAAATTGTGATAATTGTTATAAATTAAACTCTTTATTTTTTACTTTACATGTGAATACAATGCAATCTATAGATATAAATATAAATTACCGAAATATAAGTACGCTTTCGCTCGACTGCACCAAATTTTACGAGTATTTTATATATTTTTTCGTTGATAATTGTTACGACAAGGTTTGTATAGAAAAAAGTTTAAAGAAAGCTCGGTGTGTTATATTTTCTTAGTCCGCAACTGTGCACGACCCATAGGAAGCTAAAATAAACATAAATATTAAAACAAGTATTTCGAAAATTTAGAAAATATTCACGAAAGTTCACCGGGTCACCTAGCTTTACATAATATTACAAATATTACAAGGACCTCAAGTCGGTGAATACACACATTGGTTACATGGAAAGTATATGAGAAAAACTATTACATTTACGGCTTTATGAAAGCAATAGAATACAGAACAATAATTTTGTACGTTTGTGCACACTAATCTCAAAAACGGCTTAACCGATTTGAATGCGGTATTCACTTATGCGCAGTAGTTGGCTCCGAATGATATTCGTTGTGTGTTTCTTTTCAATCAGTTCATAAGTAAAAAAGTTACATCAGATTAAAGAATCACCGCGATAACTGATATATACGCGGGCAGGGTCGCAGGCAATAGCTAGTTAAATATATTTTCATATTTATGTAAAGAATAAAACGTTACTTACATTTATTTTGATGCAATAAAGATAACACTAATAATGTTAATTTCTACTTCTACTTAAAAAATGTGAACAAACAGACTGGTAGGGAGGCAACGAAGTTCTATTGTAAGGCTTCCTATATTCCTTTGAGGAACGAAAACCAAAAAAACTATCAATCTGGTATTGTGTACCTATAAAGATACTTATGTATACAGTCAAATTTAATTGTGTTTTAAATATAAAAAGTACCCCTTTCTTTTTATGGTTTTAGGAATGGAAAGTCTTCAAATGTTAATAGTCTTCGATCAACTTCAAAGACTGTGGATTTAACAGTTAAATCATTAAACGTATCGAAGGACTACGTTGTAGTTGTGATATTTTTTTTTATGGTATAGGGGAAGAAAGAGCAGACAAGTGAGCTTACAGTATGTGACTAACACTATCCATTAACACTGACAACTCACCTCACACTCCTCCATAATTGGGGGTAGATGGGGAGATTGGATTTCGGTATCCTCATTCATTCGGTAAAAACAATGAAAGCACTGCTTAAAACTGGGTATCTTATAGACCGTAGTTTCACTACGGTCAACCTGACCTATGTATGCAGAAGAATGACTCTTCCACGATCTTATCGTAATGAATCTTAATACTATGGAGGTGGTAGTGTTTGTGAGTGTGTGTGTGTGTGTGTGTGTGTGGTGAGTGAAAGTATTTTTATCTTTTGTCTGCTTAAAGGTATGTTAGCGGCATATCTATTTTCAATTATGCTTAGGTACCATTGGTCTAAGTGTGATTGATGTTAACTTTACTATCTTAAAAAGGTCCTTAGATGGCCGGCAGGTTAGTATACTTAAAAAAAAAATAAAAATCGGATAGATAGTTTGGAGTTAATAGATATATAATACTAACTTTTGCTCGTGACTCCGATCGCGTGTCTATTGGTCATAGTGAAAAAATGTAGCCTGTGTCCATGTGGCGTCTCCACTCGCACCTTCGATAACAGGTCGGTTGTATATGTCTCAACACCAGGCCGCGCAGGCGGTTTGAAAAAACGTCAAGAACAGTAAGTTGCCTAACAGACAGAGAGTTGTTAAGTCATTATAAAAATATTCATTGTATAAAACAATTATTGTTCATATTTTTTCTTACTTGTGATTCTGTATATACTATAACGAATAATATTATATATTATTAAAATCAAGAAATAGTGACTTCATATATTTGAAAATCCATTCTCAAAAATCAAAGTATAAGTAAGTATGGCAAATTTTAATGAAATGGGTGCAGCCGTTTGCGGTAAAAAGTAGTATATTTGTTGTTCTGATGTATGAGCTACATCACTGTAAAGTTTCATATAAATTCGTTTAGTAGTTTTAGCGTGATCGATTATTACAAATTATCGCGTTTATAATATTTGTAGGATATGAAATAAGTCTTTCGACACATTAATGTAGAGAAAAACCAATATAAATCTCTTTTACAAAATGTGGTTTATAGCCTACAATGAGGACATCGGAAGCCAAGTTCAGACATGTTACATAGAATAATCGTTAATGGAATACAAAACATAACATTTTGCGTTACCTCATTTATTAAAATTTTAAGATCTTTCTGTATTAAATTTTTATTGTATTACTAAATTCGGATAACGTTACAGAGAACCTTTAATTTATTTCTTACCCATGAACTCTCGACTATTCTAATCTCGTTGTTGTTCCCATCACCTCATAACCTTTACTTGCGTTAAGTCACCTTATACTTGTAATATCACCTTTACAAAACACCTTTTGTCCTAATAATATATGACCTTGTAATACTAATATTTCCTTAGTAATGAAAAAAGCAGGAAAATAAAACTCCAATATATTGACATTACTCACTCTTATTGGGTTTTGAGTGCTTAAAGTGGGTGTGTGATTGCTTAATCCAAATATTATTTAAATTCTTTTTTTTTTTTTTTTCTTTTTTAAAAAGACAACTCCCACATTAGGAATAAACATCCTGTGTCGTTGGGGAATTTACAAACATACATGAAACGGACACAAAGAACATCCATACTCGGGACAACAATTCGTGGATCACACAAAGTGTTGTACCGCGTGGGATTTGAACCCACGACACTTGGCACAGTAGCAAGCGGCATGGCGACCGCTGAAACCACTCGGCCAACCGTGCAGTCAATTACTCGTATTTACCAACTTATGTCACGTGCAATATTAATGCAGACTTAATAACTGAACGAATCGTAATATATAGATTATAATTATCTATACAAGTGACCATTAGGAATAGAAAACCTGAAGTTGTTTTTATTACCAAAAAGCAAATTTACTAAATAAACTGCGAACAATTATAAAATATTGAAATCTATAGTTTTAACTTAGTAGATAGGTTATTAGCGAGGTCATATGAAATATGTGCAAATTAAGCGGGATTAAGAATTACAATTTTAATATAAAATTATGTAATATCTTACTATTAAAACGACTATCATCAAGAAGAAAAGCCACAGATAATACTGAACCTGAATACCTAACTAGGTCTTCTAAGCTTATATTTTCATTTTACAATTTTATGAACATACTATATGAGATGAGAAGAAACTTTATAGACTTTTGTATTGTATTTTCATAAAGAATATAATATGCCCGTGAATAATGTAACACTTCGTTTGTCAGCTCTGATGTATTACGCTTTAATGGTTAAGCTATTTTAACAACTTTTTTATGGAATAGGGGGCAAACGAGCAGACGTTTCCTCTGATGGTAAGCGATTACTGCCACCCATGGACACACGCAACACCAGCGCCGTCACAAGTCAAGTGCTTTGCCGACCTTTTAAGAATAAGTACGCTCTTTTCTTGAAGTTCTTGTTGGTCCGGGAACACCACAGGCGACAGTTTATAACACATTTTTATATTGCGTAGCAGAAAGTTTCTAGAGAAGCGCATTATTGTGGACTGCCATCCATCTATATGATGAAACTACTGTCTGGACGATGGCGGAAAGAGGCGGCAGGGGTCAGTTCGAACAATTCCTCGAAGCACTCCCCGTGTGAAATCATATTATGATGACCTAATGTAAGCTTGATAGCTTGAGTCTATTTTTGTTAAAAGGAGATATTTCTACCTACTTCACTATTAATACTCAGGGTAAAATCTCTGTCTTCATATTGTTTTTTTTTGTCATTTAGAAAGTTTCATACTAAATGTGAAGAGCGCATAATCAATTAAATAAATGTACCATAGAACTATCAATAATCAAACTGAAAATTTAAAAAAAAAATACGTAATACAATTAAGTACTAACTCTCATATCGGTTCTTTCGCTATTTCTGAACTTAATATACCAAATTTCTTTGCTATTTTCTAAATATATGACGTGTTTTCTTTGGCAAAAGATGTGAAAGCTACATTACTGTTTTGTTTGTCTGTCAAGTTTACCGACGACGCTTAAATTCGTTAAAAATTGGTACACAATTGTTTTTGAGGGGTGTTCGTCTTCAAAAGCAATTTAAAGTTTATCAAACGATTCTTCCGGTCTTTAAGCCACATTTGAAATCGTAAAATACCATTGCACGGAACGATTTTAAGATAGAACCATTTTTTAGCCAGATAAGAAGTGTATATTTAGTTCGTAATAAGATGTCGAAATAAGTTTAAAGATTGCAGTTTTATATTTTTTATATAAATTATGCTTTATTGTATAAATCTATTATACAATAAAGCATAATCGAATATTGAGCACTAAACTTTTTTCATGAAGCCATAAAAAATTCTACATTAACTATTCTATCTGTTACTAGCAACCCGCTGCTTAATTTTTTTTCCGACGTCTTCAAGAAATATCGTTATATTTAAACCAATATTTTAATTTTACAAATAGTATACGAAAACCCTCCTCAATAATCACTCTATCTATTGGTAAAAACCACATCGAAATCCTTGCAGTAGCTTTTGAGTTTTTCGCGAACAGTCAGACGCCACGGAGGAATTTGTTTTATAATATTTAGTGGTAACACTACTGTCATAATATTTAGTGATACAACTACTGTCAAGAAATGTATTTTATTGTGCTCAGTAATCGTTCATTTTATCATCTGGTTACGTTCTCTTGAAAACTGTACTAATTTCAAACCTAGATTGAATTGTTGCGGCTTCCATAATTTTGAATGTGCAATATTTAACTAATTTCACTAAGACATTTCATAATAAATTGTGTTTCTTCAAACACTGTAGTATGTACTGTAAAATGTTGTAAAACAATAGAAATTAATAATAAGAAAGTTTTAAATTTAAATGCAACTCATTAGCACAAATTACTAACTATAATACATATTTGAACATTATGAGAACTAAGGTTGATATCCGGCTAACATGTAAACATAGAATAATAAGCGACGATGTTCAGTAACAAAAAGATTGTAAATAATAGTGGTAGTAGAAACAAGAGTGCGCGTTCACCCGGCTAGTACTAGCGATACTTACGTTGAAACACGCTGAGAATAATTCTCGCAAACAATGAAATTGTTACTAATTTATTTTCCAACCACAACAAAGCGAGATGTCGCATGAAAAATGCTCGGGAGTGGCGCGGATGAGGCGCCTGCATTCCTCGGGTGAAACTCTACAATTTCACGTGTCGTACTCTCAGTTTTACATTTGCTACAGCGTTTAAGTCACATTAAGTTTCGTCTCCACTGTGAACAAAACAAACGATTTAAAATTCACAAGAGCTCCGGGGAAATACGAGCGATTTATAATATTAATCCTGAATATGAAATGAAGTTTTATACTCGTATACTACAAGGAAAACTATTTTGTTTTCTACACACTGTTCTAATTGCATTGTTAAATATAACTCTGTGGAGTGCGATATCATCTCTTTTTATTATTTTAAAACTAATAAAACAAATTAAACTTTCTACAAAGATTAAGTTCTTTGGTAGTGTTTCATCAAATTCAAGAAAGCTTAAGGAGACAGTGAAATAATCAAAATCTTGTTTTAGGTGGCGTGGATTAAGTCAGATTCGAAGGCGATTTTGGCTATACACACAAATATGGTGGCTTTAAATCCTCGTCTCAGCGTCACTTACAATAACTACAATACGTGGAAACTGCACGTAAGCAACGTCCAAGCAAATGACTCCGGCACGTACATGTGCCAGGTCAACACGGATCCAATGAAAAGTCAGGTAAGAAAGTTTGTTAATTATTTAAACACAAAAGCAAATTCTCTTAAATATCCGATAATAAAAAATGTACTCTATAAATAGTTCAAATAGGTACTAAATCTAGAATAATATTTTACTTTCATGAAATATTTAGCCAGCAACCCAAAAAATTTCTAACATAAAATTTATTTAAAGTTCCTACTATTATATCTACATATTTTTCACAAAGACAACAATTTGTTGCGATATTGTTTACATATAATATTCCAAAGCTCACAAAATACTTTGTATAAGCACACGTTTGCAAGCACACGGAAAACGCACCAAAGACGCCAACATAACTTGGTGCTTCAATTTTGTAAATTCATTATTTCATCCCAATATATTATATATACCAATTCATTTCCAATATTTATTTCGGTAAATGAATATTGATTCAATTAACAAATCAAGATGGACACGTCTACACACAATAGCTATTCTTCCAATTATCTTCAATCAATAGATTTACAAAACTATTATCACCCTTCACGGATCAAATCTTTATTCCCGAGCGTAATAGAAACGTTACTACATCTGATATATTATATATAAAATTCGGCTGGACCGATTTTCATGGAATTTTGTGAGCATTTTAGGTAGGTCTGAGAATCGGCTATTTTTCATACCTCAAAATCATAAGAGTGATCCGCCCCTAAGTTCTTTTTTTTATGGAAAGACAATGTTTTGCGGGTCAGCGGGCAGCATATATATATATATATATATATATATATATATTTAATGTCACAATATATACCACAATTATTAACCATTGGCAATTTGAGAGAATTAAAAATATAAGTAAAGCATAAAATTAAAAAGACACGTTGTTCCCAGTTTCTTTGAAATCGGTTCAATGTTTTATTGTGTTCCGTTACAAAGAGTTTTCTTTAGTTTAATATATACAAGTAAAGGCAATATATATAAGTATCGCAAAGATAGCGGGAATGAGACTTCAGTAGCTCTAATAAACATGATCGCTAACTTATATGTATATCCATTTTCTTATTGGAGAAGCCACTAGCATAAAGTCAGTATATACATTGTAAAAATTTAATGTATACGTAAAAATAAAGCGTGCTGCCAATGACATTTAATTCTCTTAAAGCACATTCACATCATTACTAACATAGCATGTCGTATTTATCACGTCAAGAGCGTAAATAAAACCTCTGATACGCGCTTGAACCGAAATATAGTCAACTCTAAACCATCCATAAATACTATATCAGTAAATATTATTAATCTATAATGTGACTCGCAAAACTACGACAACATAACTCAACCCTTTCTTATACGTTTTCCCTCTGGATAACAGTGTAATTATTTTTGCCAGATGGGTCATCTGTCGGTGGTAATTCCACCGGATATAGTGGACACGGTCACGGAGGGCAGTTCGGCACAAGAGGGTGGCAGTATAAGATTGACGTGTACTGCTACCGGGGTTCCGCCGCCCACTGTGATGTGGCGTAGAGAACACAACCGGCCTATAGTGTTTAGGCATGATGGCGGCAGGGAGAGAAAAGGTTAGTTTATTACGCTTGTTTATCGACTCGTACCTTTCTTAATTAGTAAACAATTGAATCTGACATTAAACACGAAATATAACGGTTGAAATCCTTTTATGCTCGTGAAACGATTTGGTAACGTACGTAATGTATCATATATATTTATACAGTGTTAACTCATTAAATTCTTTTATGACACTTTATAACCCAAAACCAAAATTGTGTAATAAGTTTGAAGTGTAAGTATCTATGTATCCAGTAATTTGTCTGTGGCATCATTGCTTAGAAATGACAAATTTGATGTCATGTGATCGAGTTTGTACTATCTGATTTATTTAATTTATTTGTTCATTTAATGTCAACTTTGACCACCGTGAACCACTATAGCTGTACCTATATTTAAATTAATCAAAGTAAAGCTTTATTACGATTCAGTGTAATATGTTTTACAAATATTAACTCAAACAAGATACAATACTATGTGATAACAACACCTCGTATTTGTATTTCAAGAGACGAATGTTATCTTCTTGAAGTAGATAGCCACATAAGAAAACCAATAAAAATGTTCTTGAAGTAAGTACTTAGTACTTTTTATATAGCACGTCAGGACAAGTCACCAAACTTTGAAAAAATATTGAATACCTGTACGATATTTTATATTAACTATGGAGTCTTATAATACGAGTATGAAGATCTTTCATAAAGATAATTATTTCTTGTTTTAAAAATTATTCGACTTTAATTAAAAGTATTCATAAACTTTCCTATTCCTTAAGATACTTTTTTATAATTTACAAAATATTTTTATTCTACGCATCCAAAGTAGTAAAATATACAGTCTATAAAGGCTGCATATTTTAGTACTGAAATATAAACAGAGTTAATTAAATTTTAACAAAAAAAACAACTTGAAGAACTGGACCTAATTGAAATGAGACTACATGGGAAGCCATCTGCTTTCGAATAAAAAAAGAATCATCAAAATTGGTTCACTCAGGGCTTCAATAGGGCTTGCGCTGTATTTCACCGAGTGAGTGAGGATACCGGAGGCCCATACCCCAACACCTTGCCCAACCCCTTCTCCATCCGCAAAGGCCGGCATAGATTTTGTGCCACTTCTGGTGTTGCGGGTGTCCATGGGCGGCGGTAATCGCTTACCATCTGACGATACGTCAGTTCGTTTATCCTAAATTCCATAAAAAAAAAAAAATAATCGATAATGTCTTTACCAATAAGCTTAATAGTATTAAAAATCACATAAAAACCATAATCTAGATTAAAAACTAGCCAGTAACCAAAATTCATAAGGTAATAGGATTATTTTAAGTTTTCCTTTATTCTACAAAATTTATAAAACCCCACATCAAATTTATAATAAGTATATTAAGTACTTTTTAACAATAATGGAACCATTAGGGTTGTACGACCTTTTTTTTTTTGAATTAATTTTTATCAATCAGAATCAAAGAACAAAGATAAAACAAACATATTTTGACAAAAACATTTCATTTCCTTGTCGGTGAACTGTAGGACTGTACTAAATATTACTTGCAATGTACTGACAAAGAACAACATGCACAAAATGAAATGTTTGGCTACAAATTATGGTACATTTACATCAAAGCATAGTGTAGAGCACATTTGCAAATTGTTTGATTACATACACTGAGTATCCCCTTTCCAAAATCCAACATAGACAAAACCCGGCAATCGAAAACTTGAATGCACGAATGCTCCGAAGCATGTTACAAAAAAATCTTTGCAGAAAATTTGAAAGTGAATTATCGTATTGTGTCGAAAATACTCACTGATTTCGAGTAGTTAAACCCACTAACACGTGTACATATTATATATGTAGTCAGATTATAGATTTCATTAGTATAATAATTAATATCAATTCTTAGCTACATTATGCTACCTGTGTACTCAACTACTCTCTACGCATTAACATTGTAATAGTTAAGCGATATAGTAATACATAAATTCAATTTGTTTTAATAATTAAATTAGTTAATCAAATCGATCGATCGAAAATCATTCAATCAAATGATAATAATCCATATTACATAAAAGAAATTGCTAAATCTACCGATCTACAAAAATAACTTTAGAATTTTTAAAAGTACCATATTTTGAATTTATTTATATGCCTTAAACTTTCTGCAAGTGCTTTGTAATTTACTCTAAAAATCAACAATTACTCACAAATCATTAATTCTTACTATAATACAAAACCTCTCAATGATATAAAAAGTTGTAATAAAAGTTATGCACGAATAAAACAAACCCTTCGGTAAGGAGAAACACAATATCGAGCTCGTTAATCTGAAGACCTTCATTGTTTGTTGTATCGTATCGATATATCTGCTAAACAATTCTGATAGTGTTTTATTACAGTTTTATTATTTTTTGCGAGTACACTATCTTTTTCATATAAATATTTGTACTTTGTGTTACTAACTGAACATAATACTAATATCAGTAATTGATTAAATCAATAATTATTATTATATACTATAGTTTCAAAGGCGGTTTGAATGCATAAATTAAATAGATACATATGTATGTGTGTGTTATAAAAGAGGTAGAACATACTTCTTTTTAAAAGGCCGGCAACGCACTTCTGACGCCTTTGGTGTGGGTGGCGGTAATCGCTTACCATCAGACAATGTTGTCCCACGTAAAGATCGGCCCTCGGATCGGATCGGATCGGAGCAAACATTCATGTTAAAAGGAAGCTAAGTAGCACTGAAACTACTAGGCCATCCTTGCAGTCCAAAGTCTATGGCCAGACTATGTCTTATCTCAGTCAGTCAGTCACCTTCAATTTTAACAGTTCGTTTAACTCCGAGTATAATTTCTGACTGAGGTATTCACAACATATTTACAACAAACAAATTAATAGTTTATGCACGAGCAAACATTCATCTGCAATGAAGATTTATTAGTACAGCTTTAAATGTAAACATACGAATATGAATCTGAATTTATACTCGTTTACTCTAACTAATGCTAATATAGAGTAAGGCTTAGAATATTTATTCGTGTTAATTACTGTTGAATATTATAGTAAGTCTCGTCGTTCTGAAACTTGTAGTAGGTATACATAAAACGTTAAACTCACTAATATTAACTATAATTTCTGTGATTTTACTTCTTCTAGAGTTTATGGCTCCGTACTCAGTAAAGAACTATTGTAGTTTCGCCATATCTATCTATCTGCTCATCCGTTCATCTACAGTTTAGTTCAGAGGCTCATTCCTGAGGAGATCAACCGCCTAACAAATTCACATTACAAACATGAGGTTCCTATTCGACATAAAAAGAGTCGAAAGATGATAATGAAGACGATTTAAAAAATCTCAAAAGTAGTGGCAATCTCATTTATTTAACGTAAGTATATAGTGAATAATTGATAGAGCTCCCTAAGACTAATAAAGCTATTTTAAATAAATAAAAAAGGTAGTTATTTGAAATGAAACATTTTTTTGGTTAATTTATACCACATACGAGTAGTTTATTTAAGCATATAATTGTGTTACACAATTAAATTCATAAATATACTGTTCACCACTTTCGTTGAAAATGTTTGTTAAGGTTTTTGGTGCGATCTTTGTTTAACATAATTACATACTATATATTGATTTTTCTATTTATGTTATACCTTTTGATCTAAACTTGATTTATTTTCCTTGATAATCATGTAATTTATTAAATATGTGACACATTAACTCTTGCTTTTCAGCAATCCTAGGGAGTGATTTTGTAAAAGTTTGTAACGGAAAACGGAACCCGATCCTAATGTATCTACAGCTCGAAACAAATTGGTTACCTAACAGTAATTAATCCTGTTTCCTGAAATGTGATAAATTTCATGTAAGTTTACTGTATGTACATATATGCAAACAGTCATAGAACAATAGTTCCGTCTTATTAAAGTCGTTGATAGGTTTGTTCGCCGCAGTGACTTGCGGTTCAAAGTAATCAACAGACTGTATTGTGGTGCATAATGAACTGTGACTGAAACTGGATAGAGTAACATATTCGTGGTTAAACATCCGTTTTAATTGAATTACACATCTATATGAATAAATAAAGGATGAACGTATGTCAAAGAAAATTTTGTGAACGATTTAGCTTTTAAATAATATATACATGCTAAGTAGCACAATAGTCACGTTAAATCTGTCTATACAATAATGAACCAAATTTTTACTGGCTAAAGATAATAAATATTATCTATACTATAATATATATATATATATATATATATATATATATAATATTATAAAGAGGAAAACTTTGTTTGTATGTTTGTTTGTAATGAATAGGCTCAAAAACTACTGGACCGATTTTAAAAATTCTTTCACCATTCGAAAGCTACATTATCCACGAGTAACATAGGCTATATTGTATTTTGGGAAAAGGTAGGGTTTCGTAAGATATTTGGGTTTTTCGGACAAAAGGTGTAAAAATCAACCAGAAAAGTTTCTTATTTTGCGAAAATTTTCATGCTACGGGCTATATAAGACGCAAACGAGGTTGCATGGATCAGCTAGTATTATATAAAAGGAAACTTAGCACTTCATGTGAACAGGTGATCCAAAGTACATACATATATTTGTAAGAACGCTTACGTTAGTTAGTTATATACATTTTACTACAATAGAAAGTAAGATACATGAAAGATATACCTTCCAATGTCTTGGTAACCAGATAAACTATTGGACCGTTTGACCCTTGAAGCAGTGAAACAAAACAACAAAGCGTCCAATAAAGTCTTTTTTTTCAAAAGAATTGGTTCGTTAACTATTAAGTTTATTATGAAGCGGTGAGACGAGCGCTTCTACGGTTGTTACTGGTTGGAAAAATAACGTGATTCGTTCGCTAGTTCTTCACTCAGAGCAGGTAATTTTTGAAATTCACGGTGAAATAACCACTGTTGATTGCTACCAATCAATATAAATGTAAAGGTTGTACTTGTAATATCCTTACAGTGTTATGAATCATACGTAGTTGTCTTTATGTAGTTATTTTTGTTGTATTATTAAAAAATCAGCAAATAAAACTGCGTGAATTGAGTAAGCCATACTGACATTATAAATTTGAAAGTAACTCTGGCTATCTGTGTTACGCTTTTACGCCTAAACCGCTGTACCGGTTTCAATGTTTGGCATGGAGAGACTTTGTTTCCTAAGAAAGGACAGCGGCTACTATTTAGCACGATAACCGACAAACACACGGTTGGGGCCACGGAAAAATAACACTTTATTATAGAATTATCAAAGTTCTGTACCAGTACTTTCCGTTTCTCCTTAGGAGTACCAATACCTACAATATTCATTCATTTTGGAACTATATACGAAGAATATTAGTAGACGTAATTGTGCGTTAATGTTTCATCATAGCAATACTAGTAATACTTTTTATGTTGGTCTCGTTTTGACCAAACTCCATAAACTTAGCGGAAAAGGCTAAGAATTACAATAGAGAGATGTCTTGTGTTGACTATTTCTGCACGCTACGTTCTAGCTTAATATTTAGCTAATTAACAGAAAAACACTACTATTTACTGTGATGATGGTATAAAAGGATATAAGCTTGTCATACACGCTTAATACATAAACATCTAACCAAGTAATAAATAAATATTTCGGACATAGACTGAATTAGGAATACTAAAATTCACACAAAATCTTTACGAGAACTTGTTAAGGTCAATTGTTGGCTACATTATAAAAACTCTACTGTGTCGTTTAAACATCATACTAGTTATGCGATATAGTAATACATAAATTAATTTTTTTACGACAATTACAACAATGAAATAAATCAATAAAATCGATCGATCGAAAATCATCAAATCACAATAATCCATTATACAGAAAAAAATACCGAATCTACCGATCTATAAAAAAGGACTTTGGAATTTTTTCGTTTCTTGAAATTATAACAAATAGCATTAAAATAAGGGTTTTACTTAAATTGACGGTAGCGAAATATTTTATGATACTATAAAGTGTTTTATTTTATTCCAGTTTGAACATTATCTGAACCTAGCTAGAATTTACATAGGTATTTGAATACATAAACTTAGCAGTTTTATCGAGACTGGCTTCAAAGTAAGCAGCTTATGGTCCATGTTTTAGATTTGTACTGAATTTGTGAAGAAAAGCTTTAAGCGTATTGTTGAGAAAATAAAGTGCGTCTGATCCTTTGAGTATGGCCTTAATAATTCACTACCAAAGCTGTGTGAGGTATTCACTGAATTACAAACTACGATACCTCCTACTTACTTCCGACTTCAAATATTGTGACTAGATATGTTAATGTGATAGACATTATGTAAGCCAAGCAAGAGAGAAAGTGTGTGTGTGTGTGCGTGCGTGTGCGTGTTTGCGTGCGTGTGCGTGTGTGCGTGCGTGTGCGTGTGTGCGTGTGTGTAAAACAAATAAGAAAGAATTAAATTGTTAATTTTGAGTTTATGTTATTTATTTTTGATACTTATAGTACGTTCTCAAACTTAGATTAAATTAAATTTTACTACCTCATTTAAACTACTTATATAATTACCATTACACATTATGCATTAAGCAATGAAAAATAGTTTTGAAATAAATTGCGCTAGGATTCATTAATTAATCTCAATCATTTACAAAAATTAAGCATTCATATTTACATTAAAGTACAAGTAAAGCAACCTTATATGCTATGGACTAATTTTTAATATTTTATTGGACAAAAAATTGATTTTCCTAGCTTTAATATCTCTTTAGACCGCTTTCTAGCCTTGTGTTTTGGTTGCCTTAATTTGCTCATAAAAGTACTGTTGTATGATGTACGTATGATGTACGACTGCACGGTTGGCCGAGTGGTGTCAGCGGTCGCTATGCCGCTTGCTACTGCGCCAAGTGTCGTGGGTTCAAATCCCACGCGGTACCTACAACACTTTGTGTGATCCACGAATTGTTGTCCCGAGTCTGGATGTTCTTTGTGTCCGTTTCATGTATGTTTGTAAAGTCCCCCACGACACAGGATGTTTATTCCTAATGTGGGAGTTGTCTTTTTAAAAAAAAAAAAAAAAAAAAAAAAAAAAAAAAAAAAAAAAAAAAAAAAAAAAAAAAAAAAAAAAAAAAAAAGCTTGTATGAATTATTTGAAAAGATGGTGCACATGAGTTTCTCACCAGCTCTTCTCATGAATGCAAAACCCATCAGAGCTGGTACTTGAATTGATTTCAATTTAAACCTTTGAGTTGAATCGAAATCAATCTAAGCTCCGGTAATTCAAATCATTTCAGTGCATTTAGTATTAGTACCTTTTATCACTGAATTTTGTTTTGTATACTTGAGTTTTGTTTTGTATTTATCTATTTTGTATTTTTGACGTGTTCAAGTGCCTTTTGGGGCCTATGGAAATAAATGATTTGAGTTCGAGTTTGAGTTTGAATTATGCTCTTTCCAAGTAATCATTGAAATTGAATACAGAATATTTAAACTGCGAAAGATAAGTATATATTGAAAATCTGCTTAATAAACATTAGCCGAGTGAACTGCAAATAAAAATCGAATCAAAGCCTGTAAACTCGCCACTACTAAATACCTGAAGCGTTTTCATTAGCTTGTTCTGGTATTTTATCAGTTATTTATGAGAGATTTTTTTACTTTGCTGTACGTAACATTTCATTTAAGTAGTTAAAGTGTAAATGAGCACCTAGTGAGTAAAAACGTGAATTTAATTAAGGAACAAAATTGCATGAGAACTTTGAAAAGTTTATCTTTAACTGAATTATTTACTTTCGTTTTGCGTAACTGAATCACAGCGAGTTTAGATAATCAGTTTCGCAAAACGCTTCAAGGTTTTAAGACTACTAGTCTTCGTTTTATGTAATATTTAACACAACATTATAGAGTTATATTTGAGGCTCGTTTTGGGTACAAAGCATTTTGTCTACCATTATGAGTAATAACATGGTAAAACAAATTGCAAACTTAAAATGGTAAAACTACTGATCTAATGATTAGTATTGAAAAAATCTATTGAGTTTGAGTTCGAAGTTGCATATTCATGTTTGTTAGCCTGATAAAAAAAAAAAATTTTTGAAATCATTAAAATTAATCACAGTAATACAAGAATAATGTTGGTTTTAACATCGGCTATTAGAAAAGTTAAGCAAACATAACATGCCCAAAACAAAACGATACCCTAATTATAGTTTAAAAAGTTATGACTAACAAAATTCTTGCTTAAATGTTTTCCTTTACGAAAGTATCATCCTACATTTATTAAACTTAAAGGTAGCTGTTTATTTTACGTACAAAAGTTTTAGGTAAATTTTTCTTCAACATAATATGAGAATAAATCTACATAAACCCGTAAGCTGAGCTTCACAATGTTGCAAAGCGGCAACATCTATGGACACTCCTCTCATTGTTAACCCTTCAGAGAGAGTTTTCCTTTTTCCCTGGGGTGTCGAAAGCTGCCATTCTGTTCAAGTCTTTTTTCCAATTCAATCTACTTTGCATTGTCCCCGACACTCGCATGAGGCATTACACCTAGACAGATACCCACTACCCTTGCATTTGCTTCCAAACACTTCTCTTTCCGATGGATTTTATTTACGCAAGAGAAAGCAAGCTTTAATACATATACCGCTGAAGACAATAAGGCGCCTCGAAACGAGATATAAAAGCTTTGAGTTAGTCTCGCGTTCCTTTAAGTAGGATTCCTTTGAAATAAATCGAATAATTCGCGGAGTTTATGCTTATGGACGCTTTTTTATGTGAGGAATACTTTGTTAAGTGTGAAAATAATGATTGTCGCTTGCGGGCTGAGATCGTTGTTATGACAATAATAGGATCTCACGTTACAATAGAATGGATTTATTTATCCGAGGACACGCACGTATACAATCTTTATTTATCAATCAATGAAGCGAACATGGTTAGGGTCTATAAAGTTTCGTTGGAATTACCCTTAAGTTTAATGAAAGTATTGTGTGGAGAGTGACTAAAAAGATAAGATGACTTTAGGTCTATATTTCCTAATATTTGTAACTTTTGGGCTGTAAAAAACAATTTTGTGAAACAATTCCGGCGAAACGAAGACAATCGTCCCAAGTGTAAATAATAATTTAAGGCACACCGTATTTTATTGTTTTGTAAATAATTCTGATAAAAATGAAATTTTGGTGCTTTTGTTGCGTAACTTAAATCGACTTCTTCAAACAAGTTTCTGTCGGACTCTTTTACATCGGCCCGCTGGTGAAGCGGTAGCGGCGGCCAAAAAGGACAACCGCTGCTCTCGACTGAATTTTTATGAACTTTTTGTTTGCCTTTTAAAGCGAAATGTAAAGTTACATCACCCCGGGCACCGCTTTCTGAAAGAGCATTGCATCCTAAAGGAAACTGTAAATTAAGTTTCTTTCTAGGATCCGTTTCTTAGTATTTTAGTAGAGGCATCATTTTATATTTATATGAAGAGACGTTTACTTTACTTAATCAATGTTTTTGAAACAATATTTATTAATTTTTTTTATTCGGCCTAATTTGGAAAAAATAAAGATGATTAACTAATGTAGATTGGTTGCTTGCATACAACAGTGACAAAATCATCAATCTATATATTAATACTTGAAGTAAATACATCTGCAGTTTTTATGGATAGAAGAGCCGAAAGCTAATAAAGTTAAAAGGTGGGCGAGAAAGAAGAATTGAAACCATACAAGCATGTAGAAAGATAACAAAGTAGGTACACTTTAATAGCGCACTGAGTGGGGCTCAATATACAACAAATCGACGACAAATTCCTAGTTCTAACCACAGTGACACCACCACCTTGACACTGCTTGACTTTTATTAATACATGCTATATAAAAACTCATTGAAATACCCTACTTCAAATTGACAAAAATAAATAAAAGAACGAAATTTACCAGAATAAGGAGAAACTATTTTAAGATTATTTAATAAATACAGAAGTAGCTCCTGTGATAAATCTAATATTTCATTATACTCACTATAAATCTTAACAAAATAAAACTTACAAAGAAATAGAAAAGTACCAAGTATATGACGTCACATTCTTGCTAGTTTCGGTTGAATGCCTCACTAACTTGAGAGGAAACATACACTAATTGTAGCAGTACAGTGGTCGCATGTAAATGCAGGCGACAAAACTCGTTACGAGACAATGAACGCAAACGTAACATTTATGTCGCAACAATAGCGGGGTATCCAAACAATCGACTAATAATTTCGCTCGGCAAACTGCCACATACCAAATGGAAATTTCACGTAACGTTCTCTGCAAGGCCATTGGTTCTTTTAATGTAAATGTTTTGTTTCATGACTCGTCCTATTATGTTTTTGTTATAGATTTTTTGTCTTACTCTAATTGCTTATAATATTATTGTGAATGGGAATATGACGATCTTTGATTATTACACTTTTAAGGTTTTAAAGGGTTTATCAACCCTTTAAGTAGTCACTGCTGAGCGTGTTAAGTTGCAAAAAGTAATAAATGATAAATAATGTTAATAAAAAAGGAGGACAAATAAAATTCTGTTTAAAAAAGAAACAAGAAAGCATTGTAGCATAACGTAATAAATTAATGATTGTATATAGCATGTATTAAATTAATTTATGTCATCGACTTCGTTTATCATAATGAAGTTTTTAAGTCAATAAATTTTTCACGATGAAATACCTGCTTATATTTTATTTTCTAACCTATTTGGTTAGAAAATAAAATATATTATATATAATAATATACCATTTATCCAGATCCTTTTAGGCGCTCTAGTGATATATTAGGAACACAGAGTGTCACCTCCCGTAATTATCTCGTAATTGCCGTAAGAGCAAACTACGGAGGACAACATCACTGCAAAGAGAAGTAAGTCTTGAAAAAAAGACTAAATCAATCCGTCTGGACAAGGTAGTATAGTAAGCAAAAAACCCTTTTTTTTTTTAAGATAAGATCATGTCCAGTAGGTAATTAATAAAGGCGTTTGATTGTGATGATGATGTCGTTAAGTCGTTCTAGCGTTTGAGTCATAAATCTCTATCAATCCGAACTTTACAATAGCAGTTAGATACAATATTAAATAATTTACTCCATAATATCGCACAGTTTTTGCAACTCTCATCCTTTCCATTTCCCTACAATTGGTACTTCGAAGCGCAATATCAATATCTCTTCAGAGTACTTCTAAGTAATGTAGCTCACGAGATAACGAGCAAAGTTTATTATCAAGTTTTTACTTTGTTCCAAATCTATTACGTATATAGTTGAACTATTAGCAACCAGTAATATTAAACTAAGATAAATGGTCCTTCAGTGTATCTGTTGTATGAATAGAATAGAAGAGAATGGAATAATCTTTACATTGTACATGAAATAAAATAACAATGGATCTTAAGTCTATTACTTAAGTTATACAATGGAGCGTCTTATCGTTGAAAACAATCTCTACCAGATAACCTTTATATAGATTTCGTATTAGGAATAAGTGTTGGCGGATTGTGTGAGTAGTATTTGTAATAATGTCAAATCAATGTCAGGATGTTTAAGTTAATTTCCTTCTAATATAACTAAAAAAACAATCATAATATTTTATTGTAGGGTTGGTAGAAAGTGTAATATTGCAAAAAAATTAAGCTGGGTTCTTTTATGACCGACCATCGAAAAATTATATTACCAATTGGATATTGGAACGAAGTTCCTTATCGCGCGATATGAACGAAAACGAAGGGGGCTAGACGGAAATTGTCGCGACATAATTTGTTGTCACGACACTTTTTGCTATTTTAAATTTTATTTGTTATTAGTTTATTTTTCATTGCTTGAAGCAAGCCAGATACTATATATATATATCTATATATATATATATATACTATATATATATATATATATAATAGATAGATAAGATTTCGAACTTTTATATATACATATCATCATTATCATCACTATTATCATAATCATCATTTCATCATTTTCATCAATTCATCATTTTCATCACTCTCATCATTTTCATCATCTTCATCGTTTTCATCATTTTCATCATTTTCATCACTTTCATCATTTTCATCATTTTCATCATCTGCATCATTTTCATCATTTTCATCATTTTCATCATTTTCATCAATTCATCATCTTCATCACTTTCATCATTTTCATCATTTTCATCATCTTCATCATTTTCATCATCTTCATCACTTTCATCATTTTCATCATTTTCATCATTTTCATCATTTTCATCATTTTCATCAATTCATCATCTTCATCACTTTCATCATTTTCATCATTTTCATCATCTTCATCATTTTCACCATTATCATCATTATCATTATTATTATTATTAATATTATTGTGTACACATATATCATAAAACTAGAAATTACGTAAAATATTGAAGTAAATATAATATTTGTATCGTCTTTCTATTTCGAACTTCGTTCCATCCGGGTGTCCCTTGACACCTCTCAAGTTTTTATTTTATTATTACAGCTTGGGAACTTTTCAATTCACGAAACAGGATTTGCTCCCTAGTTCGTTGTCTTCTTTAGACGGCACTAAAGTTAATTTTCTGTTGCGTTGCATGTGGACGTGTCACTCCTCTATAAAACTGAAGGTTCTGTCTGAACTCTCTTTTGTTTCGCGGATCAGCGCCAGTAGTGATTAGTTCCAGTATCAGATAGTGAGGTACCGTAAAGGAATATAATTAAATAAAATATAGTTAGACTAATATCAGTTTTTCAAGTCTTTAATATTCTAAAGATTATCTGCTGTCGGCTATTAGTTCAACCGGTTTTACATAAAACGTACACACATCTATTACAAATAAATAACAAATATTAAGAAAATAAATAAATACATAATAGTATCTATCATAATTTACAGAAAGTTACGAATATTACATGTTTTGTTAAAATTGGTTAACATTGTTGCATGTATGACGGATGTATCCGAGATATTCTATAAGCGGCCAGCCTCGAAGCTCATCCTTCATCAGTTAAAGTGAACTAATGTTACTGAGAACTAGCTTTTGCTTTTATCGAAAACATGTTTTTGTCAATCAATTCCGGTGTGTATCCTTCGGGGACCGTACTTTTCTCAACATGAAAGGTATATATTGACATGTATATGTATGCAGAATTTCATGATTTCGTGATGATAGAATAACCATTGACTCTTATGTCACCATCCTACTAATATTATAAACGCGAAAGTTTGTAAGTATGGATGGATGGATGTTTATTACTCTTTCACGCAAAAACTACTGACTGGATTTTGATGAAACTTTACAATAATATAGCTTATACATCAGAATAACACATGGGCTGCAATTTATAAAGTTAAAGATTGCTTCGCCTCGCGGCGTTGCCTGCTGTTATTGTCGTACCGCGGGTAGCACCGCGGGGTTCAGTTTGTTAATAATATGATTCATCATCTTCCTATCCTTTCTTGTTCCCAAGATTATTTGGGCTTGGCAACTAGTTCAACCGTTTTTACGTTAAAATCAGTTTTTCCACGGAGCGACTGGCATCGGACCTCCGCAACCCTGAAGGTGAACTGAATTCGAAGATTGAACTAGTTGTCCGTATATTTGAGGACACACAATACCACGATTGCCATAAATGTTCATGACAACCAGGACCGACAGCTTAACGTGCTCTCCGAAGTACGCTGGCTGCTATAAAGAGTTTCCTGTAAAAAGAACCCCGCAGCAATCTGACCCGGGAATCGAACCCAAGACCTCTTGATCGGCAGTTGCTTTCGCCAACCACTAGAGCAACGAGGCAGTCACCATTTATAATAAGAATAATGATATCAAATCAGGAATAACAATAAGTTTCATGAAAATGTTTTGAGTCGAGTCGAGCCATTGATTTTACAATTTTTTCAATTAGTATGCAATAATAACATCCTCCATAATACCACGATCTAGAATCAAATCAGTAAGACCTTGCACTATAGTTTATAGAATACAGATATACATACAAATTCTTACCTTTTTCATTTTTTTGACTGCCTCGGTGGCGTAGTGGTAGCGTATGCGACTGCTAAGCTTGAGGTCTCGGGTTCGATTCCTGGGTCGGACTAAATGTTTGTATGATCTGCAAATATTTGTTTCGGAGTTTGGGTGTTTTCTATGTATAATATGTATGTATTCACAAAAAAGTATAAAAGTATTTATATCAGTTGTCTAATACCCATAACACAAGCTCTGCTTAGCTTGGGACTAGATGGCGTTGTGTGTTAGATGTCCGAAATATTTATTTATTTATTTGAACGTATATGCACATACAATCGGAGAAACATTTGTAGTAAACAGGAATTAAACGTTGTGCCACAAAGAACGAACCTAAGAATTTCGCCAACGATCTGTAGCTATAAAAAAAAATGTGGACATTTATTATCGAAGAATGCTAAATAGTTAGCCAAACGCCATATAATTCATACTGATATTATAAATTCGAAAGTCTATGTGTATGTCGGGTATAGCGGTAAATAGTAGCCTGTTACCTTCCTCAAGAATCAAAGCAAATATCTCCATGCGAAATTTCATTCAAATGCGTGCTGCAGTTTACAGACAGACAGAGTTAATATGGAATTTATAATATTAATATGGACTATATTATCTTATCCACCTTTTCTTTGAATTTACTGAATAGTTTACAATCTCATTTCTTGAGTGTTCAGTTGATTTATCTTGATAATAAATGAAGATAAATCAACTGAACACTTACGTAGGATTGAAATATTTTCATCTAAATATGGTCGTTTTATGCGTTTCTGTCCACCCCTTCTAGAACACAGGATGCAAGACAAAGTATAAATATAGGATATATTATTTATAAGTCTTTATGAGTTTAATTTTAAGCAAGACTATTAAAAAGGTATATTTTAAATATTGTAGTTGTTATATCCAAAACAAGATTCTATAATATTTTGCAAAGTTATAGGTAATTAGTAGTATGGTGTAATGAAATTCAGAATGATTTAATGTTGGGTAGAGAGATTATCTAGGTTTAGCTTAGTTAGAATAATATCTGTCCACCGCACTGTCATGAATAGACGAAATTTAAACGTAGAATTAACTGTAATGCTTCAGAAAATGTGTAAATTTTATTCAAGTAACACTAGTTTAAATTACTTATTTAAGAGTGTAAAGTGTGTTTTATATACTAAGATATTCTTTAGAAACCACTGATAACCATAGTCCAATGTGTGCATAATGGAGAATTTATTACTATATTATGCTTTAGTATAATAGTCCATTAACATTAATAAAAAATATATTATCACATCCATGGTGAAAAGATACAAATGTAATGAATAAGTAAATTTAAAATATTTATATGTGTTGGACCCTTGTCTCCATGCAAAACTCACCAGGGATTTGGAAGACAAATATACTGAGTTCTGAATATTTTTACATCGGATTTATTTTTCTAACTTTTATAGTTTTCTTGTATACAAGTATATCCAAGTACAGTTTATTCTATAAAGAGTTGTTGCTTTTATAAATTTTATTAGTGTTAAGCAATGAAAGCTTGCTTACTACTCTTCTACGCAGTTTCTTAACGGGAAAAAAATATGTTCTTCTAATACATAACAGTGATCCTGAGTTAGTTAATAATTTCAGTAACATTTTAATACACAATAAAAATTTCTAAAAGTATAAAATCTGACTCAGGGCCTTACTCGTATCATGCATATTTAAAATGACACACCTACTACCGTGGGAGAGCCACGCTTCGGCATGGGCCGACTCGACCGAAGTGATACCACGGCCTCAAAGAAAACCGGTGTGAAATAGCGCTTGCGCTATGTTTCACCGAGTGAAACCGAGTGAGTGAGGATACCGGAGGCCCATATCCTAACTACTCACCCCATCCCTCTCCCCATCCCCCAAAGGCCTGCAACGCACCTGTGACACCCCCGATGTTGCGGGTGTGCATGGACCGCGGTAATCGCTTACCATCAGGCGACACGTCTTACGACGATTAATAAATGTCACATTTTCAGAATACTTATCCCAAAAACAAGGCCAAATAAAAATAGTAAAAACTCAAAACCAGAGGGAATAACCTTAAACAATATCGGGGTTGAACCGAAATAATCCTTAATACATTGTAGGTAATACTTTATCGGTACCCAAGAAGGGTGGCTATTGCGTAGGGGATTACCAATTTTATAAGTTAGGTATTCGTGCGAATGTCACCGCAGTAACCATAACGTTTTAGTGGCAGTTTGCCCCTCGTTGGAACACTTCGTATTTTTAATAAAAAAAGCAATATAGTTTTTCACTAGCTAAGAGCAAGAAGTGGGAAGGCTTGGAATTTTCAATTTTGAAAATTAATTTCCTTTTAAACAATGGTGTGCTGTTGATGGCGCTTTTAAAATTATTACATCATTTTTACTGTTAGAACATTGCAGCCTCTTTACTAATAGTTGAGATGAAAGAAAGGTAGGTATATTTATTTAGGAAAAATCTAAACAAATTTATTCTGTACATTTCAAGCGTTTTAAAAAATCACTTTCTTAGTTACAATAACTATTAGCATTAAGTCGGTAAGCTTATATAATTAGGACTGTTTGTAATTATTAATTTGTAGGAAATCATTTTGTGTCACCTTTGACTGATTCGCCATAAACCAAGAGATCGACAAACGTTAAAGTGTTTTATAGCATTATTTTTGAAGTGGTTTTTATTTGAATTTAATGGCTATAAACTTCTCTTTATATGACAATACATTTAACTTACTATTTCCTATCTATGTAAAGGACAATGGCAGGAATGTAAGGGTTTTTTGTACCGCATTGTGTACAGTATCTCATAAGGGATATTTGTATTCATGAGATTCAACAATACCATTTCAAATTCCTAATATTTTAAAATTGTGTTCAAAAGTTATTTAAATTTATAGTTTACTATGTAATACATAGATCATAAATTGTCATAATTGTCAACAAGATGGCGTAGTACTTACTATATTTTTAAAATTAAAATCATTTCGAACAAATACATCCACTGCTAAACCATTGCACTGGTTTTATTGAAATTTGGTCTTGAGATACTTTGATTCCTGAGGAAGGACGTAAACTACACTTTACCGCGATAAATAACATACGCGTGTATGTATAACATATGTATACATACACGCGTATGTTATTTATAAACTTACTATAAACTAAACTATAAACTTTAGAAAACTAGGAATCCGTTTGCTAATTGCATTTGAAACAACTAATTGAGAAGAATTCAAGTTATTTAAGCAGAGTTCTAAAAATATGACAACTACAAAAAAACAATTAACATCGTTCACTAAACATAAGTTCATTATAAATTTCAATTAGGTACACATTGCCAGCGGTACAGGATCTATCTATTCTTCTTTTGAGTTCTATTATAGAACGAAATACTTTTTTCTCCTTTCTTACCACTTTTCTTAATATGAATAGCAATTGTTGACCTTTCTTCTATTAAGACAACTTACAATTTCATCCTGCCTTCGATGGAACTTCGCCATCTCTGTACCACTACCCAAAATTAACGGGATCCCTGTCAGTAAATGATTTGTGTATGTCAATAAAATCAAACGTCATCATTAATTATTACATTAAATTGATCGAAAGAAAAGTCCATATTTTATAATGATCGACATCCTAAATGAGATCAAAAAAGATGTTTTTAAACATAAATCACATTTTTCTTAAGCGCTCAAAGTGAAACCATACACAATATTCACTGATGTGGAACTTACAGATATCGAGATATTTATATGGTTATACAATAATCGCACTTACAACCATAGAGTGATTTTAGATAATAATATTTTTTGTTATATTTAAGAATACGTTCAAAACCGGATTCAAGATAAAAATAATCGTAGAGTATTCGTGTTAATCAAATAGATCCTGGGATAGATAATCTTCTCGCAAATAAATGGATGAATGAAATATTTCTGTTACTCGGAAATGTTTTCTTTTATTTTATATGAGCATGCCAAAGCACCTCTAGTGGTCAACATTCTCATTGGCAAGGGTGGCAATGGTGGCCCACACTATTGCGGCATATTTAGATGCTTCTGCATAATTAGGTCTTGGGACACACACGTCAGTCTCCCTCTGATAAGAAGATGACTTATGATTTTCTGATGCATTATGAATGCTAAAAAAAAGATTTTATCTTTTCGAAAAAGAACTATATCCATGATGAGTAGAGGTTAATTGCGAAGGAAATTATTAGTTTCGTACTACAAAGATTCACTGATTCTTTTAGTTCAAACCTTTCCTAATAGTTATACTAAAAGTAATGAATTGCAAATTATACTAACATTGTTAACATCATCATTATCATGGGGTGCCATCTTCAAAATGAAGTTTGGAGGTCAGCAGACGGTATCCCTCGCGATCATGAGCGGCCTCTTTCCATCGGTGATATTTTTCCAGACCAGTCCAGGACCTGATGTCATCTATCCACTTCTTTCTTGATCGACCTGGTGTCTTCCTGCCAGGTATTTTTCTTATGTTTAAGATACCGTGGACTAGCTTTACATCCAACATCAAAGTGCCCACGTTTTATACCATCAGGGGCGGCAAAATTTACAGCAGCCATGTAGACCTTACGGCTTGCTCAGCGGATCTAATCGGACTGGTGGAGGGATGGCGAGTAGATGTCGGCATGACCAGCTCCGACCACAACGGCATCGTATTTCATATTAGGCAAAATAAATCATCAGGCGTAGAAATTAAAACCACAACACGACTCTACAACACCAAGAAAGCAAATTGGGACCAGTTTCATAAGAAACTGGCCCAATTCAAAATAGAATCCAATTTGAACAAAATTAATATAGATAGCATAACATCCAAAAATAGTTTAGAACAAGTTGTAGAGTCATATTCGGCAATCATTAAAAAAGTGTGTGAAAATTGTATTCCATTAATTAAATCCAAAACCAAACTTACGATGCCGTGGTGGTCCAACGAGCTCGCCACGTTGAAGCGGGAGGTCGCCACCAGGAAGAGAAGAATCCGCTGCGCCGCTCCGATTCGTCGGGAACATGTCGTTGCTGAGTACCTGCAAAAGAAAAACGAGTATGAGAGGAAAGCAAGATGTGCCCAGATAAAGAGCTGGAAGGATTTCTGCACCAAGCAGGATAGGGAGGGGGTCTGGGAGGGTATTTACCGAGTAATCGGTAGGACTGCCCAGAGGCAGGAGGACGTAGCCCTAGTCAAGAACGGCGTGCCGCTGAGTTCCGTCGAATCCGCATCGCACCTGGCAGAAACCTTTTATCCGGAGGATCTTACAGAAACGGACAACCAACATCACATGGACACCCGGGATCTCGCAATGCGGGTAAACGACCGGGTCCATGATGAGGTGCATGACCCGCCGTTTACCTCGCGCGAGATGATCGCCGCGGTGTCTAGTTTTAACCCGAAAAAGGCGCCAGGTGCGGATGGCTTCACTGCGGACATCTGTCGTCACGTCATTCTCCAGGACCCTGATGCGTTCCTTGCCCTGGCCAACAGGTGCCTCACCTTGGGCCACTTCCCCACGAAGTGGAAGGAAGCCACGGTCATCGTGTTGAGGAAGCCGGGCAAGGACGACTATCAGAGCGCCAAATCATACAGGCCAATCGGCCTGTTGCCTGTATTGGGAAAAGTCCTGGAGAAGATGGTCGTAGCTAGGCTCCAGTGGCACCTAGTACCGAGGCTCAGTACTCGCCAGTACGGATTCATGCCCCAGAAAAGCACCGAAGACGCCCTCTATAACCTAGTGAACCGGATCAAAGCGGAAATACAGCAGAAAAAGCTGGTCACGCTAGTCTCACTGGATATAGAGGGCGCCTTCGATAGCGCATGGTGGCCCGCCATCAAAGTCCGACTGGCTGAGGAAGGTTGCCCGGTCAATATCAGGCGCCTACTGGATAGTTACCTCGGCGACAGATGTGTGAAGCTGCGGTACGCCGGGGCCGAACACCGCCGAAACACCCAAAAGGGCTGCGTCCAGGGGTCCATCGGTGGACCCATTTTATGGAATATCCTCCTAGACCCCCTTCTGAAGGGTCTACAGGAACGGGGCGTCACCTGCCAAGCATTCGCGGATGACGTGGTTCTGCTGTTCGCGGAGTATACCGCGTCTGAGGTGCAGCGACATGCCAATGCCGCCCTTGAATTTGTTCAGGGGTGGGGCGTCAGCAATAAACTCAAGTTTGCGCCACATAAGACCTGCGCCATGCTGCACGCTGGTGACAAACAAGCTCAAGCATGACACCCCGCTCCTGAGCATGGGCGGGGTCGACATTGGCATGTCTCGAGAGCTGAAGATTTTGGGGCTGACTATAGACGACAAGCTGACGTTTAAGATCCACGTCGGCGTCGTCTGTAGGAAGGCCCTAAATATTTACAAACAGCTCTCGAGAACAGCGAAAATAAGCTGGGGGCTGCACCCCGAGGTCGTACAGACCATTTACACCGCAACAGTAGAACCGGTCATCACGTATGCGGCAGCCGCATATGCTCCCGCCGTCGAGAAGCTGGGTGTTCGCAAGCTCCTCGACACTGTGCAAAGAGGATTCGCTCAAAAGATCTGCAAGTCGTACCGCACCGTCTCCCTCAACTCGGCCCTACTACTGGCCGGGTTACTGCCTTTGGACCTTCGAATAAAGGAGGCAGCCGCTCTCTTCGAAGCGCGCAAAGGGTCGACCCGGCTAGTGTTAGGAGACCGGGAGGTAGAGCGTGTGGTGCGATTTGCGGAACTTCCGCATCCGGCTCTGCGTATGGACTTGAGGTTCCAGAGCCTGGAGGACCAAAGCCTGGTAGACGGTCACAACGTGCAGTCGCTCCGTATTTTCACCGACGGAAGCAAGCTACAGGGCAAGGTCGGCGCCGCGCTTTCCATTTGGGACAGCCGCGCCGAACTGCGGAGCCGAAAACTGTGCTTGCCAGCGTACTGCACAGTCTACCAGGCCGAGCTCTTGGCCATATGCAGAGCTTCGAGCGAAATCCTCAATTGCAGTGCGGGGAGCTGCGGCATCTACAGCGACGCGAGGGCGGCGCTGGAGACGGTGACGAACCCCGGGACCCTGCATCCTCTCGCGGTCAAGGCGCGCCGAAACCTCAGCGAGGCCTTGACCCGTGGCAAAAATATAACTTTGTACTGGGTCAAGGCCCACGCCGGCATTGACGGCAACGAGCGCGCCGACCAGTTGGCTAAGGAGGCGGCACTTTCGTGCCGGAGGAGGCCCGACTACGACCTGTGTCCGGTTTCATTCGTCAAGCGCCAGATTCGTGGCGAGTCCCTTGACGAATGGAACCGTCGATACCAGTCGGGCCACACTGCCTCCGTCACGAAGGTGTTCTTCCCGGACGCGAGGGATGCGTACTGCTTGGTGCAGAAAATCCGACCCCAAGGCGTTGTTACGCAGATATTCACGGGACATGGGGGGTTCTCCCAATACTTGCATCGCTTCAAGTGTCGGGAGAGCCCTTCATGTATCTGCGATCCAGCCCAGGAGGAGACTGTCCTGCACTTAATATTTGAATGCCCCGTATTCGGGGTACTAAGGCACGAGGCTGAGCAACGCCTTGGGGTGAAGCTCACACAAAAAGAGGCACATCTCCTCATATCAATAAAAGAGAGAAGAAAAGAATTTTTAGACCTGGCAGAAAAAATATGTACAAAAGTGATAAGCAGAAATAAGGAAAATTAAACTTAAGGAAATTCACGTGAAAAGAACTGAACTGAAGAGGAAATGAAAATTAAATATACATAAAGTAAAACAATAAAGAAAGGCAGAACAAGGACTCTTATCAAGTAAGAGGTTGACAGCATTAAATATTAAAAAAAAAAAAAAAAAAAAAAAAAAAAACATCAAAGTGCTGGAACATTGTTAACGTCACGTAAATTTTCTCAATGTGAGGACAAAGTATACTTAAAATCTTCTACGTGTATTACAATTAAATTAACTGTTCAAGGTTACGAAGTACAATTAAAAACCATACAATATGTAAATATTCTTTTTAATAACATGGTGGGAAACCTCTTTGTCTCCTGGTTCTTGGAGATATACGGGCAAGGAGTATGTAGTTATTTTGCTATAACCACCCTGTTGGACCACTTCAGTTAATTTCATGGTGCGATTACAACCACCCTATCACTTTTAGTCGTAAGAAGTTCTGAATTCTAATATATTTTTGCTGTGTTAATTATGTATCTAAGATAAATGCTAATTTAAGTAATTATAGAAATATACTTACTAAGTATATAATTCATACCATCTTCAATTATTTCACATAAACCCCCATCGTCTTCTAAAAACACCTACGAAGTACTACAATTGAAAATGCTTAGAATTTATCATTAATTTCAAGCCACTTTCAACCCTCGTTAATATCTTATAATAGAACTAGATTTTGCCCAAAACCCTGCCCACGTGTATGTCAAAAATCAAAGCATCACCTTGATAAATTTAATTGAAATCAGTGCTGCGGTTGAGCCGTGAAATCGTTACAGACATAATTACTTTAGAATTAATAATATGGATATTATTATAATATGGATTTTCAATACATATATATTTAAGAAGCATCGGGTAACTTCGTCGCGCGGGTAACATTGGGCTTTCCAGCGCTCACGCCTGCACTCCATTGTTTGCAACCGCGCAAAGGATACACGCGTCGCTTTATTCTCTTCGCTACAGTCAGCTGATAGCGTTGTTATCGCGTATGAATGAATTAATTAATTTATTTATTAAAACTTGTTGCAACTGGCGGACTTAATGCCACGGGCATTTTCTTCCAGACAAACCTTTGGGTGTTGCGAAGCTGTTTGTGTGTGTTTGAACAAGTAAGACGAGAGACTAAATAAAATTATTTTATAAAACACAATGATTCCTATAGATAAATAAGTGATAGGTATACATACATAGAATATAGTTTATACATATTACAATATAAATATAATATATAAAATTTATTTAGTATAATTTCAATTTCACCATTAAATCTATTCTGCTTTCTTGTGCTATTTCTCTGTTATCTATTGTGTTTGTGATACCTACTTTTCCGTAATTCGTGTACAAATTTATAACATTTAAATACCGTGATCGTTGCCGTCTTTTATTTAATTTCCGGCATAATATGCATTTGCATATGGGATAGACATATTCCATTGACAAATATGCCATTCTAAAACCTATAAAAAATCAGCTTGATAATAAATTAACTATAATTACTATAAATAAAATTAATAGTTTAATTAAATGTTGCACGTATAAAACTTAATACCTTAAAAGGAATTAAAAGATGTGTGGTCAAAAAAAACTTGGAAATGATGTAGCTAAGATATTACACCGTAAAAGAGGAGAGTTTGGTGTCGTAAAAGACACAACAAAACACTTGTCAAACTCATTACTACCTTGTTTAAGAATATTTAAACAATTTTTGTAACAGGACTTTAATTTTTTTTATGGAATAGGGGCTAACGAGCAGACGTATCACCTGATGGTAAGCGATTACCGCCGTCCATGGGCACCCGCAACACCAGAGGCGTCTCAAGTTCGTTGCCGGCCTTTGGGGGATGGGAAGGACATTCCCCTTTGATGTATGAGTTGGCGTATGATATCCTCAAGATATATTATAAGATAATGTTAATGTCAACTTCAAAGTTGGCAGTACGAAATAGAGAAATTCATACTGACACATTTCAGTGACGTGTTTATAGTGCATTCTGTTATCTATACATATATGTATATACACATATAAATAAATAATTTTGAAGTGTCTGTTTTTAATTTAGATTTGACAACTTTTCACAAAATGTATATGAAAGTAATTATTCCACTATTTTAATTAAATAGTGGAATAAGTAACTACGAGTGAGTTTAATTCTAGAATGTATCTTAACAAGTTCCATCAAGTGCCAAAAATCGAGACTATAAATTTCATATGAAAATATATGTTTGAAAGTTTTGAAAGTATTGTTAATCTGGTACGACTAACATCAAAATATCATTTGTTTTACTTTTGATCTGTCTGTCTGTGTATTCTGGCTAATCTTTGGAACGGCTGCACCAATTTTGACTGGACTTAGACTGGCAGATAGCTGATGATATAAGGCATAACTTAGGCTACTCTTTTAGACTAGCTACGCCCCACGGTGTTTTCCGCGGTAGTTGTTTTACCGCGAGCCTCAGCTAGTTAAAATGATTTATAATGAATCAATACACCCATAAACTAATCAATGCCCTTATTGCATTTATTGCAAGTAATAGACACTTATAATATTAATAATAAAGACAGACATATTGTAACATAATAGCCATATGTAACACACGAAGGTTAGAGTGTAGCGTAGTTTGTACAGTAAGTAGTCTATAAATCATAAGGCGATATGAAGAGGTCCAGCAATAAATATATATACGCTGGTTATAAATCTGTAAGCTTCACATGCTAGTGGACATACGATATACTACAGTTTTGTGAGCTATCTAGTTTATCCCGGTTCATAAAATCAATTCCATAGAACTTATCTAAAGCCAACATTTTGTTTTATTGTTACTAATAATTCAGTTTTTGAGATCCCTCTTTCATGTGATTTTATTTATTTTCAGTACAAATAAGATTAGGTATATATATATGTATATTACTTCAAAGTACCTCAGAGTAAGTGAAACTAAAAAAGCAACAAAAAGTGCTTACTTACTGGGCATTATTTGAAATAGTAAATTATTAAACCGAATTTGATTCTTCCCGGCCTAATCCCAAGATTATTTGGGATCGGCTACTAGTTCCACCTGGTTTTACCTGAATATCAGTTTTTCCACGGAGCGTACTGAATTCGTAGGTTGAAACTAGTGTCAGTATATTTGTGGGCGCTGACTTCTCAATACCGAATACCATAGATGTTCAAAGCAACCGGGATCGACGACTTAACGTGCTTTCCGAGGTAGGGCGGCTAACACTACCATCTCCCATACTCCGAACCGGTTAATAAGAATTTTATAAACGAAAAACACGATACATCACTTTGGCCCGACTCGGGAATTGGACCCGAGATCTCTTGACTTGCAGTTGCATACGCTAGCCGCCAGACCAACAGAGCAGAATTTGATAAATTGACAAAAATTTAAAACAACCTAAAAGATAAAAGAATAGCAAATATTGGTTTTTCTAATCAAAACCATCTGCGCCCCGCGATGTTATCCACGTTGTTATATAACCAATAAATAAACTAATTAATACGTTAGTAACGTGGGGCAAAGCTAGCCTAAAATAAAAGTAGCTTAAATTACTCCTCATATCATCATCTGACTGAGAATGTCCTATCAAAATCGGTCCAGCCATTCTACAGATTATCCGGAACATATAGACTGACAGACGAAAATTCTAAAACAATAATTCTTGATAAAAGTACCGTAAATACTTTACACATTTAGTGCAAAATTCTTAACTTGAAATTATAATGAGATATTTCAATTTTATTTACTCGGATAAATCGAAATCCTACTCGTCACTCTTGAAATTTATTTCCATTCTGTGGAATATAACATGCACTATCATTTTACAACTAAAGAATACTTATGATAAACTAGCTGAACCCCGCGGTACAATAATAACCGCGGGCAACGCCGCTAAGCGAACCTAGTACCTTTTCTTTTAGTATTCTGATGTATAAGCTATATTATATTATTGTAAAGTTTCATCAAAATCCATTCATTACTTTTAAAGAGCAATAAACTTAAATATAAATAAATAAATATTCTGGATATCTAACACATAACGCCATCTAGTCCCAAGCTAAGCAGAGCTTGTGTTATAAGTACTAGACAACTGATATAAATACATATACTCGTATACTGTTTTTTTTTTGTAAAAACATATATATATATACATACTCACTTAAATACTCACAAACTTAAGCGTTTATAATATTAGTAGGATTATCGCACACGAGAGCCTGGAAGGTCTTCGAGGATCGTATTTCAATCCAATACTACCAATAAACTAAAAGGTTTTTTTGCGGCCGGGTAAGCGTTGGTGACTTTCCTGTGTCACATTCGACTGAATGGAGTTACTAACTTCCTTGTAGTCTGCACTTATATATATTAATACTAGCTGACCCATACAACTTCGTCTGCATATCTTTTCAACTATGCTCGGCTCCTAATGGTCTAAGCGTTACTCCTTATTACATAAGCTATCTGCCAGTGAAAGCCTCGTCAAAATCGGTCCAGCCGAAACAAACAGATCGAAAGACAAAGAAAAATTGTAATACATGTTATTTTGATATATGTTCTATGTATACATACATATGCGTTCAGTAAAAAGCAATTGTTTTAACATTACAAACAGAAAATTTGTATAGATAGATAATATTATTAGGAATACATACAGACCAAATATATACGTTGATTAGTTGATAATTTAATTATTGGCCAATTTATGCTACATAAAAAATAACCGGGTGACAATGATTAAAATTAGAAACAAAATATTTTCGCGCCCAATAGCCCATCGCCGTCACGTGGTCGCATGACGTTGTATTTATTAAACAGTGTTTTTTGAGATAGGTAAAATTACGTAGTTACTAAGTCATAACAACCTACAGAATCTCAAGATAATATTGCGATATTGATATTCTCGAGATTTTTTTTAAGAATATGTGTTGTCCTTTGTACTTGATCATACATACATAGATACATACATCATCGAGTCTATCCGTGGCAAATTTGGACTATCAGTTTTTATAAAACTATACTGCGTTGTTAGATCTTCGCCATTTATAATATTTATGTAGAAATATTACCACTAATAAAGTTTATTTAATAATTTCACCCAAAAATAATTTCTTGTTGATTGACAAGTCGACACGTTTGACAGCTTCGCGAATACTGACGTCACACTTCGTGATTGGCATTTGCGTTCACGTGACACATATAATAAAAATCGTCCTTTTTATTATATGAAAATATTCAAAATGTGAAATTATTTCTAGTAATAAAAAGATTTTTAAATTATATTCCAACTAATCGTATCAGCATCTAAACCAACTATATGCAAAAATCGTTTTTCAGGGTTCCGTTTCCAAAGGGTAAACCACACAGGACAGCGAATCTTAGTAATAGGGTCTTCTATCACTAAGATTCGCTGTCCGTCTGTCACCAGGCTGTATCTCAGGAACCGACATTTGTATTTTTCAGAGATGATGTATTTCTGTTAACGCTATACTACAAATACAAAAATAAACAGAATAAAATAAATATTTAAGGAGTGTCCCATACAACAAACGTCATTTTTTCTCTCGTCTTTGCTCGATATTGATAACGGCAATAGGTAGACGCTTGAAATGTATAGAAAATAGTACGGAACCCTACCTGCGCGAGTCCGACTTGCACTTGGCCGATTTTTGAGTACTACATTACTATATTCAGTTTCAATATCAGTTTTTTTGTAAATTCAGCAGTTAGTATGAGACGGACTTGTAGTCTAGTATTTAGTGATAATGACTACTAAGCCAGTGGTCGTGAGTTCGACTCCAACCCACGACAAATAAATGACCACGATCCTTTTATCATTCAGACAGAGTAGTCATTTTGACAATGCCATATGTTGGATATAGTCAGGATTCAACAATTCAATGGAAAACATTGTCAAGATACAGCCTTCTATTATATGCTTTAACAGACCTTTTCAATACACTCATTACATATAACCATTATTTACAATCCTTTACTATTATTTACTAAGTTATTCCTATTACACTTGTTACTCTGCTGAAAAGTAAGAAACGAATGCCCGTCCTACGGGCTCGTGAGCCTCTTTTAAAACAATCATAAGCTCCGTCCTTGGAGTCGTGTGACAAATACTTGACATTTTATGAAAATTAGTGTAACATATCATTTATATAATATTACCATAGAGAACTCAACACTTTAAGAAAATTATTCTAAACAATCATTTATAAGATACTAGCTCATCGAACTAATAAGCTAACACATATGATCACGGTGAACATCGTGGTTTCTGATTGCATAGGTACAACAGAACTCTCATATGGAGCATAAGCAAATTCTTTTGCCAGTAAAAATACGAGAAAGTGTTGGTAAAACTGTTTAACAACTATCTTTCTTTAAGAAAAGAGTGTTTTTTCAGTATCATTTTGCTGATAAACATCTATGGCTCTCCCCACATATTTTAAATGGTACTTTGTAGGTATGTATGATTATGACAACTATGATACCGAACAAATCAAACAAGGATTTTTATTCAATTCTACTATTAACGATTCTTAATTGTTTCTTTAAGTTCACGGCTAACTAAAATCAAGTTATTAAGGCTAATATAACACGTATACAACACTTCATTTTTCTATATATGTTCGTAATCGTAAACGAAAGGAAACTATGTATAATTAAATCCATCAATATAATAACAATATCTAAAACATTTTAAACGAAGAAAGTAATATAACTCTTAATGAAGGTATAATATAAATTAATTTAGGTTTATATTAATTAAAATTCAAAACCACAACTTAACCAACTTTAACAATATTATAAACAGCAAAGTTCAAACTGCTATATCCACAATAACCGAAGAATTAAGAAAACATATCACGCTCAGTGCTCTTGATTGTAACTACTGGATATAAAATGGGGCATAAACTGGCTCATATAACAATAAAAATAAATTAGATAAAAGCTCGCAATGAAACTTTACCCATTACTCGGCTCACATAAAACACACAATTTCATGGGTTTGTAAGATTTAATTATTACAAAATACTTGCCAGATGCCGTGTAATGTAATACTTATCAGTACACAAGTGATGAACGTTCGAACTTATCATCTAATTTACATCGTCTTAGAACATTTATCGACACATTAATTATATTTATTCTGTGTATACATCTATACTAATATTATAAAGAGGAAAACTTTGTTTGTATGTTTTTTTGTAATGAATAGGCTCTAAAACTACTGGACCGATTTTAATCATTCTTTCACCATTCGAAGGCTACATTATCCACGAGTAACATAGGCTATATTTTATTTGGGAAAAAAATAGGGTTCCGTAAGATATTGGGGTTTTTCGAACACAAGGTGTAAAAATCAACCAGAAAAGTTACTTATTTTGCGAAAATTTTCATGCTACGGGCTATATAAGACGCAAAAGAGGTTGCGTGGGCCAGCTATTTATAATAAAGAGAATTGGTTGGGAGTAGGTAATAGAAGGATCTGGGAGGGGTCCGGTCGTGTTAATAACAGCAGTTCCCAGACGCCGCCCTTCTCAGGCGCAGAGTGGCACACCATGTGGTTTTAGTCCGTTCGATTCCGACACACCGCCCCGTTGCAAACCCCGGCGAGGTGACGGCCCTAGGGGGATTCCACACGTGAAAAAAGAGGGTAATGGAAGGCTGCAATGGTGTGAAGATGTTATATTGTAGCAGTTGAAGATATAATTTTCATCCTAATTTAATATCTTATAACGCACTATTTGCGTTAATTAACTAGGTGATTTTAGACGTTGAAGAGTAAATGAGATAAAATAAACAGTTCTTACATCTCTCGGTGGCAAATAACATGATTCTGATTTTTTAACTACATTCAAAAAGTCTACATAATGTCTAGGAGACTAAACATAGATAATAATTATTTCAATAAATAACTAAAAATAAGCAAACCAGTATTAAGACCATATTTTTACCTATCATGATGGAATCCCCATAGTTCAACACCTCCTCGATGTTCCGTCATATTATACTATATAACACTATTGCAAAGAATTGGGATACGTTAGCGTTCTCAGGGTCTTCGTGCCTAGATAGTTCTGAGAGTGTTAAATCCAGAAAGGCCTATATTATTACAAATATTTAAATTAGTTATTATTGCCTTCGTTCAGCAGTGGGCGGCAACAGGTTGATTTGAAACCTTTCACCTCAGTGTATTCATTTATAGAATTAGGGGCAAACGATCAGACGCAACACCAGAGACGTCACAAGTGAGTTGCCGACCTTTGGGGGATTTCCACACTTATTATATAGGTAAACACACAAAAGAATACATTATATTGCTTGTTATATATTTAATTGAAGATTTTGCAGAAATGTGATTTTCAAAATATAAAATTAAGGGCAAACCAAAAGAAAAAATGTATAATTATATTTTGCAAAAGAGTTTTAAAAAGAAATGATTTTTAGGTAAGACTTTTTCTTTTAGTATTCATTACGCGGGAGGCCCGTTACTAAAACTTCCAACCTTTCTCTTTTAGCAAGAGCGTAATTAATTTAGCATGAAATGAAATGAAATTATATATATTTGCAAGAATGTAGTACAAAACAGGTCATAATAATTATATAAAGGTCGAGTTCATTCCACTATAACAATGGTGTGCAACTAGCAATGTCATAATTTATATAAATGGCATGCAATACAAAAAATGTCAGTGTCAATATTTTGATTTCATTATTTTAATTATGGAGGGTAGAGACAAGGAGTGTTATCTTATATGGAAGAAAATTGAAAAAAGTGTCCAGCATAAGCTGTAAATAACAGTTCAAAAACCTTCCAGAATGGCGCTGGTGTAGACACAGGTTATGGTATGAATGTAGCAATTGTGAACGAATTGAAGTACGCCGAGGTAAAAAATTTAACATTATTGTCACTACTTGCGTATTACAAAATAATGTAGTAAATATATTTTATTTTCTGAACTGTGAATTTGTTTATTGATTTTTTATCATTCAATTTTATGAAAAAGTGTGTGTATTGATTTTAAGAAGTTTACTCTGATGCTAATGTGGCGCCACCCTAATTTAATGCATTTCAACGGACACTTTTCATGTACACAGATGATACTCCTTATCTCTACCCTCCATAATTTTAATTAAGATTTTAAGTATAAAAATTGAAATCAATCAATCAATTACCTACCGAATGCAAAAAATATTATGGTTTGTTACATGTCATAATAGTTAAAATTCGTCAATTTACATTATTAGATATATACCATAGTAGGTTTACTTTAAAATTTTACGTTTATGCATATTTAATTTTACTGAATAATATTAACGTTCATTTTGTACAAGAGGAAATGTCTTTTCATCTGAAGGTAATGTTACGTTTATTAGAATCTTATCATCTATGTATATTAATATGTATAGTAAAGGTTGTAAACTGAAATCTGAAAATTGCAATACATTATATATTACCTATTATATATTATTAAGCGTGAAGATACCCCATATGCCCAATGATGCAGAAGCATCTCACTAGGCCGCTATAGTGTTGGTCACCATGCTGCAATGCTGCACTGTCTGCAATTTCAATGAGTATGGTGATCACTACTCTTGGATTCCGCTTATTCCATCAGGCATAAAGTCATTTTGGCAGGCTAATATTTAAAAGAATATACCATATACCATCGCCACGTCCCCAGGTTAATACAAGGGAACGTGAATATTTGTGAACGTTGATGCTAGTTACACTTTATCTCAATGTTTGTACAGGTTTGAATTTTGCTTGTCGGACACTTTGAATGTACCAGCTCTATTATGAGACCTCATTTCATTTGTGGCGACTTCCAGATACAACACAACAATAACCTACTGCAGCGCCATCTATCGAAGTTTCACTGAACTACGGAGTAACGTACAATACCAAGAAACTACCAATCCTGAATCGCGCAATAGAAGTTCTCGCGCCGATTATCATATACACAACATCCTAACATCAGCGGTTGGGGCAGTGGCCCGCCAGGCATGATCACCTCGCCTGGTCGGAGGATCCTCCCTTTGTGTAGGAGGGACATTTCACCTGTTCCTCCGCATATTTCTATATGATTTATTTAAGGGATCCCCTTTGATATATTCTTCTCCTTTTATAGCAAAGACATGTAGCTATCAAGTGTGTCAAATAGTGTTTATCTATCAACTAAGTGTTCCAATAAAATTGAACATGCAGACATCTATAAAATGTAATTAATTTATAGACATATAATGTAAATATGCATTAAAATAAACAACGGTGTTCTATAAATTGTAGTGCTAGACGTTTCAAGATGTTAGTTGCTCGCCGAGCGGTCGACTGACGGTCTTAGGGGCTCCAAATTACCGCAATAACGGTAATTGCAATTTGCTACTGAAACTACCGACTGTCTTCATTTTCTCCCATTATAATGTAGATACGAGTATACTAGCTAGATAATTTTACTTATACACTTGCACGAACCATGAGTTTATGTAAAAATATTTGAAAATAAAATCTATCTGAATAGGTAGGTTTTAATCTGTAAAGTCAGAACTAAAATAACTACCTACTTCAATAAACCGCAATGCGGTGTCATTCACTCCGTCTGGCACCTATGCGTATGTCCACGAGTCCTCATCCGTGTAAAGGTTATACACGACATTTCACGCATCCTGGCCTAATTTCTTAAGCATTTCATGCTACCGCACGCATGGAAACTTTGTGGAGAAATTCGGTTAGGTTACAAATCATGGAAATATTCTCTCGAAAAAAGAAAGAATACGTGCAGTGAAATATAGAACCTCCTTCTTTTTTGAAGTCGGTTAATAAATGCGGCCAGTGACCTATGACAATATTTGTATCCATTTCACAAGCAACCCATGGTGGTCCTATACCCATGGTGCTGGTAGTGCTTACTACCAAAAGTGGAAGCAAGTTAGTCGATGCACACTAATCTCTATGCAAAAATTATGAAAAAATCATAGCTTGAAATCTTCTAGTGTCAATTAAATTTTCACTAAATTATAATTTAAGCGACCACTAACAATTGAAATAACCTCTAACGAAAAGTTTTTGTTAAATACAAGGTGTCTCAAAAGAAATTTCATATTTAGTGGATTGATTAAAAAAAAAGGAAGCGGTATATAGAAAAAATGTTTATTTATTGTTAAAATACACTTTTTGGGAATTCATTTCTTAAAAATAATATCTTCTAAATGTAAACCCTCACGTTGTTGGCACTCATTTAATCGAACAGTAAAATTACTTATGACTGCTTGACAGGTGGAGTGAGGGATGGCTGCCATTTCGTGACGGATATTTTCTTTCAAATGCGCCAGTGAAGTTGGTTTATTGGCGTAAACTTTAGATTCAAGATAACCCCATAGGAAAAAGTCCATAGGGGTTAAATCTGGGCTACGTGGAGGCCAATTTATGTCACCTCTCCGGGAGATCAATTTTCCTGAGAAAATTTCACGAACACGTGGCAGAGATATATTGGACGTGTGTGAAGTTGCTCCGTCCTGTTGAAACCATGTTCTTTGGTTATAGCCAGGAAAGTTTTGCAGTTCAGATACCAAGAAGTTGTCTAACATCTCCACATAACGCTCTGAATTCACTGTAACTGTACGCCCCATTTCGTCTTCAAAAAAGTAAGGGCCGATAATTCCTCGCGCCGACATGGCAGCCCATACGGTCAATTTAGGCGAGTGTAGGGGTTTCTGATGTTTGCGTTTCGGATTGGCTGAACTCCAGTAGCGGCAGTTTTGCTTATTTACGTGGCCATTAAGATGAAAATGAGCTTCATCCGAAAACAAAATGTTGGTAAACGTTGAAAATCGCTCAATCATCTGATTTACGAAATTAAGCCTCTGACCGGCATCTTGGGGCTTTAATTCTTGCACCAATTGAATTTTGTAGGGGTGCAGCTTTAGATCTTTGTGCATAATGCGATGTAATGATGATCTATGCACATTTAAAGGACTCGCGCGCTTCCGAATTGAAAGGCTCGGGTCGTCACGTACAGATTGATTAACACTCTCCACGTTTTCTACCGTTCTTGATGACCTAGGTCGCCCGGATTTTGATTTATCCAGCGTTGATCCAGTCTCTTCAAACTTTTTAACCCAATGTCGAATGAGAGGAAGGCTTGGCGCATCATTTAAGTGGCGAAAACCTCGAATACTGCAGAATTTTCTACGCGCGACAGTTGTCGAATCACCGTTCTTGTAAAACTCTCGCACGCACAACGCGCGGTCTGCTCCCGAGAAACGCTCCATAGCGACTGAATCCCCAAGAGCCAAGCTACCAATTGACATAACCCCCGCACCCCTCAAGTACGCAGCGTTCACGCAGTAAGCTAAACAAATATAAAATTTCTTTTGAGACACCCTGTATTATTAATTAACTAGTACGATTGTGTAAGTGTCGCGGGGAACTTTACAAACACTTAACGAAACGTTCACAAATTACACTTAGACTCAGACAAAGTATTGTTCCATATGGGGATTGAAATTGAGTATTGACTCAGCGTAGTAGAAAGAGGTTGCCGCTTTAACAGCTACACCAGCCCTGTAGTCTACATACAAAAAGGTATAGATATATTCAGATTTCTATATTAATATACACTTTCACGTCTTAACTGCTAAATTATTTTTTATGAAATAAAAAATAAAGATCCTTTCATTCTTGAGGAAGAACATAAACTACTATTCAGTAATCGAATGACGTACGAGTACATATAAAATGGTGTGCACTTTAATGTCAATTTGAAACGTGCACGACAATGCACAATATCTGTGTCGATTGTGGTTACTGGTTATAACATAAATCGACTGCTTGTTAAATTCCATAAAATAAGTCCATTAATTTTAATGGAATACTGGATATTTTGATACTTAATGATACAGATTTTATAAGCTTTTAATTTTGGTTTATCTTATCATTAAAAATTATGTCTAACAAGATGCCTTAAAATTTATATCAGAAGGCATTAACACTCAGGTTCACGTAAAATCTATGAAGCCTAAAACTCTAGGAGCGTAAATGGATAGAAATACTTACGCTACTACCATTGCGATGAAGTATTCATTAATATTCCCAAGTTTCTAAGTTTCTAATGAACCCACCTGACCTGCAGTGTCATAGACTTACGACCTAATCGCTTTAAATAGGTGTATTAGTCTGAATGTTTTCTGAACACCGTGATGCATGTGTAAACTTTAATTATTAATACAACCTAAGCATTTTCTTGTTTTCGCAAACATTAAATGTTCATAAAATGAGTTTGTATCAAATGAAAAAATAGTATCTTAAAACAATTCACGTTTTTCTCATCTTCCAACATGGTCTATCAGGAACTAAAAAAAGTAATAATAGTGATCTTTTATAATAGAAACGTTATTAAAGCCAATTGTTTGCCTTCAAAGAAATAATAAATGTGGTAGACAAAGCAAAGGCAATAATTGCGAGAATAATGTGCAAGTTAGCTGACACAGCTTTCTATTACGAAGGACAGAAAAATATCGCCATTTATTAAAGACAGCTGAAGCGTTTAAACATAGCTGGAAAATTGCATATCGATATTCGCATTTTTCTTTCTCTTGCTGAAAACATATGTGAAAACGAAGTGATAAATTATTTTTTATATTTTTTATTTGCTCTTTATGCACTTTGAACTTCTGTGAGCTTAGTAAGGGATTTGTAACTGAAGGACGATCGAGAGCGGCCACCTGTGAACTTATGGCCTCAGGCTGCTATCATCAAGGGGAAAAACTATTGCAATATCGCTCGGACCATCGCTTACGGCAAACCACGGTCAATATTGATATATACGTTCTGAAACTGTGCGATATCAATCATAACAAGGGCTTCGAAAATTCAGACAATGTAAGATAATAAATACTTATTATGTTATCGTTATTCAGGCTATCCGAAATAACTAACATCAGTTCTATCTAAGTTCTATTTAAGTTATATTTTAAAAATAACAATTAAAATTTTGAACTTTGAACTTATAATTTAATTATTAAATTAAGAAAGTCAAGAGTATTTAAACCTAAAACAGATTATGTTTTAAAATTTTTGAGTTAATAAAACGACAGTATAGAAAAGAAAATAATAGATATTTATTTATCAAATTTAAAGTTATATTTGATAGCAATACCTAAAATATTCATATAAAGTTCGATTGTTTATATTTTCCTTTTAAATTAACTAATAATACAAAAATTTAACAAAAAAACCGACTACAAGAACTGGACTAAACTTAAATGGGTCCACACGGGAAGAACCATCTTTCGAATAAAATAAGAATCATCGAAATTAGTTAGCGTGATATTGAGTTATTCGTCAATTTGTCACGCTCAAACTTAAATCAAATTGAAGACGTACATGGTTTCCTTATGGATGACATTATCAGAACTGGACCAAATTGATGTTTAATTTAAAAACAGTTAATTAAACCATGTAAAACACTGAGCAATCAATAATACTTAGTAACTAAGTAATGGTGCCTGTTTGGCAAAGACTTTTTGTATGCGAACTGAACTTATCTATTTTAACAGATGTATATATATATATATATATATACATATATATATAAGTCTAGCTGGACAGGAACTGATTATATACAGCTTCTTGCAGTCTTGCTGGAAAATATCACAACCCGTTTCTTTTTCATTTAACTTATAACTTAGGAAACCACGATTAATAACCAAATACAAATCATATCAGTATTTATAGACAGAATTTGACAAGGTCTTTCCGATTCTTTATAGGCGATACTTTCGGTTAAGTAAATATGGTCTGAAATAGTCAGAAAAAAGTCACTGTCGCATTAAATAATATTTCAAATACGTAACGGATTTCAAAGAAGCGCACTCTCATCGGTGTATTTAAATACCCGTTCCTTGACACGTTTGCGTGTTAACATAATACACAAAAGCTACAAGTAGAGCACTATTTATTGTAAAGCGCCTGTATTGTACAAGCCAATGGTCCTAACTAAACATTTCTTGCACCAACCACAATATATATTTTAGAGCAAGACTATATATTGTCTGACCTCAGCAAGCCAACTAGAAGGGATACCGGCAGTTAAAGTTACAGCAGTTGTCACTATTTCTCAGGCTTTCGGTGCGCGTAACGTGGTCATACATGGGGATAACAACTGCTTGAATTAGTAATTTGTTTAGAATATAAAGAGAAAAATGCATTTTTAATTTATGTTATATAAACAAAGATGTTCCTCTATACATAAATGTATCATGGAAGTGTGACTCTTGTGATCTTGGAGACAATAGGCAATATTCCTATTTTTCTTCTCTCAAAATTCTTATTATTTTCTTTAATACTATCAACTCCAATATAATGTTTTTTACCTTAATAACAACATTATTGTATGAGAAAACTAAAAAATAAAGAACTTTTAAATTTTAAACTAAAACTCTCAAGCAGTGTAACAAAACTATAATAGTTTGTACACATTTCGGGTTTTGCTAAATGAATTTGTAAAATCAGTCCAACACTAATAAATCAAACAAAATTGCATACTAAAATTAAATTCCCACATCGATATGACAGCGTGTCGCATCACACGACATGACCGGTGCTGTAAGCTTCGCCGAGTACAAATAGAAAATAGTGGTTGCAGTAATAATAGGTACGCGTATGACTGGCGTTAAATTTATATTAAAAACCAGCCATGATGCAGTATGTGTCATGTGCGCTTTGTTGAAATATATTTTTTACATTAACTGATGCACATTTTACGGTTTCTATTTACCTGTTTCTAGTATAAGCTCTGTTCAGGAAGAACTGTTTTCATTAGCAATTTATTTAGAAGTAATTTAACAAAACTAACAGGAACTAAATCCAAGAGTTTCGAGTAGGTCTGATAAATTTGTAACTGTTTTAAAAACTTTTTTTATTAAACTCGATATTATAAACTATGAAATATTATATCTCATTTTATAGTTATATGACTTTGAAATTTAACATACTGAAGAATTTATAAAGTAATCAACATCCAATTGAAATGACGACTTGTTTAGTAATTGAGTAAATTTAAAATTTCTAGCTCCAATTTACTTCAAACGTTCCTAGTAATTAGAAAGAGTAAACATTTGTATATCACCTAATAATTTATTGTTTGTTTTCTGAATTTCCCATTACATCTTCGTACTAATTAACGAAAACTTCATTACTTCTCAAGTAATTTTCGGTTAAATTTATTGGTTGTTTAACAAACTTTAATATGCTCTTTGAATTTTTCTAATATCCAAATGACCAAACGTATATTTAAATGTTAAAATTTATGCCAGTAAAGGAATTATGTAAAAAGCAAACTGTATCTGCATAACGATTTATTTATTTTTTATTTATTTAACGATTTTTAGATTCATTTTGAGAAACGTTCGAATTATGAAAGGCTCTGATCTAATGTTCAACGATCTTGACTGATAGATATCAATTTAAAATTGTTCGATAAGCACTATATCTATTTATTTACTTTATTTGAAAGAACGCTTACAGACTAAAAACACCATTAACGTAAATATATAAAACAAATAAATCTATATATATAAAAATGTTATGTTGGTTTGTGTACGCTTCAAAAACTCAAAAAGTTCTGCACCGATCGAGCTGAAATTTTAGAATGATATATAATCCGCATCAAGGATTGTTTTATCTAATTTTTGCATCCGGAGCCGCGGGCAACAGCTAGTTGCTTATAAAAAGCGAGCACATATACACAATTTATGGAAAAATTATTATACATATATACCTGTATATAAAGAGAAACCAATCATTCACATATACATATTTTAACATTAGGTAAATTTTATAATCAATGAAATAAAAAAAAACAAATAGCAATAACAATAAGATTAAAAAAATAATAAAAAATAGCAGATTTACAAAATGAAATAAAACAATGAAAATATTTTTTTTGCCTACCTACTTGGACTCCTAGTCAGTCAGTTGACTAAAGTAATTATTACTTAAGACCGCTTTACCGAAGATGGGTTCGAGCAAAACAGATCAATGTCTAAATTTAGAGGGAGACTGTTTAATGTTCCTGCGCTTCGAATGAAAAAAGCATTGCGATTGTAATTAGCCACTGCAAATGGTACATCAAGTAATGATCTCTGTCGAAACCTGGTGGTGTACATATTATCATTTGTCCTTATACTGAGTTTATATAAATCTATAATATACAATTGTTTTTCCAAGTTCTGTTTATCATGCTACAGGCTCGTTCTAGTTCAAGTTATAATTTTTTTATCTATTATTTTAAACCTGATGTATTTATGCGAAGTTAATTTTAAAAAGAGAAGTATTTATGTATTTAATAAAAAAATATTTCTTTTATCTATCTTCTATATTTATTCTATAACATAACAAGTTAGTTAATAAAACACGCCTTGAATGCATCTTCTTTCAAATGAAAATTGCTATCAACCGGTTAAAAATGAGTTACTAGATTTTTATAAAGTACATAAGTATTTCTATTTTTAAAGTTAACTTTAATTCATTTCGTTAATAGTATAGAAAGAAAATGTGCACAAATTTACAGTTAACTCGTTATCTACTAGCGCATTACTTCTCAGTTATAAATTCCATATAAAAAATAAAAACAAGCATAGAAGGAAAATAAGATTAATCGTATTAATTAGAGGGCCGCGTTTCACTACGTCGGTATTCGTAGCTTAATCCGACCCCGAGTAAACTCCCATCGACTTTTTCGTTTATTCTCGAAATCAAGTATCATTGACCAAATATCTTCTACTCTCTTAGCAAGTAAATAAACATTAGCTGAATTACGTGTGATTAAATTAATTATACCCTAATAATAAATAACTAACTTGAACTAACAGCACAGTATATTCAGTACGTACTAGTAATTAGCTCAGTATAAGTAGTCGTGTTTCGTAATGAGAATACAGAAGATATGCAAATATGCATTGCTCAATGATTCAGAAACACTTCGATAGGCCACTGTAGTGTGAGTCACCATGCTGCATTGTTGCATTGTTTGCATTCGCAAAAAGTATGGTGACCACCACTCTTGGATTCTGGATATATTTTCCAATTAGGCAGGGTAAAGTCACTTTGACAGGTTCAAAGAAGAAAAATATTATCTTACAGAAGATCACTGTTTCCATTACTTACTTCTTTTTGTCTACTTGCTCTGGCTATACTTAAGGATAGAATAAATAGTGTTATACAAATATCTGCCAATTATCGTAACTTTATTAACATTTTTGTTATTTTTTAAGTGTACACTCCTAAAATCAAGGCGTGAAAAATCAGTACTAGACCGCCCCGCCATCTTGTGTGACGCCATACTGCAATGTCCACATTTGAAAAGAGAATAGTGACCAACATTTTTGGATTCTACTTATGTTTTTTATCAGACAGAGTAGAGTCATTTTAGCATTTATCGTATTAAAAAGAAAAAAAATACATTTGTTTTTTTTGCGCTGTTTCACACCGGTTTTCTGTGAGGCCGTGGTATCACTCCAGTCGAGCCGGCCCATTCACGCCAAAGCGTGTCTCTCCCACGGTAAAGGTATTGTACAATGTTGTCATAATAAGGATAAATGTAATACATATGATGAATCTTAGCAAAATTGGAAGAATCTCAAATGTATAAACTCAAACAAAAGTAGTCGAGTACGAAGCATCTGGCATGAACAAACGAACTAAATTATATATTTATTGTGATAGGGTTGTTTTGATCTTTGATTGAGCCATTAAGTTGATTGCTGTACTTTAGAAATTCAGTACTAAAAGTTGAGCAAAGTGTTTTAATTAACGTCTTAACTCGGTGCCAGCGAGCGTAGTAGTATGAAGTTTACGAATTAACTGAAATATCCGCTTCAAACCCTACACAGTCGACTTTTAAATATATTAAAGCTTTTTAATTTTGCTTACTAATTTTGTTCTGTAGTTAGCAACTATTAAATAAGAATTTTTCGCTAGAGTGTAGTTGAATTGTTGGTCATGAAGTATTGTGTAACAGTCATTCATAAATCTCAGAAATCTCTTTAAGAAAGTATTTTGATTTTTTTATACTAAAAAAAATAGTGTAAAACTCTTCTTACGATGGGAGATGCGAAATAAGGTTTCATCATTGTAGGAGGGTCCAAAGGATCGGTTGTTGTCGCAAACATCTAATGAAGTCTATGTCCAACACGTGTCGTGGACGTCTTTCAGAAAGATTTGAGAAAACAAGAACTATTTAATCCTAAAACAATTAAAACACTGATGATGGAATAAAATAATACATAGCAAAAACAGGGATATCGTTCTTGTGATGTCGCTAAAAAGCTGCTTAATTTAGACTTTTAAGATTTAGTAAATGTTACCGGACCATAAGAAAATACATTACTTACTATTTTAAAACGTTTCTTTAAAACACCTTTCCATATGTGAAAGAATAAAATTACAAAACTTTTGGGTACCAGTAAATTCTTTTTTTGAATGAACGTAGCCTAGTTGAGTTGAAAATTGGCACACATACTGAAGTGCCTCACTTCGTCTACCTGTCTATTTGCGACCTTGTTGAACCCTTTTTGAACGTAAGTATATCCACCTGGTTTTGGTACATCCGACCCAAAACAAACATACTTTTATTTCGGTAACAAACGATGCTATCTCAAATTAATCCATGTGTATACTATGTTACCCCTCCACATAGTATATATAGTTTTTCTTTTTTTTCATAGTATTTACGAAGCGTTAGCCTTTAAAATCTAAAATTATTAAAGACTGTTGTAACGGTGTTAAGCAGTTAATACATTGTTTTTTACCGCATAAATGAATTGACTGGAACCTAAACTCCACCTAGCGTGGATGGCAATATTCTTGTGTATCTGGGTGCTTATTTCTCCTCAGTATATTTTAGATAGGAAAACATAATAAATTACGATTTACTGGGAAATAACAAACAACACATACTTCTAAACTGATTTAAATAACCTGTTCATGGATACTATCGAAACTAATATGTGATAACTAAGAATAAGAAAATATTTAATTTTTTTATGTCTCAAACAAATCTCATAAGGGATCCACAACAACACTAGTGATGAAAATCATCATTATTTCCTCGTCCTTTGAAACTTACAAAATAAAAACAAATGAATGAGTAATTTAACAAGATAACCTTGAAATCTAAGTAACGTTGGTAGATAGATGGTCTTTATTTGTATTAACATGGTGTCGTGTATGGTCATGTTTGTCATATTGGATTTTAGATCGATCTCTAGATACAACTCCTGTTCTCGATAAATCGAACTTTGAACCTAGAAGAGCGAATTAAATATGTGGTTCAATATGAACTTATTAAAACACTTGAAAGGTTGATACTTACTCAGGTTTATTTTCTATAATGGTACAGTTATGCGGGACAATATGCAAGCCAGACATCTTGAAGATAAAAGAAGCGTTTACGAAGCGTGATCTAATTACTTACTATAATACTACGTTTACGAAGTAAAATATCTATATATATAAAACAAAGACGGGTTTGTTAAAGCACTTATAACTCGAGATCTGCTGAACCAATTTTCACGGTTATTGATTCGTTGGATTTGTCTCCGCCCAGAATAGCATAATACATCTTAAAAAAAAATAGATGTGTAAAGAATAATTAATCATTTCAATAAATGCAGATTTGTTTATTAAATGTCAAACGTTGTATGTCAAAATGTCTTTTTATAGGTTGTCTATGATTTTTCTTGATGAGCTATTCATACGTAGTGGTTATATACTCTTTGAGCTATTGCCTATATCTCGAAAGTTCAGGCATTTATTACATGTCAAACATTTGTTGTCCAATCCTGTCAAATACTGTAACAACTATTCATGTGTGCGTTCAGAAATATTAATATTAATAACAATGCCGCGTCCTAGAAGATCTAATCTTTTCAAGCGGAGACGTAATGAAATTAGGCAACGGAATATCGCGAGTCAATTATCTGATGAAGAACGAGAAATTACACGAGAAGAACGCCGCGTTAGTATAGAGCAAAGAAGGGCCTTAATTCGTGCTTATCAAACACAAGAGCAAAGAGAGACAGCCCGTGAAACGGCTAGGTTAGAAACGAGAAATAGTCGAGCTTATAGTACAGATGAACAGAGGAATAATCTTCGAAGTGCAAGAAGAAATGGTTCAAGTATTGATTTGAATCGAGCAGCGTTTCTATATGATTGCACCATCGACTAAAGTTTGCATCGTTTAGTTTGCATTGGTAGTATGGACGTTGTTTGCCAGCATTGTGGAGCATTGAAGTTTGCTGGTGAAACGCCTGGTTTGTGCTGCCTTAGTGGTAAAGTGAAATTGCCATTATTGGTCCTGCCACCAGAGCCATTGTGCTCCCTGCTTTATGGCGAAACACTAGAATTACGACATTTTCTAGCGAAGACTCAAAAATTCAATGTCTGTTTCCAAATGACTTCATTTGGGGTGGAAATTATCGAAGAACGCGGATATAATCCGACATTTAAGGTAATTTACGTTAAAGAAATTATTTTTTATTATTGCAAAAAAAATCTAGAATGTAGTTTGTTAGATTTCTGTATTTGTCTCTGAAATAAAAATGGCATGTTATTATTTGAAAAAAAAAGTACTATGGCTTCGACTTTACAGATTCAAGGCCAGATTTCCATCGCATTGGATCATTGCAACCTATAGAAGATGCACAGCATAAATTCTTGCAAATATAATTCATGGGCAATATAGAAGAACAACTTGACCGGCGTCAAGGAATCAATACAGCTACGAAAAGAGCAATTCTCCAAGATCTGCAGCAAATGCTTCATGAACATCATGCATTGGTCAGGCTGTTCAAGACTGCTTTAGAGCGCATGTCAAGTGATGACTATAAAGTTGTGATCAGAGCAGATAAAGGCCATCTGGAACACATGAACGCACATTTAATGCTCCAACAATCGATGAAGTGGCAATCCTGATTGTTGGTAAAAACTCGGAAACACGTGATATTGTACTTACACGACGCAATACTGGGCAACTACAAAGAATATATGAAACACACCGTTCATATGACGCGTTACAATACCCGCTGATGTTTTGGCAAGGAGACGATGGATATCACTTTAATATCAAAATGATTAATCCATTGAATGGTAAGATCAATATTGTTGTTTTCATTTAAACTTGATGTACATTTTACTCTGTTTGCTTTTAGTACCCAAAAAAAGTTGTAAATTCTAATTTAGTACAGAGTAGCTGTAAGAGTCGTTAACCTATTAGGGGTTCTAAAATACAATTTTTCCTGCATTTGTTTCAGGTGAGGAAACTACCAAGAAGGTTAGTTCGATGAATTATTACGCATATCGTTTGATGATTCGTGAAAATTCTGACATTTATTTGTTGCGATTTCGTCGACTGCTTCAACAATATTGCGTTGACATGTACGTTAAAATCGAAACGGAGCGCCTGACTTTCATTCGGTTGAATCAAGCTAAATTGCGTTCGGAAGAGTATATTCATTCACGCGATGCAATTAGCACAGAAGGAGATTCAGAAAATGTTGGTCGATTGACTATTTTACCGGCGACACACACAGGTAGCCCGCGTCATTTGCATGAATTTGAGCAAGATGCAATGACATATGTTCGTCATTATGGTCGGCCATATCTATTCATTACATTTACATGTAATCCGAAATGGATAGAAATTATTCAATTGCTGCTTCCCGGACAAACATCAAGTGATCGACACGACATCACCGCACGTGTTTTCAGGCAAAAAATTCGGTCACTAATGAATTACATTGTTAAACAACACGTCTATGGGAATACTCGATGCTGGATGTATTCAATCGAATGGCAAAAACGAGGCCTACCGCATACTCACATTCTAATTTGGTTAGTCGAAAGAATTCGGCCAGATCAAATAGATGAGACATCATATGTGCGGAGATTCCTGCTCCTGAAACCGATCCACACCTACATGATGTTGTAATCACGAATATGATTCATGGACTGTGTTGCACTATCAACCGCCAATCACCGTGCATGGTCGACGGCAAGTGTTCCAAACGGTATCCACGAAAATTGACGGCAGAGACCATTAAAGGCAACGATGGTTATCCATTATATCGGCGTCGATCGCCCGATGATAATGGTAGAACTATCACAACTAAAGAAAACGATTTCGTAGTTGACCACAGTTGGATTGTTCCATATTCGCCACTTCTTTCCAAAACATTCAAGGCACATTGTAATGTTGAGTATTGCAATTCAGTCAAGTCAATTCAATACATTTGCAAATATGTCACGAAAGGGAGCGACATGGCGGTTTTTGGTATCCAAACATCCAATATCAACGATGAAATCACGCGCTATTAAGTTGATAGATATGTGAACTGCAATGAAGCAATTTGGCGTATATTTTCATTCCCAATTCACGAACGTCATCCCACTGTTATTCATTTGGGTGTGCATCTAGAGAACGGTCAGAGAGTATATTTCACAGCGTCGACATGCTGCTCAACGTGCCGAAACACCTCCAGCGACAACACTGACCAGTTTCTTTGCGATTTGTCAAAGCGATCGGTTCGCACGAACTTTGCTTTACTCAGAAATGCAAAGTTATTACACTTGGAACGCTACATCGAAGAAATTCCAACGTCGGAAGCAAGACGATGCAGTTCCTGGACATCCAGATATGCGTTCTACTGATGCTCTTGGTCGTATTTACACAGTTCATCCGAAGAATGATGAATATTTCTATTTGCGGTTGTTACTGGTACATGTTCGAGGGCCAACATCATTTGAATCACTACGAAATCATTGTTTTACGTTTATCAAAGCCTCAATTAGTTCAGCTAAAAGGTTAGGCGGTACGAAGTTCGCCGGGTCAGCTAGTAATAGTATAAAACATAAACCAATATTTAACAAGACTTCAAGCGTACGTTTATTTAAATCTTCTGGATGGATGTTAACTTAATGTTAACTTAACGATATTATATAAGAAGCAATTGCTAACTACTTTTCTATTGCCATAACATCAGCAGAACTACAACAGAGGTCTCATTCACTCGCAGAAACCTTGAAATATTATATTCAGTGAACTCGGCGGTACATAACATTTTACGTAGAATGCATTTAAAAAATAAACTTTATCAATCTTTTGACTATATTAAATAAAATATAATTAATTTATTAAATCTCCTTCTTGAAGAAGCTGGTGCATCTATTAAGTAGAAATTAATTTGGTCAAACTGAAATAAACAGGAAATGTTTTGTTTCCGTAACATTACTACAACATAACAATACATTTATATAAATCCCATACGATTCATACCAACATAAATAAGATCGAAAGGGTTGATAGACTTGCTCTGAATTTGCGACCAAAATAGCTGAGTCAAACCAAAACCCCGTCAAGCACAAATTGGATGAATCACGTGACATTAGGAATGTATCGTATACATTTATTTGATAAAAGCGTACGTTGAACGTGACGGGAATGTAATAATGTGGGTATAATGTTGCTCCGCCAATCATGGTCATATGTTTAATAAGGGGGTTAGTGGGTGACTGTCACCCAGTTACTTATTAACATGCTGTTACACCGTTTAATCATCTCGTCTTAGGACTCCCTAAATTAGTTCCTTATGTTTATGAATAAGATTAAGTGAATGTCTCGCAACTCAAGTAAAGTGTTTATGAATCATTTCATTATTGGCAGAGGGCATTCTCTACTGGACAAAGTGTTGTACAGACACAGTAATATTATTTAGTTTTGCGACTTAAAGCTTTAACAAGACTATAACCATGTTACTTTTCATCATCTTCCTAGCCTTTATTATTCCCAATATTTGGGGTCGGCTACCAGTTCAACCGGTTTTACCTGAATATCAGTTTTTACACAGAGCGACTGGCATCTGACCTCCGCAACCCTGAGGGCGAACTGAATTCGAAGGTTGAACTAGTTGTCAGTATATTTGAGGACACTGACTTCCCAATAACGATTGCCATAGATGTTCATGACAACCGGGACCGACGGCTTAACGTGCTCTCCGAAGCACGGGCAGGAAACACCGCCATCTTCCATACTCCGGGCTGCTATTAGGAATTTCTTGTAGGAAATACCCAACAGCAGTCCGACCGGGAATTGAACCCGAGACCTCTTGATTTGCAGTCGCTTACGCTAACCACTAGACCAACGAGGCAGTCTAGTCAACCATGTTACTTTTGTTAATTAGTAATAATTACGTAGTCGCGTTCGAGTTAGTTTTAACTAGTTAATAGATTGTGTGTAAACAATTGTGCTTTCTGTCCATCTCATCTATACACAAACGTAAAACGCCCTTGTATTTTTATCTCAAGCTGAAAAATAATGTAAAATTGTGTTAAGCCGCCTAAATGTCACACAACTCAGGATTAACATTAATTTTATAAAAAAATGAATATATCGTCAATTTTTTTTTCGGACATCAACACACTATGTCATCTAGTCCCAATTTAAGCAGAGCTTGTGTTATGGGTACTAGACACCTGATATACATACTTTTTTATTTTTTTTACTTACACACACACACACGCAGTTCCATATTTATTTTTTTGTTTCTGTATAATTTTTTGAGGTTATTAAATAAAATAAAATAAATATTTTATTACCGATGCCGTAGTCTGGGCCTTGAGATCTGTGACACAGGCTTCGAGCCTAGTATGGACTCCAGACCTGACCAAAGATATTTTTTAGGATCTTTTTAGTTTTTAACTAGAAATCCTCTGGCTAAAATTGTACCTTTCTTTTGAGAGAAATAAAGATTATTATTAATATTTTTGAACCTCTCCAGAAGAAGTAACTATGTGAGTAAAAGGCTGACATATCAATAAATTAAACAAAGAGTCATAGCTAAATAGAGAAATATACTTTAATAAACAGCTCTATTTTCAAACAGTATTAGCAATTTTTAGAACGATTCTTCATCTACCCAGTTTAACAGTCCAGGAGTTGAATCAGTTTACATCCACATTGCATTTATATAACGTTCGTAGACTAAGTGCGTGTAAAGCCATCTGCCGACCGCATCGAGACTGCGTTCCATTACGACCTACCAAATCGGTTAGAACTTGTGTAAGTTGGCCCATTTGTTTCGAAGTATCTATAGCTCTCCCACCACAAATATTGTCAAAAGTATCTGTTTTTGTGTTTCAAAAAATTAAATAAATCAATTATAAATTATGGTTAAAAAATACCACCGAACCCAACAGACGTTGATTTAAGTGAATATAAATGAACACCTAACAGGGTCAAACTTTACACTAAACCATGATGGATAACTTAATGAAGATAAAAGTAACAAAATATGCAAGTACTAAAAATAAATACTTTACAAAAATAGTAAAAAAAAATAACTAAAAAGGAAGGGGCATTGTGACTTTCTAAACGTGAATTCAAAGTATTAATGATCTTTTATGAAAGCAATATCTATAGTTTATATCTATCGCTTTCCATGTTTAATAAAAGCTTGTTAAAGCTTATAAAAAATTCCGTACTTCCGTACTTCCGTACTTTAATTTAAAATAAAGCCTCATATTAATTAACAATATTGGAGTTACATGGAATGGCGATTCATTGCTTTGTTGAATTTGAATAAAACTACGTTGGGATGAGAAAAAATATAAAGAAAAATGAAAATATTTATAACCTTGTAAGGCGGCGAGAAGATTATATTTTGCTACATAATATTCACTTAATAAATAAAGTGTTATATTCAGCGGTTTGCAGTACGATGTACAATGAAAAAACAAGCTTAATGGACTTAGCATGTAAGTTGCATTTAGAGGAGCAGGTTCATGCAAAATAATCACAGTACTCGCAGCGCAGTTATCGTCGATTTAAATGAAGTAAATAAACACTTTTGTTATTTTTTCTTCATAAAAGTAAATGAAACGGGGAATATCTTAATTATGTTTTGCGGTGTACACAAAACTCGCCTTAACTTGGGCAACAAGTAACGTTGATAAATTCGCGTCATTTACTGCTATATTCGTAGCTCGAATGGCTGATCCCGAAATAGAATTACTTGCTTATGAAGCCTTGACTAATAAATATAGATGAAGATCTAAAAACAATCTAAAAATACTTTTGTATGAAAGTATCTACTGTCTATAAATGTAATTTTATTTTTTACTTTACAATTGAATTAAATTACTGAAGTTAAAATTGTAAAAACAACTAAAGGTATAAAAGGTCTATACTGTTTCACGGGTTTCATAATACATCGCTGTTGTTTTTTTCCTGTAATTTTCAATGAATTTGATTACACTTTCCATGTTTTAATAATGTGTGAGCCAATTCAATTATGCAGAATAAGTTATCAGTCATAAAAGATTATGAACAAAATGTTCTAAGAAGTTACAGCTATATTAAAATTGTATTGTTGTCTATAATCTCTTTGTGTAATAAGTTTACTGGCGTTTGTAGGTAAACTATAAACATTCTGACTCTAAAAATATTAGATATTAATGTTTTGTGTACGTTATGTGCCTAAAGTTAGCGTTATAACGTACATACTTTACTATATACTTCACATACATTAACGTACATACTTCTGTTTGTTATAAAAATAAAGTTGGTGATTTTTCTGTAAATAAGGATTATATATAAATAGACTTATTTATATATCTTGCATAAGCCATAGTTGGATAACGCAAGTAAATATCGGTTACAGTAGCATGCAACCGCAGTACTACCGCGCCTGGTTATTATGTAAATGAAAGGAAAAGCTCGCCGGTCCAATCGACGAATCAACAAATGCGCTTCGAAAGTGTTCATTAACATAATTTATTCGCGCCTGTCAGTACCGGTCTTAAATTTGTGGAAGGCTATTTTTCAACGTGATAAAATTGTGTAAAGCGGTCACGTATTTTTTAGCGTCAGGGGATCCGTACGGTGTAGTTTAATAATGTCATAACCAGGACTGAGTGGGAGCCGAGCGATAACATCGCAGATACATCGCGCCCTGCACTCAGATTTCCAACAATAATTTATTTTATGCGTAAGGTCTCTGTTACGGGGATGGATGTTTTATGCACAAACAACGAATGCATAATAAAACTTTATTAACATATTTATTAAATGCTTAAATATGTATATAACTACATATTTTCCTACCCAGAGATTCTCAAAGCCAATATGGGCTCATAGTTTAATGCCACTAAGGATTAGACAATGGCAATAATTCACTGGATTATAAGGTTGCTTTATTAATACTTTAGTCTGTATTTAAGCGGTAAAGTGGTTATTCGGTAACTACTGCAAGTTGTCACTTTAATCTCTTGGTTTCAGTACTAGTGATATATCTAGTATTTAACCGATTAAGACGGATATTTTTGATCGTGCAAACCTACTATTATGTAAAAAATTGTTGTTAGCTCTAAATAAAGTAAAATCAAAAATTTCCTTTACTCCAATAGCTTGTTAGAAAAAATTACAGAGACGGAAATAGGTTAGAAAACGTATTAAGCGTATTATTGATATAAGAGGCTTTTCGACGTATTTACAGAAACAACAAACATATGATTCCTTCTTAACTTATTTTTTATTTGTTATTCTTTTGGCTAAATAACATTTTCACTACATGACTTTTTATTTTATTTATTTAGTTATAGAAAATATAAAATAAACAAATTATTTGTAACAATTCTGAGTAAGAGGATTATATTCTTGTTTCTCTCTCAAATGAACCGTTTCTATAAAGATTGAGCGTGCCGGTTGTCGTTAACTTGTAACTCATTATTGCTAGTCCTAATATTTTAGGACAAAACCTTCATTAACGTGTCGCTGCCAGAGTTTAAAAAAAAAAGAAGAATATAATAGTAATAAAATGCTCTTTTTATGTCGTACCTTCATGTATATTTTAAGCTTGTTTATAAGAATATATAGGTTCAAGCTATCCACTAAACTAGCTTTACCTATAACATTAATAACTACACCTATCTCACACATAGGGCAGTCTAATCTCAAACAAGGCAGAGCCTGTACTATATGGTAAATAGTCTCATGGTACACGTACTTAAATATTTCTAAAGACATACATAATTATAAATAACTAGCTGAACCCCGCGGTGCTACCCGCGGTACGATGATAACTGCGGGCAACGCCGCGAGGCGAAGCTATATCTTTATAAATAGTAGCCTATGTGTTATTCTGATGTATAAGCTATATTGTGGTAAAGTTTCATTCAAATCCATTCAGTAGTTTTTACGTGAAAGAGTAACAAACATCCATACATACATACATCCATACTTACAAACTTTCGCCTTTATAATAGTAGTAGGATAATCTGACCAACTCAACTTCGTCTGCGTCTCTCAAAAGAAAACAAGTGATAAAAACTATACTGTCTTGGGAAAGCCAGCAAATTTTTTTTTTTTTTAATCTGTTAGATGGTTTCGGAGTTTATTGTGAGCTACAAAGTAACGCGCGAAAAGGGTAGATGACAACTTAGTCGGATGAGTTACTTTTTATCATCTGTCAAAACGATAACTTTCTATAAAAAATGCACTAAATACAAACTTTTGACGTCACGTCACTGTTTTAGACCATTTAATTGAGCAATATATTTCAATGTTTATTTAATTATAATTTGTAATAGAAGTGAAAAGCTATAATAAATAAATTTACTGAGATGCTGTATTTTCGGCTGTAAAATCATTATCAGTTCTCAAAAAAAGAGAAATACAGCCTGAAACAGAGCATTAACGTATTTGTGTGCGTATTTGATGCAGGATTATCAGACGACCAACTTTTCGCTTAAGGCTATAATTGACATCATATCTCTTTGACGCTGTCACATTTCAGTTCATACAATTCGAAGCATTAAATACAGTCGTACTAACTTTTTCAATGTATATATCCACATAGATACATCCATACTAAAATATAATGAATTCGAAATTTACGCTTTCATCTGTTACGCTATCACGACTTAAGCCACTTAACTGCTTATAATGAAATTTACAACGAAAATCTTTCAATTCTTGCGGATGGACATAAACATACACGTGGGCGGAGACGTGGGCAAAAGCTTTCATGCTTAATTTCATTGAAATTTTTGCAGCGGTGTACTTTCTGTATATATACAAATGAAGAAGTAGAAATTAGCGTTCCAGCCACGATTCGGCATGCATGAGCCGGTTAGACCGGAGTGATACCACGGCCTCACAGAAAACCGGTGTAAAACAGCGCCCGCGCTGTGTTTCACCGAGTGAGGTAGTAAACCGAAGGCCCATAACCCAACCCCTCCCCCACCCCTCTCTCCATGCCCCAAAGGCCGGCAACGCACTTGTGACGCTTCAGGTGTTGCGGGTGTCCATGGGCGGCGGTAATCGCTTACCATCAGGTGAAACGTCAGCTCGTTTGCCCACAATTCAATAAAAAATAGGTAAAATAATATTTCATACAACCTAACATAAACGTTTATGTTAAAGGTAAATTGATATTTTCAATCTTCATCGGTGGTTAGTTGAGTAATATCTACGAATATAGACAATTCATGCTAATATAATAGCAGGTCAAGTGGTCGGAGCTCGACTATCATCATACTTGAGTGCTTTTATGATAGCTGACGATATTCGATATGGGATGGAAAATAAAAATTAGTAATAAAACGTCTGGAATAAAAATTGTCCGTTTACACTTTTAGGGCCCCGTATCCTTTTATAGCTGTAAGGGTTTGGTTAAGAGTCTCCGATATACTACATGCAAAGACAATCATCACACATCGAGCACAGTGATACCACAGCCTCGCAAGAAACCGGTGTTAAGAAATTACTTTATTTATTTATATACTTTATACACAAAGTTATATGGCAGACTTAATAGGCCTCAGGTTTTCTCTAATAGCCTACCGTAGGTTGGTGGAGAAATGAATCAATAATTTCACAACACTTAGCTTTTCTTACTTTTCACCGAGTCAGTGAGATTACTTGAACCCAAATCAAAATTTTGACGACTCAATCTTTTTTCTTTGACCTTTTCTTGTAGCTGCTTGAACGTAAAGCTCAGCTCAATAATCATTACTGCATAGATCTAACAGCCTTTGCACATTAAAACCTCTACACTTTAACAATTATAAAAAAAAACCAATTTTACGAAGAGTCAAGTTTGTCTTATGCCAGTCATCACTACTTTAAAATTATGTACCAATTATCAAGATATAAATTAATTCCCGTGGCTCTTAAAACAACGGCGAGTATGTCTGAACGAAAGTCATAACTCACACTTTATGATCACATAGGCCATAACATGACTGTTTGTTAACATCGACTGGTATAAGCGGAATGTATTTCAATATTATATTTTGACTTATGACGTGAATCTAGTATATAATTGTTTAATTAGATATTTCATACAACCATATTATTAAAGGCATAATTTTAAAGAGAACTCTTGCAATAGGAATGAGTCCTGGGTCGCAGGAAAATTTTGCCTTTGCTAATATACGGATACAAATACACTCAAGTTTAGAACAACAAATTGTGTATCACACATAGTGTTGTCCCATGTGGGATTGAGAATCACAAAATTTCACCGCAGTAAGAAACGAAGAAGAAAAATGAAGAGGTGAGATACTTCACCCTGCATTCAATCCTTTATTAAAAGTAATGGGTGTTATCAGAATATTTGTTCACTTTCGGAAATCGAACGAAAGCCTGATTCATTAATCATAACAAGCAATATTTATAAATATTTCCATTAAACCCAAGTCTTATATTATTTTTTTAACTTAAAAATAGAATTTTCCTTCAAACTATACTCTTGGATCACATCTGTTCATCGTAATGTAAATACAGTTTTCAATTCAATATCCACCATTATAACTTGTGGTTGACTACATATATTCTGAATTGTTAATACGGAATTGTTAATTAAGTTGAATATGAAAGTTATTTTTTTCCCATATTATAAGTTACTTTTAGTAGAATTGAATTACTATTTATTAAGCTTCAATGTAATAAAGGTCGAAAAGATTGGCTATAAGATTTTATTTGTATTCCTCTCACACGCTTCTCTATATGTATTAAGAGGCTAATACTAAACGTAAATATAAATATTCATTCTAACCTTCATAAATATTGTATCACTGTATACAAAGCCGGAGATCTTAATGAAATATTTATTACATACTTCTGTTAAACGTGATATAAAATTTTATATGAACGATTATTTCGTAACTATCACCCGTATTGCAAACCCTATAAGATTAGTGATATGATTGGTAAATTAATATCGCAGCATTTAAAAATACTACTTGTAATTATTTCGTTCATTCGGTCAAGAGAAGATTTTTTGTAGTAATGTATGCTTGTCAAATACTCATTCAGTGTATCCGTAAGTTTATTTTAAGAGAAAACATTTAAAGTATAAATCAATTAATTTTAAGATAATTATTTTTTATTTTTCATATATTTTCATCGTTATTTTGTGTATTAAACCTTAAAAACAAATACCAAAAGAATATTGATTTTCGGTTGGACGCCCAAATGTAACACGAATGTCGAGTAAGATTGTACTGTTTCGACTGAGCATACAAGCTTGCCACAGATGGTTCATACTAATATCAAAAAATTAAGGAACTACATATGTACGTTTATGAAAACTAAGATACAAGTTAGGCGTTATTCGCCTTTTGCATAGAATTAAGTAAAATTGAACACTGTAAGTGAAATAAAAATATCTTAACATTTCGTATCGGTAGTTAAGATTGCCAAAGGTTATTGCCATAAGGCACCGCTCCTGCAATAGAGATAAAGACCTCCTTTAAATAGTAAATTCACTTTCGATAATAAGACAGACACACAGATACGGTCTTCGTCTGCTCGAACTTTTGCAGTCTCAGTTGGATACCTTCTCCATACTATCTGTATCCCATTTTTTTTTTCATTTGTCATGATTATGTCGTCACGAAATAAGTTAAATAGTATTTAATTCATATAACGGCCAAATATGTGGATCTTATTCTTTATACTTATGTACAAGATCCTGAAGAAGCCGCAATTCTTAGCCTGATCTTACAGCGACCATGTCAGAAATCATCTAATTGTGAGAGTGAGGGATAGAGTCAACCTGCGTTTGTGCACACACTTGTGTACTATAATAACTCCTGCGTAGTTGGATGGTCTTACAGTTAGGAGTACGTCAAATAAGATGATATCTACAGTAATTAAATAAATAATTTGAAATACAAGAAAGGAGGGTAGGTGTTCCCATTAAAGTAAAGCACCCAAACCCTTTTGTGAAGTTACATATTGCGTCGACCCAAAAAAAATTAGGCAAAGGACATAAAAATGATAATGGTCTGTTAAGATGTACATTACTGCCATCCTAATTAATATTCTATTAAAAAATATTTTTAATTATTTTTTGTTAGAATTTCCAGAAACTTCGAAAGAGCAAAGTTACTTGAAACAGTGCTTCAGTTTTGCAAAGGAAACAGTTTTACATTAACAGAAACTAGGTAAAATATAACTACAAAATATAGCGTTCGGATATATCTTTGACCTTTTGAGGTCAATTAATCTTTTTAAATAACTATCTGCCAATTGTTATTATTCTTTTTATGCGTAATTTCGTAAATAAAAACAGCCTGAAATTATTTGGAACACGTACAAAATTTCATAGTCGACAGGAGCGACCTCCTTTTTGGATTAAAACGTCACTAACAGATGAATTTCAATAAGACAAGCATAATCATTTAGCATTTTATACGCACATTGTAGGCATACAAATCATCATCATCGTTGGTACCATCCTCAAAATGAAGTTTGGAGGTCAGCAGACGGTATCCCTCGCGATCATGAGCGGCCTCTTTCAGTTGGTGATACTTTAGTCCAGTCCAGGCCAAGATGTCATCTATCCACTTCCTTTTGGTCAACCTGGTGTCCTCTTTCCAGGTGTTTATCCTTCTAGAAGAAGCCTCATGGCCTAAGACTTTATGTTGCGTGTCCCTTTGTACGTGTCCAAAGAAGGCCACAGATATCCAAATACAAAACATTTATTAACTAACCAATGTATTTGTGGCGACCTCCACATACAACATAACATACTACAGCGCCACCTACCGAAGTTACACTGAACTACGGAGTAACCTACAATACGAAGAAACTACCAATCCTGCATCGCGCAAATAAAGTTCTCGCGCCGATTATCATATATATACAATATCCCAACATCAACTGTTGGGCAGTAGCCCGCCAGGCATGATCACCTCGCCTGGTCGGAGGATCCGCCCTTTGTGTTGGAGAGACATGATACCCGTTCCTCCACATATTCATTAATCTATTAGTGTACTTATTTGTGCTTTGTCTGTATTTTTTTTTATTGTTTATTGGGCAATCGAGCAGACGTATTCCCTGATGGAAAGCGATTACCGCCGCCCATGTACACTTGCAATACCAGAGGCGTTGCAAGTGCGTTGCCGGCCTTTGGGGGATAAGAAAGGGGATAGGGGATAGGGGAAGGGGAAGGGGTTGATTTAGAGCCTCCGGTATCCTCACTCGCTTGGTGCAACACAGCGCAGGCGCTGTTTCACACCGGTTTTCTGTGAGGCCGTGGTATCACTTCGGTCGAGCCTGCCCATGCATGCCGAAGCATGGCTCTCCCACGGTAGAACTTGATAAATTAATTTTACTACGCTATATTAATACTCTGACATTACTTATCTAAGTAAACATAGCAATATACTATTGCTACTATATACTACTACAATATATATTACCCCAATCATTTGTAATTATAAACTTACATAAAAAAATTCCACAATTTTTTTCTGGCTAGAACACAAAGTTTCTTAGTTTTTATGCAATTATGTACTGATATATGTTTACTCGTATTTTCATTCGTAGGTGATGCATCAATGTTTCGAGGATGAATATATGCCGTCGCACCCGATAGGAAACCTATTTCAATCGCTACAGAAGATCACTTCATCCCTTTGATAAAGGTCTAAATGATGTGGTTTGTTGATAACTAAAAGATGCGGTCTTAATTTCACATAGACCGATAAATGTGTTGCGCAAAATAACTATTCCGCCAGACCTACAAATTAAAATACCGCTGTTACCTTAGCTGAAGAAGTTGACTATTTGATCATTTTTAAGAAGCATTTTAATGCTCCTTAGACGTGTGCAAGTGCAAACTACAATTTACGAATCGGTGATATTAATTTTCCTAGTTTTCAAATACCCAAAATCACTCTCACGGCTAAAACAAATCTAAGGACACGTCAAAACGTCGTGAAACGTCAAAATTTATCAAGTCGTTTAGGGCGGCAAACTTGCCAAAGATCAATATAGATAGATACAAAAGAAAAGCACAAAACTCCTTCTGGGTCAGAAGTCCAGTGTCAGTCAGTCAGTGAGTCATTTAAAAATACAAGTAAGTATACTACTCAAGTTAATACTATTCTTACTACTACAATAACTATTTATAGTAACATATAGCGTTATAACAGAATGTCTTTCACTACATAATTCTTTTCAAAACTAATCTATATCTCGATGTCAATCAGAAGCGACTACAAAATATGTTTATTCTGAGTCGCAAAAAGAACAATCGATCCATGACCTCTAAATTTAAATCTAAGTCATCTCACTCAAGATATTTAACACACAACATTCTCTAAGCTTCACTTCAGCTGATTCACTATAAATTATTAATATATTAATGAACTTTATAAACGTTAGGTAGAATGTCAATAAACATCTATAAATTCAATTAATATATAATAAACCTTAATAATTGTTGGAAGCTGTTATTTTTAACTACATTATTGCATGAAAATGGTAGCAGCTTTAAATAATAACGAATAAATGAAAGTTAATGCTTTAATTATTTATAAGCATTCGATTGAAATTAAATTTAATAGCCTGCTGTCGTCATTATTGCGATGAAAAGCAATAAAAGAGAGACGACAAGAGGCTCTGAGATTTTCAATTTCAAATAACATTAAAAAATTTAAGAGGTAAAACCTAATACTGAATTTTGACAAATTTCATTACAACATCTGCTTATGATAGTAAAGAGAACACAGAATGTATTTTTCAAATTTAAATTCTAATTGGGAACAAATTTTGACAAAACCTCATACCTTGAGGACCTCTTATAGTCTCAGTTAATTGCTTATTACTAATTTCAATAAATTTATTCATTCATTCGTTTTATACATACACATTGAATTGTAAGAACTGTTTCGTTTAGAAATCTAAATAGGAAGAGCGCCATCGTCTAAAATACAGATATTTAGTTATCTAGTTTAGACGCGGATGTTCACTGATTTGTAGATTTGTTAATATGTATCAGAAAACGTTTTATCCTAGATATAAGAATTTATTAGTTGCATAAAATATTGTTATTATTACTAAATGGTGCACCTACAGTTTACTAAAACACAATCAATATCTTAGTTCGAATTCAACCACAAAGCAGAAATAATTTGAAAAGAATCTTAATAATCACAAATTTTAACAAAAAAACAACTGACTTCAAGAACAGGACCAAATTAAAATTCGACCACACGGAAAGCACCAGCTTTCAAATAAAATTCAATGTTTTCAGTGGGCCACTCTTTTTGGATTATTTACAGTTTGATGATGACTCTATTAGGATGTCTACGTCTTTTAAATATTTATTAATCACTAGCTGACCCACGCAACCTCGTTTGCGTCTTCTATTGCCCGTAGCGTGAAAATATTCCCCCAGTTTTTAAACATTCTTCATTGGTGCTCCGCTCCCATTAGTATTAGCGTGATGACATATAGATTATTGCCTTTCTCGATAAATGAACTATCCAACGATTAGCTACTCCAACGCATATACGCACACTGTTTACAAGAAAATGACTGACTGACTGACTTTAGGGCTTTTCCGCCCGTTATTCGAATTTTTCTCGCCGTAAAAACCATCCTTGAACTTCAACGAACATTTAAAAAAAAAGAATTGGCAAAATTGGTCCAGGCGTTGTTGAGTTACGCGCTTACCAATGTGTTGAACCATTCATTTTTATGTTATAGATTTAGTTAATATAAAGTCAATTATCTTACTATCTATAAATGAACTAAAAAATAATATATTTTATGAAAACATGCCTAGGTAGAGGCACATATAGTCAAGCCGTACAGTGCGGATTAAAAGTAAATAATACTTTTTTTATATAGGGGGCCAACGAGCAGACGTATCGCCTGATAGTAAGCGATTACCGCCGCCCATGGACACCCGCAACACCAAACGCGTTACTAGTGCGTTGCCGTTACTTTGTACTAATACTAACATGTGTAATTTTAATCAATACTTTCGTGTAGATATATTATTATATATTTCTTTCTCTGCTCCAACCGTTAGGTAAAAAGGTGCTAAACCATTTACTACTGTCGACTTGTACAGATTATAGTGTTCTCTCCTTACACGAGCTCAAGTTTCAATTCAATTGTTTTATATTTATGTTCCTTGAAACATAAACTTAACATTTCTCGTTAGGGACAATTGGCCTTTACAACTTCCAAATTACAGCAACTTGTTAGCCCACCGCAGATTAGCAATTAACAAATAGTTTTTGAGCTACGAACATTTTCTAGTTAGTTTTCGAACGTTATCGAAGTTGTAAACTTACTTTATTATCTAGTATGAACTGATTTTCGTGTAGACATGCTACCATCGCTACTGTCGATTTTTATTGATTGCAATTTCATAAGAATCTTGCAGATTTATATTATTATTACTACAATCTAAATATGTTTGATTTGACAAAAAGTGTGATGATCAAATCGTGCCTTACAAATCCTATCGCATTTCATTCAAAAGACGCCACAGTATGTACTAATTTAAGGTATAGCGTACGTTAACACAAAATTTACGGGTAATGGCGCGCATATACAATAAATGAAAAAAAATGCACAACGTAATTATGGCGCAATAAATTATCGGTAAACTGCGCTAAAAGGAGCTTGCACAATACCCCTGCACCAACTCGTAATTTCCCCCTCGTTTACCGTCCATATTTTACATCCCTTTTACCCGTTCATTTTTAAAATACGATGTTCTACAAATTCACTTAATGCCGTGTTAAATGAACCGTGTTCGCATAATAAAAGATTTTGTACTCAAAAGCGATTCCAGAATGGACGGTATTTCCGTGAAACGAGTAAGTGCCGCACTCCACCTACACGTTTCGTCTCATCTCTAGTAACGTTGGAATATTGTTTTACCGCTCGAACAACTCCGGATTCCGAAAATAAAGTTAGGAAAACACCACATACAAATAACTCTCAGATTACTTTAAATACCTTGTAAAACGAGCGCTCGCGTTTTTCTCAAATAATATAATCGTTTATAAGAAATACCTAAACAAATTTATTCGCTTATCACAGTATTTGGTTTCCTGAATTTATTATGAAACATTTTATTACATAAAATATAAGAATATTAAGACAACAACCATTGCTTAGTAAACAGCGAAGAATAGAAGAATTACTACCTGACAGAGATCTCACAAAAACTATATAACTTGCTATCTTTCCCTTAGACTGTTCTTCAATAAAAAATTACACATTAAAATACGATTGCATCATGATGTAATCCCATTAAACTACTCGCTATTAGACTACAGGAATACCTCTCTGTAAAAAGAAAAAAAAGACTGCATAATTGTACTCCACAACAGTGGTTCCTGTATGGTTATTCTGGATATACTCGTACTTCTTAATTTAAAATTCCATTGCAAATAACTGAGCGATGATATAAAATCAGTAAACGTAAATATAATACAGTCATTATATTTCTATCAAACTACAAAAAAAGAACGATGTTATTTTATTTTTAACCCCGTTGTTTTATAAGCAATGGATAGTCTCTTTTTCTATTTGCTAGAAATAAATCTGTGTAAGTGAATTCCTCTGTACATCCCTTTCAACAATCCCGAAAGCCTTTTAGCGTATAAAATATTCCCACGTGTGGTTTATTTTTGCTGGTCTGTTTAACCTTTTGCATTGATTACTTAATATATTATTCAATACTTGAATCACAAATGTATAAACCATAGTATAGTATGCAGAATAACCGTAAGTAGATATTTAAATATAAGTATATGATACTTGCATTGTTTATAATAACTGTATTGTTTATATACCACTTGAGGAGTATGAAATTTGATAGAATCAAAGTTTATATGTAGGAGGAGTGCAGAAAACCATTTATAACAAAAAAAAAATAGGTCGAATTTCAATCGGTGGGCAACCACTACTAATAAATAACTTGTGAACAAATTTAACAGGATTACAATACTTATAAGTTGTTTTGTTCTATTGTTTTCTTTATTTTTAATGTTTTACTAACTTACTATTATAAATGTATATGAAGTGTATAAAATCCACCTAACAAATAATATACATAATATAAAAAAATATACACCTAACCGAGTTGATACTTTTTTATAGTAAAATTTGACATAAGATATTTGTCTTTTAAACGTTGAAATAATTTCTAACGCCAGGTAATTCTAAACTTAAAACTTAAAGTGCCTCTCACTTTTGTACATTTCCTACAGATTTTTCCTACTTATTTATATTTCTTGATATCTATTTTTTTCATTATTTTTAAGAGAAACCGTTCATTTGGATCCAAACTAAAAACATACGTTATTCATCATCAAATAGCCCTTAGAAGTTCACTTTTTAATATCGGCCTTATTCTTTAAAAAGTTTTTACTTCCCTTAAGTGCTTGAATTGGGTATAAGTGCGAACATCTTCAATTTACGCTTCAAAGTGTGCAATCTCTTAATAAGCAAAAAAAAGCTGCACAAATACCGAAATGCAAGAGTTCAAAACATAAAAGAATAATAGTCACAGTCAGTTTTATCATACTATAAGAAAAAACAGAAACAACAATAACAAATGAACAACTTATTCTTTCGTTGTAGTTTAAATGTATTGCAGTAGATATAATTGGGCCAATTAAAATTTAGGTACGGTACAGTAGCACAAAAACTAGCTGTAAGATCTTACTTCTTGCTAAATCTTTTGATTCTAAGTCAATTGAAGGTTTTTGATATGAAGCTAATATAAATAAACTAGCTGACTAGCTAAATAAACCTCGTTTGCGTCTTCTATTGCCCGTAGCGTGAAAGTTTTCCCCTATTTTGAAACATTCTTCATTGGTGCTCTGCTCCTATTAGTATTAGCGTGATGATATATAACCTACAGCCTTTCTCAATAAATGGACGATCCACACTGAAATAATTTTTTAAATCGGACCAGCAGTTCCTGAGATTAGCGCGTCCAAACAAACAAACAAAATCTTCAGCTTTAAATATTGGTATAGATATTATGAATTTAATTTATTTCAAAAACACAAAGTACTGATCACACTTTTTGATTATGTTAACTAACGTTATATTGTTTAGAACTTGAAATGGATACTACTCGTATATATTATACGTATTAATTATACACGTATGTTATGAAAATTTTAACTCGAAACTCGAATTGTCTGACATTCGCTGGATCACCATAAATGGGTATTCTTTTAAATTGAGAGGTACGAGCCTATTATAAACTTTAGAAGACAAAGAAAACTAATTTGCAATTGTCTAAGAATGGATTTATAAGTCACAATCTTTCAAAGTCAGCGACGAGGTCAATCCTTGATTTTTACTATCTAAGCTTGCATAAGTGTTTCATCATAAGTACATGTTTCATTAAAAAATCTTGTTAATATTCATATACATAACAACATATATATCTAAAACGACTAAGTTTAGTAGGTTGTGTAATCTTAATGTATCAAGTAATTTCTAACGAACGCTGAAACGTGACCACAAACGAGGTTACAAGACAAACTTTGGACAATGTACCTAATTATATGAGAATCTTGTGATACATAACATATTTTTGGAATATTAGACCGAGGTTTTATCTGCACTATATTTGTTTTTTTACTATCACATATTGTAGTTCGTATATATGTTAATATATTTATATTTTACTTATATACTAGCTGCCTCGGTGGCGCAGTGGTAGTGAATACGACTGCTGTGCTTGAGGTCTCGGGTTCAAATCCTGGGTCGGACCAAATGTTTGTGTAATTTACAAATATTTGTTTCGGAGTTGGGTGTTTTCTATGTATAAAATGCATGTATTTACAAAAAAAGGTAAATAAAATAAAAAAAGTATATATGTATTTTTATCAGTTGTCTAGTACCCATAACACAAGCTCTGCTTAGCTGGGACTAGATGGCGTTGTGTGTTAGATGTCCGAAATATTTATTTATTATTATTTATTTATACTAGCGATCGCCCAGTGGTTGGCTTTTTTTAGCTTTTTGGACTACTCGCATCTAAAGTTTAACTGTGCTCCTCGGTTTGCACAATGTTCATAACAAATTGTACAAAGTATATATATTTAGAGTATTTTACAGTCTGATTTTTTAACGAATGAAAAAGAGGAATCCTTTTCTGTACCTATTACAATTTGTAGCGTGACCGATTGAGTAGATAAGATGAGTAAGCTGAAGAGGCGACCGAATTCTAAAAGCCACAGACTAGAGATCTTCTCTGATCTAAGGTATAGGTCTCTATAGGCTCTGCTAGTACTTATTTACCTGATGTATCATTTAAACTGCTATCCATATAAACATTTTCACTCGCAATACTTCTTTAATTTGACAGTGTTACATTTGCGAACCGTTTTAATTTGTCTATTATCTTTTAAAGTATTTACTTCTTTTCTTTACATAAAAGTAAAAGAGGTTGGTAAGAAGTGCGAGCTCTGCAAGGCGGAAATTGAATCTATTGCATTAAATCTCAGACCAAGTATCTAACACTATTACATCGCAGTGGAACTTTTCTAGACTATTTCAAAGTAAAATGCTGGAACTTCGCTTTTCACTGCTTAGGTTTGAATTACAGTAATGATATCGTTGAAGAGCCTCACAAAGTTTTGATAGTATTGACTGCACTAGTTTAAAAATTCACAGCCCCGTCTACTGCATTGCGCGTTGCAGGTTTGACCACAAGCAACAATGAAATTTTAATGTGCTTCCATTGAAACGATTGGGTTTGATTTATACTTAAAACTTTTATATTGTAACGATATTGCACGTATTGATGAGGAAAAATGGATACCAAGAATAACTACCTGTGCAAGGACCAAGAAACAATAGGAAGAGAGGTAGAAAATGGGTTGATGAAATAGTAAAATAGCCGGTGAAAACTGATTTACAAAAACAAAGCAACTTGGAACAAAATGGAGGAGGCCTGTACCCGTTGAGGGATCCATATTGAAATATATAAACTAGAATTTATATGTTTAAGCAAAAATTTTATTAAATTACTTTTTTGGATACTGTTGTATTATTTCTAATTTGAATTTATTTAAATCATGTAACTTATAAGTGACTTGGTAAATTTTAATATATTATTCAATTCATTCATGCACTTAATATGTACTAATGATTACCGATACATTTATTTCATAATTTATTTATTATGGAATTAAAGTGGCTATATAATTATTATATTGTAACGAAGCATCAAGAGCTGATTTGTTTAACAATTTAATCTTTAGATTTTCTATTTCTAGCTACCTATGATATGAATAACCATTGAAGTTACAGTGTCTAGTTTACTCCTTTTGACAGTTTTTCAAAAAAACATTAACAAAATCTGTTCAAAATACATTAAGTTTTGTATGTAACATGATTTATAGAGTAATTACAAAACAAAATTATATTTCACAGCAATAGACATTAACATAATGCTGTAAATAAAAATGTTGTTTGTTTTATGAACATTCTACCAGCGATGTTGAAAAACTCTTCTGTTATACTACATCTTTTAACATACTTTACAAATTGGTATAATAATTACAGATTCTCATTATGGGATCATATTTTGTGACTAAGGAATGTCCAGTCAGATGAAATACATACTGTGTGTACTGTGTGTAAGCTGTATTAACACTTACTGTGTTTTAATATTTACCAATTTATAGTAAATATTAAAACGCATAACATTAGTGGAAGTTGAAAAAGAAGTAGTGGAAATTGCCAAAAATGGAAATTTGAGAATTTCGAGAATGAAAGAATAAGATGTTCATTTGTTATTCTGCTTTTTTTCTCATAGTATATAGGTATAAAACTGACTGTGATTATTATTATGTTATGTTTTAAACTCGTGCATATCTATATTTAGCTAATGTAGCGTATTGACACTTACTGTTTTAATATTTACTAATTTGTTTGTTTGTTTGTTTGTTTTACTGGGCCATTTCCGCACTTAGCCTCTTGATTGGGCCGTTGTACGTGAGTTTGTCATCTCCCTACTCCAGCCAACCCAGTTCGTCCCAGAAGCTGAGCAGCCTTTTCAGGTTACTGCATGCTTCCTGGAGTGATGTCGATTGGAGGATGTCCGCCCGTTGGTCTGCCACACTTCTACATTCTGTGAGAACATGCTGCGGCGTTTCTTCTGCCTCCATGCATCCCCTGCACAGAGGGCTGTCTGTTACACCTATAGTGAATAGGTGCTTGTTCAGGGGACAATGCCCTATCAGGACACCCGTGACCTTCCTGAGATCGTCTCTTTTTAGTCTGATCAGATTGCGGGCAAGTCTTTTAGGTGCTACCGGAACTGCACTTTTTGTTTGCCTGCATCCTTCAGTGGTTTTCCATAGTGTTTTGTGTTTTCTTTCGGTATAGACGCGCAGCCATGTTTTTGTTTGGCTTTGGGGCAGGGGCAGTAGTGGCCAGTTCGTCTGCAGCGTCGTTACCTATTGAGTTACTATGGCCTTTTATCCATTGTAAGGTAATTTTATTTGTAGTTGCAATGGACTGGAGGTTGTCATGACACTCCTTGATGAGGGCCGAGGTCATCTTGTTGTTTAGCAGCGCTTGAAGTACGGATGCACTGTCGGAGACCATTCTGATGTTTAAGTCTCTCACATCTCTGGCTGCAACTGCTTGTGCTGCTTTGATTATGCCAACACATTCTGCTTGGAAGATTGTGTTTAGCTTGTCTAGGGTGGTTGAACTGACTAATTTATAGTAACTATTAAAACACATAATATTTGTGTGGAAGTGAAGTTGAAGAAGAGGAACTGGAAGTTCTCAAATTTCTAAAAGTGGAAGTTCACTTTTAGAAATTAGTGGAAGTTCTCAAATTTCTAAAAGTTTTTACAGTACATTGCCAACGTTATTCCTTATAGTGAACTATTATTACTATAGCAGCTTAATGTTTTCTTAATCCCATTTCCTACCAAATTCCTCACGTAGCATTAAAGCAGCATCTAATGAGCATACCACTAGTTTTCTCACTGATTGCGCATGTTATTTAATACCCAGTAAAATGTTTTAAATGCTCAGTGATTTCATTTGCTACGAACAATCAAACTGAGATAGCACAAGATCTAAACTTGAACGAACTTTGATAATGAGATACTAGTCAACCATCACTACAAAATTATACGAGTATGAAATGTTTTTGTAAGAATTAAAAATAAAATTTCTAATAACTACTTCGACTTTATCAAATATACTCCAAGTAGATTTCTAAACAAGTATTTTAGTAGAAGATATGGTATAGACTTAGATATGGCCTAGTGGCTTAAGCGGTCGCCACGCTGCTTCGTACTTCGCCAAGTGGTGTGGGTTCAAATCCCACATGGGAGAACAGTTTGTGTGATCCACAAATTGTTGTTCTAAGTCTGGGTGTTATTTGTGTCCGTTTCATGTATGCTCGTAAAGTCCCCCGCGACACAGGATTTATTCCTAGTGTGGGAGATGCCTTTAAAATAAAAAAGTTGCAAATTATTTAATTTAAAATGACATTAAATAAACTCTGATAGTTTGGTAGACCTGAATGACTGACTAAAATGATTCGATTGGTAACTATATTTCACATAAGTACATCGATTACCTGATGCAAAATAATTTGTTGGACTAAATTCTCTTAGTTGTTATTGTAATAAACATGTAAGTACGTTTTAATTTGTGTGTTTTATTTTATTTATAGTGGTGAACATGTTCAGAGGTGAAACTCTAGAGCTGGGACATGTACAGCGAAACGACATGGGCGCCTACTACTGCATCGCAAGTAATGGTGTCCCGCCGACAGTCAGCCGGCGATATCACGTAGAAGTGCACTGTAAGTACCTATTTATGTTACATACAAATGTAACACGGTAGTTAATGTTAAAAAGCTAGTCTTAATTACTATCTTGAGACTGTTATATTACCGCTACTGTATAACATTATTTTACTAGTAAATTTAGTTTTTACGTTTAGTTGAGATGGCTAATAAGATTGCTACTTTTAACACTAAGTGCCCGTTTATCGTATCATAATAATCGAAAAACATTTTGGTCATTACTTTGTGATTATTAAAATATATTATTTATGTCAGAATAACATTATAAAATAGTTCACAATCTCATTTTTTTGAGGATTTGAAATATAAAATTCTATGGTAATGTTTATGTAAATGTTTTAATATAATTGTTTCATATAACAGTCATACCCCAAGTGAAGGTGACAAATCAGCTCGTTGGTGCTCCCCTCGGTAGTGATGTTGAGCTCCAGTGCTACATCGAAGCCTCGCCCAAGGCTATGAATTCTTGGTACAGGGAAGACGGTAACTGTAATTATTCCAATTTTCATATTTTTTATAATTACGTATGTTCGATTTTCTATTACAGAAACTACTAATGTAATGCCATTTATTAGCTATAAAGAGCCCTATCTTAGTGGTTTCTCTAATCACGGAACTGATATTTCCTATGAGAGACTTGAGGTAGGTACTATCATTAATTATATCTCCCTCCGTATTTAGTAAAGTTATTGTAACATAACCATTATTGTGTCGATTGTAAAACTGAAGTCCAATACCTTTTCTTATTGCTTTGATTTTAACTTTAAATTATAACAAGGATTCTTAAGCATATCAACAAAATAATCTTTCTGATTAAAAAACTTCAGTTCATTTTAAACGAAACCTAGTAATAATAATTATTACTACAGAATCTGATTGTATGACATGACATTAAGTTAAAGTTCGGACAATGTATAACAAGTCTTACTGGAAGCGTGCTCGGCATGTAAACATTAAAGCCGATATGGGTTGACAGGTTAAAACTCATTTTACAACAAAATTGTTGACCTTACAAATTTTTACATTTAAAAATTAACGTTCGCTTAGCTTTAACAGGCTACGAGCTCAAACTAATACTTTGTTTTCTATACAGCGCTATTGAGCGACAAATTGTCAGAGGATCCGAAGCTACGTGTATCAGAAACTGTAATGAACGAGTATTCGCTGTGGATAAACTTGACGATAAAGTCTCTCGCGCCCGGAGACTACGGAACTTATGTGTGCGCCTCTGTCAATGCGCTTGGAAAGATGGAGAGCCAAGTCAGTTTGCATAGTAAGTGGTCGATGTCATTATTTGTATGTTTAAGGGAGTTGCCTTCTCAGTTTATGTAACGAGCTAACTTCAGGCACACGAAATCGAACCACAGTGTCTTGTATAGAATTAAGGCGAACGGGATTGGCAATTTATTGTATAAATTAGAATTTTTAAGACGTGCAATTTAAATTTCTCTTACATTTTGAAGAGCTCATAATAATGAAACCTAGTAATTAGTGAAATAAAAAGAAATTATACTCTGTTATTCAAAACCTATAGGGTTCGCATCTACACAGTACCCAACAATAAGAAATCACAAGCATTTGTTTATGCCGGCAGATGCAATAACAATCTATAATAAACTAGCTGTTGCCAGGGCCCCGCCCGCGTTTATATCGGTTTTTTCGTGTTTTTTCGCGGTCGCGGATATGTGACTGATGCAAAAATTAGATAAAAACAATCCTTGATGCGGATTATACATCATTCTAAAATTTCAGCTCGATCGGTGCAGAACTTTTTGAGTTTTTGAAGCGTACACAAACCAACATAACATTTTATATATATAGATTACTTTTTTTAAGCTTTTAATAGCTGCATAGGCAGAAATGGACAATTACATCAAGCTACGCATGTCCAGTTTGCAGGTCCAATTGCCATGGTACATAATTTATTATCAGGGTTATCATTAATAAATATGAAACTTAATATTCACTAACTAAACAAAACTTAATATAAAACAATTTAAGAGCATCTACAGCATATTTCGAACTATTCACAGAGTTGGAATTGAGCATGAACGGGTTCGGCGCTGAAGAACCAATGGTGTCAGGAGCAGCCTGGCAGCGCGCACGCAACCTTCCCGCACGTCTTCGACCTGCGGCGTCTCACGCGCAGTACTGCCTTACACAACATCTACCGCCGCAGCTCTACGCTTTACTCCTTACTGTTATACGATACATACATACCTTCTAAACATTATAATAATCATTCGAAGTTTGAAATTCCTGACAATTCTATATAAAAAAATCAAACTAATTGGTAGGTAGTATTCTAAAAACTGATTATTCTACAAATGTTTCATTAAAGTACTTGTGAAAAAATTCGATATCGATACATTATCGATAACCCACTTGAAAACTGGAATACAAGCTAATATTACAATATAATAAAATTCAATTATTCAGTGCAGACGTGATCAATGCACGACCAATAAACTTTTTGTAAATAAAATATGTATGACTTTCAAACGATAATTATAATCCATAACCGTTTATTTATTATTTGAATTGAATTACGCATATTCACAGTTTTGAAGTAACAGCGATAAATACATTAATTTTCAAAGGTACATTCAGAAAAATTCGTCAAATACATTTCAATAGGAAATTTTTATAATACAATGAAATAATCTGTTGAGGTTTTACCGATGATTTTTATTAATTTTAATACATTATTTATAATCACGAAGTCAAAGAAGGTCGTCTCTCAAGCATTATATTTGAAGACTATCCCGCATTGGAAATGGTCCGGACCACCATGATTTTAGTAAAGTAAACCTACCTTATCCATAGCTCGGCTACATTTTGTGTAATCATATTTTGTTTCTAACTTGTATCAAGATCAAATCAGAGAGTTTCACTAACTAGGCCTAAGAATGTGTAAATGCAACTCTGTGAGGATTTGTAGTATTACTGGTCTGAATTAAACATTTATTAGAATTTTGTAACTGCCGATTGTGTGCAAAAATATGTAGGTATACGTTTCACTTTTGTTTCGTTTCAAACTCATGAATAAACTCCGAAATAATCTTTGAATGCGATTATATAACATCATAGAAGAATCACCAAACAAAACGGCAACAATAAAGTTACTTTGAAGCTATATTTCAATAGTAAATAAGATAGAATTGACTGTTATTAACCAGATTTTAAGAGCATGCATTATTAAAGACGTTTCTACTAAGAGTCCTTTATAACATTTTTTTATGGAATAACGGGCAAACGAGCTGACCATCGGTTACCAGCAGGTGCTACAGCTGATGGTAACCGATTACCACCGCCCATGGACACCCGCAATACCAGAGGCGTCACAAACGCGTTGCCGGCCTTTGGTAGGTGGGGAGGGGGAGAGTAGGGGGTCTGGTATCCTCACTTACTCGATAAAACACAGCGTAAGCGATGTTTTACACTGGTTTTCTGTGAGGCCATAGTATCACTGCGGTCGAGCCGGGCCCATTCATACCTAAGCATGGCCCTCTCGTGGTAAAATGCTAAAAGATTAAATTGAGAATCATGCAAGAAGGACAGTCGTCTTTAATAGTGCTTGCATATAACGAAATATTTATAATGTAACATTCTATTAACATAAATTTAACTGACTAATGTAAGTGTACTGTATAAGCAACTAGCTAATATTGTTAAGACATTTCAAATTAATGATCGATATTTATTATTGTTTCAAACTTATCTCGAAATCTTGTACTAATATTACGTTGACTTTGACAATAAATGTGTAATTTATGAAATATATTGAAATAAATGTCTTAATGAAACCGTACTCTGTTTTTTATTTATTGTGAAATATGTTAACATTCATTCATAAATGCAAACTCTGTAAAGAAAAAAATTTTAGAATTATATAATGAATTGCGAAGTCTGCTACAAAACATGTTCAGATATAAAATAGTATTATCTAATGTTTTGCTAAAGCTGACTGCCACAATAGCGTAATGGTAGGGTAGGCGACTGCTGTGCTGAGGTCCCGGGATCAATTCCCAAAATAAAAATAAATAGTTTCGGACATTTAAAACACAACGTCATCTAGTCCGTAAAATAAACGGAGCTTGTATTATGGGTACTAGACAACTGATATAAATACACGTAAGCTATCAATGTGCTAACGAAGCAGTCGGTATAATGTTTTCGGCCAAATGTTTATGATCCACAAATATTTATTTCCGAGTCTAGATTCCAACAAACACCTAGGTGTTTCTTATGCATAATGGATTTGTATTTAGAAAAAAAGTATTTAAGTATTTTATCAGTCAATCTAGATATCATAGTAAAAGCTCTGCTTCGTCTGAAGCTAGATGGCGTTGTGTGTCAGATTTCCAAAGTATTTTTATTTATTGGTATCGAAACGCCATTAAAATTTAATTTTTAGAAAAACTTTTGTGAATTTATAAAGTGACTTCGTTTGATTGGCATTTCCTCATAAAGATTGACTCGCTTCTTTACATAAGTAATAATGAAGTGGACACAGTTGACATAAATATATGTTTTTGACTTTAATACGTAAGTTTCTAAAATGGTCTTAGAAAGTCACATATTAAAGTCAGTTACAATTTACGATAAGCTCAAGATGATTGTGGAAACATGCTCAAATTAAATAGTATTTAGGCCTTCGAATGTTACACAATGTAATATTATTTTCATTATAACCTTCAGACTGAGTAAGGTTGTAAAGATAAATTTATCTTCAGTGCAAATCATCATTGGAGAAGTAATAACAAAGCATATAACTGGCATGCACCAGTAAGTATACAGGTAACAGTAATTTGGACACGTTATGAAAAAATCTCAAGTTAAGTCACTTAATTGAAAAACTTAGATTAAACAAATAGGCCTATATATATATGTACATATATATATCTTTGATAAGTAGTGTTTTTTTTGTCAACTCCAGCTTCACGAATAATTAATGTGTCACGGTTAATTCTATAATCATGCATGAAATGGACAAAAAGAATACGCAGACTCAGAATAGCAATTTGGGGATCACACAAGTGTAGTCCCGTGTAGGATTTGAACCCGTAACACTTGGCACAATAGACAGCGGCGCCGGCGCCATTATATATATAAATATATATATTTAGCCTACTGTCATCTGCTGCTGAGCTAAGCCCTCCCCCAAAGAGCGCGAATCATCGCTATAAAAACTAATATAATGAGAAAATAGATATCATGTAAACTTTTATAAAAAATATCAATCAAAAAAATATTAAATAAAAGTACAAGGGACTTCAATTTTAAGAATGTATTTCATAACCTGAAGTAAATGACACAACAGTAATATTGACAAGTTTTCTGAACTACTTGTATCCGAAAATAAAGTTCTTTTTTTCCAAAAAAAATTAAATCGAAATAGAATTCTAGGTAGTTACAAAAAAAAGAAAAAAAACAAAAAAAAAATTACACTTGTATCTGCTACAAGTGTTTTATTAACAGGCGTGTGGAACTATTTTTAAATATGTTTAAGTATGTTTATTATATTAAAAGTGATTTCTATATTTTAATAATTGTGTACTATTGTAAATTACTTGCATAATCACAAATTCTAAAGAGACCTTTTATAGTAAAAGGAAACGAATTTCATTAATTTATACTTGATCTGTGCAGAAAATAATGTGGGAGATAAACTCCCTCAAATTAAGATATGTTAGCAATGTGATTTAAATAAACAACATCTGGTTTTTTCTAAATTAAAAGTTGTTGTTTAGGTCAAGAAAAAAGAAAAGTTTTAGAGTTACAAAAGTTCAAGTCCCATGTTTTCTACTAAAATCTTCACAAAAGGACAAACTGCCAAGCAAAGATGATTGACATTGACACAGCATTCCCACTCTAGACTGTACCAAAAACAATAGTTATATAAATTAATATTTAATTTTTTGTTTTAGGTGCTCAATTTTTTTGGACATGCGTCTTTTTCAATGAATATAAAATACATAGATTAAATTATATTATGCGCCATTTAAATCATTTCCCGATAAATCCATCTAGACTTTCCGAAAGAGATATTGCAGGACAATGACGAATGGTGTACTCGGGCGCTAATGCATTTTTCGTGTTGCACTTGAATTAATACGTCTCCAGTTTCATTTCATGGGGAGCGGCAGCGATGGGTGGGTTTAATAACCGTGAAACGATCGTATAAAGTTAATCATTTTATTCGTCGTGAACTTTACTAGCCATTCGTTTATCTTGCGATACGTTGATACAAGCTGGCACCGTATAGTACTCATTTTACGATACACTATATGTGAATTTTAAGATGCAATACTGTGGATATATGGTAACCTTAAAACTCTTTTCATATTCAATAAACAAGTTTATCACTTTTAAAATGCGAATGAAATGCGTCCATTTCAAGATTCTTGACTTTGATATATTGGAAATAAAAGTAAATTTGCAACGAGAAAAAAAATAATAAAAATATAGTTAATAAATAGAATTCCGTAATTCATTACGTAAAAAACAACAATTTTATAACCTTGCAGTTAAAAATACTGCTTGTCTTTTACCACAGCAGTTAATAACTATATTATTAGCTCCCACAAGAGGTTATAATTCAACGAAATGATTATTATAAGGAACGATAGGGCAAATGTATAACACTCAAAGTAAAAGTTATATCAACATAATTTATTCGGGACGCTCCACGGAGTGGCTCGCAGACTCTCTAGCTATTTTTTCTTTATTCGGTCAAAATACGCTCTGAATTTTGGGCGGGCGATTTTTCAGAGGAAATTTCAATTGTACAACCTGGTCACGTAGTTTTTTAGCGTCACTCGAGCAGACATGCGCTTGAGTTTAATAATGTCATAGGCAACCTGCCGCCGAGCTTATGTGAGCCTTGATGCTGATAGCTACCAACAACGTGACTTAATATAGGTAGAGACAATTGTCTCAGTAACTACGATAATCAGACAAGAACTATATTTGAAATCGTTGAAAGCTTTCAACATATTAAATAATTTATTTAGCTAGCAAACATAATAAACTTTTATTTAACAGACTGTTATATTGCAGAATACCTATCCATAACTAGTATTTTTTTAGTTGGCCCTACGTTACTCATAATGTTTATGTTTGTTCTAGAAAATAATAAATATTTGAAAAACTGCATATAGTCGTCATTGTTTGCACTTTAACACAGCCATTGTGATTTATGGCATTTCGTTACATTCGTCCACGCAGTCAATGCTGTCATCCGACAATAATTCTTTGAAAACGCTACTGACAGTTTTGCCGCAAGCGACGCCTCTGCAGTAGAATGGGATTTACCACGTCATACGAAAGGTTAGCGGTCGACGAGAAATTTTTCACAAAGCCATTCAAACAAAACCAACGTTAGGTAGCTAACCGCAATTTTATAGCTCAATATTCCTTCTATACCAGCGCTTTTTTCTCGTTTGCAGGCAAACAAGATTGAGGCTTCTTGTCACTCACAATTTACAAAACAAACAATAAACATCTAAAATAATCTTAAAATCCAGATGAATAGCGAAGGCTGACGTCACTGTGGAATAAAAATCAACCAATGATAGATAAGTCAAGTTAGCTTGATCTTAAGTTTTTTTCCACCAATTTTGTTTCTTTACGAAAACTAAAGTCGGATGAATTGGAAGACAGTCTACGGTAGCTGAGCTTATACTTATTAGGAGATCTGAGTTTAACTAAATGTATCCTATGACAATAAAAACATAAAAATAAATTTTACAAAGGAACTCCTAAATATTTGTGAACATTTACATATAAATAAATAAATAATAAATATGTAGTGTTTTAAATTATGTTTCACCTTAAGAGACTAAAACTAATAATCCGATTAAATATTGTAAAATAGTTTCAATTACTCTACAATTTTGCATGTGTAACACAAAATAAAGTTGAGCCCTAGGCACAGTGAGCTGAAATGAAAACATCATTCAACACGGTGATCAATCTATCGGTCTCGCCGAAGTGACGCATCGATGGACAGCGAAATATATTGATACGAAGGCCCCACGCTACCCTACGCAAAAATACCTATATATAAATAGATGTGTACATATTTTAGTACCGCTCAATTACTTAGATTGGAACAGTCGGGGATGGAAATCCTTTTACATACTTCAGTCGCATAGTACATATTGTACGAATTTTCGATCCACTTCGAGTGTCTTTCAGCAATATTGATAGTACTAAATTTTACTAAAAAGCTAATGGATTTAGGAACCCACGTTGCTTTAGTTGTATCTACGTTATTTATTGGGAGATTTAAAATAAATAACTATTTTAAACTTTATAAAGAATTATAATAATAACCGACTTGATCAAAGGAGTTACGCAATTTTATTGTTTTTTATATTTACTACGTGAGATGTTTTTCATTGCTAGTGTTTTTTTCTGCCAAGACTTTTCATTTATTCTCATTTAAATACGATGAAAAAATAGGTTTAACTGCTTCGGTGGTAACGTATACGACTACTGTGCTTGAGATCTCTGGTTTCAATCCCGGAGCAGACCAAATGTTCGTATAAATCTGTAAATTTTTGTTTCAGAGTATAGGTCTTTCCTATAAATAAAATGTATGTAATAGTTGAGCCCCGCAGTGTTACTCGCGGTACAACAACAACCCAGTGGATAATGTTAATCTATTTTTTATTTTATTTTTATGAAAACTGACGGCCTTGTTGACTCGTTGTCAAAACGTTCAACGAAAGAACCGCGCAGTCCTGTTTCATGTCAACCGCCACAAGCTCCCCTTTTTTCCCGTCGGGGAATCCACTCGAATTCCACTTCCTGGTGGCATGTCAGACTCGAGCCAACTAAAACCACACGTCATCTCGGGTACTAAGAGCCGGGGAACCAGGTACACTCTAGAAAGGAAAACCCTGGAACCCTGACGTACCTCGGGCCACCTACGGTTTAGCCCCCTTCTGTGTGGAAACTTCAGGCTTGCCCCTATGGAGGACGAAGATCATTTTGCGATCTGCCACAAGTTCTCCCTATATAAAAAAAAAATCCATTGGACCGAATTGTGAATCCGTTCAGCCGTTTAGGAGGAATTAGTTACATACACGCACAGAAGATTTATATATTTAAAGATTTACATAAAAGTATATCAGTCAATCTAGCTGTCGTGATACAAACTCTGAATAGTTTAAAGTTAGATGGCGGCGTTTTGTGTCAGATATCTGAAATATTTATTAATTCATTTAAATAAACGAAGCTCACGGTGTTTATTCATTACAACATTCAACTAGATAATAGATGCTAATTCATCCTTATTTACAAGTTTTTATTTAGTTTCACCTGTCTCAATGTTTGTCTGTAATCAAACCTTGCAAATTAAATTTGAACTACTGCCCGATTTCCGATTGAGCTGAAATTTGAAACATGCCTTTAGTTCTGATGACAATGCAATTATATATAATCGGTATATTATTATCAATCCAAAATGGCCACCGGAACAAAATGGCTGCGTACATATTAATTAACAAGCCATCCAATATGGGTATTAAATGAAAGGGATTAAAGTTATTTTTTTACAAGTAATAAAAGCTTGTTTTTAAAAACCTTTTTAAATTAATCACTTGTTTATAAGTAATATTGTATTACACTTTTGCACTTCTATCGTAGAAGTTTACTTTTTATACTTTTAAAGTGTCATCGATGCGCACTAAAAACCCAAGAAATTTAATAGCCGCGGACCATCTGGCGGGCACAACCATGTTGCCTTTCTATCTGCCCTGACTGCAATTCAGTTACATTTATATTTTTATTATTAACATTATTGTAGTAAGATAGCTTAAACTTTGTTGAAATAATGGATAAAAATGTTTTTTACACTCAACGGCTCTATAAAACTCTTAAACATTATTTAGATTTAAAAGTAAAAAAGTATAAAACCAGTCGCCAATTGTTTGGGGACTAAACGCAAATGGCTCAATAAAAGCCGGCGTGTCTCGTTGGTAAACAAAAGTGCCAGTCATTAGAGTGAACGGACGAAAACATTCGGTTCAATTATCCAGGCCGACTGATGGGTAGGAAAAACGCCGGCTCAAGTCGAGACCTAATGACGACGTCAAGCGGACTCATCAATCTATTTCGGAGACCTGAACACCAAATGAAACTTTGTATTAGATATTTTGTGCCTAACGTGCGTAACATACGTGATAAATATCACTATATTATTAATTATTATTTATCAGGTCTATGATAGAATTTTTCACAAAATTCTCGTGGTAAAGTTCTATGTGCATAGATTGTTTTGTGATTACGACAAGAATACAAGATATTAATGTATTTTAAGGCACGCATGGCCATAAACAGTACGTGAATTCAGACCGTTGAAATGCTTTAGTCAGGGTGTCTGGTGTCTATAACGAGAGAATAAAGGGTGTCTGCATGGAAAGTAAAAATAATAGCTAGGGCACTTAGCCAGCCAAAGTGGCCTGGTATTCGGTATAGGATCTTAATCTAACTCTTTCACTCCATTTGTTTTCCTTATTCAAATTTTTCATTAACTAACCTTAATATAAACTAGTCAAATGTGCTTGTGTAGTTGAAAATTATATTAACCATAAATAAAATTGGGCCGATATATAAGCTAATCCTAATTCCGAATTATTTCACCTTAATACTATCTGACCTAGACCGATAGACACTCTTTATTTATAAACCATTCTACATATTTTCAAGAGAGCACGTAAATAAAAGTAAAATATGTCAAATTAACTAATATTACATATGTATCTCAAATTACCAAAAACATGATCTTATATATAAAATTCTCGTGTCACGGGGTGCGTAATCGAACTCCTCCGAAACGGCTCTACCGATTTTGATGAATTTTTTTGTGATTATCCGGTATCTATGAGAATCGGTTGTAATCTATTTTTCATCCCCCTAAATGTTAGGGGTAGTCCTACCACCCCTATTTTTTTTTTTTTTGACAAAATTTTTAATTTTTATTTTTTTATGATGCAGCATTAGAAAATACATACAACCCTAGATTTTCAACCCTCTACGATCAACCCCTATTTTTCCATCGCGATTTTTATTGACCCACCTCTACAACATATATCCCTTTTATGGCAAAGCAACGTTTGCCGGGACAGCTAGTAATACTATAAATATACGACTGTTTTTTACGTTACTTTGCTGTCTTGAATAAACATTGTACTGTAAAAATGGACACGAAGTTGAAAGTTGCAAAGACGTCGTAGTCCAAGTGATAGATTGCTAAGAAAATACCCATTTACAAGTCTATTATATTCCTTTAGCAAAAGAGATTTTTAATGGGCGATATTTCTGTAAGCTAGTGCACCGACAGGCAGCAATATTCCCTCTACTCGCTCTTTAACTTGCAACTTCAGATGCGAAAATTATTTTTCATTAACGCTTGGTTGCGTTTCAACGTACTGCCACTGGAAGTGGAATTAAAATCAATTACTTCTGTTAGAACTAAACAAAGTTTCAGAAAATTCTTCTCGTTGCTCCAGTTTGTAGCGATTTCAACTAAATTTGTTTAACGACTCGCATTATTTAACTGTTTGGTCTACATTAGTTCGACTTCGTAAACGGGTGATACATCTGGGTTTAAACGTAATTGATTTTTAAGAAATTCTAAGTAAAAAAGAATCTAGAGATGAACGGAAAAACGCCGAGAGACATTTCAAAATATCTTTTCTACATATCTTATAAGCAAACATACTTAACGTCAGAGCATATAAGGATTTGAATGGCAAGAAAGCAATTTTCATGTAAATTTTGTCTTTTGAGAGGATAATAAAAAAGTCGATTACGAGGAAAGACGCAATGAAACTTAGAATGAACCCTTTTCACTGAGAAATTCAATAAACCGATGTACGGGGTCCTCTCACGATGTTCTTTAGCCTGGTTATGATATTGTTAAGGATCGAGTCCTGCCGAAGCCACTGACACTAAAAAATACGTGACTGTTTTATACGATCCTATCCCACGTTCGTGAAAAATTGGCGTACTTCGATAGCCTCCGATATAAAGAGCTTCGAATAGGCATTCAGCGGATCACGCCACTTACAGGATAATGCAAGTCTTTTGTCTATGTCGTTCAATCAGTGCTATACTTTCATTCATTCAGCAGTGAGTGAATCTAAAGAACAAGAGGCCCGATTGTTGCAAATCTAGCTTGAATCGTTGTGTTTTATTTTTTTTAGGATTCCAAAGTACGTTCAGAAAAGCTGAAAAGTAAATATTAAAGTGAGTGCTTCTGGTTAGAATGTGTTAACTTAAGTGAATGTAGGCATTGGTATTTTAAAATGGAACACTAGAGAGTGCTGTGAGTTCGTATTAGGCAATTGATAGAAAATATAACAAAAGTGTTTTCGCAATTCTTACATTATGTTGAACGTGTATTATCTTAATACACTTTAGTATATATATTTATACATATAGTTGTATGAAATAATTTGTTTTATCTAATTAGGTATCGAATTGAAATGTGTGTTCAACTGAATGCACATTACATACACTCATAGACTAATGTATTTATTCCTCGAAGTGGCAGACAAAACCCAATTAAATGTTACATATACATAGTCGACAACAATGTAATTTGCACTTATGTAATAGCGGCAACCTAGGCGTAAATATTATTTAAAACATCAATATTATCCATGACCTACACTTAGACACAAAACATATGATCATGCTTATAGTACGATAATTCTTCTAGGTGGGCATTCAACTCATGACCTCTAACATAACAGTTAGGTTTCCTTAAAAACAATGCTTATAGATCATCATCAGCCTTCTGTGGTACAAGGCACACCACAGAGCCCGTTCTGTTGATTTTCGCATCCAGTCGCCGCCGGCCCTTTTAAGTAAGTCGTCCCGACATCTGGCCACAGGGTGCTCCTCACTACGTTTACTAAGACGCGGTCACCACTCCAGAACACGCTTACTTTATAAATGCATAAATACAACGATGTATTTATTTGGAATCTGTACTCATTTAGGATGAAATAATACTAATCTAAAAAAGTTAGGTACTATTAAAATTATTATCTGTTTTATAAAGACTTTTGTTTAGTCACACACACACAGTGCAGAATCCGCTTCTAATGTTAATATTTTTAAAAATAACAAATGTCTGTAGATAAATTCAAGCTTTCTGTAAAAAATCACCTTATTAGGAAAGCCTACTATACGATAAACGATTATCTAAACGACAAACAGTCAAGGTGTTATTTAACTTCTTCTCTGTCTTATCCTCAAGCTAAATTATTAACACACCATTGTTAGTTGAAAGTAATGCGTGACGATTATTATGGTAATTTGATTGGTAGTGATTTTTATCAGAATCTCGACTATGGTTCGTCATGCTCACTAAAATGTCATTGCTTTCGGTGTCGTCGTGGGGCAGGTCGTTTCCTTCCATCTAATATGGCAAAGGAGATAACTGCTGGTCCATGCGTCATACTCGTGAACGGATGTTGTTTGGGGTGACCGGTCGGCCTATACTATTATTTTGGTTTGTTCAACTGCAACTCTAGCCTCTTAATCCAGTCACGAATTATTTTTAACAGCAGATTTTGCAACTGAATGTAAGTAGAGGTGCACCTTGAATGATTTTTATGTTTAATAGGCTCAAACCTTCAACGGTATCACTGAATGTTTTTTTTTGTGGTACGATAGCTTGTGGAGCATTTTAATAAAATGGAATTCAGGTGGCAACAGCTTGCATACTCTTTACCTTTCATTTAATACTGACACTATTATACCTGAAGATCTGACTTTTAAAAAGACCATGGCCATGAGTTTCTTTGTTAGTATTCTTCTCATAAGGCTTTACGCATTTTGGAAACTGGAAGTTATAGAGCGACACAAGCAAGTAGTAGATTTAGGTGTTTTCACCTTGACAATCCAGTATATGCTGTGGCGTCTGTTTGTATCGATCTATGATTTTTTACTGTAGCTTCCATTTAATGTTCATAAATGTCACTTAGTGTCTTAATTGAATAAATGATTTTGAATTTGAATGTTAATGAATAAAGTAGTCATTGTGACTTTGACCAACTTGTCTACAAACTCAGTAAATAAAATATAAAATTTTGTGTTCACAACTAAGCGTATCAACGGCAGGTGTCGAGCCATTATCAAATACACACACACGCAATCGCCTGTTATCGCTTCTGTACTGTCACTTTAACAGATTTATTGCCCGTTCCATTTGACCCAACGCACTCCTGTTCTATATAAAACGCTTATAAAAAATCAATAACCGTATCAAAAAGTATTATGTAAGATATAATTTGTTATACTCCGACCCTATAGCATTATGTCATTAATATTAGTGACGTATAAATAGTGCGATTTTTCAGAGCTTTAGAAATCGTGAAAAGTAAAAGACTTTTATATATATGAATAACAATGTGAATAGTCAAAATAAATAAGGCGATAAAATACGGATCATTTCTGTATTTTCTTGAGGAATTAAACTTTTTAAACTCTTTATATTTAAAGACGTTGCGCAATTAGAGAGGCGATGTCCAGCAGTGAACTGCAATTAATGATGGTGATGCCCATGTTTTAGTGTTGTCTCCGCAGCTATTTTTAGTCGACTACTGGTTACCCAGTGGTTGAAATTAGACCATTTTTTAGCTTTCTGCAATTCTCTACACAAACTTTAACTATACCAAATGTTTTATTCCTCCGTTCGCATAATTTTCGTGAAAAGATGAGTAAAGTATTTGCTTCACGTGTTATATAAAGATTACATCAAATTAAAATTTGAACAAAATTTTTATCTGTCTAATATATATTTGTTCCAACTCAATCGAAAATTCCATCAATTAACAGTGGAACAAAAAACTGTAACAAAAAAGTAGTATCGAATGTCGTCTTCTTTATATCATTCAAATTGCTACGCAGAACGATGCTACGTTCTACGTAACAATTAGAATGTTATAATATTACGTACCAACGTAGCTATATTTTGAAGTTTAATGAAGATATACATTTAAGATTTAATATTCATTCATTATAGACACAGCAACATACATATACAACATTATTTAAAAAACACAATGCAATTTAGTTTTTAATATAGATCAATAAAAGGTATGCACAGTGAACATCAATGAAATTGTGTTTTCAAGTGGCTTTAGTGAACTAGCAAATTATGACCCACGAGAATAACATTGTTTGAGTTTCTTCGGAGGACATAAACATATTTTCTCGCAACGATCGCTCGTATGTGACACTAATCAAAACAATTGCAACAACATCACTTAAACAATGTATACTAGTGTAAAACCGATGCTCTCTAGGTTGTGGTACTTGGCAGGCTTCCACTAGATTCCAAGAAGGTGAAGAAAAAATAAACGCTGTTTACAATTTATTACTATTTTAATATTAAGGTGCTTGTTAAAACTGATAATAATAGTCAAATACTGATAATTATTATTATTATTATTATTATTATAGTCATATAACATTGTACTTGAATACCTTAATAATATGTTTATTCAAAACTTTTATAAAATATAATAAATGAATGTATATACAATATTTAAAACTTGTATAATTTTTTTATATTCATTACAAATTAATAAGTCAATAAAGGTACGTTTACGTGTACCAGTGCCTTACATTACGGATAGGGTACCTCAAAATATTTTTTTTGTATCATTGTTGCTGTGATTAATACACTTCACCATGCAAAGTTTCATCTTTCGCAAAGTTTGGCCGTTTGGAAGGTAAGCCGAGGACGGACGGACGGACTGATGGAAAAAGCAAAACTATACGGTTCCGAGACGTGATCTACGGAACTCTAAAAAGGTTTAAGTTATATACATTCGATCTTAACTATTTTGATTTTTACCTTGAGGTCTTGATATGTTCAAGTATTTATTTAATGCAGACTTTATAATATAGAGTACGAGTATACCTTTTCTTGTTACTGAATAGTTAAAAGTATATGGTCATCCACACCTCACCAAAATAAATTTATATTTACAAATAAATATGTGCACATAAAACTAAAAACTCTGCATTAATTATATGTTAATAATAAATAATCTCTTTATTGTACACCAGATTGCTTAAAAAGGTAACACAAAACTAGGAGGTACAATTGGCGGCCTTATCGCCCAAAGGCAATCTCTTCCAGGCAACCATGGATGTTAAGTACGTCTAAAAATTATTTACATACTAGCTGACCCACGCAACCTCGTTTGCGCCTTCTATTGCCCGTAGCGTGACAATTTTCCCCCATTTTTTAAACATTCTTCATTGGTGCTCCGCTCCTATTAGTATAAGCGTAATGATATATAGCCTATAGCCTTCTTCGATAAATAGACTATCCAACACTGAAAGAATTTAAAAAATCGGGCCGTAATCGGAAGAAATTAAAAAGGAAACCGCAAGTTCCCAACTCCTCGCTTATTCATCAGTATGAAAATAAAATTTAACACATTGGTATAATCATTTCAACGGTGCAGCTCGTTAAAAATTACCGAAACAGAACCATACGTGAGATTTGAGCTCATGTTAGACTAGTCCGTTAATAAAAACTAATTTCAGCACAGCTCTTTACTTTGTTTATTTACTTTTATCATTACATTGTTTTTGTTTACTTATAGTCCAAGATCCCAGAGCAATCAGACATAACTTATTTTCACACGGATGAAACCTGAAGTTTTCAGTAGCGTCTCGTGTGCCTTGAATACCTACGCGCTTTGTGGAACTTGCCGAGTGACACCTGGGCAGGTACCAGGTGAGAAAGGTAACTAAAAATAAGAACTATTTAACTTAAATTCACATGGCTGATTTTTATATATGTCATGTAGAATATTATTTTAAAGTAACATCATAAGTGTCAGACACTTTTGATGGACCAGAGCTTTTGTCAGACGCTTTTAAGCTACCCAAAAAATAATTGAACTTAATTTTTTTTTACATGTCTGATTTTTTAATATGTTATTAAAGTATTTATTTAAAAGTTATATTCAATCAGTCAGACAAATTAGAGTGACCAAACATCCCGTAAGACAAAAATTATTCAGCCAGAAGTATGAGGGCGAGAGCCGTTAAATAAACGTTTTTGACTGAATAACAATGAAGTGACATAACTATGACAGATTTGGGCTTTGTTACTAAGACCAAAACTGAAAAGAAAAAGCGTTATATACATCCTATAAACACCAATATCTACACACGAAAGAACATGCCATAAGAGAAATTTCATTTCATTTTAACATGTGACAGTAAAAGTGTAATATTAGACGATTTATGGTACGTTTAAGGCGTTGAAAACCATTGGCCCTCGCATAAAGGCGCTTACCACAAAAATATCAACTCAATACATTCAACAAAAATTCGCAAGACTATTGGACGTAAATCCAAATTATTTAATTTGTATTGCATATTTCTTTTATCGGTTTAAATAGTTCAGTTGAATACACTTTTATTTTTAGGATTGTTCAGTGCAGGTCACGCATATCTACTGTGTTCGCCATTCACAACATGAATGCGGCCTCTGTCAGCGCTCTCAACTGTAAGCGTTAAAATTATTGGAATTTTATTTGAATAAAAAAAACTATTGAACGTGCCGGGGTGTACGATGTACAGTAGGCGAGGCCTCGCGTCGCTTAGATGTGCCGTTTAAATAGCAGAGTGCGATGTATTCGAGGCCACGTTTATATCGTATGTTATTAAATTCTTTTCCTCGAGACTGGTGATAGCAATCGTCTTATTCAATTACACGCCAAACAAGGCATGAGAATAGCTGACAATGGCTGTTGGGAGAAGGAAATGTCGCTATTGAAAATACGGAGCTTATTTCATTTAATTTTGTCTTGATGTGACAACTCTGACGGCGATTCTAGTGTTTTTATAATAAAAGCGCTCGAGAAATCTTTCGTTTACATTGAGAGCTAAAATGTTTCTAATTCTTAAAGGTTAAATGGAGAAATATATAATTTGAGACTTAAACTATTATAAATCTGGAGGTTTACTCTTTGTAAATGTTTGAAATAAATGACTGGTGAAATAAAATGAAATAGGATTCGTGAGTTAACGAAAATAATATTTAAATTATTCTTAGATTGCTTGTAAGAATAGCGTTGGTATCTGATAAATAGAGAGGAAAATTTGTTCACCTTTCATTGAAAAGAATGAGGCTAGTTAGAAAATTATTTCACTGAAGCAATTGAAATCGCTGACATTTTTAGTTTTATTATCCAACTTCTAATTGTTCTGTAATAGCTTCACTTCATACATCTCGCACATGTGCCTCGTACTAGGCAAAGCCTGTACTATAGTAACTAAACTGATGATAAACACACTTATATATTTGTATATAGATACATATCCTACTACTATTATAAAGGCGAAAGTTTGTAAGTATGGATGTATGTATGTATGGATGTTTGTTACTCTTTCACGTAAAAACTACTGAATGGATTTGAATGAAACTTTACCACAATATAGCTTATACATCAGAATAACACATAGGCTACTATTTATAAAGATATAGCTTCGCCTCGCGGCGTTGCCCGCAGTTATCATCGTACCGCGGGTAGCACCGCGGGGTTCAGCTAGTAATGGATATACTGCACCCAGACAAAGATTAGATGAACGTTCTTATAACACCGGTATTTGTCCTAGGCTCATATTTTAAAAGAAGTCTCAGTCGTGAATCTAGTGAAACATCCTTCTAAAATAAGCTATACATAGAGATTCATTGTACTTTACTCAATTAACAATCAATAAATCTCTGTGTATAGCTTATTTTAGAAGTATGTTTATGTCAAAATCTCCTCAATAGATTTTAACAGATGTGATCTCTTTTCACCTGAGAGAAGCTCAATTTAGTCTCAAATAGTAATTTCTAGGGTCTTTTACGGGAACGTATTTTATGCAGATTGTGGGGGAACGGGTATCATGTTCCACCCAACACAAAGGGAGGATCCTCCGACCAGGCGAGGTGATCATGCCTGGCGGGCTACTGCCCAACAGTTGATGTTGGGATGTTGTATATATGCTAATCGGCGCGACAACTATTTATTGCGCGATTCAGGATTTGTAGTTACTCCGTGTAGTGCAGTTTGTAGGTACAGTGCGTTACTTCGTAGTTCAGTGTGTCTGCGGGAGATGGCGCTGTAGTAGGTTATGTTGTATGTGGAAGTCACCACATCACTCCCCTCCAAGACTGGAGGTCAATATATGTTGAGTCAGCTGTCTGTGCTCTGTTGCGGAGCTTGCCAGTGCCAGGAGTGAGTAGTTCCAGTGAACGGAACTGAGTGCCGCAAGTTCCAGTGAGTCGGAACTGAATGCCGCTAGTCCCAGTGAGTCGGGGCTGAAGTCCGCTGATCCCAGTGAGTCGGGATCGCATGCGGTGCGCGGTGCTGCGGTGCGGTCCCCAGTGAGTCGGGGCGGTTGCTGCGTAGTGGCTAGCTGCTGCGTAGACGGGAGAGATGTGCTCTGCTTACATGGACCGTAGGTGCAGTGTGCTGTGCCTAGACGCTGATGAGGCCGTAGGGGTAACCACGCTGGAGCGGTCGCATCCTGCGTGTGGTGTATCCCTGTTGAGGCCGAAGTTGCTGGCTGGCTGAGACTTGCTGTGGGAGTGAACATGATGGTGCTGCGGCTTGAAGGCTGCTTCCAATCACGTCGGGGTCACCACTGTGGGGGAACGGGTGTAATGTTCCACCCAACACAAAGGGAGGATCCTCCGACCAGGCGAGGCGACCATGCCTGGCGGGCTACTGCCCAACAGTTGATGTTGAGATGTTGTATATATGCTAATCGGCGCGAGAACTATTTATTGCGCGATTCAGGATTTGTAGTTACTCCGCGTAGTGCAATTTGTAGGTACAGTGCGTTACTTCGTAGATCAGTGTATCTTCGGGAGATGGCGCTGTAGTAGGTTATGTTGTATGTGGAAGTCACCACACAGATGTTTCTGAATAACAACGAAATATACACTTTACCTTACTTTATTCACGAAAAAAATACTTATCATACACATTTCAATTCACTTTAATTAACATTACCCATTTGTATCAATTAATATATCCCACAATTTTTTGGTTTCTGACAAAAATATAACATTTATTTATTTACAAAAACATAATTGGACAATTCGGCATGACTAGTATTATCGTCACAGGTAATATCTAGTCATTTTAATTTTAATATTTATAATATTTAATTTAGGGCGAGTTCCTTTTTATTATTATGTTTACATCAATATATAAACTAATAACTAGTAATATATATATATATATATTTGTTCATTATTTTGCTTAATATAATTTGATGCGTGACACGGAACAATAATTTCGATAACGCAGAAACATAACTGAGAACAGACTGTTGAGTTGAGATTGATTACTGAGAGTAGTTTCAGCCAAGATCGTTAATCACTCAGGAAGGCCAATTGACTTGGTCAAAGCGTCTAATAGCATATTGGCGGTTAAAAACTCGCAGATGACAATTTTTTATTAGTGAAAATAACCTTAATAATATAAAATCGAATTTATAATATTAGTATGAACTATAGTTTTCATGGTTTTATAATCCTTAGTGCTTTAGCATGACCAAGCTGCCTACCTCATAGCCGTCAGACCAAGGGTTTACTTTATAATCATTTATAATAATAAATAATATATATATATATATATATATATATATACATATATATTATATTTTGATATCTCGTCACGATCTGAATCTATTTAACACTTAAAAGAACGTTAAACATTTTGCAAGCATGTCCACAGGAAAGTTTTATTAAAAAACTTTCTGTATATTATCAGTATTTAACTTCTGTAATTTTCTGTAACCTATCTTCATAGGGTTCTATACTTATTTATGTTATGAGAAGGGTTTGATATAACGTTTCATATATCGAGTTGGCTTTGTCGAGGGCATTCACTTGTTCACGTATTATGGTAACGGATATTGCTCGCCTGTTCAACTCCTTTCAAAAGCAATCTGTGTTTGACAGATTTCGTAGTTTTGATCACTCGAGCGAACCTATACCCTAGCGTTTCAGAAACCACCACTACATTTTATTTTTATTTTCTACTAAACTTACACTACGATTTCTAATTTTAAAATTTTAAAGAAATACCGGTTACGGAATACGGGTTCTTTAGTGGAGACGCATCTCAGCAAACGTAGTGTAAGACCTCCACAGGCCAGGTGGAGTGATGATCTGCGCAAGGCGGCTGGTAGGAGCTGGATGCGAGACGCCGAAGATTGAACCAACTTGAAATTGGAGAGGGTTATGTACAGCAGTGGGCTCCGATAGGCTGATGATGATGATGAAAGGAATACCTTAATATTAGTTATATCTTTCTGAACAAAATTAATCAACGTGCCGTATCAAAACCCAGATTTATATAAATTATTTATTAAAGATTTTAAAAATATGTAGGTTTTAATTTGGATTACCCTAATGCACATTAACCACACTAATACCCATAAAGACCACGCACAGAGTTGTGGTTAATGAAAATTTATAATCTAATAGCTGGCAGTTACCTCAGATAGAGGTAAAAAGCTGAAATTGTCACCACGCATTAATCTCACACTAGGTTAGAAAATCCGTAAGGGGCAAACAAAGGTGCTTTTAATGTCACCTACAATGTTATCTGAACAAATTTATAATATCGTCCGTCACATTGGCTAATATTTATTTAGGTTTTGTGCGGTATCTTTATACTTTTGATTTGATATATTTAACATAAGAATTACTATATTTTTATATGACTACGGCGAATCCAAAAGGTAGGGTAATATTTTTTTACTGTATCACCGTGCCGTCGAAACTACTGAACCAATAATGAACCAAAGTGTCAATAGATTTCTAATAATCGCCCGGGTAAAATAGGCTAAATAAATTTTATGGATACGTTGGGTTATAATTTATTAAACTTTTTCTTGTCAAGAAATCTGTAAATGAACAGTTAACCGGTCTCGCACTCCCCAGCGAAATGCGACAGCACCAAAACTGTCATTTTAGGCAGGTCTTCTATGCAAGGGTAGTACCGCCCCGGTCGAGCCGGCCGATTTAAGCTGAAATGAACATGGCTTTGATTAATCATACTAAAAAACCCACTATTTTTATTCAAGCTCCTACTATTCGAGTTCTTCATGTTATATTAAAGTTTTTTCACACAAATATTTTAAAGATGGCACGCTGTAATTAATTACATAGACACTCAAATTAACTTCTCTGACGCTAAGCCACTTAGAGATAAAGTGACCTTTTGTTGCGGTATTAGTCGAGCTTTCATAAGTGTAATTACAGAAAATTTTAAGTAGCTTTGAATGGATTAAAAGTTATTATTAAAACAACACACTACAGAAATAATTACTAAAATTTCGTATAATATTTGGATTTGATCATGTCATCAAACAAGAAATAATCAATATATTTCAACAAGTTCCAGAATATCACTGAAATTCTTTTTTTTTCTCATGATGAAAGTCTTAACATACGAGTAGTATCGAAGTATCGACAATAATCATAGAGTATAAGTCTTTCACAGTCTTTGGTCCGCATTTACATTTTTTGGCTTGGAACAGTTTAACTACAATAATAAAAATAACTACAAAACTACTAGAGAAGTGAGGCACAATATCGTTTATGACTAAACTTGAGGAAGACATGTGTGTTATATATAGGTATATGCATACGCGGAAACATATTTGGATAATGAGCTTTATAAAAACATTAACGACTTTAACTAGTTTAAATTTTATTGAATATAAAATATATTCTTCATTTCTTAATTGTACACACTTAACCCACGTTTTTCTTCAAACTCGAAATGAACCAAACGAGAAGTATACATACTCTCTTAAATAAAAATATGAATAACGGAGTTCTGAATTCGAGAAAAGAAAAATAAATATAGAAACGAATTAAGAATACTTGCAAATCAGGATCATATAACAACATCACTGCAAGGGAAAGACAACTTGAAACAAATCGAATACCAAACCGGCCAGCGTGGTATAGTAAATCAAAACCTCTTTCTTAGAAAAGGCCCATATCAAACAGTGGACTATGGAAGCTGGTGATAATGATGATAATGAAGAGATTTTAATACCTCCTTATTTTTAAACTTAAAAACAACCTTATGACAAGCAGACGATAAGTTCTATGTTAAACGATCAGAGGAATTTTATTAGCACAAGTTTGTATAGCTGCCAAGATGATTTTCAATGAGTAAATGATAGCTTACAGTGACACAATGAGTAATGAAGATTTCATTTATTACACCATTTATATCCATTTATTTCAAATGATTCAATTTATCTTCAGCTCAAAGAAATAAATCATAAGGTGACTTTTATAAGTCTAACCAAATGCCTTTGAAAATTTCAGTTTATTGTGTATTTGTTCAGTGATATTGAACAGCAAAAAGTAAATTATAAAATTATGAATATTTTGAATGTATATTACGGTGGTTTTGGGTAGATGTATTTGATGTTTTAAATAAGAGCTTTTCAACAAAGGTATGATTGGTTTTATTGTATGTTTATGTTACATAAATGTACACTGTACAAGCAAAATCCATACATACTAATACTTTTAGTTTTATACTAACATTGAAGCGCAGTAACGCATTACAACACTTCGAATAACATGAGAACCCGCTATGGCTCAATAGTTGCTAAGACACGACAACACAATCTGTCACACTGTCACCGCGTATCGATATCAAGCAATATTTCTTTCCTTCTATCAGATTATTTCATTGAAAGTATAGAAAACCGTACATACTTTATTTATTTAAAACTAAGATTTAAATACTGATATTGTTCAGCATATTTATTTTAGTTAATTCTTGTTATGTTGCAAAAGACAGGTTTCATGCTAACCGAAATAGTGGCCCTCATAAAAGACGTCAAAACTTCCCTCGTCCTCAAAGACGATGTCGTTCAATTATAAACCAAGATCTCGTGATCAAAAGGTTAATTGTATGTAATATCTTTGTTTAGCATGTAACAAGCCCGGATAAATCTTAAACTTCAGCCAAAAGCACATAATAAGAGTGAGAGAGTGGTTTAAGCGATCGCCTCGCGGCTTTCTACTGCGCCAAGTGTTGTGGGTTCAAAACCAACATGGGACAACACTTTGTGTGATCTACATATTGTTATTTTGAGTCTGGGTATTCCTTGTGGGGCTAAAAGAAATAAGGTGCTTTTTTTCTTTATATATGTGCCTACCAAAGTGACTCTACCGTGCCTACGGGAAAGCATAAACAGAATCCAAGAGTGGTGATCACTATACTCATTGCAAATGCATACTATGTTTTATACTTGCATTTATACAATTTAATACTTAGATAAACTAAAGTACACAAAACCATAAGTAAGGTTATAGCACAGGTGACACAAAAATAGCAAGTATTAGGAATTTTCGTTGGCATGTAATGATATGATAATTCGATTGCCCATTGTGTATTATTACGGTCGGTCGCGGTCTTGAACCCAATGGGAATATAAATTTTCAAAGGTAAATACGAAAAAGGCACTGCCGTGAATCTTTTTATGACGCTATTGTATGGAAAAATGATATGCTCTCGTTATTGAAGAGAATCGTAAGCGTAAATTTTCACCTGTACTCTTTGTAATATATTCTCCAAGCTATTATGATTTCGATATTGTCATAAAATCTGGTTACCTGCACTTAATTTAACACAAAGGGTTTCTGTCCTATGTTATGAGAATTATTTAGCGACGCAGGACTGAAATTAATTTTATAGTAATTAAAAGATTTTTGAACGGACTGTACCCACACATCATAATCTATTAAATCTTACTTTACTGCTTCATCTTCTTTTTTTGTTAGTTTAGTACTACAGCGTGTACCTACAATTATAATTGACAGTATAGAACAATACCTTATATTCAGTTCACATCATACAATTAAACATATTACATATGTTCCAGGTTCGAAACGTTTAATATAAACAAATTAGATGTTTTCATTAGAGAAATGATTGCATAATTGTTTTGAAGTTCATATGCTGCCGTACTACTCGTTTACATATTACCAGGGTAAAGAAAGAATACGTTACCATAGTAATCTCGATAAATCGAAACGAAAATAATCTCGATAGGCAGACAAATTCTTCCACGCGAACAAAACAGTAGGCAAGAGGCAGTTCTATATAAATACCACTTTGTTTCAGTCCTGCCGTGGAAGGATTACAGGTTTTAATCCCAACTCGTTTCACTCACCTGACCCCACTTTTGTGCCGGTATTAAGATTAGAGGGTGTGTACATAAAAAGTTAAACAGCTAAATATGTAATGTAATAATGTTAACCCATGGTTTAGTTCGTTTCATATATTTTGAGAGTAACGTATTTTCGGAGCATATTATGTCTTATTTTGGTTTGACTAAAAAAATTGGCCTATAATTAGAGCGACGATCTGCAAAAGAACACTGATGATAATTTTTTATACCTGCTGAGTTTTTATTGACTAGAACTTAAGTAACTCTAAGCGAAAAGATACTTTTTTTAAGTCAATTACTTCATTAAAGCATGATTTTGTAGGCACAAAAATTTCTTGGCAACTTAAAAGCCAGTCATCGTGACTTTATTCGGAGAAGTTTTTTCCAGCACACTGGATACCGTAATAGTGATGTAGCCCTTGATTCCAATGTCACGATTGATCGGAATTACCTTTCTTATGATATGAAATTGTAGCCTATGTCTTATTCTGACGTATAAGCTATATTATTCTAAAGTTTCATCAAAATCCATTCAGTACGTTTCGCGTGAAAGAGCAACAAACATACTTACTTACATACTCACAAACTTTCGCGTTTATAATATTAGTAGGAAGTAGAATTTTTTTTTTTCAAAAAATTATTAGGTCATGTACTGTATATCAACATAAGCACGCAATATAAGAATCAATAAAATGATGTCTAAATATCGGAAGGAACTAAAGTAACAAATTATAAGTAAAACCCAGTAGGTTATATTAGCTATTACATCCTCATTTTTTAAAGTTTTATTAAGTAGTATGTAATCCTGAGACCCTTTGGCTTAACTGACAACACGGTTGGGTAATGAAGATCCATCCCTCGTGAGCCGCCCATCACTTTTTGGAACGAAGCGTTTTTGCTAAAGAGGGATTAGTGTACCCTCCTCGGGCTCGATTTTCCTGAGATGCTTTATCATTGGGGTTTCCGACTAACATGAGGTTAACTTGTAATCTTAGCTTTATTTGGTCGTTGTAGCGACTTAATACCTTCAAGCTCGGTAATGAAGCGGTTTTTATGAAGCTCCTTCTTTATTTGATTTTCATCGTATAATGTACCCTCAATGTTTGCTTTATTTCAATTGTTGAGGGATTACATTGGTCAGCTATTTCCATGTAAGTAATAGCGCCACCCTTGTCTTTTTTACAGGCAGTTTTGTAATCCCGGTGTATTTGAAACGAGATGATACATTTACTTACGTATATTTTAGGGTACAAAAAATGTATGAAAAGACGCTTTTTATGTGAAAAAGGATTTTTCATTAATGAAATTTAATTAACGTTGGCAAACATCGCATGTTTTTAATTATCTACTGGGCGTTCGTTCCGACGTTTCAGCAACTATATAGATGCCTCTTTGCGTAAAAAAATAAGGTATACAGTGAAAACGTCGAGTCAATTTGCGAGCATTTGTCTGGTCGCCTTTATTTGCCGGTCCAGCGGACACAAGAGGCCCCTGGCCAGCCACGGTAAATCAGCTTACATTTTTTCAAAGGTTTTCTGTGTTTGGCGGTCCTCGCATCACTGGCGTAAAAACCTTTTCATTTGTAGCAACATGTTCGCTAATTCCATATAAGTAGAAGAACGAGACTAACAATACATATTTTAGTTCAATAAATGTAAATAACTGTCTATCTCATCCAGCGTCTTAAAGTTAAGTATTTAATCTTTAAACTGAATTCTTAAAACACACGAGGCTCTTTGCTAAGGCAAATGTAATAACAACAACCTTACCTTAACTTGGATAAGCTTATGATGAAAATGATATTTATATTCTTTATTTTTATGTAATAGTTCTAAACCTCTCCCGATCGGCCAGGCCCGGAAACGGGCCAGGTATCGCAGACGCCTCAGGCGCCGGAGATCACAATGATCTCCGTCCTCCATAAGCGCAAGCCTGAGGGTGGCAGATGAGGCCATCTGTCATCCTAGCAGAAGCAGGCTCGGATGGTGAGCCCGTGTGCTCTACAGCGCTCGCACCCCATATTTTTGAGACACCAATCGAAACATCGAGGTTTCCACACGGAAGGAGTCCATCTACAAACTGTAGGTGTCCCGAGTACGTTGGAGTTCCAGGGATTTCCTTTCTATGGTGCACCTGGTTCCCCAGCTCCTAGTACCCGAGACGGCGTGCGGTTTTAGTCGGTTCTAGTCCGACATGCCACCAGGAGGTGGTATCCGAGGGGATTTCTGCACAAGGACAAATAAGTGACAAACTACCACAAAATTTTAATTTTACTTACATTGAAATATTGTTTTTAGATACAGTTGTATTTATTTTTGAGTAAATTGCTATTAAAACTTATCCCATAATACAAATTATGTACATGCTGCCATGAATAAAACTACGATTAACCATTACCCACTTTTACCATGAGTATGACAATATATGAAATGCCATCGATGTTCAACTCCATACTATATTGTGTCTCCAATTATACTTAAGACGCGTTTGAGTAATTAACATTTTAATTTTCATATTTGAATAACTAGTGAGGTTAGAATTTAAGCAAAAGCTTTGAAATAAACTTTGATCTCACATTTTGATATTTTACGCTGTGAATCAACTTAGTTACATTACTTAAAACAGTTTTTATTATTTTAGGTTAAGTATTAAGGTGTAGCTATAATTTTTTCTTATTTAGATTTTAAGTAAGATATAGTTGACTATTGATTTTAGTTATATTAAAAATATTACATTACAATACTTAAACAATTCCTTTCAGAATAATGTTGTTGTTGGTGTTGCTACACAAAATTATATATGTATATATATATATTAGGAAGCTTATATTTTATGAATCATTGGTATTGATTAATAAGCTTGCACTTTGTAAAACATTCCGATATCTTTACGACAACGGTGCCGCCATCGGTAAACTGGCACTTGATGCTCATATGATTAATGCATATACTCGTAGGTACTTCATACTCCATAGCCAACTTAAGTAGAAAATATCTTAAGCATACTCTTAACTTATTCAGTACATTGAGTAAACCTCTGCGATTGGTTTTTTGGTTCTCGCTACAGTACGCTACATCAAAATATGATAATGGGTTTAGTACCGCCTTTAAACAACATTTAACCACGACTGTCTGAAGATAGAAAATTAAAGCTTTTCTCTTAAAATAATTGAATCTCGACTATCAGTCTAAATGGGTTTTCTTAAGTTGGTCACTGACGGGAAACTATAAATAATAATAACCAGTGAGCGCAACATGAAAATGAGAGAAAAACTTGATCACTAGTCTATGAGAGTGAAAGGCCAGGATAGTTTTCAAGTAGAGCCATGTTGATTTCAGTACGAACGGGCTGGCTTCACCGAGGCGGTACCACCCTCTCACAAAATACCAACCTAAATGACAGTGCTGTAGTGTTTCTTTAGTGAGTGCGAGACCGGAGGCCTGACAGATCAGAAGTATCTTAATAAGCCGCCATAGTGTGAGTCACCATGCTGTATTACTTACATTCGTAAAATCTGCTCTCAAATCCTGCTCATGATTTCCATAAAAGGTAGATTAGAGTCACTTTGGCTGACTCGTAATTATTTAAAAAAGGTTACAACGTATCTGACCGTCGTTGTCCCGCTAATTTAACTTGAATGAACAAGTGCTGACATTACTTTCATTGCTACTATATTTTTTCGAATTTGAATTCGATCAAAGTGAGCCAAAAAAATAACTACTAATTCCTAAACATTCCTAGGGAAACCAGCCCATAGCCCCTTTTCTTCGAAAATCCTCACTCGATTTTAACTATTATTTTTATATTAATTTCCTGGTACATATTCTTGTTATTCATATGAGTATATCGCTCTATTCTGCAATTTATTTGATTTGCTAGACTCTTCTTATTGTTACAATAATAAATAATTGTTAAGAATAAGAAAAATTGATTATATAAGTATGTGCTTATTTCGCTTATACATAGAAACAAGGTAGTAGATTCACGCTGATTTCAGCACAAACGAGCCGGCTCGACAGTGGTGGTACTGTTGCACAGAAAAGCAACGTAAAGTGACAGCGTTGTGCTGTCGTATTTCGTTGGCGAATGCTAGACCGCAGGCCCAATGATGCAGAAGCATAGTGGCCTTGGTGCATGTGCTTTAGTCTTTCACTATATATATAAAAGGGTATTTTTTATATAACAGAAATGAGCTAGTAGTTAATCACCAAATTCACAAACTTTATTGAATTTTATATTCGATTTGGGTTAAGAAAATTTAACTATAGAAATAATTTTAAGCGTTTCGTAATTTGATAGTAGAGTTATTAGCCTGAAGCGTTATTATAAAGTTTTAGTGAATCACTTTAACCTTTGTAAATTAAGGTTAAAGCTATATTGAAATAATTTACAATAATATTTGCTTCCAACAAGAAATATCTACATCCCTTAACATTATCCACATCAGAAAGCACTGTTTTACTTAGAATGTACCTGAGTTTAACCATTTAAAATAAGACACGAATTCGTAAAATACTGGACATGAAATCTACAACATTAATATCCTCTGTGGTTTTTCCCTACTTAAGTTAAGTTCACTCCCAGATACTTTTTAGATCTTTATTGTTACTTTTTGTTTTTTTAGATCACACGTACACAGTACAAACCCTCAAATTCTAGTTTCCTAAAACTCCAGATGAGCAATATTTAAAACACTAGATACGAGTATATTATCTATATGGCACAATCACTATGACAGTAACAAAATGAAAGAAAATGTTTTTCAAACACTATCACCTCTACCTCTACTATGTCTGATCATATCTCCATTTCTAGTCTATCAAAATTTCATATATGAATACAATAAAGTAGAATTGAAAGATTTGTATCGTTTTCATAATATAGCAGTGACTAAAAAAATATTATTAATACAACGAATTGAGACTCTCCTCCTTATGTGAAGTTTCTAAAATTAGTTTAAAATTGAGACAAGGGTTGTTTGAAGGGTTTGAATTGAACTTTACTTAGTATTCATAGACATTATAAACTAAAATCTAATGCTCTCTAACTAACTGAAATGTAATCAAATTAAACTTCTGACGTACATTTCACTCAAAGAGATATTTTCTATATTGGAACTAGACTGTAAAAGTAATAACATTAAGTAAAAGAAACTAAAGTTAATCAAAAGAATTGATTTCTTAAATAAAATAAATAAATATTTCGGACATCTAACACACAACGTCACCTAGTTCCAAACTAAGCAGAGCTTGTGTTATGGGTACTAGACAACTGATATGAATACATATATACTTTTTTTTGTAAATACATATATATTATACATAGAAAACACCTAAACTCCGAAACAAATATTTGTAGATTCCACAAACACTTGGTCCGACCCAGGATTTGAGCCCGAGACCTTAAGCACAGCAGTCGCATTCACTACCACTGCGACACCGAGGCAGTTTAAATGCAATCTGTTGCATTTTAACAAAACATAATCATCGCTTGTTTTCATATGATCAAAATGATGATTGCTATTGTTAAAAACCTTAACGCTAAGATTATTATCTTAGCGTTAATGTTTTTATGTAGAAGAGTATTATGTAGAAGAATTCAAAAAAAACATGTAATTATTAAAACAAAAAGAAATGCTCATGCTTGCGTTTAATATTATAGAGCTTGTCTCTATTCGTGAGAATAAATACTATAAGAAAACTAATAAACTAGACCAGCCATTAGCTTTTAGTTTATTAGACCTTTTATATAAGTATATCTCAATGCTAAGCTTTCTATGTCTACTGGATACTGGGTATTTGAAATAAAATGATTTATTCAACTCATTAACTTTCAGGCATTGGTCGAACCAATAATCCTTTTAGTAGATAGCGATACAATGCAGAAACTGTTTTATTTTAGAACTGTTTGAATAATAAAAGTACCTACATTTACTAATTTTCTAGAAATTCTGAGTACCAGTAGTTATTCAAACATAAATCAAACCAATTCGTCCTTGAAATTTTCATAATATAATTTCGATAACTTCAACAGGTTTGTTTACTTCTAGTCATTCGACTGTTATCAAAGACCGACCAACTTTGCATACAGTTTATTAGTAAAACGAGTTTATATAAGCGATTTACATTACATCTGTTACAGTACCTAGAATTCAATACTACTTTAATAGCCCAGTAAATGAGTCCATCCTGCCTTAATATCTCTCCTCCTCTCTACGTCACTCACCACTACCTGGGACGTATAATTAAGTGCTGTCAATGTTGCAGACCCCCATAAAACGGGTACGTTGATAGAATAGATGGCAACTAGCTAGAGTATACATACATGTGTATACATGTATATCTGGACTTTAAATAAAGCAACAGTTAAATTAAACAATCATCGAAATTTTATGTCTTCCTACAGTTGTTTTGGAACTAAAGCCTGTAGGAAATATACACAAATATTCTTTGAGTAGAATATTAACATTATAAATGAATGAATGCATGTTTGTCCTTATTGAAATATCTGATAACGAATCACCACATCACACACAATCATCAGATTTGTGATTAAAATATAATGGTTTTTAAAATGTAATATTTTCCTAGCCGATCACGGCCACGGTGGTCAGTCTCAACAGGGACCAGCTAACTACGCAGGAGATATTATAATATATCCTGCTCGAGTGTGTGCGCAAACACAGGTGCACTATCTGTTCCCTCTCTCTCATAATCCGATGGGACGGTTAACCGACACGACGCGCAGTACCAACATCTTTATGTGGTCTCCGAGGCACGGGGGTTCAGACCCCAACTTTTAAACTCCGAGCTGTTATTAAGTATTTCTTTTCATTTTTATTATTATTTATATGGTAAGTGTTTTCTAGTACTGACTAAATAATTTCTTCGAAATACACGTAGTTCACATAATATGTGAACTACGTGTCTTACGTAAATCTATTATCTATAATTACTACTACTAACCACTTTCATATTTGAGAATTTACAGATTAATTCATACCAAATACTGGTTCTGAGTCTGATTATGTACATTTCACTTGCTTTCAGTTAAGTAACTATTCCCCTACATCTAATTGCATTAATACAAATAAGTAGTTGGCACTATAATTGCATTGTAACAGTACACAGGATGAAGTGTACGAAACGTGACTACAATATAATAAAGTCACATTACTTGGCCAACATTTCTAATATAATAGCTGTAAAGTCCTGCACCTATTTCTAAATGGGAGGCTAATAGCAGATTCGAGGCACGTAGGGGCCGACTCTATCGCAGTTTTCAATCTGAAGTCGAAACTAGAAGATTTGTCACGTATATTGCAAGTTTTACAAAGAAATCGTATCATTTCCGTATCTTTTATAAACACATTATTATATTAAGTTAATAGTAAATTTATAAAAGCGATTAACAGTATATTAATTTCCAATTCATTAAAAAACAATTAAAGTGTTCATTTGTTGAATTGGATTGAATTGTCAAACACAAATAATTTTCACATTTGAAAACAATGACACCTATATGCTTAATAATCTTTCGCAATACAACAAAAACGTCAAGTAAATATCAATTAAATAGATATGAAAACATATAGTAATTTTAGATTAGGTATCGTAACTTCAATGACCGCGTACTTATACTATGATCAACGAGGCTTTCGATCACAATCCATCAAGTCTACTAGCGGTACGAAGCACCGTAACAGTCTAGGTTCACTTCAATCCAACGAAAAGCTCGCCTTTTAAGTGGCAAGATTTTACATTACCCCGTGACAATAGAGGAAAACCTGACGGAAAAAATAAGAAGGTCAAAGTACCCTACTCCCAGACAAAGGTTCTTTCTCTGTAAGCCACTCAAGGTGACACTTTACCCGGATTAAAGTTATCGTAGTCTGCCAAACTGAATACAAATGCTGGCTTGTGTTGTTCGCTCCAATGCTCCTTGTTAAGATGATTAGTTGCTGTTAAAAGTACTAATATAAATACTAGTGTCAGAAGCCTGTAATAGAAAAGCTAATGTTGCTAATAAGCTAATGAATTCTGCAAAATACTTGTAAGGATAAAAAGTATTTAACTAAAAACAACAAAAAACAATATGATTTTAACCGTTACACTGCTTTTCTCATTTAAATAAGACAAGGTTACTGTTAATTATTAAAAGTGGAAGTCATAAAATCTATTCTCTGCACTAAAATTAAACTCAAGGAAACGAATACGAATGTTTCCCGCTGCGAGTATTCCTTGGGGGAAACTTCAAATCTTCAGACATTTTGCAAATTCATTTAGGATTTAGAGTAACTGAATTATTTTCTTATAATTTATACTTTGAAGGCACCCCTTCGTGTTCTAAAAAGCTTCGCTTTTCTAGCAGACTAATCGTTAAACGACAGCGGATGCCTGCCAGCCAAATATAACAAATTCACTCATTCGATATTTCTTCATCGTCTGTCAAATAAACGAGTACAATAAATGTTTATTGTCCTCGAATTACTCAAGTGAGAAACGGTATAAAGAGAAAAGAATGGGGCGCGCGGAAGGGACCACGACAAAAGCGATCCTTCTTCGGACCACCAGCCGTGACGGCGCTTACATTAAGGTTATCGTCATCCGCCAAACTGAATACAAAGACTCGGCTGAGAAGAGCCTTGTGATTCATGTGACCGACTCGCAGTATTATCATACCATAATACTATATTGAGAAACTGCGATATGGATACTCTTGAGTTTACAAGTAGTTCTTATGAAAAAGAAGTATTTCACAAGCACTTAACCGAAACATTCGAAACATTGTATTACTTCGTTACTCTGTTTCAAGGGAATGTATTTTTAAAAAATTCATCAGTCAAAAACTAAACAAAAGAATATAACATCACATTTTTAAGACCCTAAAAGTATTTGCCTGAAATTTAAAACAAATTACAAATTTTTTGATACAACTGTGATGGTTAGTAATTCAGGTCGCATATAACAGAGTTTTAAAACATTAAAAGCCTTAAATCCAACTTATAAAACATGCAAACCGGCCACTGAGCTCACAGACATACTCGTAAATCACAATCACGGCGTGTTACTCGTAAACTTGTAGCGTTTCACGTGACGTCCAATGAGCGGCCGACAAAGGTCTAAATAACCGCTCGTAATATTATTACGGAGCGTAACATCGGAGAGACAAATCCGAGGTCGTGGCGTTATCTGTCGACCGTTGGATTCCTCCCGAGAGGAAACATTATCTAACGCCCTGTATTACTGCCACCCGATCTGATTTTCTCTAACGTACTACGACTGTATTCACAACACAATAACATTTTAGTTTCATTTTGGCGACGCCTGAATTGTTGTTAAATTTGGACTTTTGTGTATGAACGTTTTTCTTTGTAATACAGAAACTCCTCTAGAAATAATATTTATTTATTTTTTGAAGTTAATAAAAGCCTTTCATAAATCGGGTTTTATATTTATTGTGACTCAAATATGGTTTGCGGGATAATCCAATTTTAACGTAACCACATATATATAAATAGTACTACACATATTTATTAGTGTTTATAATACTTTCATAGGTTATGTTGTTTACAGGATGCCGTGGCAGTTTTATGGGAGAACCACGCAATGGCACGAATGGTCTGAGTTTAACAATTCTTTCGCTTCTTTTCACCGAGAGGGTTGAAAATAAAATTAAAAGTAGGATAAAAATTGGTTGTAAACCAATTAATTTACATTAAAGAAATACTTAATTATCCTGTGATTAAAGATCACTAGAGTTCCTTGAGAGGTATACTTGGGATTTTTTGCTTTTCCATAGTTTAATACATTGATTAAAACATATCAAAGTGAATGTACAGTTTAAGTAAATTCCTAACTTGTCTATTGCACTATTTATTTTGCAATTTCCTCTGCAATTCTCTCTACAAGTTGTATGAGTAGTTGGAAAGGAAAAAGCGTCGCAAAGGTTTACTCGTTGTCATTTGTGCATATGAAACTGCATGTTTGATTTCCCTTGGCCCCGTCTACCTTTGAAATAGATTTTTTTTTTTTTTATAGTGGATATTTTAATCTGTACGTTTGTTTTTAATTAAATAAACAATGTGTAAAAAATTTAAACCCGAACTTTTTTGGAATAATCCAAAAAAGAAAGTCACTGGTTTGCGTATGTACGTATAGTGGGTAGTGATTCTGACTGCTACGAAAAGGGTTACAGGTTTAATTCCTACCGAGTATAAAAAGTTATTTTTTTAATTCTTTATTTTTAAAACATTATATGTATTTGTTAACCAACGTATTGCATTCAGTATAAAGCAAATTGCTATAGAATATATTAATTTCATTTCAAGTGAGACATATGTCCAATAAGTCGTAAACTATTGAAAATACAATACATTTTACAATTTGAAGTGATGTATTCCGCCTATGCTGCCATCACAGTATACATTTTCAAGCGTTGACTGTTGTTTTAATATTTAATATTTTTTTCATATTTTCATAAAAACAAAACAAATGCGAGTGGAACTCGCTCGGCGAGGGTGCTGCGCAACACAAACTTAATTAAATGGATAATTAATTCATACCTCCCGGGTACCTTGAGTCTAATTAACTTACTAAATTCATGTATTTAACCACTAAAGTAGTCGGCAAGCATACAAAACACTGATGATAAGCGGTCCCTGAAATCAATGATCGCTTATTAAGTCTGGGTTCCAATAATTATAATTACAAGTAGTCGCCCACAGGTCGAAATTATACCATAGTTTTTTTAAATTTTTTAGTTAGAGTTTTTTTTTAAACTTTGACATACATACTTTTGTGTATATGGATATTTGTGGGGAAAAAGGTTTTGCTTCACGTGTCCTACTAATATTATAAACGCGAAAGTGAGTATATTTGTTGTTCTTTCACGCAAAAACTACTGAATGGATTTTGATGAAACTTTACAATAATATATGATAATACCTTATACATGAGAATTACACATAGGCTACAATTTATAAAGATACTAGATTCGCCTCGCGGCATTTTCCGCGGTCATTGTCGTACCGCGGGGTTCAGCTAGTCAATATATGATTCTAATTGTTTAGTATTCTAAATTCCATGATTTACATTTTAGTAAGGCTATTATTTTTAAGCTTTAGGAGATATAAGAAATGTTCGATACAAATAAGGTTTAAAACACCATTATTGTCATTTTAAAATAAGCTCATAAAACTATTATTGAAAAAAAAAATTACAAGAACTGAGATTCACACAAAAGTGTTTCAATAGGGTTTCCAATTTTCCTTTAAAGAATGAAACTTAAAAAGCTAATTTTAATTTGCACGAAATTCGTTCAGTAAGCTTTGTCTCAAGGCAGACTCTTTAAAGTTGAAATAATTTGTAATGGATGGATACTTGCAGACTTTTTTATGTACTTTGTGAGTGTATTTATAAAATAAAACCTATTATAGAAGCTCTAGAATTTTGTTTTCCTCGAGCAATACAATTTAATATTTTATTATGAATAGTAAAGATTTAAAAATCGAACATATTTAAAAAATGTAATATAGTTTAGTTTGTTCTCAAAAACTTTACGTTAAGAACACCTCTATGGTTGATTTCGCCGTTTCTTCCCAAAGTGAGTGTTAGGAAATGCCAACGCCGTAACTTTCTTATCTGTCAGTCTAACCGAGTCACGCCTCTTTCCCAGTGGGATAGGCAGAGACAATTGATCTCCACTTCCTACGGTCCTCACACACCTCTATTGCTTCGTCCACATTCATCAATCGCTGCATACGTCCTCGTCGGTTCCTGGAGCTCTTCACATTACCTTGTAATGTAAAAAAAATCTAAATAGCTTTATTTCCAAAAATGACATATGTACAGAAAATACATAAAATCGAGGACAAACAATACACCAGTTACTTAACGATATTTATTTATTAGTTTTCATAACACGAAATACCATTTCCTATAAATATTCGCTTCTATAGTAAAATTAAATAATCTACTGATAAAAGCCACATAGGCCATGAAAATCACATCTGCTTTAAATTCACAACAGCGAGCTTAACGCCAAAATATATTTTCATTATCTCAGCAATCTTTTAATGATACAACGTATCTTTCACACTCGTTATAATGGACAGGCAGCTGTATGAAATGTGCTTTTATTAATGTTAAATATATTAATACGTAGTTTTAAATTAATGTTAGTGTACTCTTACACATATTTTGACATAAATACGAGTAGATTACGGAATGAATGTCAAGTGTGACGCTAGCACATCTGACTAGAACATCATTGGCAGTGAGTCAAGTCGTCCTCGAAGACATAATAGTCTTAGTCTATATATGTATATTTATAATCACATGCATTTTATTGAAAAATAGCTTTTGCTCTCAGTTTCGCGTATAATAGTAGCCAATGTTCTTCAAGAATTAAAAAATCTCCATTGTAAATTTTATCCAAATCGGTTCAGAGGTAGGTATAGTTGTTTAACATTTACTTGAATTAATGTTACGATTTTGATAATGGGTTCTATTGAGGTACCGTATACCTAGTCCTAGCAAAAAAAAAGAACAATGACAAAAGAATCTGTTTTCGTCAAATATTGGAGGGAGAAGCTAAATACTTGATAATTTTTCAAACAATGAGCGATGGTATGCTGTGTTTGTCAGATTGTGAAATTAAGTAAATACCATAAATGTCGACTCACCAATATGAGTCCCTAAATATCAAATCTTACAATATCTGGATAACTTTACAAACTCGTTGGAAAAGCATTATAACAGTAGCATCATTACCAAAGTAGCAACATCGAGGTTCACAGTGTCATTGTCATAGAAAATTATTTTTTAAATACAATAAAAAAAATGTCTTTCATTTAACAAGCAGAATGTCAATTTATAGTTTCATAGGTTCACAGCTGCAAAAACACTCTCATAAATCAAGTCTATCATCATCTTGGCCTTTATTATTTTCGAGATTATTTTGGGGTTGGCTGTTTAACCGGTTCTACCCGAACATCAGTTTTTCTATGGAGTGACTGACATTGGACCTCCACAACACTGAGAGCGAACTGAATTCGAAGGTTTTACTAGGTGTCAGTATATTTGAGGGTACTTACTTTCCAAGCCATAGATGTTCAATGTACCATCAACACCTGGCTCCGGGTTGTTATTAAGAATTTCTTGTAAGAAAATCCCAACAACACTTTTGGTCTAAACCGGAAATCGAAATGAGTAAATCTACATGGTAATGTAATTCTTAAATCACGCGTTAGTATTATCCAACATATATAACGTAAACAATGGCTCAACAGTCATAAAATAAACATAGCACTAATTGAAGCTTATTATACGACACTTAATTATGTTCATAAAGTACGACTTTTGCACTCTAGAGTCCCAGAAGCAAATTACTTTGAGAAGTAACTTTCTGAAGAGATGAGTTTGTTTTGAACACTCTCGTATAAGTACTTTAATATGACTGGGTATTGTGTTTATATACATACGTCGCGATATGACGCTGTATGTTTTGAGATATGTGTAATGCAATCTATTTGACGTGAACATATTCTGTTGGTAGGTTTGTAAGTCTGCAAACAAATTTAATTACTCATATATTATAAGGTAGGTACTTATAACTGCCACTGTACAAATCAAATGATCAAGTCGCGACCTTAGCGTTCATTTTTCTGTAGGTATATTTCTTATTTATTAGCTGAAAACCTGAATTTAAATTCCTATGTAACTAAAACTTAATATATTGATATACATTACGTATAATATATAACAGCAACTTAACAGTTAAACTAATTGATTGAATTATATAATTTGAAACACTAACAATACGTTAGGGTTTGTGTATTTATTTACATGCTGGTTTTTTAAATTTAAACACATTAAAAGTCGTCACCATCATCTCAGCCGAAGGAAGTTAACTGCTGGACATATACTTTCTCCAAAATTCTACAAAAATCGATCTTGGCTGCCCCTATCCAAAGGTTGCCCGCAACAAATACCAGGTATTTAGACCACCTTTTAAGGGTAATACTCACCATGCTTTTATCGGTACGTGGTTGCCACTCTAGAACTTTTTGACCTCATCAGCCGTTTTTTCCTTAAGCAATGCGATTCACCTACATCCACTTAAGTTTGGCAATTCTCTGGAAAATGTCAATAACTTTGGTTCTTTTGTTAAACGCCTGATTCCTGATCACACAGAAAGAAACTCCGAAGATTGCCCTCTTTATTACTCTTTGGATGACTTTGAGCCTTCTTCGAAATCTTAATATGAGCGACCACGTCTCCATGCATAACTCAATACTGGCAACACAAACTGGTCACAAACGCTTGTCTTAAGACACCACGGTGTTTTGGACACAAAAAATTATGTGGTTAATATATTGATATACATTACGTATAGTATATAACAGCAACTTAACATTTAAACTAATTGATTGAATGATATAATTTAAAACACTAACAATACATTAGGGTTTGTGTATTTATTACCAATAAATAATAAGTAATAATAATGATAATAAATTGTTAATATTATATAAAATAATATTATTAAATTACTTAACTACACACACATTTTTTTTACATTGTTACATTACATTTGTTAACATCTGTAAATGATTAATATCGAAATAGTTGTAATTTCACGAATATCTACACGTTATTAATAATTACTTGTGTTAGAGATACTCCCACATTAATTCCATAAGATACATAGGTTAAATAACTCATTACATAACCTCCCTAAGAAGGAATCTCTATTGATGTCAAATATTGCGGAATAAACTTTGACGTTTAGGCAAATATTCGAAACGTCTAAGGCGTATCGAAAACATGTTATAAAGGAACCGAGAGTTACAGAGTCTAGGTATTTCCCTAAAACATTAATTGTTTTTAGTTTGTCACGCAGTTTTAAACTATAAATAGTAAAGATGGCATTTATAAAAGAAAATAATGTAATAGTAATAATAATTGTTTTACTATTATATGTATGTGTATTATAAATAAACTTAAAAAATGCTAAAGTCGTCAACATACACTTTAAATTCAACATCATTTTTTTGTATGAGCGCATACAGACAATATTACAATGCATCGTGGAAAGCCCACGCTATGGGCAATACTTCTGCATCATTGAATAAATTAATCAGAGTTTAAATGTTGTTTTTACTCATTCTTTTATTTTTCTGTCATGAATATACTTAACAGTCCTTCCAAACTGGTAATAAAAATAACGTTTAGTAAAACAATCAACCTATTAGAAAATAACTATTCGTTTGAATTAATTTGGATCCCAAGCCATCAGCTAAAAATGCTAAAACCCAAGGAAAAGTACACTATTCAGTAAAACTTATTCCAGGTGAATTAAAAGAACATTTTAAGCATGAAATACCACTACTTTGAGATTCTGAATGGAAAGCTGGTAACACAACTAAATTATTTAGCATCAGACAATCTATTTTCGATTAATCACCGTCTTCATTTTCTTGCAAACAATTCCAAGTCATAATAACAAGACTTCGCATTGGACACACTAATATAAACCCACATTCATCTCATAACGAAAGATAGTATTAATAAATGCAAATGCGGGGAGGACAGTCACATTTTTAAATACTTTGAATGCCTCGGTGGCGTAGTGGTAGCGTATGCGACTGCTAAGTTTAAGGTCTCGGGTTCGATTCCCGGGTCGGACCAAATCTTTGTATGATCTGCAAATATTTGTTTCGGAGTTTGGGTGTTTTCTATGTATAAAATGTATGTATTTACAAAAAAATAAGTATATAAGTATTTATATCAGTTGTCTAGTACCCATAACACAAGCTCTGCTTATCTTGGGACTAGATGGCGTTGTGAGTTAGATGTTCGGAATGTTTATTTATTTAAAAAAAAAATAGTTTAAGTACTCTCAGTGGTCGTTAATGACCTTTGTTTTTAAAAAGCGACCTTAAATAAATCAATATAATTAACTTATTACTAAAACTGTCAAGATATTTACTTTTGTACAAATTAAACAACAGTAAATATCAGTTAACAATTATTTTTAGACTTTAACCTCATAGATCAATCAATAAATACGGCCACTTTATCACGGGCTCCAAGAGTAACTAAGTACGTAAGTTATTAGAACGATTCTCATTTTTCTTTGTTAACCATCTATTTCTCTACTAACACATAGGTTGTAATAAATTTTCATATTGCAAGTGAACGCAATATTACGAGGTACGGTAAGTGCGTTATATATCATGCCCGCAACCGCGCTCGCTCTGCCTACTTGATAATACAGCTATTCCGCGTACCCATTAAGATATTTTGTTATATGGAAACTTAATCATTATTTAACTATTTCAGATCAGCTTAACTCCGGAATTTAATAAGTGTTCGAAATATCAAGTGACGCAGAAGTCAATAAATATTTTGGAATAATTTAACAGTATTTTAGCGGCGAACATTCCACGTTATACAAGAGTAAATAGTTGCTTTTTAACCGCGTTCTCAATTTTGATGACCAAGCAAACGAGGGTTCTAAAATTAGATTCCTGAGTGTTAGTGACGGAATTAAGAGAGCACGAGGTGAAAAATCTTTGCACTTGAGTGCAACACGTAACTTTTTCTCCCGCGTTTGCGAGGAAATGACTAAATGCAAAAAAAGCATTTACAATCACAAGATAAGTTTATTACAGTTTAGGTATTAATATTTATTAAGTACTACATTATGATAGGTATTTACAATATTTTAATGATTTCAAATTTGAATAATACTTAGGTAAAATTAAAAAAATAAAATAAACTAACGTTGCTACAGTTGTTTAAGTTGAGCAAATTTAAAAAATGTACACCAGTACCAGAGTCTGAGTTTTAAACAAATTAAAAAAGGTTGTATTGTAAATTTGGCACCATGGAGGTAGAAGTAAATCATTTTAATGATGGTTTGAATTCACAAACTTGTGCACACGATGTTTTAAATTCAAGTTACTTTATCCTCTAGCGGATAAAAACGACTTTTGCACTCAGATATCGAAGGGCAAAAAAACGCTTTACGAGAGGGGGGAAGAAAATATTTTTTTGGCGGACACCTGATATTAATAAATAATAATAATAAATATATCGGACATCTAACACACAACGCCATCTAGTTCCAAGCTAAGCAGAGCTTGGGTTATGGAGCTAGACAACTGATATAAATACATATATCCTTTTTTTTGTAAATACGTAGGTACATATTATACCTACATAGAAAACACCCAAACTTCGAAACAAATATTTGTAGAACACTCAAACAAAATTAAAGTTATAAATTTCATTAATTGAAGTAATTATTTCATTATCAATATCTTTAACCGAAATCATGTAAAAGCAAGTTTATAAACATATATAATATGTGTTTTTTTTTTATTTTCGTCTGCTTATATTGTAACAAATTATTATGAATGGAAATTTAAAGATGTAAAATCAAATGATATTTTTATAGCTTCTAAAACACTTATCTGGTCCCAATTTCAAGATGCTAGTAATCCCATAAGTCATGGTGCTTGGTCTATATATATATATATATATCGACCGGAGTGATACTACGGCCTTACAGAAAACCGGTGTGAAATAGCGCTTGCGCTGTGAGTGAGGATACCGGAGGCCCATACCCCAACCCCTCCCCCCCATTCCCTCTCCCCATCCTCCAAAGGTCGGCAACGCACTTGTGACGCTTTTGGTGTTGCGGTTGTCCATGGGCGGCGGTAATCGCTTACCATCAGGTGATGCGTCTGCTCATTTGCCAATTATATTAATAAAAAAAAAAAAAAAACTTATACATAACTTTTTATTCTAGTTAGGCCTACAAACAGTGTTTAAATGTCATATACTAGGAAAAGAAGCGTCTGTATCTAAGATATATAAAACTACAATAATATATTTTGATGATTGCACAATGGTCAATGTGGATACAGTTAGATCCCCGTCTCAAGCATCGCAACTAACGAGGTGAACGAGGATTAGAAGAAGCTTAGCTATATTTAGCTTTATTGGATCGACTTCCATCACTAATTGCTCTTTGTACATATATGTATATACTCTTATATATTACGAGTAGATCTATATTTTTGATTACATAATTTACATTGGCAGCCATGCTAATCCTGAACATTCTACACTGTTTTTAATTTTGCTTAGATGAAATAAATAATTATAGATTGATGTTTATAACTCAACAAGCCTTACCGTTAATACATAAAATGATTTCATGAATTGGTTATATTCACCTAAACTTAACCGACGATTCCTTGTATTCGGATTAATTTATGGATGGACTTATAAACTAGGCCAGTAAATATTAATTTCTCAGTCAAATAGCTATTTATAAATTAATCGGATTAATCACTAGATAATTTTTTATCTCGTTATTACTACGTAATTTTATTTAATATCATTATTTAAACATAATGCCAAAATAGTCCTTCATTCAATGTCTATTAGACCATTGATATTTAGGAGCCTGTATTTATTATTCGCTTCTATTTACTTCAAAAGCTAATAAAACAAACCACAAGTGAACAACTTTGTATAGGAACCAAAACTAACACACGATATTTGTAGAGGGATACTTAATTGTTTAAGAAAGTTTGGCTTCGAGTTGAGACCTTTAATTAATAGAGACGGCTATAAATTGTCATATGTGAGTAATAGTGTCATACATTTTGGCAACTATTAACAGTATGTATTTAAGGAGTGGGGCTGGCAGGCGTCTCGGAGATAATTTGATCCAAACGTCTACGTAATCCCAGCCGACCTAATAAAGTTAGCCACTGGACTTGGAACATCCTGTTACAAACACGTCGTATAGGTATGTTATTGTTAATAATAAAACTAAATTTATTAATATTTTAGCAGACAATTTCAGTTTTTGCTCACAGGCTTCTCTTAAAAGCAATTGTTTAACAATTCTTTACAGGCAAAAAATACTTTCAATTGCTTTTAAACTCTCTCGACTTGTGTGCATATTACGTGTGTGAATTAAAATTGATTTAGTCTGTTTATTTTGTTACGTATTTTTCAAAGTTCTTTATGGTAGGTACTTAATATGAACCCATTAAAGAAACAACCTACCAATAAAAATTCACTGCCAATTGTTTTCAACTTCCATGAATTACAATGTTTATGGTAATAAATTACATCCCTAAGGATGGTGCTGCTCCAATACATTTATATTTTTAATATTTTTTCATTTTTTGTTTGGTGGAGTATTTTTTATTGTTAAGCAAGGCAATAATTTACAGATAAATGCAAGGAGGCAAACCTTATGATTGTTTAACAACTACAGCAATAAGCACAGTTTTAACTACTCATGTGACTTTCAGTTGCAGTAAATCATACAAAACAAACAATTGAATGATATTACAAGATACCAATTTTAGTACTAATATAAATTGACTAAATTTCATAAATTGCAGTAAGTAAAGTACATACTCGTATAATTTTTATTTTAAATATAGGAAATGTAAAAACAAAATGTATTGTCTCCATACCACCAAGTCCACCGAGAGAAATAAATTAGTGCAGTACTCATGAGCTATATATTTAATTCTGTACTCCTTAAGTTGCTTCTTGTTTTATTTAGAACTATTACACAGAGAAATTTTCTTTCTAGTTAAAATTACATATTTTTAAACATAGATTAAATATCGAAATAAAGATACTTTTTAATAAAATAAGTCGAGTGAATGGGTACCAATTTATACAAAGCCATCGAATTCCAAATTTACTTCTATCCAATTTCAAATATTCTGTACGCATATCGATTTCAGATTTATCATTCATAGGTTAACATAAAGTATGTTCAATAATACAGTCCGCTTAAAATAACTTGCACTCGGATTGAGTGAGAGACTGACATATTTCTCAGTTCTTCGAGGAGACTTCCAGAATATTGATCAGCTGAATCTCTCACACCGCACGCCAGATGCTCACTGAAAATTACTTGGAAATAAATCCGGTGAACTTAGAGACGTGACGTAGTGACGCAGCCGGTACGTACTACTGTTTCCGCGATAACGTGTTGAATCACAATGAAAATTATAATTAAGTTATAAGTTCCGACGTCTGTGGCCCTTGCTTGTTGCGATAACGACGAGACGAGTATTCTAATTTACTGTCACCACTGCTTCGTTGTCACATTTTAATTGACTGTATTGATGAGAAGTAAGTTACATTAAACAAGTTGGAAATATCAGAATTGAAATAAACAAATCTTTTACTAAAATTAACATTACGCGTTTGTGAATCAAGCTTAATCAAATATACACAGTCAGAAAAATACATTTGATTTCTCCCTGAAATGGATTTTTCTGAGAAAAACGAATCCCTTCTTACAAGGTATTAAGTTAAAGCAAAGCTTTACTACTAATTTTTAAAAAATCAAGAATTGGTATTAAAGTCAGATATACGACAATTTTTTTAGATTGTTACTAGTCGAATTTCTACTAGTCAAATGGTCCATTACTCGAGCCGAGTGTTTGTTACTGAATACTGCTGTTACGAGAATTATTGGACACTCTTGTAAACCAGTGCCTATGAAGGAAATAGATTACGTGACTCATGTAAAACGCATCCTCACATAAATCGAGTCATCTGCTTCTATCTTAACTAATCTTCATAAAAGATTCAAACTTCTTCAAAACCACTTAGAATAACTTAATTAAACTGTCAGATCTTAATGGCTTGGTTATTGCTTCGACGTTGGTATCTGACGGCATTTGACAATTGCAACAAATCAAATACATACCTCTTAACCATTCTTAACATGTTCTAATAAAATAACAAACAATGTACTTTTATATTAGTTTCATAAGTTACGATTGACAGAATACGAATAAAAATGGATTCTGTATCATTCTTTAAAGTGTATAAAGTTTCTACTTATCTTTTCTATCTTATTCTTTCTTTATTACTACTATCGGGCCGAAACAATAAGTACTCAAATCTATGTCAAAAGTCATTGAGAAAGGAAATAGTTGCTTATAATAAAGACATGCATCAATATTCTCCAAGTATTGAGGTCTAGCATTATTATATAATCAGTTGTATAATAACCAACGAGTGCAGCACTAGCGCTATCTGTCTTTATAAATCTGAACTACGAGTTTACCACAGTAGGGTGAGTTTCAAATACTTAAGAAATAAAGTTTCTAAAGTGTAAATTTGTAACTACAATTTATTTCAATATTCTTCATGACTGACTGTCTCACTGTGTTTGACTGTGTGTGACTTACTGTGTTTATGTGAAAATTATAATTAAATTTTAGAAGTCGAAACTCTTAAGATATCTTTTTTTAAAAGCCTTATCTAATTATGAAAACGTTATTGGGACGAAATCTAAAAACGATTTCTATGAATCTCTGTTTTTTGTTTAACATGCTCCGCTACCCGTGTATATGTGGGGCAATGTTTGGCGAAAATATCACACATTTGACGCTAAAAAAAGACGCCTACTTAACGTTTTATTGTGCAAGCCTTTATATTTTATAGAGATTTTTTACGACATTTGTGTCACGGCTTTTTAAAAGCAAGACAAGCGGTAATCAGTCTTCAAATCCTTTATTTTTTATGATTCTTTCAAGATTTTACATGTATATTACATATGATATACAAATGTATATCACATAATCTTATGGAATGTAATTGAAATATTTTTGGCACGTGAGTTGGAACTGTTTATTTACAAAGGAGTATATTTAATATTCTTCATCATAATAAACAAACTATGGCAGTTTTTACGGAGTTGTTACTTAATAATATTCTGTTTAATTATAAACAAGAAAAGGCAACCGACAGAAGTCTATGCGGTTTTTGTCAAACTTATAATTTAAGGTTTACAATTCTATCAAAACTTACTTCTTACTAATATGTATTATGGATTTCGCTCTTAAACACAATGTGAATTAAACCTGCCACTACATGAATCAATTTTACACGGACTATCTGATATTCCTATATATTTTCTAAGCCCTATGCTTTTTAAAATCAGAATATTATAATAATATCAAAACTTAATTTCTAATATAAATGTATTAACTAAAAATATGTGGTTATTTTTGCCGATTCTGATTATTACGATACCATAGTTTATAAAGTAAATGCATAAGGTAAATGAAATTGTCACGTATGTCATCTCTATGGTTTTTTTATTAGTAGAAGTTATTACAAATAATTATTATTTTGACAGTCAATTAATCACTTACAATATTACGTTCTTTTTGATGTTTACTAATTTATCCCAAATGAGATTCTTACTCTAGACACTACTTGGTATCATTAAATGTAATTGAAACCGAACTACTTCATAATATGGAATCTAATTTAAAAAATGATTTCAAGTTAACCGAGTCTCGATCTACAATGATTGCTTACTGTAAGCGAGACTCGGAAACATTGAAATGTGATCGACTTCTCTCAATTTAGTAGTGATTGTAAATCGATCCTTGAAGTCATGGACACTTGATATACTTCAACGGTAATTTAGAAATGAGTTACTACAGTGGGAGTTTCGTAAATAATTATCTTAATAATACAAATAAGTAATTATGATTTTATACTATTTAAAAAAGTATAGAACTCTTCTTTGTCGTTACTATATCTTTTACAGCTTTACATTTATCACCATCATATGTCAATTACCACCCATCTTACATAAATTATGCCAATGAAAATAAATTTATTTATTTCTTTGTAGAATAGTTAACTTTATTTTTCATTTCTCAGTTGTTAAATCAGAACCCAATAGCGACGACAGTTATTGATACAAACACATATTCATGTTAATAGTATGCGGGGTTTGACGGCTTAAATCGAGGTGTTACTGCCGAGGTGCATCAATAGCGGTAGACGGCCTGATGAAAGTTCAACGACGACACTTCCGAGAATTACGACTGAAGTTAGGCCCATCCAGAATTTCAAATACCATGATTGACTATAACTGATTATTGGTGATCTTTTTGTGATCTTTCTTACTGTGGAGTCATCCTCTCAGTATTTAATTTTGATGCGATGATGTCCTAAATATACGAGTATTTTATCTTTAGTTACACATAATAAGCAAAAAAGGGACCTAGAGGAACCTATGTGTATATTACGACTGCATTAGTATAAATATATAAATATAAATTTTGTTAGCCTCAAACTAAGCAGACCTTACTATGAAAGCTAGTTTGACTGATTTTTGTAAATAGAGTAAGTAGAGTAAAAATAATAAAAAAAATACATCCAAACCCCGATACAAATATTTGCAGATCATACAAACATTTGATCTGACTCGGGAATCGAACCCGAGACCTCAATATAACAGTCGCATACGCAACCACTCCACCCGCGAAGCAGTATATTATGATTAAAGGGTGATGAGGAATAGCGTGGGAAGATCTAGTTCGGTAGAATACTTTCTATTTTCATGGATTTTCGAGTTGAAAGGTTTGCAAATAAATAACACCAGTCAATTTAATTACTTTGATTACATTTTTTTTTATTTTAAAATGTCATAAAATGATATCAACATCTTAAAGTTAACATTGATAAATAGTCGCATTTCATACTAATCAATTGGTTTAACATGAATTCAGTTATTTACAATGATTGTCGTATTATTGTCATTAATTTTAGTATTATTGATTAAATAACTTTATAATATGATATTAAACATCAAAATTCAGTTACATTACAAAAAAAATATTTACAAACATTAATTTCGTCCAAACCAGACTTGTTTAATAAATTTTTATGAGTTGTCGTATATTAATTATTGTCAATGGCAACTTTAAAACCATAAATTAATTACTTGACAAAATATTATGTTTAGAGAACAAAGTTTTATTTATTAAATTACTCAAAAACTACATTTATTTTTAAATCGTATAATAATTTTTTATTAAATTATACGTTATGTAACATATCGAACATAATACTGGTACATATATTTTAATAATCAATTCTATATTTCTAAGTATGTGTTTATTATTTTTTACAATAGAATCAATTCTTATCAAAATTCATTTTATGTTCATCGTACCACTATCCTATAATAAATTCTTTCTCGTCACTTACATACATACATACATCTACATTACTCTGAAGTCCAAAAGGAACTCCACTTACTAATATTATATTTAAACTCATAGACACGAATGAGCCGAATATATTACTTTAATATACTATTCGGAAGACATAAATTTATTTCTAAGATTATTATTCTTTATTTACTAGCGTGTTTCTGTTTACAAAATATTTTTTTTACAAAATCTAATCTTAAAACTTAAAGTGGATCAAAGTATAAATAATACGTAAAAAAATTAAAATAAATAAAACATTTATAAAGTTAAAATGTTTTCAAATATAAAAGTGTGATATTGATGCTAAAAAAATTATCTAAAGGTTTTATTAATTTCAAAATGTATTGTCAAATTGTTTTTTATGCTCGCCGCATATACAAAGTACTCATGGTCAAGGTAATTCGTTGTCGTACCTGTAGATATCATACAAGGTGGAATAAGTGGTAAAAAATAAATTTAAACTACCTCTATATAATGCACTTACATAAAATTCGACTAACATTAACAGCACTACAGCTATTGTCTTTACAATCGTATTGTCACATATAAATCTTTAAACTAGTTTTATTTTTATTATATTTATTATATTTTATATTATTTGTTATATCGTAAGTACCGTATCACTAGAACTGTATAGAATAATAATACGACGAATAAAAATGTTAGCTAAATCAATTCGTAAATCTCATAATACATATTATTATTCAATCTATTGCAATTCTATCGAATTTATCTTTTAATTATATCGCATAAATATACGTCGTTTGATATGATAGTAATGATATTTTATAATTTTCAAGTTACGTAGTTCATTTTTTTATATTACTACCAATTTTAGTAAAAGTTCCAATAGTTAAGCCTTATATTATCATGGGATTATAAGTTTATTGTCTCCATTAACATTTTAAGGCTGAATTTTTTTTATTATTTGATAACTGCCATCGAGAATGCTTTTTACATAACAATATTAACATCGAGATCCACTAGAACGTTACAACAACCTCAACATACGTACCTTATACATATAAATTTCAACAGCCATGTTTTTATCACTACATGTTAACGCTTAAAAAAACAATACCGAAATTTAATTTCTTTCTATACGACAACGTTTATCAAAATAATAAAGAGTATACATGCGTGGATTTTATTGGCGTTACTGTACACAACATAGTGACGAGTGAGTCCCGGAGTGGGTCGTACTTTTTGTTTTTCTGTCCTCTGTGCATATTCATTGTGGTGTTGTGTATTGTTGAGAGGATTAAAGGCATTGCTGTAGAAATTGAAGGCGTTGTTCAACTCCGCTTGGCGCATATCGGAGTCGAGAGCGTTTTGACTAGTGCGGTCTTGTTGTTTTTTTGGATAGCGTTTCGGAAGTCGTGTAGTCGAGACCGTTGTTGTTGTTGGCCGAGGTGTTGTTGTAGTAGTCGTTGTTGTTGTGGTTGTGGTCGTAGTTCGCTGCGGTGTTTCTGTTGAAAAACAAAAAGTGTTAATTAATAAAAAAACCTTTTGTGATTGTGAATACCATATTGGAAAAAATATTGAAGGAGTTGATTGTGTTGGGTACAATTTTTTTAACTACAATAATATTTTATAGCTGATGAATGATTAAATAAATACTTAATAGACATACATCGCTTAAACTATTTACCTTTCAAAGTGATAACTCCTTCAGCTCTTCCGTATGCATTGGCCGCTCCACATGTGTATTCACCGAAATCCCCTTTCTTTAGTCGATTGATGGTAAGGTTCATCCGTAATGCGTACTCGTTTAAATTTTCTTCCGATATAACGTATTTTGAACTGTTCAGCAATTTTCCTCCTATAGAAAGAAATAGTTTTTAAAACGTTTACCTTTTTAAATATTTGTCGAAAATGTAATACCGTAGCACTACTACTAAGTAGTGAAATAAGTGTTTGTAGATATTTCCTAAATTGATCATTAAATCATGTTTCCATTACTTTTATTTCATCGTATTAGTAATGTAAGTATTTTTAAAAACTTATTAATTTTACATTTGAGTTGTGTTAAAACTATATTTAAAACTTCATTAATTTAAATATAACTTGATTAACACTAAAAACATGCGTAAAACTGAGCATATAGGACAAAGTTATCAAGTTCCGATTACAATTAGTGCAAAAAAAAAACGTCGATAAATATTGGGTCGTGTATTAAGTAACAATGGACGCCTAACAAACACTTGTTATTTTAACATTCGAACAATTTCCTACGTTCATTTACTCACCGGCATGCGATTTTCCACGCTGCCAAGTATTGAGCGACTTCGGTGAAGCCTCCACATAACATTGCAGAGTGACTTGCATATCCGTTGCGCGTAAAACAACCGGACTACTCACTCGTACAATCGGCTCAACTGTGTGAAAAAATACGATTATGTAGAAGAGTAAATAGGGATCCTTATTACTGTATGAAATGGTATGAAAAAAATGTATTATAGGATGTTTTAAACGGTGTCTTATACAAAGAAACAATTTTATATAAAAATATATTGATACGTGAAGATTTCTTTTTGTTTAGATATATATATATATGAACTAGCTAAAGTGACTCTACTCTGCCTGAATTGAGATCCACGCTATGGTGCACTACTGAGATGTTTCTACATTATTAGTCCTCCGGTCACGCACTCACCAACGAAACACGACAGCAAGAATACTATCATTTAGGTTTATCTTCTGTGAGAGGATGAGTAATATTTTAAAAATATGAAAAAACAACTACTTGAAATATATATAGACAGTAGTTAGTTATACCTATATGACTATACCTCTTTATTCATTATGCCTATTTATTTGAACATGTAAGTTATAAGCCAGCACACTTTAACATGACCGTATATTGAAAGCGTCTAAAATTAATTAAATACCAGAACCGTATTGTTTTGACATAAGTATACGTAAATAAATATTCCGGACATCTAACACACAACGCCATCTAGTCCTAAACTTAACGATCTTGACAGACAATTGATATATACTTCTTTGTAAATACATATTTATTAAACATAAAAAACACCCAAACTCAGAAACAAACATTTGCAGATCATACAAACATTTGATCCGACCCAGGAATCGAACCCGAGACCTCAAGCACAGCAGTCACATACCATCACTGCTTCACCGAGGCAATCAGTAGAACACGATCATTTTCAATTAGTCACACAAATACTACCAGTACATAACATAACTACTAATTGTGAATAACATTGAATAAAGTATGATTCTTACTCTTAGAAAATAGAACACGAGAAACACTTAATCACAAAAAGTTGTATTAACGTACAAATAAGTTATTGTCTTAACTAATCTGTCAAATAAAAAAATTATAGCTAAGACATTAGGCTTTCTAAAGTGAGTCCAGGTAATATTACTAATACTAAATCAAATTAATATTTATTTGAGGGTGCCACTGAAAAGGACCTTCGTTAGGAAAAAATCTGTTCTGAAAAAATAATCTAATATCACGAAACACAGACGACTTTAAAATAGAAAATACTAAAGCTCTCAAACTAGGTACACAAATAAAGAACATTAAGTACGAACGAGTGGGTTACTGGAGATATCTAAATAAGTCCAATTACCAAAAGAAATAGTCAACAAAGTTTAGCTAGTTCAAAATTAAGTCTACTCAATTAAGTTGAGCCAAGTGTTTCACAGTCGTTTGCTTAAGAGATATCCTAGACATTTTGGTATTTTAAATATCGAATTTTTTTATTGAAATTATCACTTTGACTAATAAGCGGAAAAAAATCTCAATCATCTCCTAGAAAATTCTGTAAGAGCTACCATATACACTATTGAATGTTTGGTAGTTTAATTTCAGTGACATTTATTTTAATTTGCAAATACTAGGCGGTTATATAGTATCCATTTCGAAATGTTTAGAACGTTTGGTGACGCCTCAATAGCTTACATAAAGAAAAAAAATATGATAAAATGTTTTTACTTACATAAAACAGCAACATCATAGCGACGACTCTTAGTGGGCGGGATTCCGTTCGCAGCAATACACAAATAGGTTCCCATATCAGATCGCTGAAGTCCCTTCAACGCCAGTGTGGAACCTACGAAGCTCTCCACCACTGTATAAGAATTTTGTTATTTACTTACATTAAATGATTTAAAAAATACATTTTTAAATGTTTTGAGAAGGAGTGAGAGTCGACGTAATATCAATATTTCTTTCATCATCATCATCATCAGTTCAACCATTTGCCGTCCACTGCTGAACGTTTATTTCTTTAAGTAAGAATATTTCTATCAGAGGAATGAAGTTACTAATTATTTATGTAAGTAATTAATAATTACTTTACTCCTTAGTGTTAATAGTGTTTACTTAGCTTAGTTACTTCTTAGTGTTAATAGCTCTATAATTATCTTGAAGATGTTACTTTTAATTATATAGATGCAGTTACCCCTAATACGTCAGGTTTGTCGTGCATTTAGTCATTTATAATTAGCATGAATTATAATGGTTGGTTATTAATTTTAAAGTCTATATATTTTAAAAATACGGGTATTATGTACTTTCAATTCAGAGGTGGGATTCTCTGACCAGGCGAGATGATCATGCCTGACCGCGGCCCAAGGATTTATGTTGGGAAGTTATAAATATGCTTATCGGCGGGAGACTTTCTGTATCGCAAGTAGAAGTACGAGTATGTTTTAGTTTCTGTACGCGGAAGTCGTCAGTAAGTGGATAGTTTTGGAGTTCATCTTAAGCAACAACGTAATACGAAAGTTATATTCACTAGACTAAACAAAGTAACAATGTGTCTCCATGAATAAATTTATGACAAATTTTGACTGTAATAAAAGTTTAATAATAAAGTTCCAGGCAAGACATTTTAATAAAAATGCATACTTAAGAACCGTATACCTTTCTCTAAATTATTTTAAACATAAGACCCACAATAGTCAATACAACCAGGAACATGTTCTTATGTGAGAGAGTTTGGGTGTCCGTAAATTGTACATTCATAACTTCTTAGTCATGAATGTAGAATTGACAGATACTCAAGCTATCCAACTTATATTATTCCTTTTTTGGGATCGTAGTTACAAATTGACAACGGTCACTATTGTTTAAGTTATCACTTAAACTTTGCGCTGTTGTAATAAATATTGTCCTTTCATCTCTATATCAAGTTAAATTTAGAAGGGTTTTCAGCTGACTTCAGCTCTCTAGAGATGTCAATATTGCAGCAATATTACTCTTTTTATTAGCTGATATCACAAAGTCTGAGTTTATGAGGTGTAAAAGTTATCTTCGTTTCTGCAAAATTCTCAATTTAGGTGAAAACAAATAAACTAGTTTTGCACATAATATGTAACAGTTTTCGCTGTTCAAGTGCACAAGTTTGTCTTTAGAATCTTTTTCTGAGTATATTTTATAATGATTATATTCTCAACAAGTTATAAAAATATTCGTATATTACAAAGTTTCCATATGAAAATTCATGTGTATTTCGACTGTAACATTAACTACGACCCGATTGGTTTGTGATATGTCCTCTATCAGGGTCTAGTTTATATAAATTTTAAATATGTATATACCCATAACTTCTCAAACTTATAATCATAATTAAATAATAATTAAAAGTAAAATAAGAGTAAATAATATACTGAATGAAATAAAAGTAAATAGTAAAATAAAAATTGAAGAATATAATACAAAGATCATAAACCAATTTAAATATTTTTGTTTAAAAAGGTTAGATAAGATGATTTCTATTTGATCGTGAACAACAAAGGGACACGAGAATTATATCTATGTAGTAGATTTTACAAACATTTAAGATTTATACAGTCAAGAGATAAATTGAGACTCTCAAAGAAGTCAATAAAATCTATATGTGTATTCAAAAATATTCTTTCCCAGAATATTGAATATAATATTTGATCTTAAATAATATTTTATCACTCAAGAAGTGGAAGAATGTAGCCTTCTTACATCGAGTAAAGTACACAGATAAATAACATTAAACGTAAAGGAATTTTATGTGTGTAAACACAGGAGTTTGTGTATTTACAATTTTCTACTTCACTAATCACAGCAGACCACTTTAATCAAAACATTACTGGGTAAACAATTCCCTATTTCATGATGGCTGTCAAATTAAATTTAAATGGAAATAATTTATTGCTTTATTATGGCACACGACCCCCCGCTAAATCCAGAACGGAGACATAAAATATTGTTACTTCGTAACGCGAACAATATCTAAAGCGGGAGCCTGTATGAAATTGTGTTTTATTAAGGGGTTATAAAGTTCGGTAGCGACATGTCGTTGGCAACTTGTTACTACAGACGTCGGTCCTGATTCAGCAATTCCAACGTTATTATTGCTTCGAGACTAATTGTTTTCCGATTTCATTCTAGCTGAACAATTTTCTATAACTAAATGTATTTTAATTGCCGATTATTTCGTTCAGCAGGAAAATGGGTAGCTAGCTATTTTGTTGCTGAACAATTTATGTGTGTAAGTTTCAAAGTGATTTCATATAAATGTGTATATTTGTTAGTCTGCTGATTAAGACATGTGATGAGGTTATTACCTCATGAAAAAGATACTTAAAATCCGCTTACAAAGTATCGTTTTCCCGTCCTGCCCGCTGCCTGACATATACATTAAAAAGGATAATATCTAATAAGCTATAAGTGCTGCCGCATTTACAAAACGATTTTTTTTTATTTCTTTTCGAAGAAATGACATACGGAGGAGAAACGTGGACACTTACGGTACGGCTGGGCCACAAGTTCAAAGTCGCTCAGCGTGCTATGGAAAAGGCTATGCTCGGCGTTTCTCTAAGGGACCGCATTAGAAACGAGGTGATCCGACAGAGAACCAAGGTCATCGACATAGCCCACAGGATTAGCAAGCTGAAGTGCCAGTGGGCTGGCCATATTTGCCGCAGAACTCATAACCGTTGGGGTAAACGGGTTCTTGAGTGGAGACCGCGTCTCGGCAAACGTAGTGTAGGACGTCCACAAGCCAGGTGGAGTGATTATTTGCGCAGGACGGCTGGCAAGAGCTGGATGCGAGAAGCCGAAGATTGAACTAAGTGGCGTGCAATTGGAGAGGCCTATGTCCAGCAGTGGACTGCGATAGGCTGATGATGATGATCTTTTCGAAGAAGTAATATTTTTCAATTCAAATCTCAGCGCAAAATACTTTTTGCTTATTTTTATATTTATTAAATAAGCACTAATTTATTTAAATAAATAACATAAAAAAGTAACAAAAAAAATCGAAAATTGTAAAAACAGGATACAGGTAATAAAGGCTATTTTTATTTATTTATTATAAAAATATTAATATTATCAAGTAAATTGATAGAATTTGACATTTTAAACTTATCAACATCTTATAAAAAGATATAAGAAAAAGTATCTATTAATATCAAATTTAGTTGAGCTCGTTTTGTTTTATTTTTGTATTTATAAATAACTTCAAACTAAATTTCGTGACTATTGTTACATAAACTTTTGTTTAAGAATTTAAGTAGCACTTTAGTTTAATAATTAGACAGGACCTAAAACAATAGGCCTTGATTGCTTTTGTTCTTCAAGATAAAACAATCTTTTATTTAACTTCTTTTTTCGATTCATGGAAGCGACTGTGGCTTAGCTGACATCAGTTCCCTAATGAACGCAATCGGTAAAGTCATTTGTAACATTGAATTAATCCAAAACTTTATTTTCCTTTTCTTGCCTTCGAGTTATGTGATAAAAGTAACCAGTATATAACGCAATACTTACTTTTACTCACTATACCTATACGAATTTATGAATTTAATACACAATTTATTGGTGGTTTGACCAGAATTTAAAGCTACAACTTTCATTTATTTAGCAAATGTAATTAAATAGATTTGAATAAGCAGTAACTTTCAATGATAAATGCAGAATATGAAAGGTATGATTGTATATTATTTCACATGTAGTACAAAGTAAAAAAAAATTGGTATCGTTTATTTTACAGTTAATTTGGAAAATAGTTTTTAAACAAAATTTCTGTGGTATCGGTTTTACATTTATAAATATTTGCATCTAGTTTTTTATAATAAAATCAATACCCATATTGAATAGACATAATTTAAATCATACCTTTCCTATAAAATACAAAATGTAATTACATAAACTCTTCAACCAGTCTCTAATTCACTTTTCAATGTCACTTTCCACACTAATTCTCTTATTTATGTTACGCACACGACGCGAGTCTAGACTTTAAGACTTTAAAACTCAAATGGAACAATTATTTTATGGATTAAAATACGATATATTCACGATGTTTTATTATATGTGGGCTTAGTTAATTAAGTTGGCTGCGGCGTCTAACGACAAGACAAGTTATCATTGGGTGATATAGTCGCCTACCTCATGACGCTACTACATATAATTGTTTCTCATCCACACGTTTCGAACAATAAGAGATATTCATTTGTGGTTATATCCAAGCTATTGTTTTCTTATTCAATTAGCTAGTAAGTCTCTTAGCTATAGCTCTTCGTTTGTCAATGTGGTCGAATCTACATCTACATCAGGTTAATTCTAAAATGGGTAAAAATCGATGCTGTTAGCAGTGGTTTTTACCCATTTTTCATTCTGCTACCAATCTGAATTTTAGTACCAGTGTGGTAATTGTGAGAATACATCGAAGATTTACAATAGAAAATGTTAGCTCTCCTATAAACTAGAATAAACAGTAGACAGACCCATTTTCATTTAAATCGTTTTACCATTTATGTGGTTCATCTTGATTACACGGTTTTGTGTAATTATATCAGAGTAGAAACAGCCAAAATAAAGGCAGACTAGACCAAAATAAAAAGAAAGAAAATAGAACTAAGTTTATTTACTAAATGCTATTTCTAACTCAGCTCAAAGCGTTAAAAATAAAACTAAAAAGCTGTCCCATTTTTTGTTCCAGAACTTTCATTCTTACAGTTTCCTTAATTGTTTTATATTTCTCTTTGTTTAGGCGGCTATATTGACGATTTAAACAACACTTAATTCTGTGCACTTAAGTATTGAACCCTCTTCATGCTATTTAGGTGAAGTAATTCCGTTAAAACATCTCGAAAACTTTCTGTAACACGATTTGGCAGATTCTACTGGTTAATAAAGATACATAACCTTTATACGTGTAATCTACTGAAGAGAATTCTCGAGAAGATATTGAAACAACAACAAATTTAATATAATGTAAACATACAATATACACACAGATATTGCACCTATATACTTCTTGTTCTGTTTAACCTACTGTCTACATGCTGTGTAATATGTTATAAGTACATTGATTGATTTAGACTGCACGGTTGGCCTAGTGGTTTAAGCGGTCACTACGCCGTTTGCTACTAATCCAAGTGTCGTGGGTTCAAATCCCACGTGGGACATCACTTTGTGAGATCCACAAAGTGTTGACCTGAGTCTGGGTGTTCTTTGTGTCCGTTACATGTATGTTTGTAAAGTCCCCCGCGACACAGGATGTATATTCCTAATGCGGGCGTTGTTTTTTAAAAAAAGAAAGAAAAAGAAAGAAAAGTACATATATATTTATGCACATAACAAAAATGAAAATTTTCTTACTTCATGGTAATTGAACCATTATTCTATAATACTAGTATAAAAATGCAAAAAATTTCGAGATTGTGTCTCAGCCATTACATCAATTAAAAATTCTTCAGCTCCCTAACCATAAAAAATATGTAATTATGGTCATAAATATGAAAAGCAAATTCTATTAAAAAAACAAACATTATTCCAACGTACTCTTAATTTATGTACTGGTATTAATAAATATTTTTACAAAGCAACAAATTTCAATAATACCATTCACAGCCGCAGCACCCGCAAAGAGGAAAACGAGAAAAGTAAAAAAGAAAATGTGAATAGCCAGCGCGAAAGCAATTCTTACATATTTAGTGAAGCGTGTTTAACATGTCCAATTAATACAAAGGCAGAGCCGGCTCCACCACTCTGTTAACTATTACAACCACCCTCCGTTTACAGAGGCCCACCAGTCTTTTGTTTACGCTTAATGGCTTAAATAAAACGGGTCAAATTCGTAAAACACCACACCGAAAAGGTTTTAAATAGGCCAGGGGGACCGGTTATTTTGTACTTAATACATTTATACTAAGGTATAAATTAGAGCGTAGGATTATACGGCATTAGAAATACAACTGTGTGGGTATGTGTTAAACTGACTAGCCCTATAATTGCTCTAACTACTATGTCTTTTCACCTAGTGTGTTAGCTACGTCGTAAAGGGTACGTCATTATAACTAGAAGAGATAACAACCTTTTGTCAAGCCAGTATTCACTAAGCCGTTCGTTTAATTTCCTGACCGAACCCGTATTGCTGTAATGTTCTGTTTAAATAGTAATCGAGTTCTTTGAAAACATTTTTTCCGCGGAAATGAATTCCTGCCAAAAGCATCGGACGTCAACTTTCTTTTGTTTCTTGTTGACAGTCCCAAATTCTTGTTGTACCAAAAAATCTCATTCAATTTTAAATTAAGCGAATATTTCACAAAATGATTTATTTCACAAAAGCATAAATTCATTTCAAGAATTTAATAAAAATATGTATTTTAGAAAAAAAAACTTATCGTATGTACACTTCATATAAAGTGTTTCGAATTTAAGTACTCATATAATATAATCCTTTCATTCAATTGATTTGGCATAAATATGAAGCAATGACTACGTTTACACGATCATATTACTTCATTTTTATTCAGATATCAATCGCTGAACGTCACGCTGCTGCTGGTATTTTCTTTCCAATATCTTAGGGTAATATCTTAATAAATCCTATAAAACTTCAATGTTTTAACCGCTCTAGCACCTGTGCCCGCTCCGCGCGGGCTTTGAATGCAAAATTAGTCTTGTTTCTTTTTTACCACTTAGCCGGCTCTCAGTGATGCGAATAAAATTCAATGGAGATTTGACGTTTTATTTTTTCTCTTTCGAAAATTGTGTTGATTATTATCTTTTACACAAAGCATTTGCAGTGCAAATTATAGAAACAAGATGTTATCTTAGGCTGGCTTATTTAATTCAGGACCGAGATTATAGAAACGTTTTAATTAAAATTATTCGTATATCTTTATAATGTTTAAGCTCGCTTGTTTTACAGCGAAATTTACTCGACGAGATAGACAAAATTCCACCGAACATAAAACACGTGTAAGTTCAGCTTGAAAAAATAAGTTATTCCTTCAATCAATCACTGTCGCATGTAAGCCTATCAAGAAATTAAAACTCTTTCAATCGTAAAAATTGAGATAGAAGATGATAAATTTACATTATTGAACACATTTCATGGACATTATTTAAAATATAACAGTTAGTCAGTGATCACAACCAATGCTACGTCGCCGAAACGTGCTAGTGAAAGACGTTTAACTAAATTCTTCGAAAGTAATTGGAATGTATATAAACTACGTATGTTTTTATATATGTATATTTTATTGAACAAAGAACTGTGTAGCTTTAATTGAAACGATTTAATTATCACTGAGTTTTCGTACTTTAAATCAATATTGTATTAGGTAGTAGAGCCACGCTGTTTTCAGCACGAACGGGCCGGTTCGACCGTGGCGGTACTACTCTCTCACAGAAGATCAATGTAAAATGACAGCGTCTGTGCGGTCATGTTTCGTTGGTGAGTACGAGACCGGAGGTCCAACGATGCAAAAGCATCACAAGGCCATAATGGTGTAGATCACCATTCTGCATTGTTGTATTGTCTGCATTCGCAATGAGTATAATGACCAGTCTTGGATTCTGCTTTTGCTTTTCATTAGGTAGAGTAGAGTCATTTTGACAGACACATACATGAAAAAAAAATACATTATGTTAAGTAGAAAACTATAACTTAGAACTATTTTCCTTGTTTACATTTAAAAGCAAATTAATTCATTTATAAATATTTACAGGACATAGGCCTTTCCACCTAGACCTTTGGCTTACTTATTATTTATACTATAGGTAGGGATTAACCAACTCGTCTGACCAACGTAAAAAAGAAGATAGAGAGATTTGAGAGATAGAAATAGTATATTGAAACTAAATGCAAAAGAAAGGAATAAGTACGATCAATTTCCCTTACCTTGCAACTCTTTTCCGTTATCATCACGAAATACAATATTCCGCCCACCAGTTCGTTTCCAGGATATGATCGGAGGTGGCACGCCAGTAGCTGTACATCGCAGCTCCACTCCTCCTCCTTCAAGCGTGCTAGCCTCTGAACCGTCGTCATCAGCGATGTCTGGTGGTATCACCACTGATAGATGACCCATCTATTAATTAGAAAAGTATTATATGATTTTCTGTTGTCAACGCAGTGGTGCCTGGCCATCAGTGCCAAAGTTTGATATTTTTTAATTTTCCTGTTTTATAGGATGTGAAAATAATTCCTTCACGCCATTGTTAAAAAAACATCTGTGAGTATTCACTATTCAGATAGTTAACTGAAGAAAGGCAGTTGATAAAAATGTACTTTTATGCCTTTCATTTCTTGTCAACCAATTTTTTAAAATGAAGATATGTCAGTGATAACAAATTAATTTATTTTGAGACACATTGTTGTAAATGAGGAATGCGATCTATAACCTTTCAATGTATTTAGATCATAAAACGAACCTTTCATGAAATTAAGTTAAACTCGTTAAAATAATTAATTCAGCGTAGCAAGACAGCACCCACCTAGCTACGGCTACGGGGTTACAAACACGTAGCACTGCTACAAATTGGTACACAGACGCTGTTTGTTAAACTCAATTAAACGGGCTACTATGCTATAAAAAGGCTAAGCCTTATGAAGCTACAGCTAAGCCGTGTAAAGCTACAAGCTACTCGAGACGTAGATATTAATTGAGTAGTTAGAGGCGTACTCACTATTATGTAGTTAAGGAAATTACAGAAATAGCCACAAGAGGGTGTAAATGTGTTAATCAGAAGCTTAGTTCTTTAAACTACTTTCATAAACAAAGCTGTTGCTACAATTCTTTGTATCAAGTATGGTCATAGATTATTGCTTTTAAGTAGTTGACTAATGCAGAAAATAGTAGATCCCTGATTTCCCTCTCAATGTTATGCTAAATCTCCTATTTTTAGAAGGATTTAAGGGATAAAGACCAATGTGCTAGAGATATAAATGACTCTGTCAGAGTTCTACTAACCACCTTTACCAGCATGCTGGTAAAAACTTATAGAATAGGAGGAAGTTGTGTATTGCACACGTTAATGTGCTATCATTTGCAATATTATATTACATTGGGACAAGTCTGATTAGTCAAGACGTAGTGATTATTTTATTTTATTTTTTTGTTAGGACGATACGTTGGAAGGAATATAAAATCCAAGGTAATTATGGTATTTAAAATCTTAAAGGAGTGAAATACACCATTTAGAAGATAAAATGATTTTGAGTACAACGAAGCTATTCAATTTTTACTTTTAGATCCTGTGTGAGATAAAAAATAGAAAATATTAAGCCAATGTGTACGATGTCACAAGTGCAAGTTAATATAGTGTTCAACTATGTGAAATGTTCTCCATCTGCACAACTGAGATTATATCATGTTCTTTGTTTAATATGACAATAGTCCCAAATGAATTCGTGTAGCAATGCACCGTCTATGTACAACGTTACAATAGAAACACATAGATAACATTTACCTATCTCCATTGTGTTACATGAATGGATTAATTATCTGCTTACTAAACAATTTACAATCAAACCATTGAATAGAGAAATTAAGGAACCTGCCGGTGATTAGACCTGATAACATTTCAAAGGACGATAGGAATCGTAGTTTATATAGGTAGACTGTCCCTCGTTCTAATAATGTAAGGGCAGGGGTCCGTGAATGTTGCATGAAGACGTATTGTCCCCATTCCAGTTTACGTTGTGGAGTGACTTTGACAAAATTCTCCGGACGCACGGGACGACGACCGCCACTGGTATTCTGTGGGCTCAGATAGGTACGAACAAAATCCTCACTTAAAAGGTTTAGTTAGTGAAAGTTTTTATGTTATTATGTTATTTATCTTTTATCGTTATATTAAGTAAATTATGTACAGAGGCATGGTGACATTACTATTCAATCATAATTAAATAAAGTTTACGATGCTAATTAAAATTTTACAAAATTTTAATTGCTACTAATCACTATAGTCTGACCGATCTGAAAGGTTTGATGTTCAGTGCTAGGGAACCAGGAATAAATAAATAAATAAATATTTTCGGACATTTAACACACAACGCCATTTAGTTCCAAACTAAGCAGAGCTTGTGCTATGGGTACTAGACCTGGGAATGGACTATGGGAATACATATATAATTTTTTTTTAAATACCTACATATTATACATAGAAAACACCCAAACTCCAAAACAAGTGTCACAAGTGTGTTGCCAGCCTTTCAAGAAGGAGTACGCTCTTTTCTTGAAGGTTTCAAGGTCGTATCGATCGGTCGTATTTTTTTTAATTTATCATATTTGAATATGAACAAAACTTATAAGTAATACTTTGAGTACCGAGTATATCATTATTTATTTTTTCAAAAAAAAATAATGGAAAAGATAAAAATTACAAATTACAACAGCAAGGGCCAACAAGTCAACAAATTAAATTTGTAATAAATTAAAAAGACAACTCCCACATTAGGAATAACATCCTGTGTCGTGGGGGACTTTACAAACATACATGAAACGGACACAAAGAACATCCAGACTCGGGACAACAATTCGTGGATCACACAAAGTGTAGTAGGTACCGCGTGGGATTTGAACCCACGACACTTGGCGCAGTAGCAAGCGGCATGGCGACCGCTGACACCACTCGGCCAACCGTGCAGTCATTATATGATTCTTATAACTTGAGGCTATCGTGAATATAGGAATATAATTATTTAGTTCATTAAAATGCCTAATATCTTTAACTGTATTATTCCATCCACGGCATGCAAAATGTTTGTTTGAAACAAACAAGAAACGTTTCTTTTTAATAAAAAAAATTAAGTTAAAATTATTAAAAAAAGTAATAAATGTACAAATATCTCTCTATTAATCTTCCAGATATTCAAAGCGTGATTATTCATTGGTACATAGCATACATGGTATACATATATAAAATGAGAAACTAAGCAGTAAGTAATAGTGTATTTATCTCCCAACTTAGTATTGTGTACATCCGTAATAAATCTTGACAAGTAGTCCGTTCCAATGTTACCGTAAATGGTACTTTAAGTATGCAATAATAGCTTAAAACAAATTTAAACAGTGTAGAAATTAGCATACATTTGCCGTTTGTTCTCGTTTATAATATTTTGCTCATAAACGATAAACTTCCCTCAATATTCGACGAATAATGTTTATTAACTTAATTGAAAAACTTAGACTTAGAAAAGGTCAGGAAAAAAAACTATATTACTAATATTATTGACGCGAAAATATGTGAGTATGTAAGTGAGTATGTTCGTTGTTCTTTCACGCAAAAGCAATGAATGTATTTTGATGAAACTTTACAATAATATAGCTTATACATCTTATGCTTATGCTCATAAAGAAACACCGTAACATACACCAAGCGTCGGACTTTGACAAAATTCCTTGCGATATTAATGCATGCGTGAGCAACTGAATAATTCGCATTCTTTATGCAAACGTTCTCGTATATAATTTCATACCTCTGCTTTTAACATAAACTTTAACTTGCATTCCGTTTAATATTTCAGACACATCTGAACGCGTGGCTGTCATGAAAATATGTTATAATAAAGCATATTCTGTCTACACTTATCTCCACAATTTAAATTCTTAGAGACGGGTCATGTCACATGAATTATGTAGATTCATGGTGCAACCAGAGACGCCGAGATTTATTATCCGGGAAACGTGTGACATCGTATAAATAAATATGAAATATAAATAACACAACTATATTCAACTATTCTTGACGAATATGTAATATGATATCATATTTAATCCCACCAAGCTTCTAGAACACTAAACACCAAATGAAATGTGAATTTGTGAATTGCTGTTACATTTCCTATATTGAGAGCGAATCCCTTTACACACGTTAGCCATAGCAGATGTAAATCGGAATCGTAAGCGCTTTATATTATTATACCAGGTAAGTGTAAATTTATAACCGTTTTAAGTGAATATGGAAATTTTAAAACATTTAAAGCAATTTGAATGCTCTTGCAGAGATCCTATTCCCATTACGACGTGAAAGCTGAATTACAATAAAAATACATTGTCACGATTTGACGCAAGTCACGTACACACCGAATACTGTACAGCTTCAATGTTTTTTTCCGCTTCTTGAGTTGGGTATCAACAGGCAAGTGAATCACTTGTTTAAAAGGTGAACATCACAGCCGAATAAAGGCTTGACGTTTATCTAGAGTTGCTGCACGCGCAACTAAAATAGTGGTAAGACTGCCAATTTAAAAATAATAAACATTGTTTCACGTTAACCCGTCTGTCTGTCTAACTCTCCGTCTTCAAAAAATACTGGCTGAGGACATAAAACTATTTATGAAACGAATAAAATATGTAATTTGATAAATTTAAAACAATCATTAACTTTAATTGGACTTTCTTTCAAAAAAAAAAAATATTAGGTTGTCTGAAAAGTTATCTTCTTCACCGTGTGCGCTATACCTATAACTCTTGTATTTGTTGTATGTACCTAATATACCTAATAAATTGATTAAAAATATTTTTAAATTACTTGTTTTTTTACTATCACTCTGTCAACTGACAAATACAATTTTTTTTCAGATGCCTCACTTTACTACTTTTCTATGTGTACCTACTACACAATGTTTTTATTAACAAATGACAATACATGACTAAAGGATAATAAAATATCTTCAAATTAACAAAAACATGATTTCTCGAGAATATTAGTACCTCGATGTAAATTCTTAGTTCCTATTTTCACAAATTTCACGAACATTTGAATTCAAAATCGAAAATTTAAAAAGTTCATGTTTGTTCAAAAGTTATATGACAAAATTGATAAAATTTATAAAAGTGTATGTTAAAAGCTTAAAAATTCAAAAAATAATTGAATGTGAACGCAAGTCATATGAGGTCATGATAACATACAACTATAATATGTTTTCCTGCATTAGTATTTGTCTAAAAACATGAAAGTTCTCGGTCGCGCCGATGACGTTCATAGATATTTGAGCCCACCATTGAGCGAGCTAAGGTCGTCCCCATCTGACAGACGCCATGATGGATACCACCCGTCACTTTATTACCTACCTATTACTCACCCCTATGACCCTTAGTGGCAGCTTTTTATGTGACTACATTTACGAGTTAAAATACCTACCCGACTATACCGAAATGAATTTCTTGTCGGTATAAAAACTTTCAATATATCGCATTACTAAATTCGCAACGTTATAGTAAACGTGAAAAGGAAAATTTTGTATAACAAGAGAAAATTCTCTTAGACACTATAAATATTGATGTATTCTTAAGAAGGCTTTCACCATACTCCGACGTGGAGTAGGAAACCCTTATGAAAAAGCAAATACTATGAGTGAGCTCACACCTGTAGCCCGACACAACAAAAGAATGCTGAGTAACGCCTGCCGATTTTTCGGCTAAGAAATAATTCACTTGTTGATTCTATTCTAGCTACATTCCTTTTATGTATTATTTATTTTACTTCCAACGAGCTTTGGCACGTTATCCGGTTAGCGTAAGTTGCTGCACAGTGGCAATGCTAAAATATTAGCAACAACACAGAATATCTGTTGCGTTATTTAGAAATATCTCAACTGTTGAGATCACATGAAAGAAATCACGTTCATGTTATCACTTTCTACAAGCCACTATGAACTGTAACTTTGTAATTTTAAAACAAAGATGTTTCTTTGTACATAAATATCAAATACATCTTTATGCTACTCGTTGACACAACAATAAAACTAAGAATGTGTAAGTTATTGTAATATTTTTAATAAAAATCCTTTTGTATATTATATACCTAAAACGATTAAAAATCATTTCTCTGTTCAATGTAAAATGATTCGTAAGTTTCGCCACATGTTGAATGATCTAACGGCTTCTATATTTATTTATTTTGTTTTTACGTCGTATCCACTGAACCGATCATCAAGGTTGACAAGAAAAAAAAAATTGTTGTACACCTTACATTCAAAACAAAAAAGTACGTATTCCTTTTCATATTTGGAGGTTTAAAATTCTGTATCTTTTTCCAATATGATTATTACACAAAGAACGCAAAACTTTATATTAAAACAAGTGGCTACTGTGCCATGGTTCATAACAACAAGGGAAATATACAAAATTCTAAACATGCCCACGATTAAGGAAGTGATCGACAGCCATAGTTCGCGCTATAAATCGCGACTTCTTAAACATCCAAACCAACTTGCAGGACAGCTCAGCGTTCCTGAAACAACTCGTTGACTACAGAAGCGACGAGACATATTTGACGAGTAAGGTCGCTAATAACTGGCTGACTTTATAAAATGAGGGGTGTGCAACGCTAGAAGTTCTTACAGCCTAAACCACAAGTTAACTACACTACATCTGCTCATAGTCCAAACGACTGATTGCAGGATATATTAAAAATATAAAAAAATAATATGTATTATTAAATTATATCAAAATAAATACGGAATAAATTGATCATTCCGTATTTATTTTTAAACACCAAAACTACCCATTAATTTGTGTTTCTACAGTCGATTCGACCATTAAAAGGTTGCCTGTAAGAAATTGCTTTTTAGCGGTAAGGCCGTCATTTGTACATGGTCATTGTATTGTAAAGCTCCTATATATAACTGTATCAATTGGTCTACAATAAATTTTATTCTATTCTATTCTACATTTTACTCAAAGTAAAAATAGTTTCAGACAAACTATACTCTATAAGCTTTAAGTGTAATCCAGTTAGAAGATATCGTAAATTTCAAATGTAAGCTAAGCGTGCCACAATAAATAGAAGTACCGGGATTTCAGGTGGTTGCTTTAAAGCTTCAGCTTTATGTTTAAGACGAAATCATAATATACGTGTACAATACATTCAAATTTTACAAGGTGGAATTCCTTAGCAGTCTCAAATGCCTTTGTCGGCGTATAACTAAATGTTTGTAAAGGCGGGCCTTAGTTGCGACATCACGAGGCAACTATGTGTCGAAGAATGTGTTTATGGTGCCAAGAATGAAGCTCCTTAGCAGAGGCGAGGATTCTACGCTGTTGTTGGGTATACATTCAGATATGTAGCAACTTCATTTGTGTGATCATCTTGTTAAATATGAAATATGAGCTTGTTCTATTAACTATTATATTTTGATGTTTGTATTTTTGACGTGTTCAAGTGCCTTTTGGGGCCTATGGAAATAAATGATTTTAGTTTGAGTTTGAGTTTAACAAAGTAGTTCAAGTTCTATTTCTAACTTTAAAAATAAATAGGGTTGGATAGTATTTTGAACTTTAAATAGCCTTCTACTAGTTAAATTTATGAAACCGATATACAATTACTTTCGTTCTCATACCTTTTAATACTTTGCGTTGCTGGTACTGTCGTGAGTAAAAACACTCACGGACGAAGCACTTTTTCAAACTGCCACCGAAAACGCTTTAAAATTAAGTCTACTTTTTAACTTCGACGTAAATACGATGGGGTTATTATTAACGTGTATCTATCTCTGTCTGTGGCATCATGGCTCCTTATGCAATAGACCGATGTGTTTTTTTTACTTTGGTATGTAAAGCGACTTTGTGATAAAATTTGATTCTTCGTCGAAGACTATCAGTTTCAAAAACTGATAATCCTTTAGGATATTATATGGTTTTTGGAAAAATGTAACAAAACAATCGTTATTTATATATAACTATTATTTATATACCCTGATATAAAAAAGTTTATAATATTTGTCTGGTGTATCGGAGTTCCTAAACGGATAGATAGATTTCGATTCACCTTTTTAAGGTTCGATTTGAGAGAGCTTTTTATCAATAATTCTAGAAAATTAATTGGACTGATATACGTTTAAATGTTTAAAAAACTTGTAAATTTTTTAATGGTTTATTAATTACTGATTCATACATTTCAATTTCCTACTTTATGTTTTTGTGTCTCATGATATTTCATGAGACACATGAAACCCCGAACGAAGTCTTAGGTGAAATTGTTTGCCCAACTCAATTCTAACGTGGTAGTCCGATCGCAGATTTATGAAATCAGGCCGCTATTCCCCACCAACAGTTAATTTCCCACCTCATTCTCCGGCAGCCCGCGGTTCTGTCAACGGTTCCTATCACTGCCGATATTTTCTTCGCTCGTCCAATTTGGTCGACTAAGACTTTACGTTCAGAGAAGTCTTCTAGCGTGTGTTTCATTACGCCCTTAAGAAAGCGTCTCGTAATTTTTGTATTTTTAGAAGAACAGAACGCTAATAAATTGGAATTCACAATGTAAAGTTACTACCGTTGACCTGCGCAAATAGAAAAAATAGCTGTTATCTTTCTGTGAAATTACAAAGGTTTGTGATCATTCCTCAAATATTATTCTCTGGGGTGACGGAGCGATTTATTTGTCTTAATAATTTTGCGGTTCAGATTTATTTGCGTAGTCTTAAATCAAATTAGCTCTACTTCTTTAGATAATGTTGAAAGTTATTTGCATTAAACATTGTCACGACCATTTAAAACATGATGACCTATAGCTATGAGAACATATACCATCTAACAGGCAACGAGTTCACGCTGTAAACATTTCACAAACGGGACTTTAATCCCGGTCATAAAAGTAATCCGCTCATAAAGTAACGCGACGATGGACAACATAAGGGTAGGGATTTTCTCTCGCAAAGATTTCTAAGTAATTAAGATAAAATACCAAGAGTTTTTGTATGTAACTGGAAGCCAAAAGCTCTCGTATTTCAACGCTCATATACCGAGTTAATCCTCGAGTATGCAATAAAGCTGCTAAAGTATTTGTGTTCCAGGCGAAATTACCCATATTGAAAATACCCTTCGGCACTAACAGCCAGCTGAAGGCTTATTTATACGCTCGTGTATAGACTTCCCGTCGTACGGCACGTAAAAACCTAGCTACCTACATTAAATTTAAGACCGTTCTGAATCGTTAAATTCTTAAACTTAATATAGCCCGGCAGCCTTACAAACTGCCGCCGTATTGATTTGTAATTACAAAATTGCTTTTATTTAAGTTATGCAAAGTATTTTCTATTAAAACGGCTTTAAATTGCGAATGGGTTTTATTTGAGCGAACAAGTTTGAAAGTTGGAAAATTTGGTTGATTGATAGAAAAATGGTTTATTCGTTTTTGAAAGGTACTTTAGCGTGTTGCTCGCGTTCTTAGTAAAGGGAGAAAAAAGGGTTGGATTACAAAAACGGTCATTCATCACAGCCTCTGTCAACAAGGCTTCCCATCAATGCAGCAAAAACAATTAGTAGGTCAATATTTATTTAATTGCCTAAAACCGACCCTCCATGAATGATGAGCGATAACTCCATTGTTTATATTTGTGTGATGAAGGCAATATTCGTTATATTTAATGGCCCATGAAATTAGATAATGCTTGTGTGTTTGATAAGAATCTTTCATTTTGATACCTCGATTTATTTATCGTAGCGGTATCAACTATAAAGGTAAGTATTCAATATACAATTGGGGTTACAGTGACATTATGCATTTGGCATGGAAATATCATTTTTTTTTTCAAAGCTCAATTAAGGTTTATTGAAAGCGGTTGACTTGAATCTTTCGAACAACAGAAAATATTCTGTTGTCAGAAAGTACAAAGAAAGATGTATTCAACCTTCCTTTAATTCATCCGAACTTCCCACAATTTTTTTATCGATTTTTTACCGATTACCGATTTAGAGAAAGGCCTAGTTACCAACTGCAAGAAATTATTTTTCTCATTTCCCTCATTAAAACGCATATTATAAACATTCATTTGACATCATCTATTAACAGTATTACTAACATTAATATCGTAGTGTTTATTTGTAATTTACCTCTTTACTTAAGCACTTAAGAGGTGTTAGTCACGACTAAAGCAAATACAAGAGGGCATTTTACCAGTTCACGTAATAGTGAACCTAAGCAAACACGAGACTCGTGTAGGGAACAAAATGTACATCACCCGGACTGTCTGAACAACGGTCTCCTTTGTACGATATCAAAGTACTCTCATTCAAAGTCAATTGTTGCTCACGTAATTTGCTGCTTTAAAAGGTCTATCTTATAAAGAAAATTTTAGCTAATTTAATTTCAGTCTATGTAATTTGTGTAGCAGATTATTTAAATAAACATTAGTAATCTAGTAACGTATCGCAATTTTAAATATAACGTTATTTGCTTAATATATATTATTTTTAACCGACTTCAAAAGAGGAGGAGGTTCTCAATTCGACTGTTTTTTTTTTATGTTTGTTATCTTATAACTTTCGACTTTGATGATTCTTTTTTATTTGAAAGCTGGTGCTTCCCGTGTCATTTCAATTTGGTTCAGTTCTTGAAGTCAGTTTTCCTTGTTGTTAAAATTTCTGTTTATTATACAAAAGAGAAAAATTTAAGATATCTAAAATATGATAACGGAAGCAATATACTTTTATAAAAGGGTGAAAAATTTCTATAAAATTTTATCTCATTCAATAAATAACCAGATTTTTTGTGTGTTTAATAAAGTTTTATTTGTAAATTGTATTCAAATGATGAAAATATTATCAAATGTTCATCATCATCGTCAACCTATCAAAGTCCACACCTGGACATAGTCTCTCCAATGGCGCGCCACTCTGATCGATTTTGGTCTTCTCGCATCCAGCTCAGTTTCTCAAAAATTTTCAATGAAACATAATACTGAGAAACAATGCGCACATATATTTGTGATATAAAAAAAAGAAGTCAGTAAATGAGATTGAATTTGAGAAGTATCTTAAAATAAGCCAATATTATTTATTAAGGCAAACTCGTACCTCGTACCACCCTACACGTGCCCTGCGGCACGATGGACTGACGATTTGAAGAAAGTGGCTGGCATCGGATGGATGCAGACTGCAAAAGACCGAGATAGGAGACCTACGTCCAACTGTGGAAAGGAATTGGTTGAAAATATAAATGTACATATATTTATACGAGGTCTTTATATGTGGGTCAGCTAGACCCACACAGCCTCGTTTACTTCTTTTATTGCCCGTAGCGTATTAATTTACCACCGTTTTTTTAAATATTCTGCTTTGGTGCTCCGCTCCTATTGATCTTTGTGTGATGATATATGGCATATAGCCTTCCTCAATAAATGTGCTTTGTAACACTGAAATATTTTTTGAAACCGGTCTAGTAGTTCCTGAGATTAGCGCGTTCAAGCAAACGAACTCTTCAGCTTTATACATTAGGTAAAATTTATTTCCCATGTTTATTTCCGTGTTGTGAATAAATCAAGAAGCATTATAGCAATTAAATATTCTAGCCTGTAATATATGGCGGATAAATTTGTTGTAATAATAGTTAGGCGCTATGACCAAAAACATAGATGGAAAGAAGGACCATGACTAAAATTTCGAACTAATTTTCGAACTTGATGTCATAAATTCATTTTTAAATATAAACTACTAAATTCACTATATATTTTTTATATTTTGAAGTATTTATTATTTTTCCAACTATCTGAGTACTCATTAATATGGGATTATGTGTGTAGTCCTTGTATTGTATAAAACGTAGTGTACAATAAATACAAATCACTCCATAGAAATCAATTTATTCCTAAGTCTATTACATTTTTTTTTATTTCATTACCCCTTGACTGAAAATAAAACTCCTATTCATAAATGCGATCAGACCGATTTAATATTTTGTACTAACTTTATTATAACTGTGATAACAATGCATTTTTAAATCATTTTCTTTCCTTTGTATGGGTAGAGAATAAATGAAGATATTAAAATGCCCTCTGAGTAAAATCTATTCACATTTCGCCTTCTATTTTCTCGTTATGAGAACGAAACTTCACACTTACCTCTGAACCAACGAACTTTAAATTAAACGTACGTACGTATTTCATAGTAACTATCACACGAAAATGTCTGCAACCAAAAGGCGTGTTGTGGCGCTTTACAACATAAACAGTGTGGTACATTTCGAAAGTTGTCTGTCGTATGAAGATGTCGCGGTGACATTCCACTGGCTCCCTTTGGCAAGCGCGTGCATTCCACGCACGACTTAACAAAATTCCACAAGCGTACCAGAGGTGATCTTATGTCTACTACACGCCTCAAAAGGTAAATAACTTAATAAGTGTCACACCGTTCTAAAGAGACTAGTTTGTATGTTTTTTCTCGATATAATTGAAACACTTATTTTAAAATCACATTAACCTTATTTCGTAAAAACAATTTAACAAGTTTTTCAAGTTTAAAAGTATCTATAAGCGAGTTACACGTACATGTAATATTTGACGGATTTGCTATTTTTGAGATTCTTTTAACATGTTTACAATCAAAATTTACTTCTAATAATTACCTTAAATATTGAAAACATTAATAGCCCTTTTAAAGCACAAATTTCACAGTATTTTTTTTGTCTAAAAAATTTAATTACTTTCCTTGAAATAAAAATAATTTAAGTGAATTGAGAAAAGTCCGAATTTTGTGTGTATATGTGTAAGTCATATACTCACTTAACCTCAAATCGTATCGTGCAAATTGACCTAAAAGAACTAATAAAAAACAAACAGTATACGTTTTCCATCACCTGGCACTAAAGTAATTTGCTAAAAACTTATAAACACAATAAATAGAAAGCATTAACATATATCAGAGGTAAACGAAACGCTCGAGTTCAGTAACGCCCGTATAAGTATGAAAGAGACTCACTTCCACAAGCCTAATGTACAGATTACACGTAGTGTGAATAATGTAGAGAACACAGTGTACGCAGAGACAGAGGGGCAGGTAAGCCGTGGGCTTCGGTAATAATAATATTGTATCAAAGTTACATCGTCGACGACTGGCACGTTAGGAATGGCGGTTTGCTATAACAATTTTCTCTACATTTTGACATGACGTGTTGATGAGATTACTCGGCTGATATTGTACGTTGAAATTTATTAATATTTTAAATTTGATTTTATACTGATTAAAAATGAAATTTACTATTTTATGAGTCCACATTCGATTGTGAATTGAGATGATCATAAATATTATTACGCCGATGATATAATAAGGAAAGTTTTTGTTTATTCCCTAGCTAGAGGTTCTCACAAAAGTATTACAACTGATATGAAAACTTTAGTATTATACAACTTGCTCGTAGATTTTGTCTCTACGAACGAGGTGTCGGCGATCACTATACTTATGTAAGACAATCTGCCTTATTTGAGTTAGAAATTACGAGTACATGAATATTTGTACCTTTTATGGAATCTACACATCAGAGACTCCTTTCGTCGAAGCGCACATTGAAAAACTGACTATATATATTCTTTTTGATTTATTTTTCTAGTAGGTAGTTCACATATTATAAATGTACTGGAGAATCTGTCCATGTTATTCTGTTTGAATGTACACGTCCAAAACATTCGTCATTACATAATAACTACTAAGTAATACAATAACACAACAATTCTAATTTACGTTGTAAATAAGAATCTTCAATTGTTATACGTTCACCTCGTACCTACTCAACTCAAAAGAATTCATATATTGCGTGTACCGTGTGTGGAAAAACTAAACATGAATAAAGGATAGGGATTGAAATTCGTACGATCGAACGTTCAGCACGTGACATCGTAGACACGATGCAAGTCAGCGATTTGTATCGATTGCATACATTTTAATATAAGCCACAGAGCCTGCAATGATCGCCGCTCAGCTGGAAAGTATTTGTAATTACTCGAGCTGTCTATGATGTAAGTAATAAGCAATTGTCGTGTTAAGTAAATAATGTTGATAGAAATGGTTGACTATCATGAATTAATCGATGTGATGGATTATTCATACTAATGAAATAGATAAATAAATATTTCGGAGATTTAACACACAAAGCCATCTAGTCCCAAGCTAAGCAGAGCTTGTGTTATGGGTACTAGACAACTGATATGAATACATATTTACATTTTTATAAATACATATATGTTATACATAGGAAACACCTAAACTTCGAAACAAATATTTGTAGATCACACAAACACTTGGTCCGAACTAGGATTAGAACCCGAGACCTCAGACACAGCAGTCGCATTCACTACCACTGCGCCACCGAGACAGTCAACCATCAAAAAAATTTACGAAACTGATATTCCAGGTTCGTTAAGTATGTCAAGGGAAGACATCAAATTTAACGAGTGCTTTTATTTATTAAAAATATTTTTTAAACCTGATATATTTTTGAGATACAGCAATATTACCGGCGGTCGGTAATATTTACATACGGATATTTGAACTCCAGCTATTCTTTTTACAGTGTAACCAGAATATTAATATGTGAGATTTAACCGATCGATCTTTCATAAGTAAACACCTATTCATGGTATGTTTTGAAAAATGTAGTCCTCGGGTTCGTAATCCTCGGATATAACATTTATAATCATAATAAAAATAAAAAAGATGATAACATTTAGGAAAAAATACAGCAGTAACTGGGTTAGATTTAGTACATACGCCAGACTGAAAATACGTTACATAAAATGCTTAGATTTTCATAAAACGGATATTAGCGCAAATAAATAAATAGCAAAAATATTTCCAATAGCCTTTTGTTTATTTTCGTTATCTCACATTGAGATATGAACATACTCGTAAACTCAATGCTCTCTTTTAACTTATTGGATATCCACTTTTTTATTCGATTTGTCATTAAAATCTGTCCTTTTCAGCAAAAACAACATACTGTGTCGAAGAACGACAATCGTTTCCGCTACCATTTAAAATTTTATTTAAACGAAACAGAACTTACCTGACTCTTCATAGGGTCGGTATTTAACTGGCACATATAGGTCCCAGAATCTTTAGGTTCGACGCTGTTGATGTACAGCTTCCAGGTATTGTGCCCATTATGCGTAACGGACAGCCGTGGATTGAGCGTCACCATATGCGTATGTATTGCAATTATTGTCTTAGTGTCTGACTTTATCCATGCCACCTGCACAATCATAATTTGAAATTATAGTTTGTAATAGTCACCAACAGCCTTTAACAGTGCCCTGCTGGATATAGGCCTGTCTTTAAAAATGAGTTTTTGCCTACTATATCACACTGTCCACATGAATTGGTAAAGGTAAAGCGCACATCACTAATCATGCGACCAACATTATTCCATCGCCTCAACACGCATGCGCCGTCGACCGAGAGCATTGCTACGCTACGGCGGTCAACAATGGCTATCAGGAAATATATTCTAGAAGATTCTTATACGACTAAAAATATAACTATTATTCCTAACTTATTGTACCGTGCTGCTTACGGCAAATAAAGGTTTAAATATATTTAAGTGTAAAGACCTATCTGATTGTTGAGTTTAGGCGTTTTGGTAAGACACACACAAAGGGTTTGTTTTAGGTTTTTCCTTCTCTTCGCTATGATGTTTTCCTGCGCAGTTTGCTCCCTTAGTGGCATTTTACTCATGTGATAAAATAATTAGGTATAGTGACCCTCCAAATTCTTTATCCGTCACCACATGGACAGTGTTTACTGTAGTGATAATACTAATGGAAATATATTTTATTCATGTCATACTACAAACTAGTAATAATATTTTGTAAGTTTCTTGAAATTTAATAAAACTACTGAAGTACTGAAGCAAACACGCTACTTTTTCGTTGAAATTTAACTGGTGTACTCTTCTGACATCCATTATACAAGCGCCTAGCCAAGCCAAAAGTGCTTTAACACTAATTTTACTTTAAGAGGTATGGTAATACTTCAGAAAATGTTTTAACTGTTTTGATGCATCTTTAAGATTTAGCAAGATATGTATTTAACTGCAATCCTCGCAGTTCCGCAATTGTTACTTATATACGACAATATAAGTGAGTTCACTTAGCCAACACTTCCTTGCTTCCAAAGGCTGCTATATAACCATCCTCTAATGAATACTATTCAATATAATCCACTCAATATGAAAATCCGTAACAAACGTTAATAGGTTACTTTTATTTAAAACAATATTTCTCCCGTAATTAAATAATCTCAAAAGTAAATTACAAACCTATTCGCTTTTAAAAAAAAACTCCAAAACTGATAAGGTCTTAAGTACATTAATTTTAAAGTTCGCAACTAGATACATGTTTAGTTTTCAATTTACGACAATAGTTTATGAAACTTTGTATGTTGTTTAACAGCCATGATAACTTGTAATGTTCCTAAACAAACACAACTAATATTAGCGTATTAAAGCTAGCGGTGTAAAAGACGTGGTATAAATGAAATTCAGCTAAATATTTTTCGTACCTTATATGTTCCAAGGTGATGAACTGTACAAGTAAACTGCACATCTCTGCCTTGGGCTACTGTTAAATTTTCAAGGGGAGAAAGAAATTCCGGTTCTTGTTCACTGTACCCTGATCCTTGCAGCTGACCTGTCATGGGCAAAAAATATAAATTCATATAATACAAAGCATGAACAATGAATACAAAACTTAATTTCAAACAAGATCATAGTGAATCAGAATGGAATATTTTTGTGATATCTGTGAAGCCGTATGATTTATTACTGACTTATTTACTTAGCAATGGCATCAATTCAGCACTGCATAGCTAGGGAACTAAATCCTACTTAATCTGGTTAACTCGCAATTACAAGAATAAATTAACTGACACTTGGCAGGGCCCTTCATAAACAATACAGTGAACAGTTGGATCAGCTTTATATTCAACGATAGCCAAATACAATGAGAAGAAATACAGGTCGAAATTGGCGTTTCAAATTGGTTTAAATTGGGTCAGGCTTGCACAAACAAAATGGGGAAATTGCTGATGCTACTGAATTCTATAGCAATTGATATACTTTCATTAAATATATCTTTGCTTCCATAACCAAAAATTGCGCTCCACTATTTACTTGTTTGCCCGATATTAATGTGAATTCAATTCAGATAACATTTTAAAAGTTATTACCAACCAAATCATTGATTGGAAATCAAGGACTATGATATCAATGAGTAATAAATCATGAAAATACGGATGTGTTGATTCACAAAATAAACAGTGACTCATGTTCTAAAATGTCATGTGTAGAATCCTTCACAATAAACTGGTAGCTTTCAGTTACTGACCGATTCAACACGGTCGGTCACATGAACGCGTGAGTTTCAGTTTTCGTCGTTCGGTATTCGGTGATTAGGGACGTAAATCGGGAAAGGTTGTCGCATAAAAAGGGTCACACTAAATGTCCCATACTGTGACATCAAAACGATTAATGGCTTCGTGCGGGATTTGGGAACGCCGAATATTTTCGTTTAATTCGACTATCGCCAAGTTGAGATTAAATACATTTTTTCGCTTTTTACCCGGTGGCACAAAATGAATCAATTAGAAAATGGTTGGCATTCCCATTATTTTTTCTCATTTCGCTTATAATGACAGATACCTGAAAAATGTTAATCAAGTGATTTTATGCAATTCTCACTTTTGCTAGTAGCTTCACTAATGTAAAAGGTTTAAATTTATATGCTGGATGAAACGTTTACTATAAAAATATTCACGATTCTTGACATATATATTTTTTTCCTTTACATTAATAATGAAAGTATTAGTCACAAGAACAATTTATTAGGTTTATTTGCCAGAGATTCTAACATATCCCAATGTTATTTTTGACTACGGCAAAGTAAGGGTAATAGTTTCGATCTATGTATGTTTGTATGTTCCATCGTAGCGCCTACACTACTACACCATTTGTAATGAAAGAGGTTTCAATAGATTTGTAATAATAACCTGGGTGACATAGGATGTTATAAATTTTATCAAAAGCCCGGATGATATGGATTATATAAAAAATTTCAAAAGTAGTCGGGTGGTAGTAATTTTCGTAGTCAATTTATAGTTTTTTGAACAATTCCTTGTGACATCAACAAATGCTCCATGCGTGGTCTTCTACGTTTTTAATTATTAATCGACGCACTTTAGAGATTGAGGCTACTGCAAAATCCTCTTATGAACGCTTTCAATCTAAAACTAATCCTGGAGCAATCTAGTTTTAATAGTTTTGGCGGTGCCCCACAATTGCGCTGCTCATTTAATATAGGTACGTTAGTTTCGAGATGGTACGCTGAATTGTTCATGGATCTATCTTTTGTCCACAATAATTGTCTCGATTAGAGATCACAGATTCATGTAAGTGCTTTCATTGCTCTGTACGTGTGTTTTTTATTCTTTAATCCTTATCCTTGGAACCTTTTCTCCAATAATTTGAAGGTTAGTTTTCAACATAATATAACATAAATTTATATGTAACTATTATTATAATGTATACACTCTTATGTTAATTTCAAAGTTTACACCAAACGTAATTATTTCGTGTGCTATAATTTACTAATATTCAAGGTAATATTGTCAACATAATTACTTAAGGATAACACGTTATAATCATCACCACGCTATAAAAAATAATTTATCTAACTCTACAGTGTTCCTAGTTCTTAGCATTATTTAACAATTGTAGAAAATTTATCTCTCTTTGTTTTCGGAGTCATTGAAAATAGTCTGAGATAGTTCTCTTGTCTATCCATAATTGTAACCTTTTGTGTTAGGGCCCCCACATATTAGTAGACGACCCACTAAGTAATAGCTTAGCTCAATTTATTTATTAAAAATATTTTAAAAGGTTTTTAATAAACACACATTTATACTAATATTATATAGAAGTAAAATTTGTAAGGTTTTATTTATGATTTAGAAAATTCTTTCACCATTAGAAAGCCACATTATTTGTCAGTGTTATAGGCTATATATTGACACCAAAAACTATTACAGCGATTACAGACATACTTGCGTGCGGAATCGCAGGCAAATTATATTAAATGTACAACAGTTACTGACTACTTCACATATTCTAACATAACAGTACTATAATCACACTAGAAAGAATTTATTCCTTATCCATTTTAATGAAACTAGCTTTTGCTCCACAAAATATATATATCTTATATATAAAATTCTCGTGTCACGGGGTGCGTAATCGAACTCCTCCGAAACGGCTCGACCGATTTTGATGAAATTTTTTGTGATTATCCGGTATCTATGAGAATCGGTTGTAATCTATTTTTCATCCCCCTAAATGTTAGGGGTAGTCCAACCCAAAATTTTTTTTTTTTTGTCAAAATTTTTAATTTCTATTTTTTTATGATGCAGCATTAGAAAATACATACAACCCTAGATTTTCAACCCTCTACGATCAACCCCTATTTTTATATATTCCCTTTTATGGCAAAGCAACGTTTGCCCGGACAGCTAGTATATATATATAATATTGCAAAGTGTCAAAACATTTTCCCAAAGTGCAATGTATCGAGAAGATAAAACGAATAGAAAATTTAAATTGTGTTGTCGTACCGCCCGGTAATGGATTTCCGGCTCAATGGTGGTAATATGACCCTTGTAAATTAAATGGTAGTCATTGAGAATCAATGTGGTTCCTTAGCACTCGCACACTTACACTTTACGCTCTTTATAATGCTCTTTTAAGTTTGTGTTTACGTGCTCGCTCGCTCCCAGAACTACGCTACTTAAGATTTTCTATCTCGTCGCCCTCAAAACTCTTCGTTATTGTGAATTCTAGTGTTAAACTTTATGTGATGTTGTTAATATATGAATAATAGAAAGTAAACTAGTTATTTTAAGTAAACCGTTAAATAGTTTCTGTTGTATTGTGGGACTTATTCGTGATAAAATTATTACCGGTTATACCACTCGTGAAGAATAATAATTTTTCTTTATAATCTTTATTGACATAATAATAATAATAAAGATTATAAAGAATATCACCACCAGAATACCACTCGTGAAGAATAAATAGTTATAAATTACTTTGCTGAAGAATATATATATACCGCCAATTGTACCTCTTTGTTTTAAGCTACCATTGTTAACTATCTGGTGTACATAAAGCGATTATTATGACTGCACGGTTGACCGGGTGGTTTCAGCGGTCGCCATGCCGCTTGCTACTGCGCCAAGTGTCGTGGGTTCAAATCCCACGCGGTACAACACTTTGTGTGATCCACGAATTGTTGTCCCGAGTCTGGATGTTCTTTGTGTCCGTTTCATGTATGTTTGTAAAGTCCCCCACGACACAGGATGTTTATTCCTAATGTGGGAGTTGTCTTTTAAAAAAGAAAAAAAAAATATAACTAAACATTAATACTTTAATTTGATAAACAAATACCCTGATTCACAAGGAAGAACATAGGCTACTCTTTATTGTGATAACTTACATACACGGGAGCGGAGTTTCGGGCAAAAGCTAATATCTAATATAAATGTTTGTGTTTAAAATTTTTAATAACTAATAATTCATAATAATTATTAGCATTATTAGGTTCGGGCATCGAACTTCAGTACAATAGTCGCAAAGGCTACCACTGCACCACTGCGACAGTTAAACAAACCGTCGACTCGAAGTAGATAACTGGCATATACTAGATGTAGAAGACGGAAGACCAGACTTCATAGTTTATGCTACGCGAGACCTGTGCCCAACAGTATGTGTACTAAAACATCCTAATAGATTAATACTTTTATTATGAACCCACCCATATCTAGAGTTATCGCAGTCTCTCTTAACATCAGTATTTTTTTGGGTTAATAACTCAATCACTCAGGTATTTTATGAAATATCTGGGTGCCTGCAAAATCTTCTCGGTCTCCTTAGTAACACGTTTTTATTTGCTTCACTTGTATATCCTTCTTAATTATTAAATTTAATGGTTTATAGAAGAACATAAATTAACATTTAATACTTCTACTGACAAAAATACTAAAAATAGTTTTTCCCTGGTGGATTACGAAAGATCCAACAAACAAATCTTAAGAAATCTCTGAATATTGTAGGTTTCAACTTATATTTCGTTTTTTTTACGCGCACTGTCCGCCTTTTCTTTACAGTACTTAATTAAAAATTTAAAACTAACTATTAAAACTTTTATAAACGCTTCAAACAAGCTCGTTCCTTGTGTTGAAATACTTGTCGTAGAAAATTCTAGACAGTGTAATAATTTTGAATTCTGTCAGGTAAAATGTAAAATAACGTAGCAAAAGTAAAATTAAAAATAATGGGTTTTATAAAGAAGATAAATGATGTTAGTTTTGCGCCTAAAACGACGAAGTTAATGCGATATTCATGAATATTATCATACTTGATAACAAATAGTTAACTTCAGTAATTTATTTTATAACGAGTTTAAATAATAATACTTAAATGTATTAGTCAAGTAACATTATAATAAAATAATTCTTTTATGGATTATTATTATATTTATTATTTTATTATCCCTTTTATTTTATTTACATCCTCATCAATCAATTAATCCATCATAAATTATGTTGATTTGGTACGGCTGACAACGTTTACACGTGAACGTGTGACAGTTCAAAATATAAATATTTACATTCTAGAATTCAACTTACTTGTCTTATTCCACTATTTTAATTAACTTTATTCTTGACCGGTTTTGCTCTATGGCATTATAAAAAGTTACTAGTTATACGATAATTATTATAAAAACTCTGTCTAAAGGTTCAGCATAGTGTTAGTGTACCTCTATTTTTTTATTTTTTTTTTATTTATCTTTATTGTACACAATAACATATTTAGGTATAGGGCGAAACCGGTCAGGATAAAATCTAATTCAAAGAGTGAAATAAGTACAAGTAAGTTTCATTCTAGAATTATTTTAACAAGTTCCATAAAGTGCCGACAATCAAGAGTGTAAATTATATAAATAGATAGCTTAGTAGCATAAAATATTTTTTGTAAATGGTAACTTAAATTTAAGTGGGGTTGACCCCTAATTTTTTGCCCTGATAAGTCGGATTAGTAAGGATTTGAAAAATCATTTCTGCAAAAGAGCGATTTACTTTTGAAGAGTTAGACATTCAATTAATGTGGACATGGTAAGATCGATTAAATTAAGTTTATTGCACTCAGATCATATCTGAAATCCACTTTCCATAGCTAGCGTAGTTGATGAATGAAATGTTTGATGATCAATAATATTGAACACAGTGTATAGACTATATTTTCAATAACCTGTCTCTATTCAAGTTAAAACTAGAGTTTTAATAGAGATAGTGATAGAATATTGAAAACGGCCGTAAGTCGATCAAGCGCAAAGTATGAATTTATTAAATTATAGCTATATTAATACTAAATTGAACCATCTAAACTATTTTGTTTATTAACCTCACTTCCATCAAGTGTAAAGTTATGCGGAGAACGTATTACGTATGGCAGATAAACTTTAATCATTAAGTTACTCATTTTTCCCTTCGGATTATTATAACTTACACCTTAGTATGAACTTATTTACACTATGTTATAAGTAGTTAGAAAAAGACTAGTTTCAAAGAACGCGCGTATAGGTAGAAGTTCTACAATAATCTATACTAATATCTATACTCATAATAAAGCTGAAGAGTTTATTTATTTGTTTGAAGAACTGCTGGTCCAATTTGAAAAAATCTTTCATTGTTGAATAGTCTATTTATCGAGGAAGGCTATATGCTATATATCATCATGCTACTACTAATAGGAGCGGAGCACCAATGAAGAATGTTTCAAAAACGGGGGAAAATTTTCACGCTACGAGCAATATAAGACGCAAACGAGGTTGCGTGGGTCAGCTAGTATATTATAAATCATTTATTTCTCAAGAAAGAATTGTAGACGTACATTTTGTACCTTCAAATTATAATTTTACTTGTTTTTTCCTACGCCTCTGCCCATATGTATATCAGTTATCGCGACACAAATTAGCTTATGTCCTTCCAAGTGCCAATCTATCTCCAACAGTCAGACCGATTTCGTTTCGAGTTTATTATGTAGCATGGATGGACTTGTATGAATATGATTACACATACTCGGATTTATTGAAACCTTGATATTCAAACTAAGTATAGACCTGTATTTTGAACATCAGTGTTCTACTAGGGCCAATATTTAAACTTATTATCAATCTTGGTTAAATTATGGTGCTTTACCGTGTGTTACAACTTTTTATAAAAAAATATTTTGACTTGCGTGTAAATGTATCTATGTGCATGATTGTAAGTATTTCAGCGTAATATATGTATGTATGTGTGATGTGGTATTTGTGGTTATGTCAATATTTCTGTACTGTTAATACACACAGTATTTAAGTTTATTGAAAATATGTGTGTTTAAATTTAAGTTTATTAAACAGTTCTTGAGACATTTTCAGTGTCTCATTTTAATTCAAGTTAGTATAAAATAGCTGTGTCCATAAAATGACTAACAGTTAAATAATATAATGATATAAGTTTGTAAACAGTTTGAATAAGTACCGTGATTTAATAGAAAGTGCCTATAAATGTGAGTATGTTTTGATATTAGAGGGTTACCCTCCAATAGTCATTATCACATTTTTTCAAGTCCCTTCCTCGTTCGTCGTGATTTTTCACACAACTTTGTAAACAAGCAAACAAACTGATGGTAAACGGTTATCGGTGCTATAAACAGTCGTATTTAGATTTTTATTTTGTAATATAAGCACTGCACCTCGTTTAAGTACATAGTTTGATAAAGTATCTTATAAAACAGGTTCTTTATCAGTTCAATTTCACAAAGGAGACTATTTATATTACCTTTTTACTTTTAAAGGTTATTATTTACTTTGTAATACATTAAGCAACTAAACTAATAAATATCGTCGAATATTGAGTAGATTTACCTTTTCTAGTAGAATAGTAGGTTTGAATATATGATGAGGTCACATCACACCATATTCAATATATTAAAATTACATTTAATACTAGCTGACCCACGCAACCTCGTTTGCGTCTTATATTGCCCGAGGCGTGAAAATTTTCCCCCGTTTTTGAAACATTCTTCATTGGTGCTCCGCTCCTATTAGTAGTAGCATGATGATATATAGCATATAGCCTTCCTCGATAAATAGACTATTCAACAATGAAAGATTTTTTGAAATCGGGTCAGCGGTTCCTGAGATTAGCGCGTTCAAACAAACAAACAAACTCTTCAGCTTTATAATACTCGTATTAATATAGATTATACTATACTACTACTAAACTATACTATACTATACTAATATGTATATATATAAACATGTTCAGGACACAGTGACAATGTGTATGAACAAATTCATGAAAATATATGCTCCGCTCCTATTAGTAGTAGCGTGATGATATATAACCTATAGCCTTCCTCGATAAATGGACTAATCAACATCGAAAGAATTTTTCAAATCGGACTAGTGGTTCCTGAGATTAGCCGGAACAAACAGACAGACAGACAAAAATTTTAAATTTATATATATTTTGGTATGTGTACCGTATATACATTCATATGCATGTAGTAGAAAGCGGTTATTTTAATAATACAAACAGACACTCCAATTTTATTTATTTGTATAGATTGTAATCCTATGATATTAAAAAAATTAACTGAATGTCTCAACATTTATCGCATTCGCTTCTTTACTCGCATCACACAATACCAGCACCTAAACTATTCTCTCAATCAAACGTCAGCAAAGAGAAGCATTAACGGAACAAAACGGTGGTGTTTATAGTGTGGATACGAATCTTTTGTCACGATCCGCCGCGCCACGCCAAAGCGCGACCTGACTACGTCAAATGAAAATTAATAACGCCCTGATACCGGGACATTCGTCACTCGCGCCTCCGGCCGCACATCATTCTTTATCCACTGGAAATATAAAACAAACATTTTAAGAGTTTGATAGTAAAATAAAAAAAACAGGCCAAGTGCGAGTAGGAGTCGCGCACCGAGGGTTCCGTACAAACCTGTATTATATGAATAGGTATATTATATGAAGTAACTAAAAATTTATGCTTTTCGCAATTTTCCCTTTATCTGTTCCATAAGACGTTGCTTCGTACAAAATTTCAAGGTTTTGAGTTCACGGGAAGTATATATATATATATATATATATATAGTAGGTTTTAATTCCCTTGCGAATGTCGAAAATATGCAGCATAAACGGCTGCAAGGTTGAGTTTTTCACCGCTCTAAGGGAAAGTATACGATATGAATTTCAGCTTGATATCTCCACGCGTTTCTGAGAAAAACGATTTTGATGGACAGACAGAAGGACAACAAAGTGGGTCACTTAATGAAGGTGTCGTTTCTTGCCTTTTGAGGTACGGAACCCTAAAAACCAATATAATTTTTATGATGACACAAAATAGGCAAAGTAATTTGTGGCTGAAACATTTGTTGGCGATATAAAAAGTTGAAATTTGTTACATAAATAAGTTGAAGTACCATAACGATTAAAACATCGTTAAAGTACTGTAACTCTAATAATAAATCGGTATATTCATCGAAGAACTGGTAATGCTAACCCCGAGTTGATGTTACTATTTAAGCAATATGTCAGTTAGTTTTGCCAAATTTTGCTGTTATTAAATAAATCACATCTTATACTATATTTTATTACTTGAAAACATAGACTAATACAGCCAACGTTTTACTGTGGAATATTGTATGTGGAATGCAGGTAAAATGAAAATATATTAATAGTGGTAGTAGACATTCGAAGCGTATTGCGCCCAGCTTTTCCAGCCGACGGCAATAACATCTTTATCTTGAAACTAGCTGACCCTCGCAACCTCGTTTACTTCTACTATTGCCCGTAGCGTAATAATATCCTCCCGTTTTTTTACATTCTTCATTGGGGCTCCGATCATATAGGTCTTGGCGTGATGACATATCTTTCCTTGATAAATGGACTATCCAAAACCTATAGAATTTTTCAAATCGGACCCGCGGTTCCTGAGACTATCGCGTTCAAACAAAGAAACAAACTCTTCAGCTTTATAATATTAGTATAGATAAGCATCTTCGATAATGAATATAATAATTAATCCAATAAATACATGAATATTCTCTTTTAATAAACTACACGTTATTCAGAAATTTTATAAATTCAATACTAATTTGCTTTATAAGTTGCCCGCTGACATAAATAAATTTTATAATTTTATATATCGTAACATAACAGCAATGTTAACATATGTTATATCATGTCATATATTAATTGTTTCATTGGTCGAGCCCTCCATATTCGATTACGTGTACCAATTATTCAGCATTTCACGCTCGTCGACATCTATAATTACATTCTGATAGAATTACGTTAAATTCACCAAGCGTACGAACACTAATTTCCATACAATTATTCTAATGATTAGCTGTAATCCAATGTGGGTTTTATGCATATCGTTCGCATTTCACACAAACACTAATCATTATTTACACTGCATAGTATCAGTTTCAACAGTCGTGGCTTTACATCGGTATATACAATTAAACTTTTCACGGAGCACGAGGCAAGGATGAAGTGAAAGCCTTAAACAATTAAAAGAAAAGGTTATATAAAACGTTTTCAATTAAACTTGGAATCCAGTAGGGTAGAACTGAGTGCGGGTTCCTTACGTCTGGTGCGGCACGGTAAGGGAATCTGGGACGGTATTGCTTTCAAACTGCAGGCCACTGCCACGGTAGACACTCGTTAAAGTGCAACAATTTACTACATCACGTGTGCGGTCTAGTTTTAACTGACGTTTTCAGTACAGAAACAAAGACTCACATGTAACTGTAACATTTCATTTTACCTTTTAACTATTCCTTTCACAAAATTAACATTTGGATTGCAGAATAATTAAAAAGACAGTTAAGATTCTTCCGAATTAAAGTACGTAGAATAATTAAATTTGTTTTCAAATCTTATTCATATTCATTTAAGAAAATATTTGTTATAATTTCAAATTAAAATACTCTATCGTTCTGGTATACAGGTATTTTAACAATGTGTAATTATTTGAATCTTGTGTTCTTGTGGTGAGAAGACACGGCTATAAATTGTAACAGTCTCAGAAAATCGCTTTCAGGAAACATTAATATAAGATAGGACTCAACGCCTCGTTCCAACAATTTTTTTTTCAGGATTGTTTAAAACTTGTAAACGAACATAGAACGGAACCCAATGTTATATATTTTGTAAGCTTCGAACACTCAACAAGAAATATTTTGTGCCTCGTTAACGAGAACAATTCTTATCGACGTATTGTAAATAAATTCTATTATTTTTACACTACACTTTATAATATTTTCTATTCACCTAAAAACGCGTACTAGCGAGATGCTTTGTCGCATGATAAATCAAGCGTAGTTCAAATTCGGTCCGAAAAATATCCAGCCGTGGACTGCAATAATAGGCTGATGACAGTAAAGAGTGATTTTAAATACGTTTATCAATTCTAAGATGCACATTATACTTTAGTTTGTGTTATGTTATACCAATAAGGTCGCCAATTAAAATTCCATTCGAAAATCGTTTTGTAAATCTTTTAAACTTTTATTGAAAAACTCCATAAGCTCTAGACTATACTCTGCATATTAAATCAAAAACAAGATCATAACAATAAAGGCTAGGATCTTTTTACTACAATAGACAAGACCCTAAAATTCAAATAAGCTTTGTTATCTCTCAAGAATTTACTAACTTCCTAGGAGTTCCTTTTCTGAGTTCAGAACAAAATATAAATATCTGTTTGGTAAATTGAAGTAGACAAATGTACTCGTAATATAATGTTAATAAGAATTTATAATTAATATTACTTGATCCCAAACAAAAAATTTTACGCAAATCGCCTCTTTTTTTAAAGCAAATCTAAGTTATAGAAGGAAGGTGTTTTAGCATTAATTTTTAATTACTTCCATTATTATTACTTAATAAAATCTAATGCAACATACTCTCAAGTTAATAAAATTTGAGTGTGATTTGTTGTAAAGATTAAAACTCTGTATTATCTAAACAAGACTACTGATAAACATGCTTGTATATTTTTTTCAATATATCATAAAATACATAACCAAATACAGTAACACAATTATTCATTCTCGGTGGGTATCAGACTACCGAACCTATTGTTGCTAGACCAGGTCATTCAAACACTCGTTTATAGGTATATTTTATGTAACTCCAATGTAAGTCCAAGTTTAACTTATTATTTCTTTCTTCAGCCTACTGCCATGCACTGCTGAATAAAGACCTCCCCTCCCCAAAGAGCGCTAACCATTGCGCCTTAGGCAGTCCGCATTTATTCGCTGTCACCTATTTTCTTCAAGTCGTCAATCCATGGGGCCGCGGGGCGCCCTATCCAACGATTGCTAAATCGTGGTCTCCACTCTAACACTTGTCGGCACCAGCGACTGCTGGTACTTATTCTTTACTTTAAACTAGTTACTGTAGACCTTAAAGGTTGTTTCAAAAGAACAAAATAAAGAGAAATATTAATAAATACAAAATCGAATAAAATGTAACTAACGAAACTGTTATTTACAATCAATAGAATAGTAATTAAAACTAATAATTAATGAAAGCAATTACATCGTTCTATTCATACCAGTTTTTGTCGCAAATTAATTTACTAGTATTTAATAATATACAGAGACATTTTCAAAACGTATGAATATTTACGAGTATACTGAATGGCGATTTCAGTAAAATGATTTAGGAAATTCACATCAGTTTATAGAAGACAGGGAGTGAAAATTAATGTTTTCAAAGAGGCAACATTGCCCAACGGGATATTACGCTTTCATCAAGCTTGCCATTAGTGGTATGTTCCCTTTGCCACTAGCTACTGAGAAACAGTTTTAGTGTAAGCATACCTCGACTAATATTCCAAATGTATGCAAAAAGCATTCAACAAGGTCGTAATTATAACTAATGAGGAAAATATATTACTCTCTACAAAGTTTAAATTTTAATTACTACAATGTTAGAGAAATAACACTGGACAGTAATATACCATTCCCAAGGTAATTTTATTTAAAACGGACGTTAATTATGCGTCGTGTAAATTAGACAATATTTTACTAATGAAAGTCAGTAAATACCAGTAAGACAGAAAAACAGATGTGAGATTTGATTAGATACTGTTTTTATGTATTGTTTATAAAGATATATGATAGTAGATATTTACAAATACATTTATTTGTTTTGGTCCCATTTCCGATTTTCTCTGTTTAGTTTCTTTTTGTATGTGTGTATTATATATTTTCCGTGAGAGAGCCGCGCTTCCGCATGAATGGGCCGGCTCGACCGGATTGATATCACGGCTTCACAGAAAACCGCTGTGAAATAGCGCTTGCGCTGTGTTTCACCGAGTGAGTGAGAGGATACCGGATGTTGTTGGCGGCGGTAATCGCTTACCATCAGGTGATGCGTCTGCTCGTTTGCCCCCTATTTAATAAAAAAAATAATAATAATCGCTCTTATTAAAATATTGGTAAAAAATTGTAATATGTTGTATGTTTGCTAAACCGTAAAAGACCATAGCCCACCTACATTACTTACAAAAAAAATATATCCTATGTCATCCAGGATATTATTATGAATCTAATTACAGACACAACAATCATTTAAATCAGATTTATAGTTAGAGTGATACGATAAAACATACAAGCATATAGACTGCCAAAAATATTACTCTTCTTTTTGTAATGTCGGGTAGAAAAATATGTATATTAAACTTACCTGCAACAATGGTAAGAAGGGCGAAGGTCGAAACCAATGGTAGACCACCAGTTTCCATGGAAACAGTTTTGGAGCGACGCGATGATTCCACCATCATGATGTCAAAGAACATTTGACATCAATAAGCTCCTTAGGTGTGCTTCACATCGTAAAATTGTCATAACAACCCACTTTATGAGGTTTATATTGTCTCAATATTTCTAATAAAATTGTGCTAAGCGTAGTATATATTTTCTTGTCTTGTATAATATATTTATGCAAAAAATTATTGTCTTGTTAGATTACAATCGTATCAACGTTTTGTTTCTTAACCGCCGGATAAGTCTGAAACAAAAATATAAACAAATTATTATCACTTTTACATTTCTTTCAAAATATTTTCTACTATCACGAAGTAAGACGTACTCGTTTAGTAAAGTTATAAAAGAACACCTATATACAAGCAACTTGACCGTCAAAAGTTTGGAAGTAACTTCAAGTTAAAGGTAACAACTTGGCCACCATTCTAGACACGACTTTACGCTAAAGAGGAACGGATTAAATAAAGTATGGTTAACTTTTTCACGCTGGTATACTCGGGCTTTTTATACAACATAATTTTTGTTTGTCGTTATTTTAAACAAAGTGCACTCAGCAGTTTTTATGTCGTATTATGAGTTTTGTCAAAACTAGGACAATGGCTACTGTTAAATAGATTATAAAAATTCAATCGTTAAAAATGAACTGGCTAGTATAAACGACGCTTTGTCGTAAACTTGAAATTGCGCTACTTTTGCATAATTTTGACCACAAAGGAAGCTTGCATTGTGCAATGAAATTAGTATTACGCTATTATTACTTTATAGTATATACACTGAAATTTCATTAGTAAAAGTCTCTTAATACTTGAACCAACTAAGAGCTTTTTCCATTCTTAGAAAGATATTTTCAATAAATTGGAATATTCTAAACAGCAATCGCTACAATGCAGAAGCGAAATCATAATATTTTTTAATCCAAATCTACAAGGAACGCCAACGCAGGTGCAGCATTGCAGTACCCGCTATATGTGTATATACCGTGTACAGTATACACATGTACGTAGAAAACAAATGGTAGTTTTTTATTAGAGCCGTTTCCGCGGCGCAACGTGCGCAAACTGAGATAAAACAGGAATGATTGCCGCTCTGTCGCGATATTGTTTCAAGTGTTTTGTTCCATTCTACTGGCTCTTCAGTGCTTTTTATTCATCCACACCCGAACGCCAATCTGTCGCATAAAACCATCCAAATGACGAAGCGTTTCTTTGCTAAAATGTGCCGGCTGGTGTAAGCTTCACATTCGTCAAAGCTCTCATTATTGAGAAAATCTCTTTTGTTATTTTAAATCTATACACATTTCTTTTTTAGGACACTGTTGAAATTAGATTAAGCTTTTTAAATCTATAATATATAATTCTCATGTCACGTTGTGACTCACGATGAACTTTAAATCACACCGATTTTCACGTTTTTTTAACTGCGTATGTTACTGGCTTGTCTAAGATAAGATTGTAAACATTACGCTTGGCCCAAAAGGAGACGAGAGTGATTGAAGTAACGTATATTATTCTATACCCGACGTAAACGATACGACAACCTATGACGATAATAATTATAATGATTTTACAAACATGCATGAAACGGACACAAATAACCTTAAAGATACACATTATTAATATCTCCATATCTACTATTCCATTCTTAAAACGATTTTCTATTTATGCCGCCCTTGAAAGACCGCCAATTGTAACTTCTATAACATTGTAACTCATCTGTTGTTATGTTTTAAATTTTAAGTATACAATAAAGAAATAAATAATAATGCTTTCTGATATTTCAAAGTGAGGCAGAGTAGACATTGTGACTCACGATGAACTTTAAATCACACCGATTTTTACGTTTTTTTAACTGTGTATGTTACTGGCTTGTCTAAGATAAGATTGTAAACATTACGCTTGGCCCAAAAGGAGACGAGAGTGATTGAAGTGACGTATATTATTCTATCCCCGACGTAAACGATACGACAACCTATGACGATAATAATTATAATAATTTTACAAACATGCATGAAACGGACATAAATAACCTTAAAGTTACACATTATTAATATCTCCAAATCTACTATTCCATTCTTCAAACGATTTTCTATTTATACCGCCCTTGAAATACTAATGCTTTCTGATATTTCAAAGTGAGGCAGAGTAGACATTAAGTGAGGATAAGTATCGTTCATGGGTAGAAATATAATAGTTCACGTCGGGGACTGTTCGACTCTATCAATTGAAACATGCTCTCCTGTGCCTTCGTCGGCGACGACGTCTTTACCGTACGAACGAGAATGCGACAATAAACAATACAAACAACCCTGGGCTGCGTTTGACACTAGCCCGTTCGAAGTGGATTAGAGCGCTCTACAGGGAGTTCGGCAGCATTTAGGGAACGTAATAGCCTGCCGCCGTGACCTGTTTTAGTTGCGACAAATAGAGATTTACGGGATTGCCACCGAGGGATTTTCAAAGGGGACTGTTCTCTGTAATAAAATTGAATGGTGTTTACTTTGTGGTTGCTTTATTCGAAATTCAACTTTGATCTACACAGCCTCAGGCACAGTCAGATCGAAATTAAATATTGGCAAGGTTTCATAACGTCAGAATCATCCAACTGCCAATCGATTTCTGCCTTCTAGTATATGGAAAACTGACGAACAAAGTTTCAAACAATTTAATGCCGCTTCAAATATGTACGAAAAATTTATCTGAACACAAAGTGGGCAAGGGAGACCCGTCGGACGGTCGTTCCTAAAATACATTATAATTTTTGGCGGATAAGGAAAAAATCACAATATCGCGTCCCAAAAATCATAATATAAGCTGGGCAGCGATATCGTGAAACGTAATTAGGTACCTACGGCCGGAATTCGATAAACTTAATCGTATCAAACCTCATATTAGGAGCGAGTGGCCTCTAACCCTTGATATTACAGAGGCAAACCCCATTTACGGCATTCCGTTGCTTAATAATTTTACATCCGTCCACAAAGACGCCGCGTTGTGTTATCTCACGAGTGGCACGCCACCGATACGAGTTCCAACCAGCCCCTTACTCCTACTTCTATTGTCATGTTTACATTGTCTATGCTCATTCTCGAATTCCGATTAACGCAAAGCTAAAATCACTTTCATAGTAATATATTATACTGTTTCCCCTTTAGCCACACATACATACACACAAAGACAAAATACGAAATGAGTTAACATTACTGGTGCTTTGGCTGCTGAATAAACCAAGATTTTCTGATTTTATTAAATTCTCTGAAACTTTAATGTTTCTTTTTAAGTTAAAGTTTGGTAAAGTTTCCAGTGGACGCTAAGAAAAACTGAGATTATGACTGAAAACACAGTGCAGATAAAAAAATGTTTTACATAAGTTTTTTCGAAAGTGTACCATTGAATATTCTAGATCTTGTGCTGCTTGCAATCTTTTTTATCTTAGTTTCGTAAATGTAAAACTCCTCCACAAATTTTTAAGGGTGATTATTATACACTATGAATTTCACTACTATGAAATTCCAGAAAAGTGTTTTTTGAATGATGTGATGAATATTACGTGTGGTTACGGGTTAATAATATAGAGATGTCACCATAATTATTTATCCCATGGGTATCGTAAGAGGCGACTTAGAAAGTACACTACGCAAGATAATATAACTGTAAAGGAAAGTTAAACGTGAAAGAAACCCTATACCAATCCCAGCTAGCGTGGTACAGTGAGACGAAATTTCCTTTTAAATGAGATGTCTAATGTCTATATATGTCCAGCAGTGGACTGTTAAAAGTTGTTAATGTTTAACAGTCTTACTTATTCCCTATGATTTTAATAAGTATATAATATAACAAAAATATACTTATCTAAAAATATTTGTACTAAAATATTTATAAAATTGGTTGAATGAACTTAAAGAAATGTAAATGTCAATACTGACAAGCTTCAGAATTTTCTTTCAACTCCAACTTCAAAAAAAAATTAACAACATCTTAGATAACAAAATCTGAGGATTTTTAATACAACTAAATAATATAAATAAATACAGTAGCAGCAGATAGTTACGAGTGTGTGCCAATGCTCCATGGAGTATCGGGTAAGTTTTAAATTACAGTAAGTGTATAAAAAGGATCGACTTAATTTGAATAGTCTGTCGTTTCACAGGTTAAGTCGTGAATTAGAAAAAAATCTCTGAAATAGAGCCATTAGTTCTAATCAGACTCTAAAAATAGATAAATGCAATTTTATATGCCACAAATACTAAATAACAAACATTTAGAGAAGTACTTGACATTTTTTTTAACCAGATCGGTATGATTGTAGAAAAGAAAAGATATATTTCTTATAGTTTCCCTTAATCTACATATAATATTACACGCACTTTAATTGATTCCAAGTTTAAATATGAAAATTAAATAAAGTACGGTAAAAAACTGTATCTTGAAAAACGTCAGCCAGACTACCAAAAACCAAATGAAAAGAAGGAAGGGATATCTCACAAAAGGAGGCAAACAGACAAATGTCGGCGATGTTTATTTATGTCTGGGGTCTAAAGAAAGACCCAATTATCAATGTGTATAAACAATGTAAATGAAACCGTAAAGTATGGCTTTATAGTCGAAATTATTATTTTTTATTACCAAAATCTAATAAATTCTGAATGAGTGACTAAACAGAGGTCTAATGAAAATCAAACTTATGGCGTTCACAATATACATATTTCTTTTCTGCAGTTCATCTTCATCTGCCTAGCCTTTATTATTCCCAACATTATTATTTTAATGGTATAGAGGGAAAACGAGCAGACATATCGCCTGAGAGTAAGCGATTACCGCCGCCCATGGCCACGGTACCCGCGACACCAGAGGCTTCACAAGTGCATTGTCGGCCTTTTAAGAAGAAGTACGCTCTTTTCTTGAAGGTTTGAAAGTCGTATTGAGATTGTCGCCATAGAGTCTAGTTAGTCTAGTCTAGTTATTTGGGGTCGGCTACTAGTTCAAACGGTTTTACGTGAATATCAGTTTTTTCACAAAGCGACTAGCATCTGACCTCCGCAACCCTGACGGTGAACTGAATTCGAAGGTTGAACTAGTTTTTTTTTTATTGAATAGGGGGCAAACGAGCAGACGTATCGCCTGATGGTAAGCAACACCAGAGGCGTCACAAGTGCGTTGCCGACCTTTGGGGGAAGGGGAGAGGGATGAGGGGACCTAACTTCCCGATAACGATTGCCATAGATGTTCATGACAACCGGGACCGACAGCTTAACGTGCTCTCCGAGGCACGGGCGGTCCAATCTAGGACTCGAACTCGAGACCTCTTGATCTGCAGTCGCTTACGCTAACCACTAGACCAACGAGGCGATTTCTATTCTGCAGTTAAGTGAAGATTAATTTTGCATTCGCAAAAGTTTCTCACTTTGTTTTTAATATGCGATAAGACGACTAATAACTCATCAAATGTTTTTCAAAACTTAATTTATTCGATTTTAGGATTTTTCATTTATCTAATTTATTACAATTTCAATATCATTGTGTACATTTCATGTAAACCACTACAATACCCGTGAAATATTTATAATAAAAATAAAGCTAAATAAAAAGTTTAATACAACATATTTTTTATTTAGCTATCAATTTAAACCAGTGTTAGCCACAGATTTTGTCTGCCTTTGTATACATGTATGTTACAGCATGATACTATAGTAGCTCTACCGTAAGAACCTTCTTGATAATTAATTTCACGGGCCGTGTCCAACCTTTGCTCTCCCAGTTTCTTAATTCGCAATTAAAAAGTTAAATTGTCCGGTTAATTGCTGCCATTGTGGTGGACGACGTCTACTTATTATTCAGAATTGCTCTCTGAAAATTTGATGAAAAATTTGCCGAGAACCGGTTGCTAAATCACAATAAGTAATTAGCTTATCTGTCGGCGTCACGCGCGGGGCACCCGGTCTCGCGGGCAATGAGGGAGAGGCTTCTGAGGGAGCGGGGTGGCGAGTTCACGTCTTACGTTAAGCTCTCAGTATTAATCTCGACTCTACTTAATAAACGAAGTGAATAACTTGGATTATATGAATCAAAGTATCCGAATTCTTGGTTGACTTTGTAACCGTCGTTATTTAAAATGAACGTCTACAGTTCTTTGCGTACAATATATTGTATAAGAAATATTTTTAGATAAAGCAAATCATCAATAAATAATCCTAAAAATACTGTGATTGTCATAATGGAATGTGTAGGACAAAAAAGTTATGACGTCGCGGATTTTTTGTCTGTTATCAAATCATCATCTTAAAGATATAACTGTTAACTTACAATTTAAGTATTCTTAGTGGATAAATAAGTAAGTCTGTTTCGGTTTCATTTATTTTTAAAGAAAAAATAAGTCTAATAGAAAAGGTAATATACTGTGTACGTGCATCAAGTCTTCGGAATGAGTGCATGTATAGTGTGGCGCTACTGGCACTTTTCTATTTGGAACCGGGGCAAAGACACTACGTGCACATTCGGTAGACAGGCAGAATAATACATATTTGCTGTTACAATTTTTTCATACACGGGCCTGTAAAGTAACTCTACTTCGCCTGATGGAGAGCATGAACAGAATCCAAGAGTAGTGGTCACCGTACTCATTGCGTACAGTCAATGCAACAATGCAGCATGATGATCCACACTATGGCTATCTATTGAGATGCTCTACCTCCGGTCTCGCGCTCACCTACGAAACACGACAGCACGATTGCTATCATTTTAGGTGATTCTGTAAAAGGATAATACCTCCCCAGTTAGCGCGTTAATTCTGCAATAAGTATGGCTCTACTACGTTGACATCATACAAACAACACTGCTTAATAGATTTAGAGGTTTCTTTGAGCGACAAATATGTAAAAAAGCACTAAAACCAATTATAATAAACATCATTTTTGCCAGACAATGCTGCTATGTCTAGTGTAACCAAAGGTAGCGCTGATTCACATTGCCGTCTGCCGGAGTCTGCGCGAGTTTTATTGTATTTCTTAGCAACCCAAACAATGGGCTAAAGTCCAAAGAACATTAGAGCAAGTTACATTTATGCCGAATGAAACCAAACTACCGAGTAGCAATTATGTGTTGTATATGCTTCGTAGTGCGTATGCAATAAGCAAATATGGCTATGGGTTCTGGCTTTCTTTGCTTGTGTGCAAATAAGTACGTTTTTTTATTACTGTTGACAGTATACAACCAGTATATAATTGGTTGTTAATTTATTATTTATTTCATAAATTCAAGAATATTACAGTCAAATATTACGTATTTATTTTTATAAAAGAAATAAGGACTGTTCTGTGTTCGTTGTTAATTTAAAGTGTATTAAATTGGTGAATTAATATTCAAGTTTCTTTTCGTAATACATTAAACATCTCTTTGAAATTATAAATGTATTTTGTAGTTTTTTTTTTATTATCTTTACAACAGTTAATATTACTTATATTTAATTTCACATTGTTAAATCCCAGGGAGGTAACAGTATGCAATCAAGTAAACTAGTAGTCAGACAATATATGAGTACATTAGCTCTACACACCTTTTAATACTTATACTAAATCACTACATTTTATAAAACGAAGTCCGCCGGCGCTTGGATTTTAATGAAGCTAAATTTTTGAGTATATTGGCTAAAATACGAGTATAACGTTATTAGTTGAAGACGTAAAAAATTTTTTTTCTCGGAGTAAAATAGGCCATATTATTTTCTACGTATAGAGCCCGTACGAAGCAGGAACGGGCTGCTAGTAATAAATAAATACAATGAATATTATCGGCCTCTATCGCTCATTTTTCGCTATACACTGTCGGGTATTAATATAGTCATTAGAATATGCATGACACGATTGCCTACATTCCCTATAATTACAGAGAGTTTAAAACGATAGCAAAAAGTATGTATCTTAATTAAGACTCATACAATATTCATTAAATTAAATTATACAACAAAAATCGTAGATGAGATACCTCAGTATCTTTAACAAGACACTTCATAGTCATTTTACAGTTAAAAACTCGCAATGACCACATAGAACAAATATCTTAGAGAAATTAATTTCGACCGGAATGTAGTGGTTTTAACTTCAGCTTTCTAATCACTAAACAAAAAACCGGCCAAGTGTGAGTCGGACTCGCGCATCGAGAATTCCGTACAAACCTGTATGTATATTATCTATCTGTGTATGTTGCTTCGTACCAAATTTCAAGATTCTAAATTTACTGGAAGTACCCCTGTACTACGGCTGTAACTTTTGATTGCATTGGTTTAAAAGTTAGTTTTTTTATTTTTAAAGAACAGTAGACTTGAGTATTTGAATTCCAGCTTGATACCTCTACGCGTTCTTGAGAAAAAGGGTCTTGAAAGACACCAGGACAACAAAGTGATCCTAAAGGGGTTTCGTTTTTTCCTTTTGAGGTACGGAACCCTAAGAAGTGGTAACTAAAGACTTTTGTATTTACCTACTGACGTTTGTATTTTAAGGTATAGTAGACCGGTTTCAACCATTAAAGTGGGACGTCTTATATCATTGATGCAAACACATCCATGAAAAACAACTTTTAACCAACATTGTTTTTTTATTCAGCGAGACTTAGTCACGATAAAATTTTATTTTCAATAAATTACGATACCTTCCATTTGCCCGCGACCACGGACGGTACAACCCGTTTGAAACCTCGGTAAATAAAAGTAAGTGTGTGTAAAAGTCGCAAATCTGTAAAAACAGTTCACCTCAACACTTCTTTTTGGTACGGTATAGTCTGAAATTAATCGGGTAGTCAAAATATACCTACTCGATAAGGTATTTGTGAAAAACTTTTTAATCTAACACCAATAAGATGTTTTCGTTCTTCTCTAATAAGTTCCGTGATACAATTTTCAATGATTAAATTATGAAGCTTTCAATGTTTGATGTTTACGTTGAAAAGCTTATTACAAAGATATGATATTAAGATTATTAAGCAAGAGATTTTAACAAACAGAAAATTAAAACACTATCAAAGCAAAATGAAGGTAAAAATATTTTTTACGATTAATTACATTCATTGTGGTCAAAAACTTTGCTCGTTACCGACGATCGTTAAATTCTGGTTCGTCTTATTATTAAATCCCTTTTCGAACTTTTCAAAAGAAGTATTGATCTGTCAGTGACACGCTGGAAATGGTCATGATATTTACCTTTGAATCAACCCGAAGTTTTTATCAATTACTTTGAAATAAACGAATTGTAAGTCTCACACTAAGATCAAACTAAGTCAATATTAAACACTTTTTAGAAGTTTCTTTTTGATAAGACGAAAATGAATTTGAAATTTCGTATTTGTAACGATTTGTATTGTCTTTCCATCAGGCACAGTAGTCATTTTGGTAGGGCTGTATATAAAAAAATATATATTGTTCATTACACAAAGATTTATTCTGAGTGGGAATTATACCCACTACCTCTGGGTTAACAGTCGGGATTACTAACCATTAAACTAACAGACCCGCAGCCCGCGCTGCCTGAATTATAAGCATATCATCAACAGCTTTAAATATCCCATTTTATTTTATGTATGGCCCTGCCGACTCTACTCTGCCTGATAGAAAGCATAAGCAGAATCCAAGAGTAGTGGTTACCATACTCATTGCGACTGCAGACAATACAACAATGCAGCATGGTGACCGACACCATGGCGAGCTAATGATGCTTCTGCAACGTTAAGCCTCCGGTCTCGCACTCACCAACGAAACACGAGAGCACGAACGTTGTCATTTTGCTGCAACTGTTGCTCATAAGCCTCTCCTTAGTAACTTGTGTTATATTTTTCGTAAATTCATTTATTACCCGAGTATTTATTTGTTTTGTATAGGGGGCTATAATATATATATGATATATACTGACGGTCATGGACACCCGCAACACCAAAGGCGTCACAAATGCGTTGCCGGCCTTTCAAGAAGGAGTGCGCTCTTGAAGGTTTCAAAGTCGTATTGGTCCGATAATACCGCAGTTCATTCCACAGTTTTGTTGTGCGAGGCAGAAAGTTTCGGGAAAAGTGATTTACTATTAGGTATATAACTTTAATATTTGAAGGTTCACCAACACCTCATGTTTATTAAATAAATCTTCGGCACACCTTACAATGTAATCAAAAGAAGGATTGAATTTTTGACTCTACTTTTTCAAGTTGAACTATATCGGCACGATGGACCAACGATTTAAAGACAGTGGCTGGCAGCGGATGGATGTGGACTGCCCAAAACCTAGATAGTTAGCGCTCCTTGAGGTAGACCTTAATTCAACAGAGGATGGCAAAGGCTATTAGTTGATACTGGTTAATACAATATCAACACCAGATCGGCACAGCAACAAAGATTGTTTTCTAATAATGAGTAGGAATGAAAGATTATCACACACGTTCCATTCTTACTTACTAACAGAAAGCTAGATAAAATATATTTAAAATTCCAGTACCATTGTTTCTATCGAGATAATTAAAGGTTAGACTCGAACATAAAAGGTATATTACTTTCTTATTTTAAAGTGTAAAATAATCTTTATAATACTTAACTAGCATTTAAAAGGTAAAAATAATTATCATTTGGTAGTCATGAAGAGATAATTTTTCAAATAATATTAACATAAGAACTTCCACTTAAAGCGAATTTGCATCAACTTTTAAATTGTAGAAACTGCATAATTTTCTCTAATCTGCATCAGATCATATCTTACTAAGAAATATGTAAATGAAAACAAATGAATTTCAATCTCGTTATGGAACAAAGTTGCACATAATAATTTATCCGTTTCATCAACAACCCACTACTGGGTTCGAGTCTCCTCTCAGGAGTGGGTTAAGGCCATATGTCCCCACGCTGGCCGAGTATGGGTTGGGGACTGGCAAGACAACGGCTACGTAATCTTACCGTTAGATGTTTTCAAGCCGCCAGAAGACCTTCAACTAAGCTTCACGACTGTTATCCTATGATAACAACCGGAACCGACTGCTTAACGTGACTTCCGATTCACGGAGACGCTCATGGTAACATGCCACCAGTGGTCTCCCATCCAGGTATCGACCGCGTCGTTACCCTCGGTGGACTACCATTCGCTTAGATACGGTCACTTTAATCGCGCCGCCGTCGCACATCACACAACCGCCATGAAATTAAAGGGCCCGCTGGTGAATACACCCACAAGTAAGTATGATTTGTTACCCTGTTGTATAAATTAATATATTCCTATTTCACAACAATAAAACAACTGACACTATTTAAGCGAATTGACTATACTAAAACTCCGTTGTCCGGCTGTCTTTCCGTCTGTCCGTCCGTATGGGTGTCATCAGCCTGTGCTGTCTCATGAACCGTGATAGCTAGGCCGTTTTTGACGGATTATGTATTTCTGTTGCCACTAAAACTATACTAACAATTAATACTAAAAAAGATTAAAATAAATATTTAAGAGTGTCTCCTATACAAGAAACATGATTTTTTGTCGTTTTTTGCTCGACATTAATAACGAACACGGGTAGACGCTAAATATATTCACAGATTATTTTAGTTGTGCATTGACTTTAAATATAAATAATTAAATTAAAATCAATATTTATAATATAAAACGGACGTGATTTTTCAGTTTTTAGCTTGATATTAGTAACGGCTACAGGTGACAGTTGTAATGTATAGATAATGGACCGTAACCCAACGTATGTGAGTCTGACTCGCATCAGGCCAATTTTTATTTTTTATATTTTTTTTTGTTTTATATTATTTTAGCACATCTAATGTAAAGATATAAATAGAATAAAGAATCTGCTACTGACATGATAACAAACTTCTACATTTAAATTCAGTATTTAAACAAATGTAAATAATTTTACTATTTCATAATTGGTAGGTAGTAGAGCCATGCTGATTTCAGCACGAACGGGCCGGCTCGACCGGGACAGTACTGCCCAGACACAGAACACACAGAAAATGAGCGTGAAATGACAGCGTTCGTGCTAACGTGTTTAGTTGGTGACTGCGAGACCGTAGGCCCAATGATGCAGAAGCATCACTAGGTCGCCATGCTGCATTGTATCATGGTCTGCACTTGCAATCAGTATCGTGACCACCACTCTTGGCTTCTGCTTATGCTTTCCATCAGGCAGAGTAGTCGTAGTCATTTCGGCAGGACCATACATTGAAAAAAATATCTTGGGTAATACAACAGTTTAAAAAAAGTTACGAATTGTTTACTTTTCACATATACAGGTTGGAAACTGTAAAGTTCCCGAAATTCTATTTATTGAAATGTTTGGCTCAACACTGAACCAAGTGCACCCCAAACATTGGACTACCACTTGATCCGAGGCATGTGATTCAGTATCGAGGTAACTGTTACTATCTTGATGATAACTGTTACTAAATTTATAAAATATTATGTACAGTTATTTAAACAGCTCTTAAAATAAAAAGTGTAATATTGACCAGAACTAATGAACAAAGGCAACGAAAAAATCGTAACCCTTAAGAAAGTAATTTTTGACGTTTTATATAAAAGGCCTGGCTGAACGAGCTAACGGTATATTATTTATGTAAATTTTCTAAAACCAATGCTAGTCAGATCGATTTATCGCCACAAAGCTCCCTGCATTCTAAACTTCACGAAAATCTTAGAAGCCGAAGAAGTTTCCGAGATTCGAGCCCTGCGCGGCCGCAGACTCGAGGCTCGCCGTCTCGCCAGTCGGCCACAACTCGTTCGACGCGCTGCCCGCTATTTGCCTAATTGTTAATCGTGCTAACTTATTGCTATATGTGCTATACTTCTAATTATTCTCTTTTGCTTTCTTCTGTACACTCCTTCTGTGCTTCAACTATAAACTTGTATCTGCTTGTGCTGTGTATGAATATAAGTGTCAGTAAACAACTACCCGAACTGTGAGTGTTGAACATTTTATTTATCACACTACCCCAAGCCTTACACATCTTCTACAGTGGTGACCCCGACGTACACGGTGAAGATGACCGAGGAAAAGCCAAGAGAGGCACCCATACAGCGCGAAGCTGCCGCGCAACCGCAGGAAGCATTTCGCGTAGGCGTGAGGATTCCTCCGTTTTATGCTGAGAAACCAGCTCTGTGGTTTTCGCAGATGGAGGCGCAGTTTGTCCTGGCAAACATCAAGACCGACGAGACCAAATTTTTCTACATCACGGGCAATCTCGATCCTCAGTACGCGTGTGAAGTTGAGGACATAATTTCTTACCCTCCACCTACAAATAAGTATGAGAAACTGAAGAGCGAACTCATAAAACGGCTCTCAGCGTCACGTGAACGAAAGGTAAAACAGCTCCTTACACACGAGGAATTAGGCGATAGGAAGCCATCACAATTTTACCGCCACCTCGTGAACTTGGCCGGACCTGGAGTACCAGAAGAGTTCCTACGAACCATCTGGACCAGTCGACTTCCCAGTGGTACGCAAGCAATAATCGCTTCGCAGTCGAAGAGCCCGATGGAGGACCTGGCTGACCTAGCTGACCGTATTAACGATGTCGTCGGCCTGCAAGCACCAGCAGCGTCAACACTAGCCATCGCGTCTACATCGCGCAGTAGTGAGTATGCTGAAGTGGCCGCGTTAACAAAACAAGTCGCAGTATTAACGGAAAAAATCGAACGAATGTCACGAGAACACGGTAGATCGAGAAATAATATCCGTAACCGCCACCGCTCAAACTCGACGCGATCACACTCGGCGTATAGGCTACACCCGCAGTGTTGGTACCACCAGAACTTCGGCGAACGAGCGAGAAAATGTATCAAGCCCTGCGACTACCTACCGGCGGGAAACGTGAAAGGCAATCACTGATGGCGGCCTATGATTGTCTAAGTTCTGGTCGCCTTTTTGTTACCGATCGCAGAACAAAAACGCAGTTTTTAGTGGACACGGGCAGTGACCTCTGCGTTTACCCCCGATCGGCACTACAAGGACGTCGAGAAAGGACAAAGTTCGAACTCTGTGCGGCCAACGGAACACAAATCGCTACATACGGTTTTATTAATTTAAATTTAAACTTGGGGTTGCGCCGTGACTTTGCTTGGCGTTTTATTGTTGCCGATGTTACGAAGGCGATAGTAGATGTAGATTTTTTGTCTCATTACAATTTAATTGTTGATTACAGAGGGCAACGCTTGATAGAAGACAGCACTACGCTCACGTCCCCGGCGTCACTTGCGCGTTCGGTAGACGCGATATCTTCAGTTAAGGTAATTTCTGGTAATTCCAAGTATCACAACATACTACGCGAATACCCTGACATCACTCGCCCACACGGCGTACATAGTACGCCCCCACACAAAACACTACACTACATAAAAACAACACCTGGTCCGCCTGTATCTGGTATACCTTGCCGATTAGCCCCTGACAAACTCAAAATCGCAAAGGCCGAATTTGAGGCCATGTTGCAGAGTGGTATCTGCCGCCCTTCTAAATCTCCATGGTCGTCACCCCTTCACCGAGCACCAAAAAAGAATGATGGCTGGCGACCCTGCGGGGATTATAGAATGTTAAACGCTCGAACCGTCGCAGATCGATACCCCATACGCCACATCCAGGACTTTGCTCATAGCCTCTCAGGCTGTACTGTATTTTCCATAATTGACCTTGAAAAAGCTTACAATCAAATCAAGGTCAATCCCGACGACATTGCGAAAACCGCAATTACCACACCGTTCGGACTTTATGAATTTCCATACATGACATTTGGACTTCGTAACGCCGGACAAACATTTCAACGGTTCGTCGACGAAATGCTGAGAGGTCTAGATTTCACATACGCGTTCCTTGATGATTTCCTGGTCTTCTCGAAGGACGAGACCAGCCATGAGCAGCACCTACGTCAGCTCTTCGATAGACTTAGAAAATACGGCATGGTAATCAATAGTTCCAAATGTAGGTTTGGCGTGTCTCAGACACGCCAAACCTACATTTGGACGTTCTTAGGTTACCAGGTAACAGCCAAAGGGACAACACCACTCCCTTCAAAGGTCGAAGCTATCAAAAACTTCCCCATTCCGAAAACGGTAAGAGAACTCCGACGGTTTTTAGGGATGTTAAATTTTTATCGTAGGTTCATTCCTAGGGCAGCAACTCATCAGGCACCATTAAACGAGTGTTTGACTGGTTCAGTCAAGGGCTCAACTCCAGTACACCTTTCAGCAGCACAGCTGGAGGCCTTCGAAGGCTGCAAGGATGGTTTGTGCCAGGCAGCCATGTTAGCGCATCCTGACTGCAGTGCAAAGCTTGCATTGGTCACGGACGCCTCAGACAAGGCCATCGAAGCAGTTCTACAACAGCTGAAAGGTAGTGCTTGGCAGCCTCTCGCTTTCTTTTCGCGAAAACTGAATCCAGCTCAAGTAAAGTACTCACCTTACGATCGTGAGCTACTTGCGATTTACGAGAGCATCAAATACTTTAGGCACATGCTAGAGGCACGAGACTTCGTTGTGTACACAGACCATAAGCCTCTTACCTTTGCATTCCACACTCGGAAAGAAGATTGCTCCCCTAGACAGTTCCGACACTTAGATCTGATATCTCAGTTTACCACAGATATACGACACATATCAGGTAAGAATAACGTCGTAGCCGACACGCTTTCTAGGATCGAGGTAATTTCTCAACCAGTCGATCCTGAGAAAATCGCAGTGGCTCAAGCTTCCGACGATGAATTGTCACAACTCCTGACAGGCAACACCTCACTACAGCTCAAACAGGTCAAGATTCCAGGCTCTCAGAGTAACATATACTGTGACATCGGTAGCACTACTCCGAGGCCGTTTATCCCTAAGGTGTTGCGTAAACAGGTGTTCGATAGCTTACACTGCCTGAGTCACCCTGGCGCTAATGCCACCACCAAGCTTATCTCTGAACGGTATGTGTGGCCTGAAGTAAGGAAAGACTGTAGACACTGGGTACGTACTTGTTTAGCTTGTCAACGCTCGAAGGTTACCAGACACGTCTTTTCTCCAATAGGTAGTTTTAGTTTACCACAATCGAGATTGGCCTTCGTCCACATTGACCTCATAGGACCTTTGCCACTATGTCAAGGCTTTCGATATTGCCTTACGGCTGTAGATCGCTTCACGCGATGGCCCGAGGCTATCCCTCTTGTCGACATGACCGCCGAGACGGTGGCAAAGGCGTTAGTCAGGGGATGGATCTCGAGGTTTGGTTGTCCTACAGACATAGTGACAGACAGAGGTAGGCAGTTTGAAGCTGCCCTCTTCAAAAAATTGTCCCTCGTCACCGGTTTCCAGCATCGCAGGACTACGGCTTACCATCCAGCCTGTAATGGCCTCGTGGAGAGGTTCCACAGGCAGTTAAAGGCTGCAATAACCTGCCACACAAACGACACCTGGGTTGACTACCTTCCCCTTGTATTGTTAGGTATCCGCAGTGCGTACAAGGAGGATTTACAAGCGTCATCAGCCGAACTTGTATATGGGCAGCCGATCCGACTTCCAGGGGAATTTTTTAATCCCCACACAGAGGATACGGTAGACATGACGGAGTATATATCACGACTTCGTAGTTTCGTAAGAAACTTACAGCCTGCCCCAGCAGCCCATCACAACCGTAGCGGTAAAGTATTTATTTTTAAAGATTTACCCTCGGCTACACATGTTTTTCTCCGGGACGACACGATAGGTCGTTCACTAACAGCTGCATACACAGGCCCTCACGAGGTTATATCACGCGGTGAGAAGGTATACAAAATTTTGTTTAACGGTAAACAGGTCACGGTATCAATAGACCGTCTAAAACCGGCATTTATACTGCGTGACTCCACAAACATAAACAACCACACTCGCACCCACATACAGACAGACAACCGCAACCACACTCCAATCCACATCCAGACAGACAATCACAACACACTAAGAAATAACCAGAATTTACCTGACGCTGACGATAACAAGGTCAGAAAGACGCGGTCGGGGCGTAAGGTTAATTTTCCCGACTATTATCGCCCGTAACCCGGTCTCTGGAGGGGGGTGTTGTAGCGAGTAACATTCATTTGAATATTTGTATATTTAAATGTATATTAATATTTATTGTCATCTGTGATGTTATTATTATATTCTTAGTTCGAGTCAAAATTATAAACATTATTTTATTTAGTCATTCCTAATATTAATACATTAATAATTTATAGTGTAAATATTTATTGTTTCCACGAACAAACGGACAAGCGACAGGGTGCGTCGTATTAGATAGCAGATGTTGTCTCCGACCGAAACCGGTTCGGCCGAGCCCTGCGCGGCCGCAGACTCGAGGCTCGCCGTCTCGCCAGTCGGCCACAACTCGTTCGACGCGCTGCCCGCTATTTGCCTAATTGTTAATCGTGCTAACTTATTGCTATATGTGCTATACTTCTAATTATTCTCTTTTGCTTTCTTCTGTACACTCCTTCTGTGCTTCAACTATAAACTTGTATCTGCTTGTGCTGTGTATGAATATAAGTGTCAGTAAACAACTACCCGAACTGTGAGTGTTGAACATTTTATTTATCACACTACCCCAAGCCTTACACATCTTCTACATATATGACTACATATTATAAAACAAACTTCATTTGATCTTGCAAATTGAATTGTTCAAAATTATGCAACGGTAAAAGAAACAAAGTACTCAATTTCAAAGAAATTTTGATTAAACGTATCTTATTAACTGACAAGGGAACAGCAACTTTCCTAAATATCTCTCGACCCATTGGCGTTATTAGTCACCTACCATCTAGTTCCTTGATAAAGATACCATAAAGAAAAGACAAATAAATTCAACTTTTAAAATTGTGCTTTCATTTACTCAAGACAATTAATCTAATTGATACTTATGTAATTTGTGACCTATTTATACATTTGCATATTGTTATCAGATCTAATAATCTTATGTATAAATAGGAAGATAATGATTATCTACATATACTATTTATAGATAAGATTATTGGATTATCAAGGAAATGATTATTGTTTCCATGACAGCATCCGTTTATGGCTTCTTACAAAGCGAGCCTTAAAACACTAAAGGGTTGAATATACCTTCATAGAATCGAAACTGTTGTCTTTAGGGGTCTACCCTCGTTTCATTTATCTGTCAGTTCAATATTTCGGTTAAACTTGATTAAGGCGTCTTTGAATACTTATTTAGACATAACTAACAATCAAAACCGTCTTCGTTCATTTGCATAAATAAAATGATTAAGTGTTTTTACTGCGATCTTAATAAAAAGCAAGAAGTATTGTATTTGTAAATACGGCACTATCGAAAACAATGAAAGAGCAAAAATTAACAAATGGTAAATTTTCTTAACAATCAATTATATATATAAATACATATATGTATTATGCACGTTAGGTGAATAGAAATAGATTTAGATACCTACTTAAGTGTAATCGTGACAGTAACAAAATGTTAATTCCCTTAATAAGGAAAAGGGACTAATACACAAGTAATCTCTGGCTACATCCAATTAAGATTAAAACTTTTTGTTATATCACATAATGGTTTAAATATAATGGATATATATGTTTCAGTTCAATTCTACAAACGACGTTAATTAGCCTGAAATTAAAATTATTCAGAAAAGTGGGAATTGTAGAAGACGATAAAAATAATACAAAGTTATGCTGCCTTGCTCTGTATTCCTATTTAGATTATACCTTTTGTTTATTGTGAAAGTTCAGAGGATGCCTAACAATTTCATTATTTTATTTGTTTGCGCTCGACGGCCAGCGAGCGATGTCAGGATGAATGCTAGTTATTTCCTTAGCAACGTTAGTAAGATTTACTAAGTTTCTCTTTCTCATTTTTAATTTAACACGCTTTGCACAAACTTTACTTAATTCCTGCAATATTATCATTTTACGAGTCATCTGTGACAATACTAAACGCATTATCTTCCTAGCCTCATTATTCCCTAGAGACCTCTTGATTGGCAGTCTCTTTCGCTAACTAGACCAACTAGGTGCTCATGAAGCAATGTGACAGTACTAAACTAACTTACTAAATAATGCTACGCCTGCAAAGAAACATACGAGTATTTATGAAGATACTGCATGAGAATCTATTGTATTGAACGAAACTATGTAAGGAATAATAAGTTAATTTGCAATACAATGGAGAATTGCTAGAATGTCCGCATAGGATTCAAGTATGTATACCGAACTATCAACTAATGCAAATGCTTGTGATCTTGAATTTAGCTGTTAGGAATATTGAGTTTATTACAAATTATTATCTACTGAGAATTCGCAGTAGAATATTTTATCTTTTAAATTAAGAATTTTTGATTACAGTATTTACATAATAATGTGTCCTAACTGACATAGACATAGAGCACTGTTACTAGTCGTAGAGTATTCCTTATATGCTTCATGACATGATTTTGCGTCGATTTAACTGACTTATTAATATTTAAATTACACCGCCCACAACAGCGTTCTCATTCGTGGTCTGTGTATTATGGATTGTCGAATACCCAGAACTTACTGATAAAACTATTGCAATAGCTTACTATCTAAATGAGCGTATATCTATTATCACTTGTTAAAATCTTTGCAATACAATATAAAAATCGAAATGTATTTATATATTTTCCTAAATAGACAAGTCGCGGCTCTTGCTAGTTTCCAATAAACGAGCTTGGTTACTCATATTTGGCTATCGATATTCCGTATAAACGCATTCGGCTCAAATTTGGTCAGTCCTAAGTTCCCAGCAATAACTATGGTAGCAACATCCTTTTCTTATACAAGTCCGTAATATATAAGTTTTATACGTGCAAAGCTTTGTTGGTGCGAGAGAGTTCGGCTCCGTGTTATTGGGTTCGCGGCGGGTATCGGCTAGCTCTGCCTTTATTATCTGTTGACACTGTATTTGTTCTCCGTCACGACCAACTAAATTATTGTTCTCACATTTGTCGGGATCCTATTTTATTATTTCCATCCTTTCATATTTTCCGTAAAACCAAATTTATTTCGGACAACTTCTCTTTGGCCTGATCAAAATTAAAATTTTCTACTTGTTGTTACGCTTCCCTTTAAAAAGAAGAATTCTTTATATTTATTATAGCTTGTAAAAAGTAAATACGCTCCTGATATTTATTGTTAAAGTTCGACATTCCGTTACTTCTTGCTAAAGAAAGAATGCGTACAATGTTTAGAGAATCAGCCTTTACTGGTGTTTAAATTCAAAAGTTAAAATCATGGAAGAAACAAACACAAAGATTTCGGCTTATTATAATTATGTTTAAAAGCAGGCTGGCAAAGCATTACTGAGTATATTAGTAAGCTACGCCACCACGCTCGGGAGAGTGGGAGACACCGCGCCGCTGGCGACAGGGACTCTTATTGGGACATGTATTGGAAAATCTTTATGTTATTATTTACGCGGCAAGGAATTTCGCGGCGCTAATACCCGTCGCGTTGTACATTTTATTGAAGTTTATATTAGAAAATACCATTCATACTTGATATCGTTCAGCAAGGAATTTGACTTATTAGTAAATCATTGGGTGAGCAGGTACTGTTCATATTATGTACTCGAAATTTCGGATCTTTCGTGAATATTAAGTCTATTACACATTTAGAATTTTATCAAATATATTCAATTTTGTTTTAGTTTGAAGTTGGAATTGGATTTTCATTAAATTTATTTCATGCATTATCCAAAAATATACTAAATTTTTGTTAGAGAGTTATTGTAATTAACGGTCAAGATAATGCTACAGTACAATCAAAACGTTATAGAGGTTCGAGCACACCGGTCGATATCAGTGTTTGCATCTGTGCACTTTGCAGCAACAACGAAGTAACTGTCATAGCTATAACCGCTAACTTCCGACTTAGCTACATGAAGCGAAAGGATCTACCTCAAGCTTGCTATTCTTGCCAATCGTGAACGGCTCAATGTGCTGTAAAAGTGCAAAAGTGACATAGTCGGCAAAAGATTTTATTGGCAAAGTTTCAACATGTTGCGATAAATTCCTTATTAATGTAATGTAATTGAAAAAAGTCAATTAAAAATCATTTCACAGCTTTGAAATTCCTCTACTCTATTTGCTTATCACTCAAAATGTCATTCAGAGATAATTTTAAATTAAAAAATTAAAGGTATAAGTTTAGAAAATTATGCTGGAAACAGACTGCGAGTATTTAAAATGAAACGACTCCCCTCTGGTCGCAAATCAAAAGTTCATTGGGCAATTTTTTAATTTACAAATTATTACACTAAAGGCATATAAAATATTATACTTCGTCAAATGAACAAAAATAATTTAGATTTGGAAATCGAATTTGAAATAAATCAAGCGTAAATATTGTAGCGTACATTTATTTGTAATGTTTCTGTTTCAATATTGTAACTACTGCTGTATTTATTTGTAACTACTGTTGTAAGTTGATACATTATCCTTTATATTGTTCAGAACCATATTGCAAACATTAAAAGCACTTTATGATGCACTCATGTATTATTCAAAGACGTTTTCCATATTGCCATATCTCTATTAACTTGCAGTTAATAAATAAATTTCCAGGTTAGTTTTTTTTATGTAATAAGGGGCAAATGAGCAGGCGTTTCGCCTGACGGTAAGCGATTACTCCTCCAGTCCTCACTCACTCGGTGAAACACAGCGCAAGCGCTGTTTCACACCGTTTTTCAGTGGGGTCGTGGTCGGGTTGAGCCAGCTTATGCATGCCGAAGCGTGGCTCACCCACGGTAAAGTTGTAAAGTAATGGATAAATGAAAATATAGAAAACCTATCGTGATTAATATGAACTTGAATGAACAAATTAGGCCTAATAATATTAACTCGGCATGGGTTTCCCACGACATAGGGACGGTAATATTTTTCTGGGTTCTTGGATTTTGTAGTATTTTCTGTTCTAAGTTTTACTGTTCAAATTGTTTTTGGAAAGAAGTTCCTAATCGCGCGTTGCGGAAGGGGGCTATAGACGGAATTGTAACGACACTTTCGACTTAAGTCAACGACACATTAGTTTAATATTAATAATATAGATGTCGCTGTAAATTAAATATGTTTAAAATTCTGTATATCAAATATAAATACAAAATATATCAATAAATAAGTTTAGCAGTGAACTGCAATAGGCTGGTGATTACAGTGTAACGACAATTTTTGCTACAGTAAGCTATTGTAATTTTTATTGAGGGTATACAGGTTTTTTGTACATAATAAATAATAAAAAAATATAACAATAATGAACCCTGACAGTGTTTCTGCACAAGTTCCGGATATTGGTGATGGAGTTAGGTAAGTAGAGATTTTATACAGACAATAATAAATGCTTTTGTATTTTTAGCAAGTACGCATTATAACCTCTCTTTACTTTTGTGCTAACCAAGTCATACGCGTTATAATCTCTCCATAATTGTGTGTTTAGCAAGTGTACGCGTCATAACTTTAATAAATTCAAAAGCAAATTATATTTTAATATTACAATATCAGAACGTATATATTTAGCAATAACAATTCCTTCACTAATTCATCGAAAGGAACTTCGTTCCATCCGGGTGTCCTGTAACATCTCTCAAGTCTTTTTTTTTAAATAATTTGTTGACTTTTACAGGTAAGTATATATAATTTATACATATAAATTAAATATGGTTAATTAATTCTTCACTGATTTATTCATATAACGCCTAAGTTATTAATCAGTATATCTTGAAATGTCTGTAAACATTACGACATAAATATTTTTGATTAATGACAGAATAAAACTTTCTACAAACACAGATCGTCAAATTTTGATTTCTAAATACAAAATTAATGCACGATTGTGTGTTTACACTGAAGAGCACGCTGTTCTGTATATATTGTGTTGATTTAAATATACGTAAATAAAGCATACAAATGTTTTCGAAAATCAAATTAAATACATTAACCGGTTTGTAGTGTGTTCTTGTAAATGTCAATTGTCAACTAGCAGCGGGGCAGACACACGTTTACACTCACGCTTGTCTTTTTGAAGTTCTAGACATAAACAAATTAAATACCCACGAATTACAAACTATGTATATATATTTCACTTTCGTAATAGGCAGTGGAACACTTTAGGGAATAGCACAATATCGCACACGATCAATTCAACCAGGTGCAGTTGTTGTGTTGTGTAATTATCTCCACGTATAGGGATTAAAAGCATTCAATAAAATATTATACTCAGATGTAATTGCAGATATCTGCAGTTGTAAAATTGATCAGCAAATTAAAAACCATAACTGACCGTGCCGCAAACGTAGCGTATCGAGTTATTTTTGTACTGCGATTTCAATTACTGCAAATGCATAAATTTTATTTGTATCGCGGCAACAACCTCCACGTAGTTATACGTCTGAATAACATTATGACTACTTAAATAAGGAAAATAATTAATACATTTCATTTATTTGTTTAAAATATTATATCAATTAATTATCCATCTTATTAGCACAGCGATTGGAAGTTAGGCAATGTTGATCTCAAAATACATATCATTACATAATATTTCTCATCTTAAACAAAGTCCTCCGCTACGTCTGTCTGTTTGTCTGTTCGCGATAAACTCAAAAAGTACTGCAAGGATTTTCATACAGTTTCCAGCAATAGATAAAGTGATTCTTGAGGAAGGTTTAGATTTATAATTTGTTAAGTTATATTTATCTAGTATAATTTGTTAGTATTGTGTATATTAGCAAATATATAACGATATTTGTTGGGGGTGTCGGTAAAAATTAAGCCTGTCAGCTTCAATGAAAACGCTTCCGAAACCTTTTGAGATACAACAAAACAATGTGTGATAGGATATTCTTCTTTAAAGATCTAGTTTTATAGTCAGCGATAATATATACCCATCTTTGAATGATAGCTTACTATACCTATTATACGTTTTAAAAAAAGTGTCAAGTTTAATGAGATAATTGCAAAGATATTTAGGCGGAAACAGCATTAATATTTATCATTTTAAAATAAGCATTTCATGCACGTTATTATACTTATTGCACTATATAATTTAAATGTATATCTTAGAAGTTTTCGTCAAAAAAAATGGGCGCTAGAGCAAAATTTTAAACTATATTCGGAAGATAATAATTTACCCCGTACTCGGTCATTATGATAAATTCCAACTCGGGTACTGTCCACGGAGATGTGGACAGTACCCGAGTTGAGAAGAAGGAAGATAAATGCTCTGGAAATGTGGTGCTTGAGAAAAATGCTCGGGATGTCGTGGACAGAGTTCCGCACCAACGTGTCTGTAGTAGAGGAACTCGGCATTACACAATATCTATTAGTTTTAGTACTTCACCACAGTACGGTCGCGCATACTGCAGTAGTTTGACCAAGTCTCTAGATGGAGTAGCGACTCAAATAGCTTACTGATATTGCAAGGAAAGGAACAGATTCTGCGCCAGAGCACCCATGCGCTGGATCGACCAGGTAAAGTCCACAATCGGAAGCCTCGTGTCTGATTGCAGGGTGGCCAGGGTGAGATGGCTGGAAATTGGACGAGGGGCTTTATCCGCCTCTACCGCCAGGGTAAACAACTCTACGTGACCATGACCACTCTGCCAAAAGTGAAGCGAGTGAGAAAAAAAGAGAAATAAACAATGTAAAGCCCGTACATAATAGTCGTAAGCAGCATAGTCGAAATTTGAAAGTAGCTATTAAGTATGGCAATATGGTTTTATGTTCCTTCATAAGGGTGCGTAAGAGGAGTAGGCGTGACAATACGCAATCATTCATCCATTTATAAACACGCCTCCGATTTGTGTGGTCGTCAACGCGTGACACATCCGTCCTATTTTGCCATTCTTCCTTTAAATCTGTAGTCTGTCAAATTCACTTTTTTCTATAATGGAGTTTATACTCAACGGGAGTATAAACTCTATTATAGAAAGTACGATTTTTTTTGTCAATTCTCGCATTATACGTCGGTGTCGCGGGGGACTTTCAAACATACACGTAACATACAAAAAGAACACCCAGACTCAGGACAACAATTTGTGGGTCACACAAAGTCATTAAAGAGCGAGTTTTTTTCCACGAGTTTTAAATGAATAACATCATACATCACAGGAACACCTAGATTGGGAGTTAGGGTTAGTCTAATTGTGTGACTTTTACCTTGTACCTTGTAATCTTTAGCTCTAACGAATACATCACACACATGTCTTTAAGAGACTGATAAAGCAGTATTACTTGAGAGATACCAATGTAATGTCCCATAGCTTACTATACTGCAGGGAGTGTCTGTATGTTTTACTCATCTATTTGTATGTATTATGTTGGTCTGTAAAATCCTTCACACTACACTCTATTTTTTTCTATATACACTCATTTGCAAAAAAAACGGGCGGTTTCGATTTTCTTCCTGGCTGAAAAAAATAAAATACCAAAAAGGTTTTAATCATTTGAACATGCTATTGGCCAGTTATAAAAGTGCCATAATGTTTATAAGAGTACATTCCAAATTCAAATTTTTGACTGAGCCTGGTTTTCAAAGAAAACAACTTTTAACTACATTTTGTGGCGCGAATTCCCTATAGTTAATATCGCCTCTAATTAACTTTTTGTCAATTTTTATTAAATTATCTGATGTCCTTGACATTTAAAAGTATTGTTATTGCTGTTTAGCAATCTCGAAAATGGTAGATAAAGTGATAAAAGCGAGCAAAATTATTGCGCTGCTTGAAGAAGGTTGCAGCCAATGCTTCGTGGCTCAGAGGCTAAATGTGAGTCGGTCGACTCAAAGGACCTGGCAGCGCTATCAAGAGACCGGTTCCGTCAAGAGAAGGCCTGGTTCTGGCAGAAAGACATGTACCGAACCACGGGATGATCGTTTTCTAGTTAGTCAAGCGTTGAGAAATCGCAAATCTTCTTATGTGGACCTCAAGAACAGCCTGGAAGAAGTAAGAAATGTGCAAATTAGTCTATGGACGGTCAGGAGGAGGCTTCTCGCTGCTAATATACACAGTCATCACCCGGCACGCGGCCCTAAATTACTCCGTGGACATCGAGTTGCCAGGCTTAGCTTCGCTCGAAATTGTGTGTCATGGACTCATGAAGACTGGGATAGGATATTGTTTTCCGATGAAGCCAGGATATCTCTGCATGGTGAAGACCGACGTCGGCGAGTGCTACGTAGACGAGGAGAACGCTTTGCAGAGGCATGTTTTGAAGAAATCACACCTTATGGAGGGGGCTCTGTTATATTTTAGGCAGGAATAAATTCCATGGATCGTACGGAGTTAGTCTTCATCGAAAACGGTACACTGACTGGACACCGATACATAACGGAAGTTCTAATTCCTTATGCACCACCCGCTTTAACCGCTCTTGGCGAAAACTCATTTTTTATGGACGACGACGCTCGCGCCCACCGGTCTGGCGATGTGGAAGTCGGAATTCGTCGTTTGGACTGGCCAGCTAGAAGTCCGGACCTCAATCCTATAGAGCATGTCTGGGACGTTCTGAAGCGACGAGTGAGATCAGTGCAGCTGGCTCCGCAGACCATCAGAGAGCTAAAGAATATGATTACCGCGGAGTGGGAACGTATTCCCCAAGAAACCATAAAAGATATACTCGCTAGCATGCCCAGACGAATGCAAGCCGTGATTTCAGCAAGAGGGGGTCACACTCAATACTAAACTTTTATCTGCTTTTAATGTATTCAAGAAAAAAACAAAGAAATTAACGCGTTTCATTTTTATTTAGCGAGCAGGTACAATAATAGTGTTTTGAGCTTAAACATTATTTCTCAATAATTTAATCAAAATGTTATGATAAAACTGATGATACCTATTCCTTCCTAATTTATTTATGAAATTCTGAGGATAACAATACCTAAAATTGTCAAACAAACTAATAGTAACTATAAAATAGTTCTTTGCTTAAGTGCCCGTTTTTTTTGCAAAAGAGTGTATATTAATTTCCTTTTCACCAACAATACACCAGCACCTATATTTTTTTCATCCCTACTCTTCTTTCCATCCCATGGTTGCCTGTAAGATATTGCCATGGAGTGATAAGGCCGCCACTTGTACATACCTTATAATAGTTTTAAGTTTAACATGTAATCTCACTACTCCTTGTGTACAATAAAGAGATTTATTATTATTATTATTATTATTAACGGCCTTTAACAGTCCATTGCTAGAAATAGGTATCTTCTTAGAAAGATTTAGGTCTACACCACGCTTACCAGACCAGTTGGTATTGAATTTATTTCAAGTTTTGCTTTCCTTTGCAGTGATGTTTCCCCGAGCAGTTTGCAAAAATAACAAACACCAAGAAACAAGTCATTTAAATTTAGTAAGACTTATGGATAAGATATAAAGAAACGAAATAGTAATTTACTAATTTAGATACTTTTTTTTTTATAAAGAAAATTGAGAAGCTTATGTATGTGGGTCACAAAGCTTGTTTGCATCCTTAGCTATATTTTAGTACAGTTTACTTTAGAAATTGAACCCACGTCGACGGCGATGTTTAATAATTCATTGAATTTCTTCCTTAACTTTATGCGTCATCGCTACCTTAGACGAATTACTTCCACAAGGGGAACCGTTTATTATCGTTTATCAGGTACGAACAAAGTCTAATCTTTAACATTAAAAGATGTTTCAATAACCGGCTAAACAGACAATGTATAAAAGGCAACCTGAATCATTATAAAATTAAATTTCCTATATATACAAATATAACAAATTATTTTTGAGAGCCGCAAACGAACTTGAGCAGATTAGCTAGTTGGTTATAAAATTGTTCACCTAATTACTGTCGACATTTGATTAGTAAAATTTATATTTATTACTACCATCTAAGAACAGTATGAAGTTAGTGTTTCTTCAAATCAAAAAAGGCACAAATATGATTGGAAAAAAATTATCATGCTGTTCACTCAAGTCTAAAATACATGTTCTTTGAAAACCCAGGATATGTTCTACTAAACAGAAGATACAAAATCATATAGCTATATATAATAGGTACTTTTAATATATAGCTACATAACTCTGTGTCTTCATTACTTACAAAACACATAATATAAGTAAGCGAGGAAAGGAATCGCAATAAAAATCGTAATGATACCGCAATAACGAACTCAAGATAACTGCGGAAAGGAATTGATAAGGAAAATATAGGACACGTTACGTGCGGGTACCACATGCTACAAAGAATTCTTATTGGGTGGTACGTGTTGCCTTAAAAGATTCATGGATTCCTAAAGATTGAAATGTTCCTGTACGTGTGTTTAAATATTCGAACGGAAAACGATGAGCGATTTGAGTTGAAAAACATGGAGTAGGTACATTAAAATCAATATGTTCGACGTACATAACATATGCATGTATACCTAGCAGTGGGTAAAGAAAATGTAATGGTATTCATGATTATAAGTCAGATCAAGCAACTGCAAGCACTGCAACATCAATCGAAACTATGCAACTGCCGAGTTTGTTCTTCTCTCCCCTTCCGCCTTTCCCCTCTCCCCTGCATTATTATTCTTCCTATATTTTCTAAGTTTCTTGTACTTATATTTTATAAGTAACTGCGAACTGCGGTGTTACTCGCGGTTGTTGCTGTACCTTGCTTATCCCACAGGAATACTATATTAAACGGAATAAAAAGTAGCCTAGCTATTCTAGACTATAATCTATTTCTGTGCTAAATTTTATACAGAGCCGTTTAGCAATGAACTGCACGTGCAAAAGTTCATTGATTACCGATGGACACCGGCAACTCAATGTTCCTCCCATTCCGACTCCCCCTTCCCCCCCCCCATAACCCAGATTAGCTTTATCATTAAAATTACAATATTAAGTTCCTTTAGAGTAGAAGACCATTAAATGGTAAAATCACAAATCGCAGATTGATTCCAGTCTCCTCACAAACATCACAAACAATTTGCAAGATGGAATATTTGCCTTAGTCATTCTCTGTAGTAAAGCTTTTGCTTGCAGCTGCGCTTGCGTGTATATTGGTTATCACGGTAAAGAGAAGTATAGGTAATTCTTTCCTTTTGATTCTTGAATCAAAGTAACACCATGCCAAATATCATTTAAACCAGTGTAGAGGTTAGCCATGAATGTGTAACAAATAGACTTACTTCCGAATTTGTAGTATTATAGGATGTATGTATTTATATCCATTCGTTTCTAGAAATGCAATGTATAAACTATATATATAGTTTAGGTCTTGACAGTGTTACGATAAACTCTTTCACGCAATCAAAAATCAAACCTTTTATTTGCAAAAACACAAGTACAAAAACAGTGATTATAGCTGTGTTTTTGCTATAATCCCAAGGTCTAAGGTCTGGAGTACGTAAATACGCAAAGGGACTGCGTCGTCACATCAGTTTTTGTCTGGAATTATGAAAGGTATAAAACCTTTAAATGCCTCTCTTAGTTTTTGTAATACAGACCTAAAAAGTTTCTTAACCAAATTTTCTTTTCAACTAGTATTACATAAAGCTTTCACCCACATTTACTTACTCACAAACTTTTCAAGGTATTTTATTTAAGATTTTATTTCAAATAATGCTAACTGTTAATTTGGCTACTTGTTTTGAAGTTTAATAAATACATAAATTGTTGAGAATTGAGAGTGAGAGAGAGAAGAAAAAAAGAAGAATTTTAATAAATACACAGAAATTGTTTCGGGCATCCTATAATTTATAACTTAAAACTATGAATGACAGCGATAAAGCTTTCTATACGAAATTTATTGAAAATACTAAAGCATCGTTTTTGTTCATCGACAGTTCATTCATCTCAAATGAAACATTGACAGATCTATTATCACAACGAACAATGGCAATGGCACCATACAAATTTGTAAGGAACGTTTTTCATAATACCCCGCTAAAGTGGCGAATTCCTTTAATAATACGGTATTTTATTGGCCCGATTTTGTACTTCTAATATCGATATTTATTAAAGCGGGAATGCCTTATAAATAACATATAACGCACTAATCATTTGTATTGTAAACAATATTTTTTTAACAACAATTTTGCGCTATTACTAATTTTAAAGTTTCTTAAAAATTCAAAATTGTATAAATAACAACACTTATAAAGTTATAAACAGAATCACCGATTTAGAAACGAAATAATCAACAATTTAGTTCAGTATCGTCACGAGACCGACCTCTTTCAACCCTTCTATTATTTATAGTCACGATAATAATCACATTTAATGGTTTGGTTCATATGTACTCACTCACTCGTAAATGAAAAACAATATCATAAAAAACTTTATCTAGACAAAAGAAAAAAACTAAAAGTAATTTATAAGTGTGTTATAACTTTAAAGATATATTTTAAAAAACATGAACAAAAGTTTATTTATTTATTTACAAGTAACAAACAAAACTAAAACTTGGGCCTAAAGCTGATTAAAGACGGATGCATGCATTTACCTCGTGACCGTGCTGCAGCGTCAGAAGCCACCACCCGCGTACATTATTTTGTTGCAACACGAGAGGGCGCGAGGGAGACGGCAAGAATAGCTCCTTAACAACTTTTTAAAGAGAGCACTCGGATGGAGCGAGCGCAGCACGAGCCGCGGGTACCGGCGATTCATTAAGAACGAGCGTGGAGGCTGCGATGGGCAACCGCCCCGCGCGCCTCAAACCGCCGAGGGCTTCCCACGCGCATGTGCCTGCCCGCCCTCCAATCGCGGCCCTGTTGCTTCTGACGGCCGCGCTACGTCAAAACGTAAACGCTATGAATACGTTTAATCGTCGCTGAATCTTCCGACAATCGCGATCATCTACATTTAGATTAGGACAACTTTTGCGGGACGCGACAGATGCATTGTATTCGCACACAAACACTCTCTACACGACTGCCTAAGACATTTTCCTTACAATGATTTCTCTTTAAAGCGATTAGTTGAGAAAAGATTTACCAAACAAAGTCATAGCTTTATTTTTAAATGAATACCTTTCATATGGATGTACAGAGAAATGGGATAATTTTTTATTCTATTAAAATTATAATTACATAGTTGTTACTTTAAATCACAGAGACAGCAATTTAAATTTCTAGTTGTATTACGGCTACTTAAAAAACATGAAACTGGCTCAGTACCTGCCTGTGACCCGCTGTACCTCCATCAGAAGCGAACAAGCTAAATCTAAATCCCTTAAATACGTTGCCCAGATATTTATGGCAGGGCTAATAGCATCAGTTAAGCCGAAGACCAGACGTTCCCACCAACGATATTTTAGAACAGAGATACAAAAATGTCTTTACTTCACAAAATAATAGTGTAGTAATAATAGCTAATGCTCTTAACAGAAATTATGAACCAATGAAACGAATAATTCTAAGTTTTTTCATGAGCAGTTTAAAAAGAAAACATGAATATGAGTATTAGAAGCTAGAAAATGATAGTTTTTTTTTAACTTTCTCTTATATATGGCTTCATCAGATGAATTAAGACTTGTTCTTTGAAAAATATTTTTATGTAAATGAAATTCGTTTCTACAAAAAATAACTGAATTGAAAGTAGGTACTATTTTTAAACATATAAAACTAGAGATGCTATCATCATCAATGGAGTCTCTTTGAATCAAAGTATTTTTTTCTCTGCACTGACTACAAAATAAAAGGAAAGCTTTAGAAATGCTCTAGAAATATACAAGTCAACTCTAAAACATACTGCATTTTAAACAAAATAAAACTATAACCAGTTAATATAAGCAGACAGCAATAAAGCGCTTGAACCCCATTTGACTTAAGTCATATTTCACAGCAACGCCGCAACTCTCAAATAATTTGCGACCCGAAATCTAAAGGCTTTGTATGATATTCAAAAACCTCTTACTTTTTATATGTGATATCCCAAGATTTGCAATTTTCAAAATAATATTTGCCAAATATTATATCTATAAAGCACTTATGTGGTTAAGCTTAAAACGTAATCATGTATCAAGTCATTTAATTTGTAATATAATATAACAAATATTAGTTAATAAATAAAATACCGTTGTTCCGAAAATTTATAGCCTTGATAGCGATTGACGGCTAATTTCAACACAAACCTTCTTTGTGGTATGATTTTCTATGATTGTAAACGAGGATTAATCTTCAAGGAATCTTAAGAAAATTTACAAGCTGCTTTTGGGGAGTCTGTTTTTGCGTTTGCAACAATTACTTATTGGTTTTGTGAATTTAAACGTGGTCGAGAGAACTTAAACGAAGTTCTGCAGCCGACTGACCACCAACTGCAGTAACTCGTAAAACGTCATTAGGGTAAAGTGGTCTTCACGAAGCAGCAATCCACGCAATGGGTGTTCGAAGTTGTTCGCGGTCGGGGCGTTAATAAAAAAAATATAGCAGTATTTTTGAAGTAGTGGACCAATAGCAGTAATTCCGCTAGAAGACCGTAGAACAGTTACTAGTGAATGGTATAGCGAAGTTTGTTTGCCTCAAGCTTTCGGGGAGTTGGATAGCAAGTGCCTAAGGAGCGGCGTCTGTTAGCATTATTTTTCACCAAGATAACGCGCCCGCTCACACAGCTGCTAGAACTATGAACTATTTAACAACTTTATATTATTTTATAACTTTATACATTTATATTACCCACGTTAAAAAAATGCTGCGAAAATTAATCACTGTAGACAAGACACGTTTTTTAAATGTTTTGAAAGCTGGTTTACTCGAATGCATAAGTGCATTGAGATTACAGGGCATTTTAAACTTTTCTTATAATCTAACTATTTTTCATTTCACTAACTGTTTTTAGAACAGTCCAAGTACTTACATTACTGTGAAATTATTCGCATACATAAATATCTGATTATTACTTTCGCTCTTACAGTGAATGAAACGAACTAAAGACATTAAAAGGGTCGGCCGTACGCACAGGTGTGTAAAATCAATGTAGAGATGTCTACAAATATCTATTGGGTCGAAACACATTAACTTAATCCTCTACAGTAGTGTATTTATACATATCACGGACACACAAAAGTATACCTTATTAAAATATTCGTTAAATCCCATTCAAATAATGTCGTATTATCATTCCTCACTTTCAAAATCCCGAATTCGTTTACATACTCCTTTAAGAAAGATTCTTTAAGAAAGATATTCTTCGAACCCTCGCTGTTTTGGAAATGCGAGGCCGGAACTCGTAAACGTAAATTTGTTCGTAAACGGGTAACCGGCTTAAACGTAGGCTGTCACACATTTACAAAGGTGCAGTTTCATGAACTTCCCTGGGACACAAAGCGACATAGAACTTCATCGAATCATTTCCTACCTGCGGAAATTTGTACTTTGACTGCTTTGACTTTAGCAATTGAATTTCATTGCAAATAGTTAAACACTAAGCCTTACTACGAAATTAATTCTCTTCGTCCCGATTGTACGAGAAACAGTTCGATAAAGCACTGGTAAATGACTTTGATGGGATATACACCGAATTGTGGATACAAACTAAAGTGATTAAGAGAAGATCGCGGTGTTGAGAGTCGTTACATTGAGATAGCAGAGCGACATTCAGATATAATTTTTTACTTGAATACGAGCGGCCATTGGAAAGGGACCAATAAAATATGCAGATTTGACTGCGGTCGTATTTTTCTCAGTGTAATCTGCATTATTCAGGCTTTGTCACGAACTTCGACAGTTTAACAGCGTTTATCTCTCGCCTTGCAAATTGAGCTACGACTTTAAGACAAACGGGAGTCACTTTCATTACCATAATGGACCTCGGCCGATTCTTTGTTGGTAAGCCGAGTAGGGATTCTAGTTGACATTTTTCTAGAGGTAGATTTTCCGTTTTTAACGGGTACTGTTTAATGTCTTCGGGTCAATTGTTGACTGACATAGTTAACTTGTTATACTAATGTATGCTTGTTGGTGTTTTTTAACTTATATTTTATTACTTTGGAATGTTTTTATTTATTACAAACATCTGCTGAAGTTAGTATGTGTTAAGCTTCACATTTATCTACATATATATCCGATGGAATATTTTTATTTTAAACTAGTTTCAAGGACAGACCTTCATCGGCCAAAAGCTATTGATATAAATATAATAGAAAAAATGTTGACGTTATTTCTACTATTACTCATTTTTATTTTTATTTGTAAAATGCTAACGTAATTACGAAATAAATTAGACAACTTACCTAAGCCCGTTCCCTAATTTTGCGCTTAGCAACACATTTTACATAGATATATATCATAAATTTAATGAAAATGAGATTTAGTCCAATTCATTACTTAGTAGCTTCTTATATTCTCATAGCTCTAAATATATATACCATATTACTGTAAAGTTTCATCTAAATCCGTTCAGTAGTTTTTGTTTGACAGAATAACAAATATCCTAAATACTTTTACAGAACCAAAGGTTAGTTAACTAATGTCTTAGTTTTTTATAAAAAATAGTACTTCTTATGGAATATATATTAATAAGTTATTAAATTAAATTTATTTAAGAAAAATAATGAAATATGCTGCTTTTTTATATTAATTGTTGTTAAGTAATGACACTGTAAAGATTTAAACAAAACAACATCGGTTGAGAATTGACACTATATACATTTCACCGATAAAGCTTCATGCTGGCCGAAGTAAGTAGTAATTTACCCGTGGCCAAGCTTCCTGCTTTAACGGCAAGGAACGAGCGAGTATTCACTAGACCAAAACTAATCGCTGACAGAGTGGTACGCGCTTGCCAACGATTGGACTATTGATTCGCAACATCCTATAGATGAACACATTACTATAGGTACCGAATATAGCAATAAGCCATAAAATTATATCTTCATTTGTAAATGCAGTATCTAATAGACATTGGTTTAGAAATTAAGACATAGTTTATACGTGTATAAATTTTGCATACAGACTAAGACACAATTACAATTGTGTTCAATTTATAAACATCTGAGATAACGCATGTATCTACTCGTCTGTCACCACTAAATTACTATGAATCTACTAAACCAATAACTGATAAGTAAATTAAAATATGGTACCTACACTTAATTCAATTATAGTTGCACAAGTGTACAATAGTAAATGTCGAAAATATATTTTTCTAATTTCGTCAAAAGAGTATCTTACTTTAAAATATATATTTTAAAAATGCTGAAATAATTTACTTACAGAATACAACAAAAACAAAACGGCTCTTTGATATTGATTGATTTTGAAACGCAGTTGATAGATGCATACATTTAATTTTACAGATCTCTACGCGAGTAGAATGCACGGTTGGTGTAGTGATTTAAGCGGTCGCCACGCCGCTTTCTACTGCACTAAGTGTCGTGGGTTCAAAGCCCACACGGGACAACACTTTGTGTTGATCCACAAATTTTTGTACTGAGTCTGGGTGTTCTTTGTGCTCGTTACATGTATGTTTATAAAGTCCCCCGCGACACAGGTTGTGTAATGCGAGAATTGTCTAATGTAAGTTGTCGTTTTAAAGATAAAAAAAACACATTGCTGTTTTCTTTGTTCGCTTATTTTACAAAATGAATTTAATTTAATATCGATTCATTTTATATTAATTATTCAAATAGCTGTATAATTGTTCAATAATGGACACAAGTCAAATAAACTTTGGTAGTTCCTAGTAGTAACAAAATGTATGGCGTTGCAAATTTGGTATATACAGATAATATATGTTACTAAAATAAAACATAAAATAGACGTCCACCTCATAAATTAGTAAAAGAGAAGAATACAATACTACTGCTTAGTTATCATTATATTTCAACGTTTTCTATATCCGTTAGAATACTAGGCTTTAGGCTAACATTCATAAGTTCAGCATGAAGGGCAAACTCAAAGCCATATTAGCAGGTCCGGCGAGGCGGTCTAATCGGCAATGGCTCGTACCGATACGCAAGCCTCCAAGCGATTTATGACGAATGCGGCCGCCCTTCGTATGCACGCTAAGCTGTAACATTCTAGCTACGCTTATAGCTTCGTAGCTTGGTTGTGTTATATATACCTACTGATAAACTTATCATTTTATGTAATAAATTACTAATGAGAGTTGCTGTTGAGTTTACAATCGTTATACAAATGATGATATCGAAATAACAACAGGATTAACTTTTCGATATTTTGTGATGTTATCATGAAAACAACTAAGAAGGGTGAGCAAAATAAGTATTATTATTGAAACAAAAAGTTTTAATGCTTACATTTCAATCTTCGGAAAAAATAATATTGTTCGTAGGCTGATATATACAGTTCAGCTCCTCATTATTTTTAACTCTGTCCTTCTGCTGGCGTTGCACTTCTTAACATTACGGCTAACTAAAGAGAACAGGATATTAGTTGTTTAAACGCGATGACAGGAATACTGTCGCAAGCCACGAGCATCAAAAATTTCCTCTTGTTAATTAATAATTACAATCCCAAAAAATAAGGAATGTCGTAATCTGATATAGATAGGAATACTATAATCTAAAACGGCGAACTATTCGTACACACCACTTCTGGAAACTGGGACTGAGAATGTGAAATAAGACGAAACGAAAATATTTTTACTTAACCTAGTACTCAGCTTTTCAAGAACGGGTTAAGTTTAAATGTTATTACTACAATCTAAAATAATGTTACTAAACTATAGACAAGCATACCACATTGTGGATGCAAAAGATGTAAGTACGTCAATTTTACATTATTAAAGTCTTAATGAAAAGAATCGAAGGGTCTAGTAAAGTGGCTAAAAAACTTTGAATCTGAGATTTGTAACAAAAAATGTGACAAATCATCAAATCTACATATTTTATTAGACTCTCCCTCGGCTGCTACGACCCTCTGTCGGTTGGGACAATTCTCCACTAGTGATGCATTGCCTCTCTTTGTAAGACATATCGATAGTTTAAGTCATAATTGACCTAAAATTACTTTACTCTTACCGTATAGTTTGTCTGTACTTGTATTATATATTCCGGCAATAACTTAACTTTAATAATTAAAATATTTTTATAATATGCTTAAAATAGTACAAATGCCACACACCAGTCCACAAATATCTTGCCTTTATTATTTAAAAAAATATTTTAGAACGACTACTAGTTCAACCGGTTTTACCTGAATATCAGTTTTTCTTCCGTAACCCCGAAAGAAAACTGAATTTGAAGGTAGTACTAATTGTCTATATGTTTGAGGATTCTGACTTCCGAATAACGATAACCACATATGTTCATGACAACGGCGACCGACGACTTAGGTGTACTCCGAGACACTCCACCAAACTTCCATACTTCAGGCTGAAAGTTACTAAAAATTTCTTGTAAAAAGGAAACCCTTTTGCCCCAATCAACAAATCTTCACATTTTTTTAATTCAGTGTTTTATATCACTTCAACTCTTAATATAAACGTTTATAATTCTAATATTTACTTTAAAAAGAGTACAAAGCGTGACGCATAAACGACACACCTAAACATTTTACCGTCTACGTCGTAGCTCGTTGTAGCCGTCGTAGCTAGAAATACCTTCTACAAAATACCAACATTTCATTGGTCCTTTTGTGGGATTAAGATGTGGTATATATACGTAAATGTAAACAGAAAGTATTTACGATAAAAGAATTTCATATTTACATATAGGATTTCCAAAAAAATATTTATATCCCGAAATCCATAGTACATTATTAATAGTGTTTCATGCGAAAGAATCACATTACGTCACGTCTTTGGTGTTACGTATGTATGTGTTGTACACGAATTAACTCATAACTTGGACTTTTTTTTCGTTTCACGTTGTGACGTTTTCGTCTTAGTTGTACGTAGTACTCGTATTTATACTACATAAAGTCTTTGCTACAATGTTGTTAGGTATAGCTATAATACTACCTAATATTAGAAGAGTGACGTTTTAAAAAAGCACAAACACTATAACAGTTAAAATATCGATAACCGTGATGTATGTAAGAGAGGGGCGGCTCGGTTCAATAATATAGGACTTTCAAATAGGTATCAACGACAGCCGGCCGGGTGGTGCGGCCTCAACTCCACTGTGGCGACACTTCATAAAGAACACTTTTATACCAAAGCCTTTTATTTATGATGCCCTTTGGCTTCGTGTTATTGTCTGATGTAGGAGCAGTAATAAGTAATATAGCATTACTTATTTAATCATCCAATTGTATTTTCATACTCAAAGATTTGCGAATAACACTTGAAGTTATGTATAATGAATTTTTGGCGTCGTATATCGATTCTTGAAGCTATTTCGGTGAGTACTAATTTAAATAAAGAACCCTTAGGTAACATGTTTGTTCCAACCGAACATGTTGCAACATGTTTGTAAGTTTACATGTAAGTTTCTTGAGATTGGCGAATACTTTTATCTTTAAAAAATACAATCTATTTTACTGTATTGTTTCGTAAATTTTAGTGTTTATTGTTGTCAATTTTAAAAATGTTACAATTAATAATGAATTTTCACTGATTAGTATGTCAGTGACGTGTAGAAAATTCGTTACTGCTCGGCGTCCGTTTAGATTTAGATCTTGACATACATGCCACATTAAAAACATTTAAAGATATATGACAGCAAGTATAAAATCAAAGTGTTCCTATATATTATTAAAATGGAGAATGGTGCGAGTCTTTTTACTGTAGAGTAGCGGTTGCGGAGTACAGCGCTCCGCACTTCGGGACGTGACCGAGCGACGCTAGCCGGAATCACATTGACCTCTCTCGTTACAGTAGCTGGATGTGGCTCGGTTATATCACACTAGAAACCATAATCTGAAAAAAATATGGCATGGTATGCAAACAGTATGAAATTATCAAAATACTAAATATTTTTATACAAAGCGAGGAAAAATTTAAGGTACTCCCTTACTACTATACTAATTGTTAATCTTGTGACCTGACAATAAAACACATATGAAAATTTTACCGTTATCACAACTGAACTACTGAATCTAGAATAAGTATCTGTATATCCTTCGGTAAACTTCTTTTTTCTAAACATGAAACCTACCTAGATCGAATTATCGCCCCAGAAACTCCCTGCATACTAAATTTCATGAAAATCATTAGAGCCGTTGCCGAGATTCAGCTTATATAGTAAACATACAAAATTGCTCGTTTAAAGGTATTAGATAGATAAAAAAAAGTGACAGATGGTTTATTAAGCTAGTATATTACAAGTAGAGATAACCTTACATTTCAGAATTAATAGTATTACGAATGCCTTTTTGCATTTAAAGCAGTTCAAAGTAGCGGGAATGAATTGAGTACCTTCCACTCACTTTAAATCGAAATCGAAATGTTTTATTCCAGCCAGTGAGAATGCCGCGGACGGCTCGAGGCAGAATTACTTGTTCGCTGAAATTTTTAGCTGACTCGATGGATAAGTAATGGTCATCAAACACATTTACTGAGAGACGGAACATAATGAAAAAGTTATCGCACAAATGTTCATTTCAAACTTTTTATTTATCACTTTGTAAAATTACAATGCGTTCACTATATTTTCTGAAATCATTTACAATTTCAAAAGCACAATTTAAATGTAATAAAGTGTCAATTGGGCGTAACTTTATTCAATTAATTCAAAATTATTTAAGTTTCGAAATTATTTTATGAGAATTCTGAAAGTCAACAATTATCAAATTATGGAGTCCGTTGCCGTTGTTAGTAATTTAATGTAAAACTTTATTAAAGAATTGAGGGAAATTTATCACAAAGGCTTTCTATGCATAAAACGATTTAATTTGTGTTTAAGATGGTAATTTCTCGTATAATGTTTAGTGGTTCATAAGAATTCTGTTTTTGATAATTACAGCCGTTAATCTTGGGCCTAAGAATCTGGAAAAAGGTTAAGAAGGAGTTTGGCGTTCTAGTTCGTACATACGTGTATGTGATTTTTATATTTGTTTGACCACAATTTTTTATTATTAATGAAGTGGAAAATCCTTACTGAATGTATGTCATGTATTTAAAGAACTCTGTCAGACTCTTATCTACTTGAAACAAGTACATCTACTTAAGTTCCAACTGCATCATAAAGAATAATTATTAGTATCACTATTCTCAGTTTTGTGAAAATATTTATTTACATATTCTTTTAATTTTGTACGAAATAATACTGACGTTACTATTTATAATAAAATACGTAACAAAACAATAGTGACTTTTTTATGGTACAACACCATATGTCGTAGTACTTTTCGTGATAAGCTTAACTGAAAATCTCAACTGCCCTAAGTAACTGTATAAAGTTTTCCGTATTCTAAATTTAAAAGTGAATTAGGTCTGAAGAATGAATTCAAAATTAAAACTAAAAATGTGTACCTTTACTGCTCACATTTCTGAATGCGACTGGTGATAATCGAAACGAAATATTTCATCGGACCTTTTCTGAATATGTACTTTTATTTTAGCTATTTTAATGCAACAACTACTTTCTAACTCAAACAGATTAGCTTACACAGAAGCTTTAAAAAAAATATGAGCAATAAATCAATTGCTTACAGAAAATCACTATACAATGTTCTGGACATAAATATCCATTTCGTATAAAAGAACGCATTAATTCCAAATAAATGCCAAGCATATAATATCTGCAGTGAAGAGGGCTCAACACACGATATGAAAGGTGTTAGCAAGCATTAAATGGAACAGTAATGTTCTATAAAATACACCTGCGGTCTCATAAAAAAAACTCCAGATATTGCGCAAAATTGCTTCACAGTTCATTGCCTGTTTCATATTTTTACAGATGAAATCTTAGGTCTTTATTAAATTATGTAATAACAATGTTTACACATTCATGCTACTTCATTAATCAATACAAAATTGTACGGTTCTACATTATCAAAACTATTAAAGTTTATGGATTATTAAGTTTCAAAATTTTAGTAACACGTTCTTGCAAATGTCAACCATTCATAATATATTTATAATACGTCACTAACCAAAGAATAAACTAACAGCTGTCACTAGATATACTTTCAAGTACATTTTTACTTTATTGTTTTGTTACTTACCTGTGTGTGACCTGTCTACTCATTTGTCTTCTATAATATTTATAAATTACTAGCTGTTGCCCGCGGCTCCGCCCGCGTTTATGTCGGTTTTTTCGTGTTTTTTCGCGGTCGCGGATATGTGGGAGTGTTCCGAAGAGCTCTTCCAACTGGTCCCCCCTTCTCCCTTCCTCTACAGGAAAACACGTGCTGGCCTCGGAAGTCACCGCTTCAGAGTGGAAGACATACACTCTCGCACTCATCGATTCGGCTCTTCCTTCCTGTGCCGAGCGGTTAAAACCTGGAACTCACTACCAGCGCACGTGTTTCCGTCCCACTATGATCCCGGGTCCTTTAAGCGGGGCGTGAAAAAGCATCTCACTAGGCCGCCATAGTGCTGGTCACCATGCTACACTGTCCTTGTTTGCATTGAGGATGGTGGCCACCACTTTTGGATTCTGCTGGTGCTTTCCATCAGGCAGGGCAGAGTCATTTTGGTAGCTCAAGTATAAAAAAAAAAAAAAAAAAAAAAAGTGACTGATGCAAAAATTAGATAAAAACAATCCTTGATGCAGATAATATATCATTCTAAAATTTCAGCTCGATCTGTGCAGAACTTTTTGAGTTTTTAAAGCGTACACAAACCAACATAACATTTTTATATATATAGACTAGCTGTTGCCCGCGGCTCAACCCGCGTTTTTGTCGGTTTTTTCGTGATTTTTCGCGGTCGCGGATATGTGACTGATGCAAAAATTAGATAAGAACAATCCTTGATGCGAATTATATATCATTCTAAAATTTCAGCTCGATCGGTGCAGAACTTTTTGAGTTTTTGAAGCGTACACAAACCAACATAACATTTACATATATATATAGATGTATTCTTTTTCTTATCGTGTCGATGACAACACTTTACGGTTTTGGCCCAATGTTCAGCGACGTGAATGACGTATAGCCTTGCTTGGTAAAGGTCGTCAAGCGTGCACGTGCAAATCTATTAAATACGAGTATAATGCCAGTGTCACGATGTTTGTCTGGGATGAATTCCGAAACTACTGAACGGATTTTAACGTTTTTTTTAATGTGTGCTTTGTTGGAACTTAATAGATAGGATAGTTTATATCTCAATTTGAGATTGCAATTTTATTTATTGGGAATTAATTGCTGTGGCAATATAAGACGCAAACGAGGTTGCGTGGGCCAGCTAGTATTGTATAAATTGCGAACTTATTCACTCTCTTATTCTCTACTCATTTAGAAATTACTTCGTTGGCCGCTTGTAAAACTTAAATTTAGTATCTATTTAATTCTAATGTTCAAAATTGTGTCTTTATTATCATAAATCAAAGAAGGAGAGCCTAGACTATATTTGGAATGTCTTTTGTTGCATAAATTGACTAATAATGTCCTGTAGCTAATACCCAAAGTGACCTTGTCAACAAATAGTCTGTAAGTTCGGCTACATGAGTTCACAAGTTGTAACGGTCCCATAGCGAGAACTAAGACGAACCCCAGGGCGACACCAAGTTTCGGCACGTATACTGAGACTAGTATAGATATTTGATGAATACGAAATGCGATCTCAGTAACATGTCGAAAACTTACTACACGACTCGTGAATGGGACAGTTTAGCCGAGTTTAGTGAAATAACTATCAGTTTTACAACTTCAACACAATCTAAAATACTAACATTCAATTTTCAACTTATTGCGAAAGCAGTAACTGGTCACACAGAGCTTTCATTATGCGAATTCATTAACATTGCATCGGAATAGAATTCAGAATTCTATTGAACTTTAGACGAACGGGTTTTCGTTAAAATCTAGCTAAAAGTTGAATTGAAATGGTTTTTTATTTTGTTAAAACATAGTTACTCCATTCGAAAACGGGATTTGGATTTGTTTTAATTACGATTTTTATTTTAACTCAAGCTCAATTGTGCTTTATAAATCACACATTTAATATTTATTTAACACTAGCTGACGCACGCAACCTCGTTTGTGTCTTGTATTGCTCGTAGCGTGAAAATTTTCCCCCATTTTTTAAACATTCTTCATTGGTGCTCCGTTCCTATTAGTATTAGCGTGATGATACATAGCCTATAGCCTTCCTCAATAAATGGACTAATCAACACTAAAATAATTTTTCAAATAGGACTAGCGGTTCCTGAGATTAGCGCGTTCAAACAAACAAACTCTTCAGCTTTATATATTAGTACTAGCTGACCCACGTAACCTCGTTTACGTGTCTTATTGCCCGTAGTGTAATATTTTTTTGACACCCATATTGAGTGGGTTATTCAGAAATACGAGTATGTACGCCACCATTTTGTTACGGCGGCCATTTTGGATGAATAATAGTACCGATTATATATAATTGCATTGTCATCAGAACTAAAGATATATTTTTCAAATTTCAGTTCAATCGGAAATCGGGAAGTGGATCAAATTAAACTTGCAAGATTTGATTACAGACAAACATAGGGACAGGTTAAACTAAATAAAAGCTTGTAAAATCAATTGCTGTTCGTTTGTCTCATTAAAACTCGAGATCGGCTGGGTCGATTTAGTTTATTTTGGTTATTCGTTTGGTCGTAGTCCAGGGAAGATTTAAACGGTGAAAAATTAAAAATAACTTCAAAATCCAAATGTCACGTGTACAAAGTAACGGGCACAGCTAGTTTTTTATATTTTCTTTTTCGTTGGGGGACGCCTACATCCAACAATGACAGTTTTTCCACTGAGATGATGATGATCTTTCTTTAATTTATTAAAACAATATTTACACTACTCGTAATACTAGGGCGGTTTGATAAGTCAGTGACTTTTTGAATTTCCCGCGCAGTTATTCCAAATGCAACAGTGCTGCCGTCAACTGTAATCTATTAGTGGGCAACTATCAAATTTTGAGCAAGCTACGTCATGCAGTTGGTGTTTGACAGCCATTCAAAGCAAATAAGTAAAACTTGACTGTTCACAAATTCACAGCTTTTTACTAAATACATAGAAAAATATCTAAATCATTTGTCTGTCAATCTATTCGGCGGTCTATCTGTTTGTTACGGCCAATTTTACAAACGGGACTTTCAGATAGATAGCTGATGATATAAAGATTAACTCCGGCTCCTTTTTTAGACTAGCTTCGCCCCGCCGTGTTGGCAGCTAGTTGTTTAAATATTTTGTACTCACTTCCCAAGAATTTTAAATTATAAAGCCACCCTATGCCAAACCAAAGCAAAACAAATATAATTATAATTGTTTCAAACAAGCAGGAGTACAAGCAAGTGAGTCAACAACACAATAGTTGACAGTTAGATTGATATAGAAACAATGTGTTTATCATTCACGCGACGTCGTCAATCTGTGAGAATATAATATGAGGTCGGTGACATCGTTTTACTATGTAAAGAGGGTAAGTTTGCGCGGTTAAGTTTTGTCCGTACAGTTCCACGAGAAGCGTACGGCAGCGACAGTCATCTGACAGGTATCGGCCGAAGGACCCATTAACGTGCCTTCCGCGCCGGCTGCGTTACGCGGCGCGACGTGCCTGCCTCTCTCCCCCAACAAATGGACAGCTCAATGAAACACTTTCATTGTCACCCAATGAACACTCCAACCCGTTAACGCCTGATTGTCTGGCGAAATTCACTGTTAAATCTTTTATTAGAAATTCGTCAATGAGAATATTTTGATTAATTTTAAGATCGCTGTCAGGTGAATGACGTTTAAGACGTTTGTGTTTTTTATTGTTTTGTAATTGTGTTGTTTTATGTTTAACTAGCTTTTGTTCGCGGCTCCACCCGCGTGTTGGTCGATTATCGCAGTAAAATGTTGCCCATTTCCTTCCTCAAGAATTAAAGTATCTCCATGCCAATATTACGTTGGAATCGATGGAGCGATTTGGCCGTGAAAGCGTAACAGACAGATACAGTTACTTTCGCATTTATAATATTAGGTCCTTACATATCAAATTGGCGTTTTGTCGCACTGGCCAATTTAAATAAGTATCTTTATTCCGGCAATGGTCAAGTCCTACAAGACGTTCTCGGTAAAGAACACCGTAAGTCTTGTCAGTGCGCCGAACATCATTGTGTATTGAGAGGGTCGAATCAATGTCTTGTTCCCTGATGATAAGCGACGAGTTTATAAGGTTCATTATAAAGTTTTGTAGGTTTACCTTCAGAGCCTGCCGTATACGCACCGAATTGACATATTCCTCCCAGGTTTCCATCGTTTTCTGATAGTCTATCATAGCTTTCTCCGGAGTTGGAATATCTTCTGACTCTTCCGCTTCGCCATTCGACATTGCATCCGCTTGTCTCCCCGTCCTTTGTCAGGTCTAGTCTTTCCACTACCTGACTGTCGTGAGTTACATCTCGACCTTCGGTTGGAAGTTCCGGCTAAGTAAAGGATGAAAGTCAACAGGACTTTCATCCTTTCCATCATGTCGCGTCGTACCTTCTGACGGAGTTCTTCCCTGGCACTGTCGCTTGCACGCTTTATTTCGAGCTTGCACGTTTAATAGTTCTTATACTTAAATACCATTTAAATTCCTTAATTACTTGAACTTCAATAACATTGAACTTTCACACACACTATCCATTACCCATTTTATCCCTAAAAGGCGGTTAATTTCTTAAGATACATTATTAGTAGACCTCCACATCATCTACAGAGCGTACATTTTAAATTTCAAGTTTCTTACACCAAGAACATAGGACTTTCTTACAAACTTCCAACCCCCATTTTACCCCAGCGAGGGGAACCTACCTGTCATATTAGAAGTTTGTAGGTGTTATAGTTTCTGAGATTTCGTGATTAATCAGTGAGTTGTATTACGCGGACCTGACACACACTTAGTTGGTTTTAATATAAATACTACAGTGTATTTATTGGCCTCCTAAACTCTACACATTTCATTAAACTTTTTGCCAGAGTGTGGAATAAATTGACACGTGCGCATTTCTGAAAAGATAGGGTATTCAAACCTTCAATATGAAAGTATACTACCCCTTAAGGAGTCAGAATTACAAAATTGATAGGTTACAATAACAATACCTTATTTAAGGATGTCCAATACGCAACGCCATCTACTTTTACACTAAACAGATCTCAAGCTATAAAAATAAGATTGACTAAAGGATTTCTAATACACTTTTTTGTGAAACATATATTTCAGCATACAGAAAGTATTTGCAGATCATACAAACATCTGGTCCGGCCGAGTATCGAACCCAAGACCATATAACACTACCGAGGCAGTCATTGTTAAAAATAAAAGGATTGGCAAGTATGAGTTTAGTTTAATAAGATCATGGTCACACACCCGTCAGCCAAACTGGCTACTACTTTGAAAGTAGAGCCTTCAGACGTTAAGGTATAACGAATGGATACTAATATTAAAAATTCGAAAGTAGCTCTTTCTGCCTATTTGATTTCAATGAAATTTAATTTTTTAGGAAATGAAATGGAGACGCCGGCAAAAACTAGTATAATTAAATAGTAACAATGCATTCTATTTAGTTAAAGATCCTATTAAATTAATAATGTATAATGTAAATGAATGTCGTTGTAAGCACAATATAATGTTGTTTGTACAGAGAAATAACTTTTGGTCATTTATTAGAACACATTCTTATAATTCATTGATTGGTTTCATCTTTTTCGAGTTTTTAACTAATGCCAGTGATATCGTTCGTGCAGAAAGGAAAGCTCGTTTGGACTTTGCCCATTACGTACATTGCGGAATCGCAGCATTAAAAATTAAATCTTTCAAAGAACCTGTTATATATCTGTACTCGTTGCGCTGTAGCATGGTGCAGGTGACATTTGCCTGTACGACGTTGACATCTATCAGTATCACATAACTAAGGGATGTGACGTTATGCAATTAATTTTTCTCGCATACGATACTCGCAGCATAAATCTAGTTCTCTTTAATATTGTTATGAAAATGAGTGTGTTATTCAGTTGTGCAGTGTAACTGTTATTTGTTTGTTGAGTTCGTTGTTATTGTCTAAGCATAGAAAAATAAACTGTTTTGGGTAGTCAGGCCAGGGAGGTTGTTGTTCGTTAATAATATCCGTCACAGACTCAGATGATGAATTGAGTGACAATTCAGATGTTCCTGACTCTGATATGACGATTTTGAAATCAATTTGGACGAATAAAATGTATTTTTACTTAGCAACCTTTTAAGCAACCTTACTATAATATATACTACTATAATTATAGACCAATTTTAACAATAAAAAAATACCGTTTTTTATTATGAAAAATATCGACTATCCATCGTAGCAGCACATCCCATCACTAAATACTTCTATGGCGTTACGTCATACGCATAACACTCCTTAATTTTTCATTAAATTTGATTTTATTTGTAGATTAGAACATTCTGGTTTGGTTTAATTTAATTTACTACAGTTATTAATGATTTAATATATTGCGAATGTGGTACAGCTGAAATACTCAGTCATAATTTATAAATCGCGGCAACTTTCAAGAGTGAAACGAAGTGTTACTGAAACTGTCACCCGCACCATGCTACAGCGCATAGAGTATAATAACTTCTCGCTATTATTATTTTGTCCTTAATATCATCGTCCTTAAAACTCCATGTCATCGTTTACATTGCAACAAATGAATATACAAATTACAAATTATATTAACAGATGCAGATTGAATAACGACTTCCAGTGCACAATTGGCCTAGTGGTTTAAACGGTCGCCACGCCGCTTTACACTGTGCCAAGTGATGTGGCTTCAAATCCCACTTTGTGTCCGTTTCATGTATGCCCCCGTGACACAGGATGTATATTCCATTTGTACATGATCGTTATATTGTTACAGTTATATATAGGAGCTTAATCCTATATATAACTGTATCAATTGGTGTACAATAAAGTTTGTTCTATTCTATATTCCCAATGCGGGAGTCGTCTTTTAAAGAGAAAAAATCTGATAAGAGAAATTGATGCGATCTTCTTGTGGTTGTTAAATTTTTAATCCACAGCACTTTTCAGGGAAAATCTCTCACTTGCATTCGTTTTCTAAAATAAAACTTTAGCAGGCATAAAAAAAGCAAACAACCTCTCTATGGAGGTATAGATAAATAAAAACTCTATTAGCCTATGAAGTTGTAAAGTTCATTCTATAAAATAATGTAAAATTTAACGAGCTTTGATTAACGGACATTTTTCTATTTTAGTTCGTGACTTTGCATTCTAAAGTCTTATTTTTATAAAAATACCTGTAATGTTTTTAGTATACAGTAACAATCATGCGGATCACAGGCACAAAATGTAAAAAAAAATATTAAGAACATGTTTGAAATTAAAATTCATGAAAAAACAAACACATTGAAAATTTCAATACAAACATTGTACTGATTCACGAATCAACATTTCGGAACGTAAAGAATCTATGAAATTGAAGGCGCGGCTGTTCTCACAGCTCAGGAAATTGAAACAAACATCGCAATCCGTTCTATTGAACACTCCACATGTACACAGTAAAAGCTGTTCAGCATTTTCGGAGTCGAACAGTGAGCTGGATTCTTATTATCGCTCTTTTACATCTTCTATCGTAAATTGGAACTCGATAGAATTTAATTCTGGATCATAACACAAATAAGGATATATCAGTTATAAAAAAAAATTGAAAAGGTACAAAGTACAACGAGAAGAAAGAAAAACATAATTTTAATTGTAGTGAATTCTAACGCTTGTATATAACTACTTGAGGGATTGCTGTTGCTAACTCTCACAGATCCACCTATATGGTTAATATTACTTTCTTTTCTTTAGGAGATCAAATTATAACTTGCAAAATGACTACTCCCTGGATGTAGGAATAGCATGTGATGGTCAAAATAAGTGTGAAAACATAAATTTAATTTACCTACAACTCCAACTAAGCTCCACAAACCAAACCCCACCTAATCGTTACTGATACGAGTTGATATAACAGGGCATGTAGAGATGCGTTGCTGCACCGCAAAACTTTCGAGATATATCGGCGACAGTCGCAAACAAAGCTACGGTGCCACAATAGGTACCACTTGTACGACAATAGCCACTTTATAAATACGACCAGCTTGATATAAACGGACGATTTTATTCCTTATGTAATCGGAATACTGTTGTAGGAAACAGTGTATGAAAGTTTTCATACGCAAAGTTGTTGTGGGAGCTCCACACTCGCGCCACACGCGCTACTCTCCGGAGATAAGAACACGTCATAAAAGAGCCACCCACCGAAACTTTGCCTTAATTTCTGTATTTCTCATTTTGAAATCACAAGGCGACAGCTTAACATAACGTAACTAAGATAAAATGTACTGCTGGTGTTTGATAAGACACAGGAATCAACTAAAAACGTTTGATCATGGAAACGAATATTTATGAATATGGTATTTACAAAACAGACCCTCTAAAATAATGCAATTATTTATAGTGACGCTGAGTTACGGGTTTAGATAAAAGGTTTAAATGATTTATACGTATTTTTAAACACATAATCTTTTAAACGAATCCGAATGTGAAATTTAACTATCCAAAGGCGTCCCGCGATTTTCACCAGGTCATCAGACCACGTTGTGAAGGTCTTAAAATAATAATAATACCTTTACAATTGATTACCAGACAAATGTTTAATTTTGACTTCAATCGGAACAGAATCAAACATAACATAATGTTGAGTGTACATTCTGTCCCGCTCGTTTTCCGTTGCGGAGATCCCTTCAGGTACCACCGGTTTTAATGGGCTCGAACCGACTTAAAACCACACAGCGCGTCTCTAGTACATATCTAGAACATCTTGTAGATCGTGTATGGGAACCTCAATGTTATACGCTTCAAGAGAGTCCCGCCTCGCGTTCTGCTTCCACTAGAGTAACAGATGGCTACAAATGACACTCCCAGGCTTGACTTCTGTCACCCTTTTATTCAATAAACTTTAAAACTTTCCTAAAAGATAAAAACCCTAGCCCGTAATTGTAGCCAAATGATAATATTATCAGACATTTTAGTTATGCATATTTTCATTTTGAATAGTGCAAGTACAACCACAACCCGATAAGAATTAACCTTTATCTACATGCTAGAATAAAACAATAGTTAAACTTTTTGTTATCTGTAGTTATAGATGAGGGTTTTAAATATTAAAATAGTTTCAGTTCATAATTATATTCAACAAGAAAACGACTGCAGTTATAAAGAGAAGAATCAGTTACTGAAGCTTAAATCACACAATGGGTACATTCGACGTACATACAAAACATGACGATTAAACCGCATGTGGTTAAATACGAAAGAGCGGATTGCTGTACGTGGGAAAGTTTAACCACGGGCGCTCGACGCGAATAAGTATTGCTTCCTAACGCATATACTGAATGTTTGCAGACGGAGATTGCAATATTATGTACCAATCTCCAGCCTTTTCCGACAGGCACAGCGTTCACTGCACTTCTTAGGATTGAAAATATTACCCTATTGACTTCTATACAAATTTCACAATTATGTACTCGTATGTAAATAAATCAGTTGTAATCGGGAATCGAAAATTATTTATCTTTCTTTTTTGTACGATATGAAAGTGTATTTCAATGTGTGTAATAAAAGTGTAATTTTAAGTAACTGGTACTGTTATTTTAAAGTTTAAAAATGTCTAGTTTTCAATTAGGATAGGGTAGGTAGGGCAGTTACTCATGCTTCCTTAGCATTTTTTTGCCTGGACTTATTGACCTTTGTTCAGCAGTAAACGGCGATTAGTACATACAGGAATAGGGGGCAAACGAGCAGACGTATCGCCTGATGGTAAGCGATTACCGCCGCCCATGGACACCCGCCACACCAGAGGCGTTACAACTGCGTTGCCGTCCTTTGGGGGATGAAAAAGGGGATGGGGGAAGGGGTTGTGGTAGGGCCTCCGGTATGGGTCCGGTCGAGTTAATAACAGCAGTTCCTGGACACCTTCCTTCTCAGGCGCAGAGTAGCACACCGTGTGGTTTTAGTCGGATCGATTCCGACATACCGCCCCGCCGCATACCCCGGCGGGGAGACGGCCCGAGGGGGTTGCCACACATAAAAAAAAAAAGGTCCTCCGGTATCCTCACTCATTCGGTGAAACACAGCGAAGGCGCTGATTTACAACGGTTTTCTGTGAGGTCGTGGTATCACTCCGGTCGAGCCGACTCATGCATGCCGAAGCATGGTTCTCCAACAGTAGTCTCCCACCTAACTTAGAGGAGAATACTGATCGTAACTGAGAGTGCACAATGCGATGCGCAACCACTAGATACAATATACAATATACTCGTATGTCCCACGGGCATAACTGAACAACGCAACATACGGCATAATCTAGGGATATTTACCATAACTCAATAAATAATTCACATTTTCAAACAAAATAAGTGCCCTCTGGAAAGCATTTTCAATAAGAGTGTGCGGTAATCGTGTGGATTACGACGTTATTCTGCTGCCAGAAGCCTCAAATTTACTCGTCCCCTTTACGTTTGTGTTCGATATTTTACGTAGTAATAACCGACATTCATACCATTAGACGGTCTTCAATCGATTAATTCAGTCAGCCTCCCGAATGTCAGTTGGGAAATGTAAATATTCACGCGGCCCCGGTCCAAGTTCCGCAAAAAGCAATAAAAAGTAGAAACTAACACAGTTTTTAGCTTCAAATTGGAAAACTCATTAAACGAAATAATAAAAGTGAAACGTTGTTGAGTGTATGTTTCCGTTTCTAAAATGTAGTAGTAGCATAGAAATATCGTTTGTGTTATTTCGATACCGATGCGATATTGCATCCGATTTTGCGTTTAGATTGGTTTTCTTTGTAGACCACAGAAGCAAAATGATCATGTATTTTTATGAAATTAAAAATAACTACATCTTTTAAGCGTATACAGGTATATTATATCTAACTAAAGCATAATTTTCCTCGATTTTTTAAGTCTGTAGTTATTGATAATAAACTGTGGAATGAGCTGTCGCCTGCGGTGTTCCCGGACCAATACGACCTTCAAACCTTCAAGAGAAGAGCGTACTCCTTCCTAAAAAGCCGGCAACGCACTTGTGACGCCTCTGGTGTTGCGGGTGTCCATGGGCGGCGGTAATCGCTTACCATCAGGTGATACGTCTGCTCGTTTGCCCCCAACATAATAAAAAAAAAATAAAAAAAAAAATTGTTTGACAACTTATTTGAGAAACAAATACATCATATAAATACTTCGTCATTAAATGCTTACATGACTTCAAAGTCTTTTAGTTCTTTATAGGCCCTTTTTTCGATTATTCCTGGCACATGTCTTTTGATTAAATTCTGAAAATACTTTGGCTATCGAAAACCAGCATTACAGGCTAATTGCGCGTCATTAAAATATCTTTCTTTAAAATATAGTACATAAAGTCTCATTATAAAATTAATTTAAAAAAAAAACGCCTGTTTTTGGTTCTTTTCGTAACTATGAAAAAGTGAATATAGTTAGCTTCAATGGCGAATTGATATATCGTCATCCTAATCACACACGACATACACAGTATAGAGGGCATGAGCGACGGTAGGTGACATGACAAACGGTCGCGAGCGTACCCCGACGGTAGTGGAAGATTTAGTACCGCGTTGTGTAGCGATAACTACCTCTGTTTACACTACATTAAACTTGTGCCAAGTGCCGCTGCTGCGAGCTGGAGTCGATCGCCACCACCGAGTTTTTGTTTGTAATGGGGATAAATATTAGTAATGGTTCACTTCTCTCTTGGTCGTAACTTAAGTAAGACATTTGAAAGTAAAGTAAGACCATACTTCACATTAATTGAAGTCGTTGACATTAAAATACACTAAAATTCACACAATCAAATTGAGCATCAAGGTGCATGTAAAGGCCGGCAACGCACCTGTGATGCCTCTGGTGTTGCTAGACACCCGTCTATGGTCGGTGGTAATCGCTTATCATCTGGCGATACGACTGCCCGTTCGCCTCATATTCCATAAAAAATGCAAAAGTAAACGGTCAACTTTTCAAATGTGGTCCTGGCAAAAGGCGCAACTTATATTGAACAGTAAACATAACCCATCCAAGACACCTAGCGTTTAACGTTTTTAGCACATTTTACTGATGTCCATTTCGAATTTATTAAAACGGTAGGGTAGCTCGTGAGACTGTAACGAAAAGTCCTCCAAATATGTGATTCACTACTAGACAATTTTTTTTTCATCAACTACCAAGTAAAGGGGCGGTGAAACGTCATTATTTCGCGACATTTATTTGATTGTGGGCACACCTTGTAGCTTACAAAGCTTTGACTGTCCGAACAAACAAACCGTGGATGCAATAAGCTCGCAATTTCGGACGGACGCTCGACAAATTTACCAACTGAAATGAAGTCTCAACTATAGTGCAACGGACTGTTGTCAACAGGACAGGGCACGTTTTATTACTCACGCGCGCTATTGAATTTTGCTGTTCCGTTTCCGTGTCCAACACTACTTACTATAGAATGTTCTATGTGTATGTGCATATATACTCATACATTTTTCACTTTTACTAGAGAATCTAGAGAATGTAAACGTTCTACTAATATAAACATATTTTTTTCCTAACTTCAACGCCACTCACAAAAGATTGTTAAGGCTCAATCTAGGCATCAGGGTGGCACGAGGGATGATACAAGTTTCCTTTTTCCCTGTTTTTTTCAATATTCTTATGTCTGTTTACAAGTTACATAATCCACTTGCAACTATTTGCATTCATTGTTAACATTCATGAAAGTTAAGAAAGTCACTTAAAAAGGCACTTTTTGAAACCTAATGCAAAAGACCGTGGGAGAGCTACGCTGCGGCATGAATGGGCCGGCTCGACCGGAGTGATACCACGGCCTCACAGAAAACCGGTGAGAAATAGCGCTTGCGCTGTGTTTCACCGAGTGAGTGAGGATACCGGAGGCCTATACCCCATCCCTTAAAAACCGGCAACGCACTTGTGACACCTCTGGTGTTGCGGGTGTCCATGGGCGGCGGTAATCGCTTACCATCAGGCGATACGTCTGCTCGTTTGCCACCTCTAAAATAAATAATAAAAAAATATAAAAAAAAGACCAGAATAGCAATAGATGACCCTGTAACATTTCTCGCTCGCGAAGAATTCGCTCGCAAAGAATTCGCTCGCTAATAACAAAAATTAAATATAAGATAAAAATCAATATTAAAGCAGTCGTAATGACTGTACTCTGCCTGATGGAAAGCATGATTAGAACCCAAGAGTGGTGGTCACCATCCTCAATGAGAATACGGACAATGCAACCCACACTATGTTGGCCTAGTAACATACTTTTCCACGTCCAACTTAAAGGAGTAGTTGCTTTATAGATACAAAAATATGAGTGTGTGTACTTATGTACACGCGTTAGAAGTTATACTTCTTTGGCGTATGGAAAAAAAATAACTAAAATGCAGTAGTGATTAAAATTAATCAAAAATATTTTATTTGAATAAATAATATTTATTTATTCACACTGTTTAATTGTACTGTTACGAAACACGTGTTCTAAATTTAAAAATACTAGAATATACAACTTGAACATAGTTATCGATTTTCATGCCACCTAGAACTAACTTCACGATGTTGAATTCAGGTGTCGGTGTGCGCGCGCATCGTAAAAATTCACTCTCATCATTTTTCTCCATCGCGCCAAAAGAAGTATAACTTCAAAAAATCCTTTATCTACACGTTTAAAACTGGTTATTTTTTCTTTTTGTTTATCATTACTCAATACTCAAAAATAACCAAGGAGTCTTGACACTAATTAAATTGAAGCGCTCTCCTCCACTGACTGCCAGGAAGATTCGTTGTTATTGCAATAGTATGATAGTCGGGAATTTTACCATAAACCTTCTGCAACCGGCAATTCCGAGAGCAGTCGTTCGGCGGAATATTAATTACCCGGCCACTTAACCGTGCCATGCGGCCCCGACTGCTTTATGGTGAGTAGATACAGCCAACGATGCCTGATAGGCGGCGATCGTTTTTACACGTATTGGATACTGTATGTGTAAACTGTTGATACATATACTTATATTGTGTAAACATTGTTAGACATACAAAGTTTTCAGTGGTGGTGACGTTACCACTTTGGTAGAACCAGCCCATATTTGCCGGACCCTGGCTGACCTGGCTGTCCCACGTTTGTTTTGTATGCTTGTCTGAGACCAAAACAATTAAATCATTATTACCGTCACCGTCTTTGTAAAAAGAACCATGGAAGTAATTTTAGGTTTACAATACGTTTTAGTTTTTACTGGAAATAATACAAAGAATATACCTATCGTTAATGAATTTAAAATTATTATTTATTTATTTACTGCCTCGGTGGCGTACTGCTAAGCTTGAGGTCTCGGATTCCCGGGTCGGACCAAATGTTTGTATGATCTGAAAATAGTTGTTTCGGAGTTTGTGTGTTTTCTATGTATAATATGTATGTATTTACAAAAAAAAAGAGGAAAAAAAAGTATTTTTATCAGTTATCTAGTACCCATAACACAAGCTCTGCTTAGCTTGGGACTAGATGGCGTTGTGTGTTAGATGTCCGGAATATTTATATTTATTTATTTATTAATTGAATTCATTGATTTCAATCGGTAATTCATCATTATCTACTTTTAAAAGTATCGCAAGTGCTGGCATCCTAACAAGAAAACAAACTAAAAATCAATTAGATAGTTGTATTCTTTCTGTGATCCTATGTGCTACATGTAATAACGATATTATATTATGGTGATGCATTGCTTAGATACAATCCATTATCGAACTATAACTCTACCTGTTCCAGTTTGATATGATTTTTGTAACAATTGGCTAAAAACTATAAACAATTGAAAAATACATATATACAAATTTATCATCATGAACAAAACGCTTTTATTGATACTGTAACTACAAAGTCCTATTTAATAAATTTTAATGGTAACATTTTTCACAACTACCGTAAATCCCTTTTCTCAACCTATAGGTACGTTTGCAACTGTTTGGAACACCCCTTCATATCTCGTTTATACATAAGGCAAACACCTCGTGTTTTATTAACTAACCCTATTACGCGCACTCTTGACACTGTATCGCTGGCATCATTTGTGAAATAAATCGTTTATAATCAAGTGTCGTGACGTCATCAACAACTGTCTGCGGGCCGACATGTAATTTCCCGGGCGTCAATTATCAAGAGACGTTGCGCGGTCGAGGGCCTACTGTCAAGAGTCTTGATAACACCTTATTATAAGGGAGCTTATGATATCGAAGTTCACGTTTTGGAACGCATCTTGAACAATGAGGAATTAACCGTTGTCACAGGAAACGTTAATGTCAAGGTTTGTTATAGCCATTTATGTATGAAATTATGATTAAAAGAAGCGAAGAGAGAAATTGTTGTGTTGACTTTTGTAACATTTTAGTGTCAAAAATATAACCGCTATAAAGAGGTAGCTAAATTGTTATTATGTTGACGTTCTGGAGGAGAAATTCATATGGATTTCAAAACAGAGACAGTGTAAGTTCTGAAATGTTACCTAATTTAATTTTGTATAGTTAATGTTACATCATTAAGCGTGATGTAGTCGACTCTCGATAAAGTATAAAGAACATAAAACGACAAACTATTTACATCGATACAATTTGTGAATGAACTTACTAGGTATTTAGTAGCAGATCAAAATTATATTGACGGATAAAAGATTTTTACAAAAAGTTCCAAGAATCTGGTAATTCATGACGTTACTTTTGATGATATTACCCAAATAAACACAAAAACAATCCCTTTATGAGATACGCAAAGCTACAAAAGTCCCATACAGTCCTGCCAATGTTCTGTACGTCTGTATATCTTTAAAAAATACCAGAAACTATAAGTAGGGGAATTACTAAGTTAAGATAAAAAAAAGTATTTTTTTTTATTAAAATATGCTTTTTTCAGAATAAATACACGACTTTCATTCACAAGAAATGCTTATCACCCTTAAAGTAGGTAGTAAATACCAAATTTACTACCCAAGCTTGAAACTTTTTTAATGCTTACCCAAATTGTTTATATACAGGGTGTAAAAAGACGACTACCGAAAACGAAAGGGGCTGATTCAGCACCCCAAAACTTATAAAAAAAACCAAACAGTTATCCTTAAAAAAAATTGTAGCCGTAAAAAACAATGTGTCAATATTTTTAATAATTCCACAAGCCAGTAATGTATTATTGCGTGCACCGCGTAGCTACTTGAATACCTATGCGCCCGGCCAAGGTCATTGCACTCACCCGACCAGCTGTTTTGTTTATCAAAATACATCGCTGTTTTATTGATTTTATTTGTTTTTTGGTTTTCTAAATGAGATAATTAGGTAGTTTGGGTCCTATTATGTTGTACTATGTGTATGTAAGCAGATAAAAACATAAAAGGACTTAGATAAATTATAATTTTTTTTGCGTTTTTTTTTTTTGCTAAACCTATTCAGTATCATGGTCTGATTGCAACCCCCAAGTTTTCGGTATTAGTCTTTTTACAACCTGTATATATATAGATGGCAGCGGTTCACTTGGTTCATTTAAGTTCGTGTAAGGATCTAACTAAACGTCTTTATGATTTTGACTCCACCTTGTTTTACCGGGACAAATTAAGATGCAGTTATAACTTGGCAATAGATTTATGGAACATATGCAGATTTTTTGTTCATTTATAAATACGTTCTTGTGCGTCACAAGTTTGCAATAAAGTCGCAATAGGTAGTTGGATTTGCGCTTACCAGAAAGTAACGATTTGGCTGACTTTAATTAAATCTGCTACTTTACGATGTCTAATTTTCAATTATCTAGTTTTACTAAACACAAAAGTTTACTTACTATACGGCCGACGTATCTTGGCGAGTCCGAACTTTGCGCAGAAGGTTGTAATAACTTTTTGATTTTTATTCAATTTGTACGATTTTATTACAGTTTTCTTCACGAATTTACATGCGTTAAAGTTTGCAGAGCCTATGTTCAGACTCGCAAAGCTACGTCGGCTGTATAGTAGCAACGCAAAAACAGCCCCTACAATACAACTTGTATTTATTTGTTCAACTTGTGTTACTTTCTTTTATCGTGAAATCCATTCTTAGTTAATTTCAGGATGCTTGGTTAGAATATAATATTTAGTTGGCTGAGCTTTACTCGGTTTTTTTTTTTGGAAAATTGTCTAAAAGTGAATTCTAGCAAGATCGATTTATTGCTCCCGAAACCCCCTACATAAATTTCATGAAAATCGTTGGAGCCGTTTCCGAGACTCGTTGCTCGTTTAAAGATATTAGATTTGTTGTTGAAATAAAGATTTCTTGTTTCTAATCAGACTAAGCTGTTCATATGAAGAAATATCACTGCTGTATATTCTGATTATTATATTATATAACAATAACGTCGTAAAATCCGTTTTCAAACCATATCATGTCACTAGTAGAAAAATCCTGTATTTTTTATAAACATAAACTAAAGACCTTTTAGAGACCTTTTGAATCTGAACCTTTCACAACATCATTTGCTTTACTAAGCTCCCAAAATATTCCTGCCAAATTCTAGACGTCTAAAACTTTCGAGAGCCCTAGTCTAATTTAATCCGAGCCGTGTCACAAAATCCTTTCTTAGCTGACGTGTCCTAACCATAAACGACCTCGCAGTCAAATTTCAGATCTTTAGTACAAAAAACAACGCCTTTCATATAACCTTACGAGTGTCCTTACACACCTTAATGCGGTCGTGACGCAAAGTCCTATCTAAGCTGACATGACCTACGTATAAAGTGACTCCTTGAAAAGTTTTATATTCGTAGGTGAAGTAATTTTCAGCAGTTGTTTATATCTCATATGTGAGTGAGAGTGTGAGTTTACTTTCGTAATAATATTTTTTTTTTCTGAATGTAATTGTTTATTATAAAACAAGTTTTGGTTTCGCAAGTCTTGGATACAGACACGACTGCCTCGGTGGCGTAGTGGTAGCGTATGCGACTGCTAAGCTTGAGGTCTCGGGTTCGATTCCCGGGTCGGACCAAATATTTATATGATCTGCAAATATTTGTTTCGGAGTTTGGGTGTTTTCCATGTATAACATGTATGTATTTACAAAAAAAAGTATAAAAGTATTTATATCAGTTGTCTAGTAACCCATTACACAAGCTCTGCTTAGCTTGGGACTAGATGGCGTTGTGTGCTAGATGTCCGAAATATTTAAAAAAAAAAATCCATGTCAAATCATCATAATCAACATATTTATCTGTTAAATCAGGAACTAGAAAAATTAAATGAATAAGATCTTTATTTCTCACTAAATATTACAATAAATTCAAAAAAACAGTTATCCAATAACAAAACCAAAATTAGTGTTTAAAATATTATTCTAAATTTAAACCTATACTGAAATCAAAGTAACGTTTCAAAACTATCATTAGACATTCAGCCAGTAATACCACTAATGAAACGAAACGTTCTCAATGTAGCTATTCAATTTAAACAGAGAACGTCATGTTTATCCGCGCCAACGATCCTCCGCCTTATTACCTCGAATTGACTTAGTTATGTAAACGTTCGTACGCTACATCTGTCAAAGTCGTGTATACTATACGTACTCAAGCTACGACAACTGTACGTATTCTTTAATATATTTACAACAAATTACCTCCTATGTACTGATATGTTGTTCATTACTCTTTAAACAAACTATAAAGTTGAAATTTATGATATTTTATATTTTTCACAGTTAATGTTTTGTTTAATGTAAAATGTATTAAGAACTGGTATGGATAATGTTTAAATTAGTTTGTAAAGAATTAAAGGAATTTTCGTCAGTGTTACCGCAAGTTGGAATGTTTTGTTCGTTCGTTATGTTTTCAAAAGTTTTTTTTTTAAATCTTTATTTACGGAGCTTAGCCACAATGATGACTATGTCACTCCTTTTAAAGAGTTAAATAAATGAATATTAAAATACTTGTAGTAGTGTGAAGAGTATGTTTACCTAATAAAACACAAACTGAATTATGAAACGGACTTTTTAAATTATGTCACAAAACTATTTGAAAAGTAACTAATACAAATGTGAGGTTAAAATATTACTAGGTATATTAAATAATTAGAGCAACTTGATTAAAATTAGAACGTTTAATTATCATTGGAATAGCGTCCGGATGTGGTCAATGCGGTCACCTAACTTTAGCAAACTTTATTAGTACGATTTCTATAGAGTAAACTATCCTAGATCAATAATATCATATGAGTTATAATTCGCATTGACTATGCGAAAAGTTACGTGATATGTGTATGATAAAATACATATTTTTCGAACATAGATAGATAGAAAACTCTTCTTTAGACACCGTAGACTTTACAAGAGAGTACATTAAATGTCAAATATATAATGTAAAAAGGACGGCCTTATTGCCAAGAGTAATATCTTCAAGGCAATCTTAGGGCGGATCAAAATGTTTTGAAGACAGCATTAGTTGAAGGTGCAATGACTTTTGAAGAATTATAATTGTGTCAGTAAACATACCTCCGTTGTTCAACCTCTTAATTAATTTAGTTCAGTTACTTATATGCAGTCCCTATCCGTGTGGTGACTGATTAATAGTACAGTGTCACCATCACTTGTGGGATCATAAAAGTCGGCTTAAGAACACAACTACACAGGACAACTACATCGCAAACAGAAAAAAAAGTTGTCAAAAATCCTATACCCGTCTGGCCAACCTATACCCGCCTGGCCAATTTATACCCGTCTATCCATCGTGGTTTAGTAGACCAAAGCCTTCTTGCTATGAAAAGGCCTATTGTCCAGTAGTGGGCTAATAAAAGAGTTGATAATAATTGTAATGTAGCTACTGACGTGTTGATAAGTTCTTTAATTACCATCAAGAAGGTATTGACGCATGATTCTACTTACAAATTTGCAGCTCAAATCGTTAGAAGTCCACAAACAATAACTATTTGATAAACTTCAATGCTCCAAAACTATGTCAGCACAAATTTAATAACTCGCAGTAAAATTCCCTAACCAACATAACCGTGCTTGGCGTCGCTGGCATGTGCAAGAATACTTGCTTCAGCCGGTAGACTACCGGATAATCAATTAACCGTTGACCGCCTGCATCCGGCTGCAGCGGAACTATGACGAGGCACCAGATAAATGAACCGGAAATCTGGCCCCTTAGTTACACAACGCTCTGAATACTGTTGTATATGTGAAGAAAACTGTTTGGACTACTAGATATAATGTTTTGTGTAACATTTTAATTATAATTTAATTTGTGTGAGTTGTGTAAAGTATGTTTGAGAGACGCTTTTCATCTAGCACAAAAGCTTTTGTAGATATTAGATAGATACAAGATAAATTATTACTGCACGGTTGGCCGAGTGGTGTCAGCGGTCGCCATGCCGCTTGCTACAGCGCCAAGTGTCGTGGGTTCAAATCCCACGCGGTATCTACAACACTTTGTGTGATCCACGAATTGTTGTCCCGAGTCTGGATGTTCTTTGTGTCCGTTTCATGTATGTTTGTAAAGTCCCCTACGACACAGGATATTTATTACTAATGTGGGAGTTGTCTTTTAAAAAAAAAAATTAAAAAATAAAAAACAGAAAATTATATTTAATTTCTAAGTAAATCTTTACATTTTTACACGTTGGACTTTACAGCTAGAAGAGACCGGCATTTCCTAAGACTCATGCTCAGAAGAAATGACGAAACAAACCACAGAGGTGTCTTTATTTTCATTGATTAATTACAAAATAAATAAAATTTGCGAAACCAGTATAGGATCTGTTTGGCCTTTTGAAAAAAGGACCATAGTATTGAGTCGGCCTGTCCGTACACCAGTAACCGGTATAAGGCATTAACGACCACATAAGCGACTCTACCGCCAGCAGGACATTTGGGTAGGCCGGGGAATCACTCAAAACCACCAAATAGATACTAAATATGAACTTATATTACAAGCCTAGATTATACACACAAGATACAAAACACACAAAGAATACACAAAAGAATTCAATTCGTTTTAACAAATTGAAAAAACATACAATTAAAATTATAAAAAAATTATAAATTATATCACTCTCATACAAAATACGTAGGTAAAAACTGGAGTGAGTTTCATCAATCCGAGCAAATTTGTCATCTTAATAAACCAAAACTGTGTAATAAGCCTTTTCACCTAGTTTTTGTTTTATTAAGGTCTTAAATAAAGTTTTGCAATGTCTCTATATAACCTGTGTACCTATATAAACCTACGAGTGTCTGTCAATGAATGTGCTTAAATCTTTGTTAATAAATTTCCTTATAAACGTTTCAAATATCAAACAAAATTCGCCATCATAATAAAGCTTAGGTAATGTTAAAGCTTAAATTTAATATACAATAAAAACACACTCATCCCATCGCAGGCTATCCTATACATAATTACATTTGTATGCTGTAAATGTGTACTCTCTCTACAGCTAATAAACTATACATACAATGAACTACATCTACAATGACTATCAAATTCAATCCAATTGTGTTGTCTTAGTCTCCAATTTTGATAAACACCCTTCATGGACGAATCTGTTAGCCTTTATCTTTCAATCCGTACCCAAAGGAACTTAACCCTTAACCCGAATGATTTCCGAGTCATTAACCAACTCCCACCCTCCCTAAGCCAGATAGACAACATCTGACTGAGATGTGTATCGTGTGAACCCAGAGACTTACAGATTAACTGTCGCTGATCCCACTGTTACATAGAATTGGAGTTATCAACCACGGACGCGAAGAAATCGTGCTATCTGAAACTGAAGGAGGCTTAGTAAGCCCTAATCAAACTAAACAAACCCCACGATCGCATTTCTGTTCTCTATCTGACTCTGTGGAGTTTTGGTGAGCTTTAGGATTATTCTGTATCCAGACAAGACGAAGTTATGGTCTCATTACCTCAAATGAGTCTCAGTAAAGTGGCGTTTAGAGATTACGGTGTCTCAACTAGTGCTCGGTGCGATATTGAACGCTTATTACGATGCCCTGATAATTGTAAAGGTCATAGTCAGACTTGAGCTAAATCAGACTTTGATCTTCATGACTTTCCAATTTTTATTTATCATGTATTTCTTTTGAAAATGAAATCTAAGGGACGTAATAGTTGTCATAAGTGGGATTTGAAATGCTAATAATATTAAAATAACTCAATTGTTTTTTACAAATCTAACCCTTTAAAACATAGGTACCTTTTTGTGCTCCAACAGAAGAGTAGACTTCATACAAGCATAATTTTAAAAACATATAAAACACGCTTACAAAAGTCGATTTTAAGTAAGCATTCAGATGTAAGTAACAAAAGCGTGTAAAAACTATAGAAGTCCCTCATAATACATTATCTTAATCCCACAGTCATATTCCAGTTATACTGTACATCAGGATCAAAAACAGTGAAACATACGATTACATAATTTTCACAGAAAATAGTAGTTAAAATTATGTATTAGTAAAGTGTAAAAAAATTAGATTAATTGCACAATTGGCGTAGTGGTTTAAGCGATCGCCACGCCGCTCTCTACTGCGCCAAGTGTTGTGGGTTCAAATCCCACATGGGACAATGCTTTGTGTAATCCACAAATTACTGTTCTGAGTCTTATATGAAAATAAAATAAGTCCGTTTCATGTACGTTTTTAAAGTCCCCCGCTACACAGGATTTATATTCCTAATGCGAATGTTGTCTTTTAAAAACAAAACAAACAAAGATAGTGGTTATGTTTATAGAGGATGAAGTGAGAGTGGAGAATAAGTAATTAATCTTCTGCGTATGTTATCACTGCACCGTTGCAGCTGGGCGTATTTCTTGGAAGCAATTAATTGTGCTGCCGACCTCCATTTGTTATGTCATCTTGATGGGATAAGGGAGTCCAGTAAGTGCATACGTTACTAAATATGAATGTCCTTGGAGTATCCTTCTATTATAAGTTCTTTTAATACTGTTATCACATTTCTCCAACAGTCATTCTAGCTTACTTCAGCAACATTTTCATACTTGATCTCTCTAAGTCGAGAGTATATTCTCCTGTGTAGACATTTCTTAAGCAACGTTCTAAATATTGTTTTCTTCCTAACCTTATATCCCAAGATTATTTGGGGTCGGCTACTAGTTCCACCCGGTTTTACCTGAATATAATTTTTTCCACAGAGCGACTGGCTCGAAGGTTGAAACTAGTGTCAGTATATTTGAGGGCACTGACTTCTCAATAACGATTACCATAGATGTTCATGGCAACCGGGACCGACGACTTAACGTGCTCTCCGAGGTACGGGCGGGGTGATAATCACCGCCATCTTCCATACTCCGGGCCGGTTAATAAGAATTTCATATACGAAAAACACGGCACACACACAGCAGTCCCAGACCAACGAAGCAGTCAACAACAACAACGTTCTAAATAATAAATTATATGATTGTAGGCACTTGATGGAACTTGTTGCAATACATTTTAGAATCAAAATCACTTGTACTTATTTCACTATTTTAAGAAACTGGACCGGTTTCGCTTTATGACATTAACAAATGCTAAAAATAAATTATGCAAAAATAAGACCTTATTTACGAATTTTATTTAACTTTAAACGGTGATATTGTGTTATTTTCAACGTTAAGGCTGTAAGTTTAAAGCTGAAAAACACAGAACCGTTGCTTAAAAGTAAATAACGTTTATACCATTAATTATATATTATACTTAAACTAGTACTGTACCCTCAAATACCCTCTATAACTCACACTCAAAAACTTATTTGAAACTTAAGTAATCGGCTACAAATTCACTCTCTATTTTAGTACTTTTATAGTTACCATTTAAGGTGTAACAAAGGATTCTAAGTTTTATTCAATTAGAAGTTGTAAAATTACTAAGGAGGGTTCTAGGAGGCTACACATTAATTATCTCAAGCTGGCATCTTGTAAAACCGACACGGGCTTAACAAATATCGGAAGCGGCCAAACAAGGCTTCTTAACTTTGAAAATGCCTAGTCACATCCGAGCTTGAGCAAAAGAGATTGTTTCTCAAAACAACGGTAGGTACTCGTACACTTCAAGTTTCAGTGACACCATTTTGATAAAGGCATGTTTGATAAGTAGCGAAATTATTTCAATTACAGTCATTATGTATCCTCCTTTTCATATATTGAAAACCAGTTAAAAAGTTACTATATATTAAACACTAATAGTAGTAGATAACGTTAAATTTATTAAACGTATAGAGAATTGTAGAAAGGCTCGCAGTCACAGTTGTGAGCTCGGCGTTCGTCAAGAAACTTGAACCGCAGATCAAAGTTTCCTCGCGAGACATGAAACTTGACTCGAATGATAAGATTAAAATATTACATCGGCTTGGCAAACTCACTCAGACATTATTCCAAAGTTGAATTACGGCAGTCGTTACAATTATAATGTTAACACCGCACTCAACTTAGGCGATAACATTAAGAGGTTAAATGTCTATTTGATCTGTAAGTCGTATATATTCTAAAAGATTCTAACAAAACCTTTATCACGAGAAATAACTTCGGAATGGAACACTTTCCGTTTTCGTTGCTCGTTTCTGCCTTATCAGTACGGTGCGTCATTGAAAAGGGTCCTCAAATTTATATTATTAGTGTCAGTAGACGGAAAAAATTGAGGAATCAAGTCGAGAATTTCGGTGAGTAGTTAAATGGCTCGTAGGACTGAAGCATAAAACTAATTAGATTGTGGAGTGCAGCAGTATAGTACCAGAAGGTAGGCACTAAGCGGGGTGTGCTGTGCGGGCGGTGGCCCGGGGCGTTCATCTAATGAGCATCCTGCCTCTCACAATGTACCGAGATGATATTCCGCGGTGCCCCGACGACTATTATTATATTCCACCAAGCGAACCGCCGCGGGCACGGCGTGCATGTCTTTTCAAAATAACTATGTTGTGCTATATTTAAGACTTGAAGTGAACCTCTAATTCTAAATGTAAAGTTATTCAGCACAAATTATATGGCAATCAAGGCAAGGTTTTCGCCGAGACTACAAGAAAGAAGAAGAAATCGAAATCCTTGAATTTTATATGCGGCTTTCAGATTTCACATATTTTTTTACTTTCAAGGTCTACGAATAGTCAAATCAAAATTTTAATACTATTATATCTTTATTTTGAACCTGAAACGAAAATAAATTTTAATTTACCTTTTTTGCTATAGGTATCTTATTGTGTAAGGAGTGACTCATGAGATGATATGTCAAATTTCGGATTTTAGAAATGCATCTTATTTTCTTTTAAGTAGTAACATTTATTTATATATTATCAAAGAAGTTAATAGGTATTAAGAGCGTATTCAAATGTACCATATACGTCTTCATTATAACCAGTACGTACACTGTACGGTAGCGTGATCCGACTCAATCCGACCTAATCTGAGCTTACTGAAATCTCAGGAATCGTTACAGTTGCCGTGATGGGGTTTTCTATTTGCTAAAACATGCTCTTTATATTATATGGTTTTATGCATAGGGGCTATTATTATTTTGAAGATATATGAAGAAAATAGTAGTATCAAAAGCCAGTGTTTTAATAATACCAGGTGAATAAACATTAAAATAATAAGATTGTAACTTTCGGGGGTGACTTAATTAAGCTGTCAAAAGCGATTACAACCCGAAATTGATTGTTATCGAAAGCAAGGGCTGCTGAAAACCAGTGGCACACCCTATGAGAGGTAATACAATTTTGCTCTGTACTTAAGTCGATCTTAAATATAAATATCTTATTTTATATTATCGATGTTCTCTAAATGAGTACGAGCAGCCTTCAGATGAAGTGAGCTCAAATCGTTCAGATCATTAGGCTATTTGATCTAGTGAGTGTTTTTAAAAATGTTAATATAATAAATATTTCGAGTACCTAACTCACAACCGCTATCCAGTCTCAAGCTAAGCAGAGCTTGTGTTATGGATACTAGACAACTGATATAAATAAATTTATATATTTTTTTAGAAAATAGAATACACCCAATCTCCGTAACAAATATTTGCAGATCAAACAAACATTTGGTCCGACCGGGGAATCGAACCCGAGACCTCAAGAACAGCAGTCGCATACGCTACCACTACGCCAACGAGGCAGTCAAAGAATAGTATAATATAAGATGTGAGCTATACAATGAGGTAAAGAACAAGACGTACTTAATTTATATTTCGCAATCATTTCCAATGAAAACTAAAAATTTATATATATTAGGTAGGTACACAAACTGTTGATCGGACAGATACTTTGATATCTACACAAATAAATAAACTTCAAGTGTCTATTTGTCATATCAGATTAACGGACTTTAACTTAGTATGGGCCGGCTCAATCGGAGTGATACCACGGCCTCACAGAAAACCGGTGTGAAATAGCGCTTGCGCTATGTTTCACCGAGTGAGTGAGGATACCGGAGGCCCGTACCCTGTCCCCTCCCCCATCCTTCAAAGGCCGGCAAAGCACTTGTGATGCCTCTGGTATTGCGGGTGTCCATGGGCGGCGGTAATCGCTTACCATCAGGCGATACGTCTGCTCGTTTGCCCCCCTATTCAGTAAATAAAAAAAATATGAAATTAGATACTTACTTCAAAACAGTTTTTTTTTTTTTGTCGTTCTGTTTGTTCCAGCTAATCTCTGAAATGGCTGGACTGATTATGACGAAACTTTCACTGGCAGATAACTGATGATATACGTTAGCCACAGTTGTTGTTGTAAAGTTACAACAGCTCAACTAGTTTGTGCATAAATCTATTTAACTTGGAGAGATACGATTCGGTACATATGGGCCGACACAAAAAGACTCATACCACGGCCTTACAACAAACACATATAACATAGTGGTTAAAGCGGTCGCCATGCCGTTGCCTACTATGGTGAGTGTTTCGGGTTCAAATCCCACATGTGACAACACTTTGTGTGATCTACAAATTGTTGTTCTGAGTCTGAGTGTTCTTTGTTTCCGTTTTATGTATGTTTATGTTAACATCCTCCGTGACATAGGATTTTTTCCTAATGACATTAAAAAACAGAAAAACTAATTACCAAACTCTTTCTCCCCTTGATTCTACAAGAAAGACTTAAAAGACGGTAAAGCACTAGTGTCTCTTGAGCCGCAAGTATATACGGCGTATACCATTGGCGAACTCTCTACTAGTTGCCATATTATAAATAAATATATATAGTTTAATATTATATTGCATGGTTGGCCTAGTGGAATAAGTGGTCGCTGGGAGGGATCCGGTCGTGTTAATAACTGCTGTTGCCGGACCCCTCCCTTCTCAGGCGCAGAGTTGGCACACCGTGTGGTTTTAGTCGGTTCGATTCCGACACACCGTCCCGCCGCAAACCCCGGTGGGGTGACGGCCCGAGGGGGTTTCCACAGGAAAAAAAAAATGTGGAATAAGTGGTCGCCACGCCGCTTTCTACTGCGCTAAGTGTTGTGGGTTCAAATCCCACATGCGACAACACTTTGTGTAATACGCTGAGTCTGGATGTTTTTGTGTCTGTTTCATATATGTTTGTAAAGTCCCCCGTTAGTATATTCCTAATGCGGGAGTATTTTTTTTAAAAGACATAATAAAACTACAAAACATGCTGGCAAAAGTCAAATACATAAACCAGCAAACAGACAGGTGAAGTTAATAAAAGCGTGTTTAAAGTAAACAAGACGATAGATAACAGCGGTTCCTTTTGCGTAGTACTATTAATTCAGAATATATGGCTTTACCACTAGAATTTTTTTGAGCCTGCTCTATTCTACCTTGCCTGATAGTAATCATAAGCAGAATTCAAGAGAAGTTGTCACCATACTCATTGCGAATGCAGACAATGCAACAATGCAGCATGGTAACACACACAATCGCGGCCTATTGAGATGCATCTTCTTATTGGGCTTAACTGCTAGTCAGTTTTGGACCCTACGAGGATCAAAACGAAAAAAAGTGAAACAGCCAACCAACTCGTATGTCATCACACGATGTCAACAATCAATCATCTGATCTTGATGTTAATGCTAGTGATAGTAATATCATTAGTGGCAAAGATACAGAACCAAGAGTACAATTGACGTTTCAATTTGTATACTCGAGCCATAAAAAACGTAATATAAGGCAAAATAGAAACAGAAAATAAAGTGCACAAAATATAGAGTTTAGCAGTTAGAAAGCTCCGAGTAAACAAGACTTATTTATTTTATACTTACCCTATAAAAACAGTGCAATTTTCCATTCGGTCGACGCCGAGAACAAACTAAACGGAAGCAACTTTTCTACTCGATAGCTTCTACGAGCGAAATACTTTGCTAGTTTTATGAATAATAAGCTTTGCTAAATGCTTGACTGCCTCGGTGGCGCAGTGGTAGTTTATGCGACTGCTGTGCTTGAGGTCTCGGGTTCGATTCCCTGGTCGGACCTAATGTTTCTATGATCTGTAAATATTTGTTTCAAAGTTTTCTATGTATAATATGAATGTATTTACAAAAAAAAGTATAAATGTATTTACGAGTATATCAGTTGCCAAACTAAACAGAGCTTGTACCAACAGTACAAGCTCAACTTGGTTTGGCACTAGATGGCATTGTCTTCTTCATCATCAGCCTATCGCAGTCCACTGCTGGACATAGGCCTCTCCAATTGTGTGTTAGATGTGCAAAATATTTATGTATTTATTTAAGTACGAATTAATAACATTACTTTTGCAATAATCCTCACTTATATTCGAAAAACCAACTTTTTCTAATTCATTTTGTACATTCTCTTAAAAGAAAATAGTTCTCGAAGAAATCTACCAATTACGAAATCTTACAGATGCAGTACAAGCCGCATTCATATTTTTATGAAAAGCATTTTAAGATTTTCACAAGCAGAAACATTTTTGTTTTTATATTTGTTTTATTAACTATACTAACAATTACTATCAGAGGATAGTAATTGTTCAAGAACACACTTTGTGTAAGCATACTCAAACCACGAGTAAGTATTTTGAGGCTTACATAAACTATTTATTTATCTTAAAACTCTACACTTCTGCATAAATAATAGTGTCAGGCTGTATCAACAATTCCCTCTAGTTGAGATTTAGAAAAACTAGCTACATAAAATCAGTATTTAACTAATGTAAATTCTTCAACAACTGATGCGGCTGCGACATCGGAATTGACTCCCAAGAAATTGTAAAAATATTATTTTTAATTTTATTCCCTCACAAAAGTCAAGAAAATCCTCCAGGTAACAAAAGGTAATTGCAGCAACGCATAACAAGTCCAGGCTTTGCTGTCATCCCGCCTGTATCTGACGACTGAATAAAAAAATAATCGGCCCTTAAGTAAAACTAGGTACATTTTCTATAAGCCTAATGGCAAACAAGTTTGTAAGTGTAAAGGGTATGGAGACGGCGATTGTTTTCACCCAATAAAGTAAATATAAACACAACAAACACAGTGTAAAATATAGGTAAAATGTTTCTCTAGTGAGCCGTCCAATATTTCGTTTAGGATTTATTTGACTTTTATTGCAGTAAGGCGGCTTGGATACGCAAACCTTCTTATCATAGTGTAGCCATACTTCTTTGAAATTGCTATACACATATAGAAATGACTTAATATATAAATGTCTAGTGACACATAAGCAAAAGAATAAATACTCGAAACTTAATTGCTTCCATAATAACTTGTACAATTGGTAAAGACGTATGCTATGTAACAATTAAGGAAGAGAGAGGGCAAACTGGGAATTATTTTGACTATATTTATATGTATAAATTATATATATACCTAATCCATATATGAAACATAGTATAGTTAAAGTCACAGTACTGTACTGAAAGATTCAACTGTTTTAAATCAAAGTTTTTTTGATTGTCTTATACAAAGTTTCAGTGAAGGAAGCCAATACTGAAGCGGAAACTAGGAAGTTTCTTACTAAACTAAACTTTGTTCGAAGTGTCAACTAACGTTCAACAATCGATGTCCAAGGCAATGTTTCTTTAGGACATTGTTTTCGAAATCTATGCATTATTTAAACCCCACATAATAAACATAAGGTCTTTTAGGTACCCAATACCCACAGCAATTTACATAAAACGATGTCCCAAGGGAATTTTAGGATTTACCCAGTTTGTACATATCAGTTGTCGTCAATAAAAATAACTATCCCGTAAAAAGGTACCCTTCTTATATTACACACAACGTTGTTTTATACGACCTTACAAGAATTTTATTTTTATGTTCGATCGTATTTACGACGTTATATAATTCCTAAAAATGTCTTTTGACTGACACTTGGTTGTATTGTCGAGTGGCTGGCGCAAACAGATCGCCCGGCAGCTTTCACGCTGGAGTGGCGCTAAGCGCGACCATTTCATGAAGTAATCCGCACTCCGAGAGGCATTAGCGACTCTCCCCGCGCACTGCGCATCTGCTCCTTAAATATCCGGCAGTGCACTTTTACATGTATTCAAAATGACTTCAAAGCTTCCAAATATATACTTTGAATATTTATGAGCTCATTATTTGTCATCGATAAAGTCATGTTTTTTATATTAACAAGTACAGAACAGTTAATAAGAGCTGTCTGTAAAGCCTCCTAACCTGGAAGTGTTACTGACCTTATCTTTCTCGTCATCTTGTCTTGGTCATCAATGCAAACTCAACACAATTACAACCTACTGCATCGATGAGTGAGTATATGTACAGATACATATACTCACTCATCGATGTATAGTATGAGTAGAATTTTATAGCATTGACCATATTGATTTTCTTTACAATAATCTTATCACAACTTCCATTTTACAAAACAAATTCTCTTCTTACAATGTAACCGCAAATTTTATCTTAGTTTATATGATGCCTAAGCTCTATCAAGGTAAAGTAAAGATCATAAAATAATTTTATATTGTATAAGCTGGCAGCGAACTATCTCAACGCAGTTGTTTACTTGGTGGTGCAACGACAGAGACGGTAGGCGACGATAAGTAGAGTCGTTTCACAGCATAATCCTCTCACTGAAGAGGTATTAGCCTACTGCGAAGTCCACCCACCTGACTAGGGATAAGTACCTGTATTGTGTTGAAGTGTCGGTAGTTCGAGATACAGATACTCCTTCTTATACAACATAAATCTACAAAATATGCTGTTTACATGATATGTACCTTTATAGAGGATGAACGATCAGATCACGAGTTAATATGATACTAAATTGGAATATTCATAAACGTTACTAAAAGTTATAAGTGGTGACATTACAGTCTAAATAAAATCCGTCCTGTAGCATTGAGGATTGGTAATACATTTCATGACAAGCCCAAGGTTCTGTCTAAAAGTTGCTCAAAACGTATACAACAAAGGCAACGTATTATAATAAGAAACAGTTAAAAGAATACCTTTAAAATTACGAGTTGAGACTTACAGAAAAAACCTAAGTTATTAATAGTATTTTTTATTTCTACTTAGAAATAAAACATTCACCAGTTTTAGTAAGATTTGTTGTTTAATAATACAAAATTTTAATAAAAAGAAACGACTTCAAGATCTGGACCAAATTAAAATGAGACCACACGGAAAGCACCAGCTTCCGTGGGAGAGCCACGCTTTGGCATGAATGGGCCGGCTCGACCGGAGTGATACCACGGCCTCACAGAAAACCGGTGTGAAAATGCGTCTGCGCTGTGTTTCACCGAGTGAGTGAGGATACCAGAGGCCCATACCCCAACCCCTCCTCCATCACCCTTCCAATCCCATCCCCCAAAGGTCGGCAACGCACTTGTGACGCCCCTGGTTTTGTGGGTGTCCATGGGCGGCAGTAATCGCTTACCATCAGGTGATACGTCTGCTCGTTTGCCCACTATTCTATATAAAAAAAAAGGTTTCAAATACAATCATCAAAATCGGTTCACCCAGTCGCAAGTTCTGAGATAACAAACATAAAAAAATACAGTCGAATTCAAGTCGAAAATGAACCTCCCTTTTTTAATTCGGTTAAAAATAGATACAATACTGTTAATCATTTTGAATTTTTGTGCCAAAAGACTTACAAACATTACTTTTCTCATGTTTACCATACATTTGTGTAAAAGCGATGTCCAAATACAGGGGACGAATAAGTATCCCTTCGTTGGCTGCTGATGCTTTTCCAGTCATTTTAGTAAAAGCTGGCCATTGTCTCTTTGGATCTTGCCCAAATCGTTTGGAACGGCCAATATGAAGACAAAAGACCACTATGTTGATGACAATACATGAATATTTCGACTAAATGAAACCGGACAATAGAAGCTTTGAATATAAACAACAAGGTGTTAGTAGGTATTTTCAATATCGATGATTAATAAGCAGATTTGTGTCTAATGAGAGGCAGCACGCGGGAAGCATTTCAAACTCAAACGTGACTCGAAAATAAAATTAGGAAAACATTATTCATACAATTTCACCTCGAGATGGGATTTTAATCTAAGTCACGATTGTCCTCTGCGTTTCTGTAAGAGATTGAATTTTAAGGTTGGGATTTATTCTAGTTTAGTCAGCATGCCTTAATTGAGGTCTATTCAACTGAGATATTGGTAAACGGTCAGACGATGCCAGCGTCTTATTGAACTCTCTGTCCAGAGTTAAGAGATTTCTTCTAAAAATATTGTCTGTAATTTAACTTGTTATACCTACTCTATGAAAACTAATTTGTGTTCAAGCTTAACTTTAAGCTTCGTACTCGTAGTTAGTTTATAATCAATTAATAAAAATGCCTTCATCCTTCAAATCTGTTGTTTTTAAATTTTCTGTGGTTCCCAAAATAATTACTTATTTTGTTTGGCAAACCGATCAGTATGTTTGTGGCGATATCCACATACATATAATACAACAGTAAACTACTACAGCCCCACCTACCGAAGGTACACTGAACTACGAAGTAACGCACTACACGGAGTAACTACAAATCTTGAATCGCGCAATAAAAAGTTCTCGCGCCAATTATCATATACATATATAACATCCCAACATCAACTGTTGGGCAGTGGCCCGCCAGGCGTGATCACCTCGCCTGGTCGTAGGATCCTCCCTTTGTGTTCGAGGGACATGACACGTTCCCCCACATATTATACAATAATTATACTGCCAGTAATAATGAGCAAGCTAAAATCAGCGTACATATTTTTTCCATAACATTGTGTACGATAAACAAAATAATAAAATCAAAATGATCACAACAGATGGAGTATGAAACGGTTCAGTTTGCGGCCTCGAGACGGACTATTGAGGTTTGACAATAGGGCCAATCACGCGCCGCCAACTTCCAAGACCTCTAGAGAAGCACGTTCGCACACTTCCGAGTTGTGCGGATACTTCTCAAAGTAACATTCAGACACAAAAATCTCCAATCAATCGACAAAATCGTGGTGAACTTAATGATATCTATGTACCATCTTATATTTATCATGAACCTATTCCTAATTTTGTTTTTCTACTCATTTTAGCATATTTTATTTTTGGCTCTCTACAATTTTTGTCTACACTTCATTTGGGCTGAACTCCATTTTGATTAAAACTTAGGTACTATAAGCAATTTCGATAGTTACTATTTTATGTAAGTATGTGTAATGTAAAACAAAAACAACGTACTAAGATTGGATGTGTAGGTGGAGATCACAGTATATAAACGTAAATTTACGTTATATTATACTTATAATTAGCAAATTAATCTGCTAAGAAAAAATCAAAGAAGTCGCTTACAAGAAACTCCTTTCACAGCTGCACAGGTGACCTTAATCGTATCGATATATCAAGATAGACCATTCTCAAGCTGCATCGTATAAAATCCATCAGATAGAAGTCTGTACAAAGTTATAGGCAACACCGCGATACACGGTGCAATTCCGTATTGCGCAGTAAATAGGTCGGCAAGAAGTTATCCCACCCCTAGAGCGTGCCGAATTGAACTTACAGATGTCTAACGCAGCTGCCGTCTCGAAGCTTGTCTATATATAAATATATATAACTTAAACAGGGAATAGGTATTTTAATATCATTACTTTTTACAGTACCTAATGAAAGCCTACAGTACTTACAATAACCTTTTAATTAAATCTATTTATTTTTCTACACGCGAGATAGAGTCCATAAACAACTAAAAATTTTTTTTTTTTATTTGTAAATGTCAATTATAGATGACAGTGAATAACATAAGACTGTCCTATCAATTGGTAATACTTCAGATTTTATTTTTTTTGTAGTGAGTTAAGTTTTTGTATATACCTACTACAATACCTTACAAAAATAATATCTACTATTACGATACATAAAAACGAATCATATATAAATATTAGTCCTTAACTGTTGTAAAATTATTAATGGAATCAAAAATAAGATTTGTTTTATTATGAATAAATTAATTAAATACGGTGTCTACTAGACAAATCTCTTAAAGCCTGCTTTTAAGGAATTTACTTATTAGAAACTGTAAAACGAGTTACAACCGGTTCACGTTCAGTATCACTTATAGCAGGTAGCTTTCCCGCACGTTATTAAATGCGCAGTCATATCGAAATCGCTATAATCGAATACGCTCCGATTCATAACCGTATTAAGCCAGGGGTCTGTATCGATTATATCGAGTAGATACACATGCCGGGAGCGGAACCGATAGCCAAATAAACTAGCAAACCGCATCGATTACCTGTCAATGGCAGCCTCCATTGGAGTGACCGCGTCGCCGGGGCCACCCGAGACCGTCCTGATTATACTCGTACATCCTCTGTTTTAATTATAGAACAATTTTATTTAAAAATTAGATTTCAAATTTGAACATGGTTTGATTTTAATAAAAGCAGTTATTTTGACTCACAACTAATTAGGATTCAGGCAACTACAAACATTATTGTCTAGGAAAAATTAAAAATTCATATTACAGTGTAAGAAGAATCTGCAGAGTAATTTCATTATTATGGTGTTAACAACACAATAGAGAGAACTTTGTCTTGACTAAAATTTTCTACACTTTTAATAAGAAGGCCATTCATCGCATACTTTTCGTTAGTGGGGAAGTGGAGAAGAAAGGGGATGGCTTTATCGCTGTAACTCGTGACACCAGAAAATTAAAAGCGCGGCGTCATGGTTGGGCTATCTTAGGGAATAGGGTGACTGTGCTCTTACGGAACTTAATTAATTGACGCTTTAACCGCTCGGTGGACATGTCCTACTGTCAATATAGATGGTGAACACTACAAATGCTTGAGGAAACAGAAATAAAATATAGGCTCTACATTAACCGTCAACTGGCCGGAGTAACTGAAATAAATGCTTCGCTCAACAAAAACGTAAATATTTCCATAACAGAATTTAAATAGTAATAATTTCTTGAGATAAAGCATTAGGAAATCCCCACAGTAGAGTATTTTTCCTAAAAATATTTGTCTACTGCTGTCTCTCCTAGTCTCGCCTTGCTTTTCAAAAGGTTCATTTTCATGTCGTTTCTCTTGATAGACTGGCGTAGCCAAAGGGGGAGTTCAAACTCTCCCCAGAAATATTTCTACAATATTGAAATGAATAATATTTAAATATTAAGAGGCGAGCAACAAAATTAATATTAAATAAAATAAATAAATATAAACAAATAAAATTATTTTTCTTTTAAAAACATGGTTTTTACAATGGGATTTGAGTTCAGAACATTTAATTTCAACAGTTATAAGTTGAAATTAATATCCAATACTGAGGTCTGAGATCTCTTACAGCAACATTTATTACATTTATGCATAAATTTATTTTTTCTTCGTCATGATAATTTTACGCGTTAAATAATCTTACTCTAAAATTTAATAATAATTAAATGTAATACTTATATAGAATTACTCTACTTTTATAAGCAATACCCCTTTATGATATTACTTAATAACTCATATAATTATTAGAATTAATTATAAATTTAAGTGTATTATTTGGATGAATTTTGATAATCTCATTCTAAACTAACAAAATCTTTGTTTTGGACAAACTTTCTGTCTTAGTTAGTTACGACATTCAGACGCAAAACATACGAAATCGCACGTCGATAGATAACAAACAAAACTTGGTTCCTGTAACTAACATCTTCGTTGGGATTCCACTGCGTCGACAAACTCTTATAAGTTTGGTTGAAACTTAATTTAGCTGAACTAGTCCTCGACCACTGATGAAAAGTTTTAGCAAAGCTCTGTACTAATGGAAGCTGAACGAAATAACGGGATGCTTTCTATAGCTAAGCCATCTATAAACCAAGTTTAACGCTATGTTTAGACATTCATGTTAACTACTTAATAGATAGGTACATCCCGTTAAATATGTACTTATACGAAAACTACTTAAAACATACCACCAGGAAGCTTAAAACGACTTAAATGTTTTCCGACTTCAATAGATATGTTTTATCTACATGTACAAAGCTTTCGAGCTTCTAAATTGCCCAAGCAGTAAATCTTCAGTGGCTAGAAAGTAAACAGCATTCATTGGGTTTGGACTAAAACACCCTTTTTAATAAGTTACAGGAAAAGTTCCATTTTTCAGACGGTACTAAAGGGTGAATGATTTCAGAAGTTAAATACGCAACCATTAGACATTCTTTTTAAACTCTAATCACGCAATAAATTATCTTTAAACAAATAAACAGTTAGTATAAAAGTAGAAATAAATTGTTAAATGTCATGCGACATTTTCAAGTTCTTTTTTTTTTTTTTATTGAATAGTTGGCAAACGAGCAGACGTATCACCTGATGGTAAGCGATTACCGCCGCCCATGGACACTCGCAACACCAAAGGCGTCACAAGTGCGTTGCCGACCTTTGGGAGATGGGAAAGGGGATGGGGGGAGGGGTTGGGGTATGGGCCTCCGGTATCCTCACTCACTCGGTGAAACACAGCGCAAACGCTATTTCACACCGGTTTTCTGTGAGGCCGTGGTATCACTCCGGTCGAGCCGACCCATTCATGCCGAAGCATAGCTCTCCCACGGATAAAAAAGTTTGTTTTATGTTCTTAAAATAATCGTTAGCAATAATAATATAAACAAGCCAAGTGTTCTTATTAGGCGCTTATAGCCCAGTTGCACTCGGTGATTCGAAAGAATCCCCTAGGGTAAGCAACGACGGAGGTCAGTACCTGGATGGGTGACCGCTGGTGGAGCGACTTCGTGAGTCGGTCTCGGTTGTTTTCATATTATGATAACAGACGTGAAGCTAAGTTGGAGGCCCTTGGGAGACGTATAAACATCCAACGGCAAGATTACGTAGCCACAACGTTGTCTTGCCAGCAGTCAGTCAACAGTCACAATACGTGTATATACGATGTACGATACTTAAGTTTTTATCCTACGAGGACCTGATCACGCCTGATGTTTCTTTGACATGCATGGACAGGAATACTCTTTCAGATTAAGTACTTTTAAAAAGTGGCTTTTGTAATGAACTACCATCTGTTACGATTAAGCATATCCAATGGCTCTTCGTCGTTTATGTGGAAGTCCTTAAATATATCGTAGAGAATACGAAGTTGGCGGGTTCTGCCCTATTGTTAAAAGCTATTTAGTTACTATTATACATTGATTGAACTCTATTATCGGTATGACAATGCCGTGAAATCGATTTTAATTAAATAAAGGCGTGTTTTTGTAATTCGTTAAATTCATAATAGTGGTAACTTCTAGAGAAGATTAACGTAACAAAATTCTTTAATTGAATAATACCTACTCTATATAATTCAATAATCTATCTCCGATAAAACCAATCACATTTTGAGTTTGCTATGCAATCAAGATAGACATTCGATTTGATTCGTTACTTACGGCCGTTTTCAACAACCAAGTGAAAAGTAAGTACTATCTCTAGTTAAAAGTTGTCATGCAGGATCTAGTTTTTTCAAAGGTTATTCGATTTGATTCGTTACTTACGGCCGTTTTCAACAACCAAGTGAAAAGTAAGTACTATCTCTAGTTAAAAGTTGTCATGCAGGATCTAGTTTTTTCAAAGGTTACTACCGCATTAGGAAAATACAACCTGTGTCGTGGGGGACTTTCCATAGTATACATACATGTAACGGACACAAAGAACACTCAGACTCAGAACAACAATTTAATTTATTGATCGCAAAAACAAATTCCTAATAACAGCTCAGGGTATGGAAATAGGTGGTGTTCCACGCTCATGCCTCGAAGAGCACTTGCAGCAGTTGGTCCTGGTTGTCATAATTTGAATATCTGAACCCGAGACCTCAAGCACATCAGTCGCATACGGTACCACTACGCCATCGAGAAAATCAAATGCAAGACAACTTTTGAAAAATTGGGAACTGGCTCGCTTTTGTTTCAAGGTTAAGCGAGTTTCGATTTAGGTTTTGGCCGAAACTGGGAACTAGGCCGAAGGTTCGGTTTCGGTTTCTGCTGAAAAACCAGTTTCGGTTGGACACTATATAATACTAATTTAAATTACAGAATTCATCCCAATGTTATAGTCGATTCTAATTTATATCACTAATGAATTGTAATGTGTAGTTAGTGTACAATGTTTTGGTCGTGAACACAATTTAGCAGTGGTAACACCACGCAATGCGACGCGCTGTGTACAGCTGTCACGCTTCTTACACAAAATATTTATCAAATAAATTCCCTTTTAGGCTGCAATAAATTGTTAGTATTCTTTAATGTGCGGATAACTTAGTAACTTTAGTTATTTTAAGTAATTTCTAATCGTAATTTATGTTTTAGATGCTACTGAACAGTAGTTAGAAATGGACCAGCAATTTTCATTGTCCTGGAACAATTTTCACGGGAATCTGACTAAAGGATTCGCCGGTTTATTAGGGAATGGCGAGTTTGTTGATGTAACAATTGCCGTCGACGGCCATTTATTACAAGCACACAAAGTAATATTGTCGATATGTTCACCGTATTTCAAAAAGATGTTCCAATTGAATCCATGTCAACATCCAATTGGTATTTATGAGTTGTTATATCAGAGTGATGTTCTTTGTGTTGATTACGTTTTCTAGAATTACCTAATTGTTTTCCAGTTGTGTTAAGAGATGTGACTCACAAATCAATGAGAGACTTGTTACAATTTATGTATCATGGAGAAGTTAGCGTGAAGAGAGAAGATCTCACTAGTTTTATAGGCACTGCAGAAGCATTGCAAATCAAAGGATTAACTAACAAAGAGGTCAGTGTACAGTTGTCTATTATACAGTACACTAAAGAAAACTATATTAGTAATAAAATAATTTTCTTCATTTTCATCATTTAGTAATGTTTAGAAAAAAAATAAAAATATACCTGTATAGTGATAAAATACATAATTGTGAAATAATTTCCACCATATGTATAAAATGTATGTATTTACAAAAAAGAAAAAGTATATGTAAGTACATATTTATATCAGTTGTCTAGTACCCATAACACAAGCTCTGATTAGGTGGACTAGATGGCGTTGTGTGTTAGATGTCCGGAATATTTATTTATATCAATACCTCTAGACAAAGTATTTTAATGAATATGAAAAAATGGCTAGTATGATACCTAAAATTATATGGTAAGGTTACGGGAAAGAAGTTCAATAATATATTTGTATTCACTTCTGAATACAGAACCTATACATAGAATACCTTGTGTACTACCACTACGTTCCTTATATTTTTTCCTTTCATATGAAATTAATTCTAAAATCTTAAAATATCTCTTAACACCATATTCATAACCGGCCTTTAACAGTCCACTGTTGGACATAGGCCTCTCCTTGCAAAGGAGGTTTTGGCCTATTATCCCATGATGATTTGATGATGATGGTTGGTATAAGGTTTGTTTCAAGTTTTCTTTCTCTTTGCAGTGATATTTCAGTATAATATTTATTGGTTTCATTTAGGTTACCTATTTTTTTAGACTGATGAAGCTGATGATAGTGAACGGGAGACAGAATTAGCTAAGAATAGAACAGAAAGTCAAAACAACATTCTTGATGTTGAATCATGTGTCTCAGATATATATGACACTGGTGTCAATGAAGAATCAAATCAAAACAATGAGATAGAATTACAAAAACAAAGGCAACTTATTGAAAAACTACAAAGGCTCAGTAATCTTAAAAGGAAATCGGATGAGTTTTTACAAAAGAATTACTTCTCAGATATAATTAATCCAGAAAAGAGGCCTAAAATCAAAGAGAAGTTAACATGCAAGCAGAATAGTCAGATTTTTTTAACCAACAACTTTGAGAACGTAAAAAATTTGTACGATGAAAACCCAGTAAACATAACTACAAGTTTAAACACTCAATTACTCAAAGTTAACACTGATGAATTATGTGATAAAAGTAAAAACCAGACATTACCCGAAAGTGAAGTAGAATTAAAAACAGAATGTGATGACAGTGATATAATAGTAACGGATCCCGCTGTTTGTTCAAGTTTGAAAAACTATGAAAGCTCTAGAGACGGAAATAAAGATCTCTCTGTAACAATGGATTATCCATCTCCACAGGACAGTAAGTATTTTCTAAAATTTAAAGCATAGTTTATACAAATAATGAGGGAGTATTTACACAAAACCATTTGTGCTGGTGCAAAAATAAAAAGTCTCTTGTAATAGATTCTACTTACTTACACAACACCGATAAAGGCTGGACTAAGTTGAATCGCACCTCAATTGGCCTTGTGTAAATGGTACATAAGTAATCTAAAAGTCAAATCAGTTTGAAACCAATTCAAATGTCTCAAATTGTTTTACTTCATCCACTGCTTTATTTTATGATTTCTTTAGCTTACTAATCTTTTTCATTATTTATTTCACTCCGTCTCACAATTAGAGATTGTGTTGAAAATGCAATCATTTAATTAGTTTTCATTTAATATTTTCTGTTTTCTTTTGCAAAAAGCTTCTATTTTGAAAACACGATGGCATTTTCAACATTAAACAATCTTATATTATTGTGACTTTTTACAAACAGTACTGTGAAAATGCCCATCGTGATTTCAGATACCAGTTTGAGTTCATTTATGATCGACCTTAAAAACTTAGTGAACGGTAAGGTGACTAATAGTATGCTGAGAACTAACACGAGTGAAGAATACTCTAGACCCACAATGGAACATCGCCTTGTAACGATCCCACAAAAGGAAGATGGAAAAAAGAAATACCCTCAGCGCTCATGTCGTCTCTGCTGGAAAATCGGAAGACGACGAGATACTAGATTTATGTGTAGTGCTTGTGAATTGCCTTTCTGCAAATCACCTTGCTTTGGAATACATTTTAATGATATACTCAAAGTATCACAGCTGCAAGCAGATTATTATGCAAATTAACTCAGTTCATATGTTACTATAAGTACATAATTGTATCCTCTAAAGAGGAACGATTCAGTTCCATATCATTCATCGATTGGTATCAAAAGGTATACTACTGTGAAATTATTTTATTTATTATCTAAACTACATAACTGAATCATAGATTCAAAAGATTTGGGACCAAATCTATAAACACAGAATGATTTATTAGAATAAAAAATACTAAATGAACAATAAGTTCAAGTAACAAAATGCCCAACTAACTTATAAGTAGCCTGTTACATAACTTGAAATATCTAAGTAGAAGTACATCCTATTAGCAAATCGTCTAAATAAAGTACAGTCGTAGTCGTAGTCCATGTTATTTGGCGTATGATTACTCGATTTAGTGATTCACGCGTGCCAGTATAATTGTTAACTGACAATTTAATTGATAACTTCGACCTGATGTTACGCAAGGGGTTTTTTAATTTGTGATTAATACTCATGAAATGAATAATTAGGGCTTTAACGAACTATCGGTTAACCATGCCTAGCCGCTTTAATATGTAACCGTTTGTGACTACATACTCAACCGCCACAAAATTTCAAAACCCTGGTTGAATGGATAGCAACGGTTAAAAGCCCTATTTATGGTAATATCTAATTATGAAAGATTTTTTTTATCTCTTAAATTGTGTGTAATTAAATCTTTAATGTAACTTTGTGGGTAAAAAAAATATTTTTCTCAAAAAGAAATTTACATTTCACTTACTTGAGAAAATGTATTGATTCTTGATATGTTATACATACTATACACTACAGCACTCAACAACAAACAATTCAACAGGCCAAAACTCGTATTCTTAACATAAAACTGTCTAACATTAACATTTTGATACTAATACAATAACATCAGTTTATGTGGGTACTCAACTTATTTACTAGTGAAGACGAGAATACGAATATACCCTCGCATATTTTCTAAGAATGCGGACTCGTGGTCACAGTATAGGTAATAAAACAGTAGTACTATTTTATTTCGCAACATCGTATAACTTAATATTATATTATGTTTAGATGACCGAGATATTTTCGAGGACATGTTTTTTGAGTTTACTTTTAAAAAAAAAAGACAACGATTTCGCATTTCTAATGTCCATGGGTAATTTATTAAAGAGTTGCACTCCCTCGTATAACAATGTTTTCTGGCCCAGAGAAGTACGTACATGAGGTACTAAAATGTAGTCCTTTCTACGACTGCTCCGGTTACTCACTTTATTTATCTTTGTAAAGAAAACTGCGAATGCATTGTTTTGGTAAGTATTTTTTGTATAAGTACAACTACAAAATGTGTGTAGTTGTTTGAGATCCATGAGTGTTGTCTTTGTATATTTTGGTTGTAGGTGTCAGATAGTCATAATAAAAAAGCATTTTGACGATCTTCTTTTGTGCTATTTGCAAGTACTTTAGGTTTGTTTTAGCTGCATTACCCCATATTTCAATTAGATATAAAATGTGCGGCTTTACCAGTGAATTGTATTGTAAATAAGCTGGCGGACATTGAAAGGCAAGCAATGTACAATATTGCGTAGGGAACCCAAAAGTGATGTTAGTTTGGCTTTTATGTATTCAATGTGCGTCTTCCAATCCAGTTGGCAATCCAGTCTTAAGCCTAGATACTTTTTGTGTTGTTTGAGTTCAAGTATTTGATTTTCGATTTTAAGGGCAGGGTGTGGTGGGACTTTAACACATGTATCAAAAAATTAATATCAAATAATACATAAAACTTAATTTTCTACTCAATACAAATCAATTACATTGGAGTGTCTGTTTGTAATATTAAAATTACCGCTTTTTACCATTTTGATATGTATACACGGTACATATACCAAAATAACATTTTTTAAAATTTTTGTCTGTCTGTCTTTGTTATGGCTCTCTGGAACTGAGACTAGCCGACTAGCTGGACCGATTTTGACAGGACTTTCACTGGCAGATAGATGATGGTATAAGGAGTAACGTAGGCTTACATTACTACTTATTCTTTTTAGACTAGCTTTGACCCGCGACTTTACCCGTGATTGCGGTACAACAACAAACGCGGGCAACATCCTAGCGATAAAAATAAAAATATAATAAATATTTCGGACAGCTTACACACAACGCCATCTCATCTAGTCCCAAGCTAAGCAGAGCTTATGTTATGGGTACTAGACAACTGATATAAATACATAGGTATATGTATACGTTTTTTTTTGTAAATACATACATATTATACATAGAAAACAACGACACTCCAAAACAAATATTAGCAGATTAAATTCTGCACAGTTTCTCTTCAAGCCTGTGTTTTTATGAGCATGAATCGATGTGCTATATGGATGTTATACTGCATAGATGTTTCGATACTTAAAACGATTTGAGAACTGTACTTTTAGGATAGTCGGACATTTAACTACTTAAACTTAGTTTATTGATCGTAAAGCTGAAGAACCTATAAAAAGAAACATATATTATAGTGTAAGTTACAAATAAGTACCAGTTACATATGGGAGTAATAAAGATCAGAAAGCACAATATTTTATAAAAAATCAACTGTGATAGTGAGACTACTCTCATGTGCCAATTATTGTTTAAAAGAAAAACTATTTTTATATAGATCAAAAGCTAATTTCACTCTAATTTGATTAGTGCCATTGCATAGCGCCATAAAATTTTATAAAGACTTTATTGCTCATATTCTAGTCTATTTATTGTACTAATTAAGGTATCCAGCAATCGTTTCTGTCGTATTTTAGATTAGTCTAAGAACTAGTATTTCGACATAAAGTGTATATTCATCAAAATGATCTCTTTAAGAGCAGTTTTACTTTATTTTGTATTATGAACAAAATTGAGATTACATTCCTCATGTTTTTACATTCGTGATTTTATATATTATTACATAATTAATAAGGCTTTGCATGAAATACTTTTTTATTTTATTTTGGAGAACAAATGCTTTGTTTTTGTGCATTTTTATGTGTGATGTTACTTATCAGTGTGTTTTTAATGATTTATTGTAAGCCAATGTATTTTTATAGCGCTATTTGATTAAACAACAATTATATGCAACAATTGAAGTTAATTATTTCCTTTTTTTTTGTTAAGTAAAAACGTTCGATGTTTGGATTGGGGAAAGCAAGCATTTTACAGTTTATTTATGTAATTGATTAATCAGAATTGATCTTATGTTCTATTTTCTTGTGTTAGAGCTATTCGGTTGTACTATTTCTAATCATAGCAAGTCACAGAAACACGGAGCTGAAAGATTTGATTGAACCTTACAAATACGACTTAAATATTTTAAAACTTAGTAATTTTTATTTAGGCGACAAGCCCTTGATGCGACCAATTCGTTTATTTGGCGCTTCTGTGTCCTATCCTTTACAGAATAAATTGTACAGCCGAGATTTCAGTGACGTGTAGAAAGGCGAACACATTGCAGTGCATTATAGCTTAATACTCCTGAAGAGTTGCAAAATAAAAATAAAAAATTGTATTCATTCTACTTGGTTGTATGACGTAACCACCAATACTACTCTTAGATAATAAGTATAATGATGGTTCTACCATTACTCGAGCCTACCAAAGCCTGTAGTGTCCATTACAATTAACTCTGACTTGCCACGTTCAGATGATGAGCGTTCATTACGCTTCGCGAGCTAAATTTTCGTTTGGTGTTTATATGGTGCGCGCTTGGCAGGCGTTGTTGCGGCCACCTTGGTTCAGTTTAAGTTCTAGGTTTGCTGAAGATGGACGCAGATACAGTGTTAACGGTAATTTTATACCGTTTCCATTGCGGGCGATTTTTGAACTGAACGAACCCCAATATACGTCTATCTGCGTCAAAAGCGCGAGCTCAACTGAACGGTTATATAGAAAATCAGTGAACTTAAGGCGCGCGCTGACAACAATACGGCGGTAGCGCAGCGTTGAACAGAACGCGTTGTATAGAAGTTATCATGTGTACTCATGTAGTTGTAAACGCGCGTTGAGCGCTCATCATCTGAACGTGGTCTAGTCTTATTATTATTATTACTTTTGATAGAATCATCATGCACCAAAGAACCTACTTGGTATTAATTTAATCTAACTCCTCTTTAATGCACCAGACACTATACTATATGTCTGCCCAATAACGTTATTTATATCCATCCCATGGTTGCTTGGAAGAGATTGCCGTTGCACAATAAGGCCGCCAGTAGTACTACCGGCCTACCTAGCTTTAAGTTATGTATATATATTCATCTGATGTACTAAAGGAATTTATTATTATTATTAATCTGTATCTTACTTTTTTTAACACAAACCTTTTTTACAGGTGCACTTTCTCTAGTTGTGAATGGTTCCTATGAAAATCAACAGTTACCTGTGCGGTACAAATACATTTACAGTAGAAAAGGACACAAACAACTAGTGCACATGAACTTTGTTTATACAAAACATTCAACGACACACGGGAAGACATCGTGGAGATGTGTACAATATTTTTCACTAAACCGATGTCCAGCTACTGTGGAAACCATAGATTCTATGATTTATGCTATTAACCACCAGCATAACCATGAAGATTGTTTTGAAAAGTTATCAAGAAATAATATTTACGAAATGAATGTTTCGCCGAAATAGAACTGTCTCATGTACATAGTATTATTAATATAATTAAATCAATACAAAAGATGAACTATCTAACCCTGCTGTATCGAGTTATAAACTCACACAAACCAAACATGTATTCACTAAAATAACGTTAATATATCCATGTAAATAAACCTTGTAGAGATTGACAGTAAATATCATCTTCTTACCCTTTTCCCAAATTTATTTGGGGTCAGTGCAATGACTTTTCTTCCTCCATTCTCCTCTATCACTCGTCAGTTCACTGCTAACTCCTTTTCTGGCCATATCCTCTTTCTTTCTTTTTTTTTGCCCATCCATTTTTTCTTTGGTCGTCCTCTACTCTTATATCTGGCAACTTCCATACTTAAAACCTTCCTTACAATATTTTGCTCATCTCTACGCATCACATGTCCATACCAGGTTAACCTGCTGCTTCTCAACTTTTCAGCCACCGGTGCAACTTTCAGGCTTCCTCTGATGTAGTCATTCTTTACCTTATCCATTCTATTTACACCACACATACATGTCATCATTCGCATTTCAGCTACATGCAGGCGTTTCTCATTCGTTATCTTCACTGGCCGACAATCAGATCCATGCAGAACGGCAGGTCTGATGATCGTTTTGTATATTTGTCCCTTTTAAGATTAAAGTGAACTTGAGATCGCACACAGTTCCTGTTACCTGCCGCCACTTCATCCATCCTGCATTGATTCGATGTTGCACAGACCTATCAATTTCCCCATTATTTTGTAACAGCGAACCGAAGTACTTCAAATCGGTGCAGACCGGAATCGCCGTTCCATTTACTGACACAATAGCAAGACTGGAGAGACCGCCGAAATCGCAAAACATATATTCGATTTTACTTCTGCTGATTTTTAGGCCAACATTCTCCAGTCGTTGCTGCCATGTCTCTAGCCTGCGCTGGACCTCGGGCGCGTCTTCACCGACCAACACAATGTCGTCTGCGAATAGCATGCACCATGGTGCCTTCTCCTGTTTGTCCGATGTCAAAACATCCATTATCAGCAGTAAGAGGTATGGGCTAAGAGCCGATCCCCGATGCAAACCAACAGGGACACTTAATTGGTCAGTGTTTCCCGCAGCCGAACTTACATAGGTGCTAGATCCCCTGTACATAGCTCGAATCAATGCCACATACTTAGCAGGCACTCTTTCTTCTTTCAATGCCCACCACAAAACCTCTCGGGATACCCTATCATACGCTTTTTCTAGGTCAACAAACCATGTGCAAGTTTTTGTGTGCCTGTCTGTATTTCTCGCATAATTGTCGAATTGCGAATATGGCAACTTAACCGCGGCCCGGCATAAACCCAAATTATAAATAAATATTTCGGACATCTAACACACAACGCCATCTAGACCCAAGCTAAGCAGAGCTTGTGTTATGGGTACTAGACAACTGATATGAATACATATATACTTTTTTTTGTAAATACATACATATTATACATAGAAAACACCCAAACTCCGAAACAAATATTTGTAGATCACACAAACACTTGGTCCGACCCAGGATTTGAAGCCGAGACCTCATACACAGCAGTCGCATTCGCTACCACTGCGCCACCGAGGCAGTTATTCGAAATTGGTTTCGACTTATTGCACTTTCCTCTCTCACTTTTCTCTCAATAACTTTCGCCCAAACTTTCATACTATGGGAAATGAGCTTTATTCCCCTATAACTGCCATATTCCTGTACATCTCCTTTCATCGCTAGTGAACTTAAGCACCATTCATCCGGGATTACCTCTTCCTGTAGCAACTTATTGAAGAATAAAGTCAACCACTGATGTCCATCCTCTTTCAATATTTTCCATACTTCTACTGGTATACTTTTCCATTTTTCAAACTTCGTACTGCCACTATAACTAGATTGACAGTAAATATAAAATGTTTTATATACAAAATTGACAGTTACTTTTGGTTATGCTGCAGAGTTAGAACTGTTCTCATTGGTGAACCATAATGGTTTCTAAAAGTTCCTACAATTTATTTATTATTATTATTTGGCGCTTATATTTTGTGTGTAAATAGTAAATTCAAAATGGTTCTATATAAAGGTTTTTAGACTCATCTAGTCAAAAGATAGAATATTATGTTCATGTTATAAAGTATCATACTTCTGCCCCTTATATAAGGAATATATAATATAAAATGCCTATTTACAATATTCATGTTTTATTTAACTGATACATCTACAGACATTGACGCTGGTCGATGTTAAAAGTATGAAATAAACTTGTTATGTATTAACGGTACTCATCGTACATTAAAATCTCTTTCATTTTCTGCCTTCCTAGTTGTCTATTTAATACGCTTGCCTCCTGTAGACTTCTCAGCAAGCATAGCTGCTATTCTTTTTCTTGGTCTATGTTTTTTACTGAACCCAATACCTGGAATAAAATATTATATTCATTTGAGTTATGCATAACATACATACATACATACATATTATACAGGGTGTAAAAAGACTACTACCGAAAACTTGGGGGTTGCAATCAGACCATGATACTGAACAGGTTTAGCGAAAAAAAACTCAAAAAAAATGTTAATTTATATTATATTTATATGTTATATATTATAATTATATATTTAAAGACAACTGTTTGTTTTTTTTAATAAGTTTTGGGGTGCTGGATCAGCCCCTTTCGTTTTCGGTAGTCGTCTTTTTACATCCTGTATATAACAACCGAAAAACATAATTTTGTTGTATAAAAACTCATAAGTGAAAATCACTTTAAATGTGTTCTGTCCTGTCAAACGACATCGATCATTCTGAAGGTCAAGGTTTTGACCAAAACTGGATATGACACTAAAAATAAATATTTCGGATATCTAACACACGGCGTCATCTAGTCCCAAGCTAATGAGAGCTTGTGTTATGTGTACTAGACAAATCATATAAATACATCTATACTTTTATTTATTATCATACATATTACACATAGAAAACACTCGAACTCCGACACAAATATTTGCTATCATACACACATTTAGTCCGATTCGGGAATCAAACCCGTGGCAGTTTATATATACTTTATCTAAATACATAATAGGTATAGTAGATTAGCATTTTTAAAACCGCGCTACTAAAATGAGAGAATATAAAATAATTTTAGAGATAGTTTAGTGAGGCAACAACAGAATTAGCATCAGTATGTTATTTAATTATAGCTTGGAGCAATGTCTAAATACATCACTAACGATTCGACATACAATCAGTTTAACCTCTTTCAAGAATATCTTAGATTGAAAGAATCGTGTAGATTATGAGGGGGTATAAAGTGACACGGGAGAGGGGCATTTACAAGCTGTGGGTGGTCCGAGATACGTCGGGGTGTTCCAGGGTTTTCCTTTCTAGGGATTACCTGGTTCCCCGGCTCCTAGTACCCGAGATGGCGTGCGGTTTTAGTCGGTTCGAGTCCGAGATGCCACCTGTAGGTGGTACCTGAGAGGATTTCCGCATGGGAAAAAAAGGGGGTGGAATAGGTGTTTAAGTAACTAAAACGACTTTGCCTGTATTAATACTGAGCAATACTGTCTGCCAAGGTCTAGTCCCTTTAGATAATAGACCTGCTATCTAAAATAACTTAATGCAGCACAGATGCCTATTTATTATTTTCTCAATAAACAAATAAAGTTTTGATGCAAAAAGTACTACTATGTCAAATGTCCACATAAACGTTCTAATTTGTTTACATTGAAGTACGGTGGCGCCTCTATCGGGAAAGTTTGGCAGTAATATTCTCTATTGGGCGGTTATTCGACACGACCGGGAAAGATCTTAAAATATAATGATGAGTAGCAAGGGTGTGATATTTTTATAGAAGGGGACTATTTCAAACAAAAAAAAATATACATACGGATATCAACATCAGGTATGTTCTTTAATCCAAATGATCTGGCAACCGCATTCACGTCCATAGTGATCAAATTGAAAATGTGCTTTAACTTCTTCACTTCAAATGCTCTCATATAACCTTGGAAGGCTTCTACAGCTAACTGATGAAAGTGGGGGTCTGACATGGCTGCATCTAACTGAAAAATAAAAATATGTTTAATTAAATCATTTATAACAGTTGCAATATGTGCAAGTACTAAAGCAATCAGAGATACAAAAAGGTTGTTCACTTGAATGTACAAGGTCTTGTATATTTTTGCCAACAATATTCCTGTAATCGTAATATTATTAAAAAAATGAGAAATGTAAAAAATATCAATAATGTAGAAACATTTCGAGAGGAGTTTGAACACACCCATGTTAAGCAGTCCTTATCGTGTGATCAGACAATATAAACATATATATTGTATACTAGCTTTCGCCCGCAGCTTCGCTCACATTTAATAAAAAGTATACTATGTTACTTTTAATAACTCCAAGAATATGTGTACAAAGTTTCATGATGATCGGTTAAGCAGTTTTCTCGTGAAAGCGTATCAAACAAACTTACTTTCACCTTTATAATATTAGTGCGATAGATAGGTACTAGGTATGCATAAAACATTACAATAGTCTGAATTTAAAGTTGCAAGTTTAAGTTTCTGTTAAATTAAAATACCTTTGGCTGTAAATTTGCTAATTTGTTCCAAGATTCATATTTATCTAAATATATTTTAGATTCTTTTAGATAATTAACGAAATCTATTTCGTCAGGCCGCAAAAGCATTACCGCGTTGCCTTCCGCGCCCATTCCTCTTGCAGTTCTCCCAACTCTATGAATGTATTCCTGAAAAAAAAGTTATTAATTTAAACATGTCGTTACGTGTTAGGGTTCGATGGATTTGAGAAATAAACCTTCTGACGTGTAAAAGAGACTTTTTTAAAAACACTCTTAAAATCATAATATGACTTAGAATAAGAGAGTTTTTAGACAATCCGATATCGGAGGAAGTAAATTGTATGAAATATGTATCTGTCTTTCATATTGTTCGGCTCGATATCGGATATAGGAGCCGACACTGATGTGTTCCGATGTCGGACGATATTTGTTTGTAAGTGTGCTATACGTGTATCTGAATTTTTTCTTTGTGCGCAGAGCCAGAGCTTCCACAATGGTATATATCCAATACTTTCTTTCAACAGATCATTCAACAATCAATCGATATTCGACGCTGTGTACATCGAAGTAAGGTTCATTATTCCGTGTCTCAGAAGATCAACGAGTACTTTCTCGAGGGTTGCCCGCGAATAATCTTTCTTCGTAGCAATATTATAAAAACATATCGAGTAGTGACGAATTAAGAATACAGACTGTCACCATCTCTATTCAATCCACGAGTATCGTTTCCTATAAACTATCTCTAGTCAAAACTGAAGCTAGTCTATATATTTATTAAAAAAACATCAATGTGATTGATTTAATACCTTCATTGATATGCAAGCTCATTTTTTTTTCTTTTTTGGGTCAGGTTTTAGTTAGTTAAAAGAACAAATACGCTTTTTAACTATCCAGCCGTGTCCTGTTAAAAGCACTTGATGTATGATGTAATGATAAAGATAAAAAGCTATTGTTTAAACCGAAAAAAGTTGTGCTCGTGTGGCATGACCTAGGAATTCAAACACATTTGATTGACCGCAGAGCACGGCTGGTATATTTCACATATAACTGTCTAACAAATACTCACATTAGCATCTGCTGGTGGATCAAATTGTACTATCCAATCCACTGAAGGTATATCTAATCCTCTAGCTGCGAGGTCTGTACAGAACAATGTCACGTTTTCTGCATTATAAAAGTCCGATATAACATCAGTTCTATCTGCTTGGCTCATCTTTCCCTGGAATATGTGAATGACTTCGTAAATTTTTACATCATACTGAGTTACATGCTCGTTTTCATGATAGTTATGATGAACAGTAATAGTCTTAATCTCAACATTTGCAGTGACAAAGAGAAAGATAACTTAAAATAAACCCCCTTTTTTACATGTGGAAAACCCCTCGGTCCGTCACCCCGCTGGGGTTTGCAGCGAAGTGTGTCGGAATCGAACTGACTAAAACCACACGGTGTGCCACTGCGCCTGAGAAGGGAGGGGTCCGGGAACTGCTGTTATTAACACGACCGGACCCAACTTAAAATAAACCCTACACCGACCTGTCTGGCCAGCATGGTATAGTAGACCAAAACATTCTTGCTCAGGAGAGGCTTATATTCTGCGGTGGACCATTAGGTACAGGCAGATGATGTTGATGTACTATCTGACACTTCCTACTCTACTTTTATGTTGCAATATTACTTACGTGAATACACAATACTGATTCTTGACAGTACTTGCTGAAGAATTCATAATGAAACTCAACTGATTTACAACTAGAGAAAAACACCATCACTTTATATTTTTTTGTCTTCTTCATCAACTTGTCCAACCACCATAATCTGTATTCAGTTTCACAAACAGCATATCTGTAATAAAAACCAACTAATTATAATCAGATACAAGATACTAGTCAACAGATTTAAATAGCTATTTTTTTTTCATATTCTAAAGAATGAAGAATCACCCATCATTATTATTATTTTTTTGAAAAGACTACTCCTGTAATAGGAGTATTCCTATGTCACGGGACATACATGCTGTCAATTTTTACATTATTGTCTTGGGTCAATTTAGTTTTTTGTTTTATGTAATAATAGGGACAAACGAGCGGACGTATCGCCTGATGATATGCGATTACCGCCGCCCACACGCAACACCAGAGGCGTGAAGAGCGTTGCCAGCTTTTGAGCGATGGGGAGAGGGCGGGGGGAGGGGTTGGGGTATGGGTTCTCCGGTATCCTCACTCACTCGGTGAAACATTTCACCAGGATGCAAATAAAAAACAATTCTAGTTGACTACGTACGTTATGTACTTACTTTTACCAAATAAAATAGAAGGCAGAAAACTAAATTATTGGCTGACAGATTATAAATATTGAGTTTCACAACTTCTATTCATCGGACCAAACCCATGGGATGAAAAACCACCCCTGGTGACACTGAACTGATGAAACAAAAGAGGCATCACTGGAAAGTGAAGGAAAACTTGAAATAATTCCTATACCAACACATCTGGCCAGTGTGGTATAGCAGGCTAAAATCTCCTGTCTAAGGAGAGGCCTATGTCCAACAGTATACTGTTAAAGGGTGACCATGATGATTAATAATATCATTAGCTGTTACTATATTATTTGAAATAGATAAGACTCAACATACCCCTGTTTTAGGCCCTCTACTGTAGCTATCAGATTATCTTCATCAGTATTTATATTGTGAACCTTTTCCTTCATTGCTGATTTAATCAAAGCTTCGGTTCTCTCGGATACTGTTGCACTGAACAACATAGTCTGTCTGTCCTCTTCCACAAAAAAAAAATCAATTTAATAAAATAATTTTCAAAGATAACAAAACTGGATACCAGTAAACTAAAAAAATCAGTAAACAAGGGACAATAGGAGGTAAAATATCTGCGGTGTGCTCTTATTATATATCTCATTAGGTTGCCTATGTATACCGAAAAGTGAAGCAAGGTATTGTGCAGACAAAGTGCAACCTCTTATTGCACCAGTTACACCACCAGCACATTGTTTTTTTTTTTTTATTATTCTATTGTGGGCAAACGAGCAGACTTATCACCTGATGGTAAGCGATTACCGCCGCCCATGGACACCCGCAACATTAAAGGCGTCACAAGTGCGTTGCCAACCTTTGGGGGATGGGAAAGGGGATAGGGGGAGGGGTTGGGGTATGGGCCTCCGGTATCCTCACTCACTCGGTGAAACACAGCGCAAACGCTATTTCAAACCGGTTTTCTATGAGGCCGTGGCATCACTCCGGTCGAGCCGACCCATTCATGCCGAAGCATAGCTCTCCCACGGTTAAAATTGTGGACATATTATTTTCTTTTTTATAGACTCCCGCTCCCACATAGGAATATACATCTTGTGTTGCGGGGGACTTTAAAACATACATATAACGGACACAAGGAACACCCTGACTCAGAACAACAATTTGTGGATCATACAAAGTGTTGTCCCATGTCGGATTTGAACCCACAACACATGGCGCAGTAGAAAGCGACATGGCGATCGCTTAAACCACTAGGCCAAGAGTGCAGTCGTGCCAATGTCTTTCGCAAGCCCTAATTATTATAAATAACTATTTTTAGTTACTAGTTTATGTATATTTTTAATCTGTCACATGGTTAAAGTTGCTTCCACAATTTTTTTTGTTGAAATTAGATGTCTTACTGTTGAAGTAAGAAGAAGAGAAGGCTTTTAAAAAATCATCTGTCAAGGCCTCATCTGCCAATCATAGCAGATACAGTAAATAAATTAATTACACAAGCTAATTTCATTTCACCATATCACATGCCAAGCCAAAAATAAGGGTTGTGTTTAGATTTTCTTTTATAAATACATACTTGGTAAACGACTAATAATTTGCTTGAGGTCTTCTTCAAATCCATATTGGAAAATCTTGTCTGCTTCATCCAATACTAAACAACGAGTTTTACTATAGTCAAACTCTTTGGTTCTCATATGATCAAAGAGTCTTCCAGGAGTAGCAACTACAATGTGGACTCCTATAAATAAAAGAAACATATTTTAATGAGCGTGTCCTTCGTCTTTTCGCCACCACTTCGTCCGTATGCTGACCTTTATTAGTCTCAATATTATTTGAGGTTGGCAACTACATAATTTATCCAGGTTTACTTGAATAACAGATTTTCCTCCAAGCGAATGGCATCAGATTTCCGCAAGCCTGAGAGCGCACTGAATTCGGAGGTTGAATTAGTTGCCGGTTTAATTGAAGGCACTGACTTCTTAATTATGATTGCTGTGGATGGTTTATGAAAACTGATCAAGTTGTTGAATGTGCTCTCCGAGGCATGAGCTCCGAAATTTCAGAATCGGCATTTACTTTTCTATCTATACTAATATTATAAAGAAGTAAAGTTTGTGTGTTTGTATATTTGTTGAATTGTAAGGGGTAATCTCGGGATCTACTAAACCGATTTTAGAAATTCTTTCACCAATAGAAAGCCACATTATTGCTGAGTGTCATAGTATATATAAAAAACCGAAAACTAAAAAGGCTTTTACGGGGTAGTCGGTTTTGCATAGTGAATCGGAGAAAAAACGGTCGAATAAAAGCGTTTCTTACGAACGCTGCCTTAACTATGAAATATATATATTTAATTTGTAGAGAAAAGATGTGAAAAATAAGTAAACTCATCGTCTCAAGTGTTTATAAAAGACCTTTCCCTTTAACAGCTTATGATTTGGACGCATGGTTAAAGAGATAATACGATATAGATTATTGTAACCGTATCGTAATGTATTGGATGATAATTCTATTACTAAACAGGTTTATTCATGTACAATATACCTACGTATAACCCTCCTTTTGGGAGTTAGAAATTAAAACAACACTCTGTACTAAAAAAGGATTATTAACATTATGCCCAACGAAGTGGGCACGGGTCAGCTAGTAGTTTATAAAGTACTTGTTCACATGTAGTGCCAGATTATGAATACCAAGTGCCACCCTATACATCCCATGAGTTTTGTAAGAGGTTCTATATTATCTCGTTGGGCCAGTATTAATGATAGAGTAGACCAAAGCCTTATTTCTTGTTAGAGACTTGTGATTATGATGATGAATTTCTTCATAATATAAATATGCAAATATATTTAAACTGTAAGATTTACATACCAGTACTTAATTCTGCACTCTGCTTCTTTCTACTCTCTCCACCAATGATGAGAGCAGATGTAATATGATCATAATGTACAATTAAATCTTGAAGTACAGTGTAAGTCTGTATCGCTAATTCTCTTGTGGGTGAAATTATTATGCAAAATGTACCTGAAATTAAAAAATTTAAAAATTATTATTTAAATCATTGTTCCATATAATTGTTTGAGAGAATTGTGAATCTTTCCTATTTGTGGAATTATTCCAAGAAAATTTATACTAGATGATTAATCTATACAAATAAATAAAATTTGTGTCTGTTTGTTCGGACTAATCTCAGGGACAACTGGACTGATATTGACATGACTTACACTGCCCGACAGCTGATAAAATAAGGAACCACTTAGGCCACTTTTTTTTAGATTAGTTTCTTCCTGTAACATTATCCACAGATGTTGTAAAGGTCGTAGAAAAACTGCAGGTTACACTACCGAGCTCAGATAGTACTAAATACAACTATCCACAAATTTGTGACTATGAACATGCAAAATTATAGTAACAAATGTTTTTCATTTTATGCAATTTTTGCACTAGGACTATATAATTTATCATAGGAGACTTTACCGAGATACAAGAAACTGACACAAAAAATCATTTAGTGGAATGCACTAAATGTTGCCCCATGTAAGGATTAAACCAATCACATTGCACTAAATAAGTATGAATAGTATTTAGTGGACAATATTTGGGGATTTGTGAGGACCTTCTTTTGCACAAAATTAATTTTAAAGTACTTACCCGACATGTGTTTTTGTAGACATTTTATTACAACCTCAACAGATGGTATTAGAAAAGCCAGTGTTTTACCAGAACCTGTTTTTGCTGTAGCAACTACATCAAAACCGTCTAATGCCTCAGGCAATACTTCCGCCTGTATATCAGTCATTTTTTTAAATCCCATACCCTTGATGGCATCTAATGTGTGTGACGAAACTTTATCTTTCAAAGTTTTGAACTTTCTCCTAGGATTGGTACTGTTGACTTCCAAGTTCTCCATTTCAAATGTAACTTTACTACTTTATAAATATAGCAATTTTTCTTAGTTCTAACACTCGATATCCATACACAAACAAATATTGATCCTTTTTATCTTTATCAGTTTTTCACTATTGAACCCTCAAAATAATGAATTATATAAGTACGCTATACTTCACGGCATTCAAACATTCAAAGATTATAGGTATTGAAAGCACAAATATATTATTTTTCTAAGAACAATAAATCACACTTAAATTATTCTTAGTATTTCAGGACTTCTTTCAGTCAGATTGACGGATTGGCCCGTTGACATAACATAAGAAACTGTCAAAACTGAAAAGTGTTACCGCTAGCTGGAAATCGGCGACAAACATAGAACAATATACCAAAAGAAGTTGATAATTGCTGTTTTTCTTTGAATCTACCAAAGCAAATCCATATCGCTATACATACTAAACAATGGATATGGTTACTAAGTATGCCAAATCGCTTGAAATGTTTTCTCAGTAAAGCCTGTATATATACAAACACACTAGTTTTTGTTGTAGTCAAAAATAACTAGTAGTTTTGATTTTATAGGTATTCAAAGTTTTGAAAAATATCGAGTCCCGCTAACAGTCAGTCACGTGACCGCTTTTGACGCCATTTCACAACGCGCCGCACTGGCCACGGCTCGCTTCGTATCAAGTCGCCAGTGTAGGTGTCATACAAAATACGTAAGGCCATTTTATTTAATTTAGTTTTTATTGCAAATACAGATGTTGGAACTGATGTATTAAACCTTTTTAGTTATTTGTATTTTTTTTCTAATAAAATACGTAAGGCCATTTATTTTTATTTGAAACTCATTTCAGATCGGCAAAAGACAGCTATGGCGATGATGCTATTGGTTATGTTGTAAAAAGAGTAGGTGATATATATATATATATACTGTTAAATGTAGCACAACACATGATTTCCTAGTATTTGGATTGGACATTTTTAAAAGTATTTAGGTATAATTTCAACGGCAGGGGCGCGCGACCGCGAGCGAACTGAGTGTGCCAGACTGAGCCCGTTGTGCTATGACGTCACACCGTAACTGGCAGCCCGCGTCATACGGTTACAACTTGTTTTACTTCCATATCGGAAACTAATTGACATATCGAAGTAATTCTTTCACTAGTATTTTTTATTTTTGACAGAGAATATGGAGTGCTAATAATCAAAATTAGTTAACATTCTTCATTCTTAATTTTCGCGTTGAAAATGTTGAAAATTCTATTTTGCGTTCTTAAATATTGGTAGGTTATTTTCAAAAACAAGAAAAAATATGAAATATTTCCCAGTAGAGTTGCCATTGCCACCCATCCTGGCGCGAGTGGTAGCGTAAGCGACTGCTGTGCTTGAGGTCTCGGGTTCGATTCCCGGGTCGGTCCAAATGTTTGTATGATCTGCAAATATTTGTTTCGAAGTTTGGGTGTTTTCTATGTATAATATGTATGTATTTACAAAAAAAAAGTATATATGTATTTATATCAGTTGTCTAGTACCCATAACACAAGCTCTGCTTAGCTTGGGACTAGACGGCGTTGTGTGTTAAATTGTCCGAAATATTTATTTATTATTTATTATCCCGATTTTGATGATATCGTTCGGCGTCCCGAGGACCTATTAATTTTGTCCCTAGTTTTGAAAAGATGTGAAAATCGTTCAATTTAAATCTCTACTGTACTATCTATAGGCAATAACTGCCCTAAAGTCATAAAAACATTGCTATGTATAACACACGATGAAAGTAACATAGAATCACAATTATTTTCATCAAAACGTGGTTATATTTATATTTTTGGGCCAATATGTTGCAGAAAGGTTATAGAAATGGATTTCTAAAAACTTTTTTGGATCCCAATTGCATATTGCTTGAAAACGCGCTGAGATTACAATATTTCAAGAATGTATATTTTAGATTTCAAAGAATTTTACCGAAATGCATTGACTTATTATTTTCAAACTCACTTTGATTTCGATAAATCCAATCCATCAAAAAAATTGAAAACATTGCCACTGAAAGGCGAAGAAAATTTCACAGAACTTTGTAATGCTGCTTCTATTTTGGGCTTTAATTGAAAAGATAGAGAAACAGAGAGACAGAGAAGTCAATATATCCTAATACATGTCTGACTCAGTCTCATGCGCGTGGATAATGCCCTCGCGCTCTTACCCACAGAGATATTAAAATTGAATTTAGGAGATGATTGGCCCTTGGATAGGTCTGTCTTTTTGCAAGAGGTTTTAAAATAGTTGTCTGGTAGACAGATATACAAATAGAGCATCAGAATTTACGTGAAGTTACGTCATTATTTTGGGAGCTTGAAAGCGTCTGTAAAGCAAATCGGCCGACTGCAAGTGTCTGGGAGTATTGGCGACTTATTTTTAAGGATTTTGCCTAAAATATATGTAAAAATCAACTTTCAAAATATACGTGAGGTACGTAATGTTTTTATGTACCTTGATTACCTGATACCTGAAAATTGGCCGTCTAAGCAAGTTGGCAGGTAGGCATGCGTTCTTAGTACATACTGACACTACGCAATTAGCCACATTTCGTTCGTCAGAAAATACGTGACGTCTGGTGGCCCTGGGATCTTACTATATTAGCATTATTATTTTATTATTGTTATGTCAACGGGGTAACGTACAAAGTCATTGTTGGCAACCCTTAACAGTAATCTGTGGAACTACTGTGGTATAGAGCGAGTATCCAATGATTGTACACCCCGATCCTATCACACTAACACATCTATGTATTCGACTGAAAGCCTTGTATCTATCTATGGTCATGAAAAAAAAAAACAACATTCATCATTTCATTCGATTCATTCAGTGCCTCGTGCTCGTTTGACGTTTGCTCTGTAGCGTTTTAATGTTACTGCCGGGTGTTAATTTAGCACGCTACTTGCTTGTTTACTTTATTTGTATATACACTCACCTTGTCTGCTTGGTTCAAGAAAGTATTAAAAATGCTTACGAAAGAACAGATTTTAATGCGCAAAATAAAAAAACGTGAGAAAAAGAAGTTGGCATTATTAGAGAAAATAACGAAAAGTGTATCCAAAGAAGTACCAGGTAACATTACTATTTACTAACATATTAATTTAATTCTTTGAACATATACACATTTAAGTTGTTTTCTATTTTGACAAATTGATAAATACATATTTTTTATATCATCTATTACTTAATTATTTTAATCTTGCATAAATATCGTCAGAGATACAAAATAGAATAATTAAACCATTTCATCATTCCTTCTATCTCGATCTAAAAAAAGGCCCGGAAAGCATATGTCTATCTTTTGAGGTTGGCTCACTAGTAACCATATTTATGGTAACAAATTTTTTTCACATTGTATATCACCACTGCCTCGCACAACAAAACTGTGGAATAAACTGTCGCCTGCGGTATTCCCGGACCAATCTGACCTTCAAGAAAAGAGCGTACTCCTTTTTTAAAGGTCGGCAACGCACTTGTGACGTCGTGTGATGTTGCAGGTGTCCATGGGCAGGGCTAATCGCTTACCATCAGACCATACAACTGCTCGTTTGCCTCTATTCAATAAAAAAAAAAATGCTATAAGTAATAGGAGACGCAGATGAGGTTGCAGGGGCAGCTAGTAATAGATATTATTAGGAAAATATCTGACATGCTTAATATTTTGATTAGGTTGTAACTATGTACATTTAAGGGTTAGTTAGTACTAAGAATATTAATTTTTTAGAGAAAAAGAAGGAAAATAAACAGGAAGTGAAAACTAAACCACAACCTTTGAAAGATGATGGTGAAAACTCAGAATATGGATCTGAAAGCCCTAAGCATGAAAACCATGAAGTTGAAATTAAGACCAATGCTAATCCAACTAAGAGTAAGTATCAACACAAGTTACTTAACTTATATAATATAAATGAAAATTCATGTCAATCAAATAAATCTTAAAACTACTATGTAATACTAAAAAAAAAATACTAAGCCCATATATTATGTAACATGTAAATACAAAAAAAAATACTGATACTAACCCTACGTCTAATACCATACATACAAAACTACATATACATAACTACGAAACAATCTTTCATAAATAATAAAAAAGCTAACACATATTTTTATTTCATATACTTGCTAAGATATAAATTATAATTACTACACAAATATTATGTACAAAACATAACATATAATAATATTAAACTCTGATTTAGTATATATTTAATGTACTAACTACTATTCAAACCTCTTAAACTGTTGTACTTGCTATTCTAACAAACAAAATATTTAAATCAATCGACATATCACTAAGTCACAGGCCTTAGTAAACATAAATTGTTTCTCCACTATCATTTTTGAAATATTTTGTAAAAGATATTTGTACTACCCACCTAATAAAAATAAAAAAAGAAAACATATCTACCTCACTAGCTATGCTAATTAGGTTATATATTTTTTGTTTAAAACTATGTTTTTCTCTGCAAGTGATTATTGTAATCTTTAGAGAAATAAATGTCTTTAACCACAAAATAATTTGTAAATTAAAATAAATTTCACTTAGAATGCCACATTTAACATGTTGAATGTTCGCAATGTGGAGATATAGGTAACACAACCCTCTAATGCAAAGGAAGGGAACTAATTTATGATCTAACTTAAATTTAAATTACAGTACCAGGTTATGAGGTTCCAGCCGATCGAAGTTTCTCAGTATTGGAAGGCAAAGTCTCTGATTTAACTATGAGGGCTATAAAAGAGATGGGATTTACCAAAATGACAGATGTCCAGGCATACACAATCCCAATGGTACTTGCAGACCAAAGCGTTATGGTAAAAGCTAAAACAGGGTCAGGAAAAACCTTAGCTTTTCTTATACCAATTGTTGAATTAGTTCGCAAAGTTGGATTTAAACCTAGAAATGGTAAGTAAAGTATAAAAGTAGATACGGTTAATAGTATATCACTAAAATTATATCAAGTATTTTTTTAAATACAAAGTTAATGTAAGTTTTTAAGTTAACTTCTAATAAGCCAAAATATAAAATGTTGTAAATGTTAGTAAAAAATTACTATTATTAATTTTATATCCTTAAATAATATGATAATGTAATGATGACAAAAGGCGAATGTGAAAATTAGTTATGTTTCTTTCTAAACTGATGATGAGCGTTCATCACAAATTGAGTCTCCGGTGTAAACTGTTGAGGCACATTTGTGGTTAGATGGCATACATGAGTTATACGAAACTGAAACAGCTATTTCATGAACACAGAATGGATATCTGAACTATATTTCGATTCTCTTTCAGTATTTATACTTTTTAGTCTGTGGTTGAGTAATTTACTATTTTTCAAGGTACCGGTGCTATTATTCTGACACCAACACGAGAGTTAGCAATGCAGACATATGGAGTGTTAACAGGATTAATGAAATATCACAAGCAGACGTATGGTATGGTAATGGGTGGTGCTAAGAGAAGTACTGAAGAAAAGAAGCTACTTAATGGTAATTTTATTCAATTTATAAATTTATACATACGCTCAGCAGTGGATGGCAAATGGTTGAAATGTATGTAATGTTATAAATTTATACTAACAATGCTGAAGAGTTTGTTAGAAAGCGCTAATCTCAGCAGCTACAGGCCCAATTAAAAAAAAATATTTGTGTTAAGTAGCCCATTTACCAATAAGGTGGGACGAAGCTAATCAAAAAAAGTAGCCTAAGATACTCCTTGTACCATCATCGCAGCCTTTTGCTTGTCCGTCTTTGGACGTAGGCCTCCTCTCTCAATTTCCATTTCTCGCGATCCTGTGCCATCGCCATCCAGTTCACCCTCGCTCATCCCCGTATATCGACGACCCATCTTTTTGGTGGTCTTCCCCTGCCTCGGGTGTTTGCTCGGGGTCTCCACTCAAGCACTCTTACTCAAGTCCACCGGCTGTACTCCAGTGTAGATACCTACAAATGAAAGTGCTGTCAAAATTAGTTCCATTCCAAAGAAAAGCCGGAACAGAGTGACAGTAGAACAATATAAAGCTGTTAATTAGAAGTTACAAACAGACACTTGAATTTTATTTATTTGTGTAGATATAGAAGCCCAAAATTCTTTTTCAATAATTTTGTTAAATTCTTATTTTATTGTTACTTTTCAGGTGTAAATATTCTAGTAGCAACACCTGGACGGTTGTTAGATCATTTAAAAAACACAGAAGATTTTATATTTAAATGTGCGGTATATCTTGTCATTGATGAGGTTGATCGGATGTTAGAAATGGGTTTTGAAGACGAAATTAAGGCAATCATCGATTTTTTGCCAAGTATGTATAAACATTTCTTTTGAAATTTGTTTTTTTCGACTGGCTGGCGTAGTGACTTAAGCGGTCTCTTTGCCCGTAATCAACGATAGTTGTGGGTTCAAACTCCACATGAGACAATACTTTTTGGCAGAGTTGTTCCGAATCTAGCTGTACTTTGGGTCTGTTTCATGTGTGTTTTTGAAACTCCTGTATGAACCCATTTTGATGATTTGAAAGCTGTTTTCCGTGTGGTCCCATTTCAATTTGGTCCAGTTCTTAAAGTAGTTTCTTTTGTTAAAATTTTAATAAACGCAATTAAATAAAATAATGTATTGTTGATTATATTTTAAAATTATTTGGCATTAATGTTTTTTTAATAATTCCAGGATACCGTTTGACGTTGTTGTTCAGTGCCACTTGGTCAAAGAAAGCCGAGGAACTGGCTACCGTGGCTTTACCAGCCCAACATGTATATTTAGGTGTGAATGATCCCAAGAATTCGTTGCCCACAGTTAATTTAAAAAGCCAATGGTAAGCATTTTCTTAAGTCTATATCTATACCAAAAAATAAAATGGAAGTCTCTTTGTAATTTCAAATTAATAGTTTTTAAATGCATATGAAAGTAAATACTGTATTTACATAAAAAAATAATTCTTTAACATTTTTTGTCTGTCTGTTTGTTCTGGTTCTCTGGAACAGCTGGATGGATTTTGATGGGTATCTCACTGGGAGATAGATGATGATATAAGGTACTCCTGAGTTACTACTTATGCTATTTTCACACTCACCCTGCAGTTATACCTATACTTTTACACAAAAATTATTTGACTAATCAAATTTATTACGTCTTATTTTGCAGCTTTGCCTTGGTTCCATCAGAGAAACGTTTAAGGTTCCTATTCACATTCCTCCAGAGTTTTATTAGAAGCAAAATAATAGTATTCTTTTCTACTTGTATGTCAGTAAAATATCATGCAGACCTCTTCAATTATATTGATCTGCCAATTATGGCAATACATGTAAGTATAACAAATATTTTTGTACTATGAATGATGTAAAACGATTACTACCATCATTTCTATATAATTCAATCTATAAATGTAAATCAATCGAGGTCCGTTCACTAGAATTTTATCAATTGAGATTTGTGTTCCAACTTGAGAATCTGTTAGAAAAATCATTTTTCTGAAACAATTAGTTGTATCAATTACTTATTCTGCCTTCAGGGAAAGCTAGATCAGGCAACACGCACAAGAACGTTGTTCCAATTCTGCAATGCCGAAGTTGGTATATTGTTTTGTACTGATATAGCAGCTAGAGGTCTAGACATTCCTGAAATTGAATGGGTTGTACAGTATGACCCACCATCTGATCCCAAGGTATGTACGATTTTCTTGACGAATTTTATTACTAGAATCTAATTGTTAATTGCAGGATTCCATAGGACGGTGGTCGTGATTTCTTAGTGAGTCATTCGGCCTGACGTCAATTTGTTATTAATGTGTAATATTTGTTACATACAACAGTAGAGTTATGCATATTTCAGTACAAACGGGCTGGCTCGACCGGGGCGGTACTATCCCCTCGCACAGAAGGAAAACCTAAAATGATAACAAACATGCTTTGGTGTTTTAAATACCTATAATTTGACTGCCTCGGTGGCGCAGTGGTAGTGAATGCGACTGCTGTGTTTGAGGTCTCGGGTTCGAATCCTGGGTCGGACCAAATGTTTGTATAATCTGCAAATACTTGTTTCGGAGTTTGAGTGTTTTCTATGTATAATATGTATGTATTTACGAAAAAAAGTATATATGTATTCATATCAGTTGTCTAGTACCCATAACACAAGCTCTGCTTAACTTGGGACTAGATGGCGTTGTGTGTTAGATGTCAGAAATATTTATTTATTTAATTGTAATTTGTCCAAAATTAAAAAAGGAAACGAAATATAGATTAACTTGTATTAGATAATTAAAGAACATCGTTTTAGAACATTATAATTTATTTCTATGTTGTGCAAGTGCACCGATGGCGTAATGATATAAGGGATCGCCTCGCCATTTTCTACTGTGCTGACAGTAATGGGTTCAAACCCCACATTGTACAACACTTTGTGTGTTTGTCCACAAATTGTTATTCAGAGTCTTTGTTAACAGAAAACAAAATTTTAACAAAAATAATCGATTGAATGAATTGGACCAAATTGAAATGGGACCACACGGAAAGCACCAGCTTTCAAATAGAAAAAGAATCAACAAAAATCTGTTCACCCAGTCGTAAGTTATGAGGTAACAAACATAAAAAATATAAAGTCTAATTGATAACCTCCTTTTTGGAAGTCGGTAATAATAAACACATATTACCTAATACTAATGTTTAATATGTAATATGCCCTCTTGTTTAGGAATATATCCATCGTGTCGGCAGAACTTCAAGAGGTCTTGGTCCTAGCGGAAAGGCGCTAATAGTTTTACGCCCCGAAGAGTATCCTTTTCTCAGGCATTTGAAGCAAATGAATATATCGCTTAAAGAGATGACGTACACGAATGGAGAAGTTTGTGATATACAAGAGCCAGTGAGTTTTTTTTATTAATTGATAACTTTTGACAGCGGTTCCGCCCGCATGTTTATCCGTTATCGTCGTAATAAAGAATAAGGTCTGCTCGTTTGCCCCAACAAAAAAAAAAACCTTATCCTACCTTAACAATCAAAGTATTACAGCGGTTTAGCATTCATGTGTATTTTCACCGTGGGAGAGCTATGCTTCGGCATGAATGGGTCGCCTCGACCGGAGTGATACCACGGCCTCACAGAAAACCGGTTTGAAATAGCGTTTGCGCTGTGTTTCGAGTGAGTTAGGATACCGGAGGCCCATACCCTAAACCCCTACCTCCCATCCCCTTTCCCATCCCCCAAAGGTCGGCAACGCACTTGTGACGCCTTTGGTGTTGCGGGTGTCCATGGGCGGCGGTAGTCGCTTACCATCACGTGATACGTCTGCTCGTTTGCCCACTATTCCATAAAAAAAATGTAAGATAAGGTTAATTAATTAACTCTCTCTTTCTTGAATTTTCATGATGTAGTTAATACTCGTGAAATTATAGTAGACATTAAAAATATATGAAGCTCGTCTATACTAATATTATAAAGAGGAAAGATTTGTACCTATTTTTGTATGTTTGTAATGAATAGGCTCAAAAACTACTGGACCGATTTTAAAAATTCTTTCACCATTCGAAAGCTACATTATCCACGAGTAACATAGACTATATTTTATTTTGGAAAAATATAGGGTTCCGTAAGATATTTGGGTTTTTCGGACACAAGGTGTAAAAATCAACCAGAAAAGTTACTTATTTTGCGAAAATTTTCATGCTACGGGCTATATAAGACGCAAACGAGGTTGCGTAGGTCAGCTATAATTTATAAAGATACTAGCTTCGTCTCGCGACGTTGCCTGTGATTATTGTCGTACCGCGGGTAGCACCGCGGGGTTCAGCTAGTTCAAAATAAAACGGAATATCAATACTTTTGATGTTGAAATTCATTGCAAATCCTTATTCAATAAAATTTTTGTTACAGCTTGAGAGATTATTATCCAGAAACTACGTCCTTAAGGATTCTGCGAAAGAAGCGTTCCAGAGTTACTTACGAGCATACCAGTCTAATAATCTCAAAGAAACATTCAACTTCGATACTCTCGACATACAGAAAGTGGCTAAATGCTTCGGTTTTAAAAAACCACCATACGTCAAACTGAACCCTAAGAAGAAGAACAGTGGAAATAATAAAGGCTACAGACATAAAAGGCCAACCAATAGTTAATAGTTGTAATAAATTATGTAGTGTTATATTAACAACATTGTAAATAAATTGATCTAATTTTATTTAATTTTTGTTTATTTTCTACACTAATATTATAAAGAGGAAAGATTTGTATTTTTGTATGTAACGAATAAACTCAAAAAGTACTGGACCAATTTTAAAAATTCTTTCACCATTCGAAAGCTACATTATCCACGAGTAACATAGGCTATATTTTATTTTGGAAAAAAATAGGGTTCCGTAAGATATTTGCGTTTTTAAGAAACAATGTGGAAAAAATCAACCAGAAAAGTTACTTATTTTACGATTTACAATAATATAGCTTATACATCAGAATAACACGAAGGCTATAATTTATAAAGATACTAGCTTCGCCTCGCGACGTTGCCTGTGATTATTGTTGTACCGCGGGTAGCAGCGCGGGGTTCAGCTAGTCTTATATAAATTGCTGTGTCACTTACCAACAACATTGTCGGTAATCCGATACTTGAGTCAGCTGGCAATAAAGAACCCGGTAATTCAAAACATGAGTGTTCTGTTTGTAATTTCAATTAAACCAATTTTGAAAACCTTGATACGTTGGACTTTTTTGGCAGATAGCTGATATTTGTGGTAGTTCTGTTTTAGTTGGATTATATACTTTAATCGCATATTCTTGCAGTCTATTTGCCGAAATCTAACATCTCATGTTTATTATTTATTTCAGTACCAACTAAAAGTTGATGTTCAAAGATTAGCCGGAATATACAGACAGACTATACTTTCTTAGGTCATGGGAGCGGACTTAAAACTCGGCACAAAGATCTCCTTAAAACATGGTGATAATTTTGCCAAGCCTCCTATACTATGCCGAGACGTGGTGTGTGTACCGTCACCATATTTGTGCTCGACCCCTTCCACTATAAATCCCTGTGTATCTTGCACCGGATCGTATAAGGAACACCGAAGTGCTGCGAAGAGCCAAGCTGCCATGCCATGCTGGTAGACAGCTTCAGTGGTGTAGACTTTGTGTCACGAATGGTAGAAGAGCTTATTGCTGAGCGTCTTTTCTTTTCAGAACTCCAGTACGGTAAGCGGAAACACGATGGCCAGTGCCTATGGTATAAAAATATTCTGAAAAGACAGAGCAAACATAAAAAGATGCGACATTGAGCTTAGGAGGAAACTGCGTTTGTGCATGCTAAGTGGGAAGATGGGTACGCATAAACGTGAACCAGTACGAATTAGCTCGAAAGGCTGAACTAAATCTCAAACGGGATAACATGAAATCCCGGGAACCTGCTTCTATCCCCTATAATTACATAGGTAAATGATGCGCTGACGTGCGCTCAATGTGGTTGAACGAAGGGAAAAATTATAACACTTGTATTTATTTTCAATCTAGAAAAATATACCTTATTATATATTATATATATAATTTATTTCAATGACTTGAAAATATTGAAATATGGTAAAATGTCTCATTTACGTTACCTCAAAAGCTCAAACTTAGCGAAACTTGTACTATGAAAGATAGATTGACAGAATTAATAGTACACCTATAAATTTTAAGCAACAACTAAGTACATAGAAAGAAAATACATAATTTCCAAAATAATATCTAAATATAATATTATATTTGCTGATCGTACGAATATTTTATCCGATCTGGATATCGAACCTCTATACAACAATACCGATGATGACTAATTTTGAAAAACGTATAAATAAATCTAAGACCTAAATTATGAAAATATCTGTCTGTGTTGTGAGACCTTTGCCTTTCAAGAATTAGTAGTATTTATTAAAAAATAACTACTTATGAGAAAAAAGAGGGCTACTACACAGCAGCTATACTATAGATTATTTGGTTTTGGGGATTAATGTTGCTCACTCACGCATAAAGACAGGCACCTTATTTTTAAGTCTGAGTCGATATTGTTCCCTAAATCAATTGTATCCATAACTAATTAGAAATATTGGTCATGCAGCGTAGTTTAAAATACAATGGTTTTGGAATCAAAGTATATAAATGAAAGACAACTTTTGAAAAAATAGGAACAGGCTCGCGTATGTTTCAAGGATAAGCGAGTTTTGGTTTCGGCCAAAGATTCTGTTTCAGCTAAAAGACACTAATTTATTTATTTATTTCCAATTCCAAGCAGCGTTTCTCATCGAATGATCCTTAAATTTTCTTTTCAATAACTGTAATCCAGCTTTCCTTTACTTTAAACAAAAAAAAATGTGTTCATTAAGCTGTAAATTAATATTAAATATGTATATTCAAATCAATAGAATATGATTATCCGAAAAAAAATCTTTTTCCGAACATTCATATTGCCTAATGGTTCGAATTATCGACGATGGATTGGAGTGTGGTGAAGCGGCTCTCTGGTCTATTTTTATGGTAATCTGTGAAATCTCTACTCTGTGGAAGTGATTGAAAATGTGGATCTGTGGATAGAACTTTGTCAAATTATGACATAAATACGACATAACCTAGTAATTTGAGGTGTCATGTGTGTGATCCATGCAGTGCAGTGCTTTACCAAACTTGAAAACTTTGTAAGCTTCGTGTTTGTTTGTGTAGGCTTCTGGGACTGTCGGCAGTAGGCCTCGCCTGCTTGCTATAAGCAAATTATAAGAATGCCTACGCCAGAAAAGATCCTTGCGCGCAAATTAAAAAAGCGTGAGAAAAAGAAGTTGAATTTAGTAAACAAAAAAGCGAACACTGTTTCCATTGACCAACCAGGTAACATAACCTCTAATAGTTACATATTTTTAGTATCTATTGCGACATATTTAATTCTTTGAACGCTTTAATTTCAGTTTTAAGTATATTTAAATTTTCCAATATTGTTTTTTATAGAAACGGCACTTCAAGAAGTTGTAAGTTCAAAAAGAACATGTGAGGTTAACGATAAATCGGCTCCTAAAAGTAAGTACTAGCATTATATATTATAAAATATAATTATTTCGTTAGAAGACTTAATCACTACATTTAATATCTAAATCGTGTGGTTTTAATATTTAATCCTTGTTCAATAGATGTTATAGTCGTACAGAATAACGATTACGTTGTAGCAGTTGTGTATAGAATAAATATCCATGTGTTTTTAATTAATGGAATTTATAAACTAAGCCCATGTGTAGGTATTATTTGTTTATTTAATTGAATAGGGGCCAAACGAACTGACGTATGGTAAGCTATTACGGCGGCCCATGGACACCCGCAACACCAGAGGCTCCACAAGTGCATTGCCGACCTTTTAAGGAGTACACTCTTTTGAAAAAGGGTTACATAGGTTTTGAGGTGGTTATTAATTTAAAATTATCTATGCAGAACCAAAAATTCCCCATGTTGATGGTAAAATTGTGACCATCGTACGTTTTTTAAGGTACCAAATATTTGGCATTTACACTGTTTTGTTATTGATATTTAAAAAAATATTTACGCCTTAGTTAGGTCTTTTTTAAAAAACTAAAATTTTAAATGCAGTCTACATTTTCTACTGTATGGTGCAGGCCAGGCAGGTTTATATAGGGTTTATTGGCAAGTTTTCCTATGCCACTGCAAAGGAAAACTTGCCAATATACCATATAGTATGCTCTAGTATTTGGCTCTAACAACAACCACAAAATCATTATAAGATGGGATACACCACATTCATAATCTGTCACAGTACATATTTCAAAAACTACTATTTACTATTCGTTAAATAGTTTGTAAGTAATAAAAGTATTTATTTTATAGAGAAAAAGAAGAAACATACACAGGAAATAAAGGTTGAAGAAACTGTAAAGTCAGAAAATGGGTCTGAAAATGAAAGCAATGAAGAGGAAAATGAGTCTAAGACCAATGTTGATGAGAGTCAATGTAAGTAGTCACCAATTGGTTAAATTATATTTTAATTCTCCCATACTAACTACATACTTGTCTCTATTCATATATTTTATCATCACTATTGTCATAGGTCGTAAGACATTTTCAATACTAATTAAAATATAATTATATACTACATGATAGAACTCTGTCCATCGGAGAGCATGTAAAGCTGTTAGGTCCTAGCTGTCATAAAAATGTTATTAGCAAGTCAGTGCTTTCAAATATACTGACAAATAGTTCAACTTTTGAATTCAGATCGGATTGCGGAGATCTGATGACAGTCGCTCCTTGGAAAAACTATGAAGGTTGAACTAGGCCTAGGCCTAGACTATGATTAGGAATATAGAATAGAATATATAAATATTCAGTTAATAAGTTCTTGATTTAATTACATGTAAGTAATAAATGGAAAGTAGAAATAAGAATAGAAAGGTTGGATCATTGATTTGTCACCCCATCCATAAGCAAAAAATCTAAATTTTCTATCTAACAATCATCTTCTGCAAGTTGTTGATTAATTCTATAGCTTTAACTGAAAAATTATAATTGCCATTGCTACTTCTTTATAGTAACTGGTAGAACTGCCTCCCTCAGAGAGAGAGAGAGGTCTCAGGTTCGATTGCTCAAATGTTTGTATGTACTGCAAATTTTTGAGTGTGTAATGTTTTCTATGTATAATATACATGTACATACTTATAAAAAGGTATTTTTATTAGTTGTTTAGTACCCTTATTACAAGCTCTGCTTAGTTTGGTACTAGATGTCTGAAAAATATTTATTTTATTTATTATTTACAATCATCAAGATTTTATGTAACTTAATTTTTTTTATATTTCAGTACCTGGGTCTAGCTTATGTCTTGGGATTTTATCCGATCAAAAGTTTACAGCGTTAGAAGGCAAGGTCTGTGACTTAACTTTGAAGAGTATAAAAGAAATGGGATTTACCACAATGACGGAAATTCAAGCAAAAGCAATCCCACCACTGATTGAGGGCAGAGACCTTGTGGGTTCGGCTAGAACAGGATCGGGGAAAACCTTGGCTTTCCTTATACCAGTCATTGAATTGATATATAAAGTTCAATTTAAACCTAGGAATGGTAAGTTTAACGAGTGAAATTTATAAATACATATTTTACTTTAAAAATATATTAAGTTTCAAATAATGTTTATTCTATTTCTTTTTGTAGGTAGGTCAGTTGAGAGCTGAAAATTATATTTTTAAGTACTTATAGTAAATATATTGGCCTTGAGATTTTTATTAATTTGGGCTTTACATTCACATTTATAATATTAGTATGATTAGGATTATATATGATATTTTAATTTAGTTTGTTGTTCAAAATCCTCTGTTTAATGAATAATATTTTTTTTAGGTACTGGTGCTATCATTCTGTCACCAACTAGAGAGTTAGCCATGCAAACATTTGGAGTATTAATGGAGTTGATGAAATACCATCATCACACATATGGACTGGTAATGGGTGGGGCTAACAGAAGTACTGAAGCCAAGAAGTTATATAATGGTAATTTTACTTAAGCTATGTTTAATTTTGATGTATATATTAATAACACTATAATATCTGATTTTTGTAGTGTAATTATTAAGGCAGGGTAAGACAAAAACTACAATCACAATGTTTGTCCATTTACTTGTTGCCTAAGAAAAACGGAGGCCCAATGATGCAGAAGCATCACTGGACTGCCTTATGGTAAACATGAGCAGAATCAAAGAGCAGTGGTCACCATACTCATTGCAAATGCAGACAATGCAATAATGCAGAATGGTCACTAACATTATGGTGAGGACGATACCTGAGGCCAACACCCTAACCCCTACCTTATCCCCCCTCCCCTTCCCCTAAAGGCCGGCAATGCACTTGTGACGCCTCTGGTGTTGCAGGTGTCCATGGGCCGCGGTAATCGCTTACCATCAGGCGATACGTCTGCTCGTTTGCCCCGTATTTAATAAAAAAATAAAAATAAAATATTGAGCCTACATATAGATTAACTTATAATATAATGTTTGCAGTTATCAATTGATTCCATTGTGTTTAATTTTTATTCAGAAACATCATTGTTATTTTACAGGTATAAATATTCTGGTAGCAACACCTGGACGATTGTTAGATCACTTACAAAACACACCGGACTTTTTATATAAAAACTTGCAATGCCTTGTCATTGATGAGGCTGATAGGATATTGGAAATTGGTTTCGAAGAAGAAGTTAAGCAGATCATCAAATTGATGCCAAGTATGTATAAATATTTCTTTCACCTTGTTGTATTAATAAAAGTTTCTATATTTAAACATAAATAAATATTTCAGACATCTAACACACAACGCCATCTAGTCCCAAGCAAAGCAGAGCTTGTGTTATGGGTACTAGGCAACTGATATAAATACATATATACTTTTTTTTTTATAAATACATACATATTAGACATAAAAAAAACCCAAACTCTGAAACAAATATTTGTAGATCACACAAATATTTCGTCTGACCCGGGCATCGAACCTGAGACCTCAAGAACAGCAGTCGCATTCACTACCACTGCGCCACCGAGGCAGTCTCATATCATTTGCCTTCTATAAAAGTGATGAAATGCAATTACTGATCATTATGAATATTATTTGACATTGAAGTGCAATTTGCAGCAGTGGACTGCAATAGGCTGATAATGATGATTTGTCATTGATGTTTTTTGTTATTATTTTAGAACGCCGTCAAACCATGTTGTTCAGTGCTACACAGACGAAGAAAACCGAGGCTCTTACTGCCTTGGCTATAAAAGAAGACCCAATTTATGTGGGTGTGGATGATCACAGGGAACAAGCTACTGTTGATTCTCTAGAACAAGGGTAAGCATTGTTTGAAATATTTTCTAAAAGTTCTATCACTCTATTCTCTCACCTCAATTCACAGTACTCATTTTAATTATTGACACTCAAAGTATCAAATTTGTTCGGCATTGTTTTGTGACGTGTCGGGGGTAATTTTTCTCACTCGGTTACACGATTGCGGCCTTGGTATGGAGCACGTTATGGTTGCGTAGGAAATGGCGGAGCGGCACAGAGAAGTGTTTAGAACTCTCGAGGTACGCCAGGTGCGGGAACGCGCCTGGCGTACTGACATTTCTGACGCGAGCCGGGGGGTGACCGCTGAAGCCACATGTCACTCTAGCAGATGTAAGCTGTAGTATTGTCTGGAGTAGAAAGTGAACATAGGAGTTCCCATACAGGAGGGGGTCATCTGCAAGCAATAGTTAGCCCGAGTATGTCGAGGTTCCAAGAAATTTCTTTCTAACATACATCTGATTGCCCAGCTGGAAGCCGAGACGGCGGTCAATTCGAGTTTGACATGGCCATAAGTAGGTAATGGGCAATTTCTGCAAAAAAGCGTGTTATTCACATATATCAGTAGTATTATAAAAAAGTTAATTTTGTGAAGTTGTAGGGTGTAATCTCTGGATCTACTGAACCGATTTTGAAAATTCTTTTACCAATAGAAAGCCACAATTTTTGTAAGTGTTAGGTTATACATTAAGAAAACAAAAAAAAATTGTCGCGAGCAAAAACTTTTCTTTAATGTGTAAACTTTATATATGTATTTAGAAATATTAATGTTTATTAAAAGTTTAGTTACCATAGTAAGTAGTACATAACTATGTTCTTTTTTAAATCTCTTGCAGATACATTGTGGTTCCATCTGATAAACGTTTGATGGTTCTATTCACATTCCTCAAGAAGAACAGAAAGAAAAAGGTGATGGTGTTCTTCTCTACCTGTATGTCGGTGAAATATCACCATGAACTCTTCAACTATATTGATATGCCAGTTATGTCCATTCACGTGAGTGTCATAATTTATTTATTTATACTTACAAGGATGTAAAACGATTACCACTATCGATTCTGTAAAACTTTTATGTGGTAATAACGCGTACACCTTCTTAAAAGGCCGGCAACGAACTTGTGACGCCTCTGTACATGGGCCGCGGTAATCGCTTACTATACGTTTGCTCGTTTGCCCCCTTAACCCATAAAAAAAAATATTTTTTATTTTTCTTACAGGGAAAGCAGCAACAAACAAAACGTACAACAACGTTCTTCGAGTTCTGCAATGCCGAAACTGGCATATTGTTATGTACAGATGTAGCAGCTAGAGGTCTGGACATACCTGCGGTGGACTGGATTGTACAATATGATCCTCCAGATGATCCCAAGGTATGTACGATTTTCCTATTTTTTAATACTAGACTTTTTTGTTTTAAAAGAAAATTCCCGCGTTAGGAATAAATCCTCGAGAACTTTACAAACACACAATAAACGGACATAAAGAACACCCAGACTTGGAACAATAAATTGCAGATCACACAATGTGTGGTCCCATAATGGGATTTGAACCCACAACTGTTTTTTTTATTAATATTATTAAATAGGGGGCAAGCGAGCAGACGTATCGCCTGATGGTAAGCGATTACCGCCGCCCATGGACACCCACAACACCAGAGGCGTCACAAGTGCTTTGCCGGCCTTTTAGGAAGGAGTACGCTCTTTTCTTGAAGGTTTGAAGGTCGTACTCTTGGCGTAGTAGACCGTAGGTGACCGCTTAAACCACTAGGCGAACTGTACAGTACAGAGATAGTGGTCATAATCGAGGTGATCATTATGTCCAAAATGCAATATTAATAATAATGTAAAAATAGCAATACGAAATCGGCGCCCAAGAATATCTGTTGGTCTATTGTTTTAAAACATCGACAAGAATCTATATTGGTGCTAATTCTAATATAAAATAAGATCTGAAGTTAAGTATATAAGTATTTATATCAGTTGTCTAGTACCCATAGTACAAGCTCTGCTTAGGTTGGGACTAGATGGCGTTGTGTGTTAGATGTCCGGAATATTAATTTACTTATTTTATCTAAAAAAAAGACAAATTTTTATTTCTGGAACTCAATACAATTATGTTTAACATCTAATCGACTGTTTAAATCTTGTTTAGGAATATATTCATCGTGTGGGCAGAACTGCAAGAGGCCTTGGAACCAGCGGACATGCGTTATTATTTTTGCGACCTGAGGAACTTGGTTTTCTCAGATATTTAAAGCAATCGAGAGTAACACTAAATGATTATGACATCTCGTGGAACAAAGTTTCTAATATACAAATGCAGGTCAGTATCTAAAGAATCCATCTATTTCTTATTACCTATTTCAAACATTTCACGAAATTTTATACTAGGTTACTACTATATATAAGGGAGTTTGTTTCCCATTCGTATAAATACAGTGTCAACATTGAATGTGTGTTAATATCTTAAGATATCATAAATTTTCATTTCAAAATAAAGAACCTAAAATAATGAAATAAAAAAACTTGAGAGGTGTCAAGGGACACCCGGATGGAACGAAGTTCGAAATAAAAAGACGAAACGAAAATATCTGTGTGTGTCGTCGTCGTGTCGTGACAACAAATTGTGTCGTGACAACAAATTGTGTCGTGCCAACAAATTGTGTCGTGACAATTTTTCCGTCTAGCCCCCTTACACAACGCGCCATAAGGAACTTCGTTCCAATTATTATTAATATTTAAATTGAAAGGATATAAATTGTAAACTAAAACAATAACACAGACAGGCAAAGCACTTCAGACACACCATATCAGAACTCATGTTAATAATATTGTCATGTAACGTAACCGAACGAAGGAGGTTGTTCTCCCTTGACCCCACAACACAGGTAATCCTAGTGTGGGGTCTATGGTCTCAATTTGCATTATGAGACATTAAAAAGATTTATGCCTCGGTGGCGTAGTGGTAGCGTATGCGACTGCTAAGCAAGAGGTCTCGGGTTCGATTCCCGGGTCGGACCAAATGTTTGTATGATCTGCAAATATTTGTTTCGGAGTTTGGGTGTTTTCTATGTATAATATGTATGTATTTACAAAACAAAAGTATATAAGTATTTATATCAGTTGTCCAGTACCCATAACACAAGCTCTGCTTAGCTTGGGACTAGATGGCGTTGTGAGTTAGATGTCCGGAATATTTATTTATTTATTTATTTTTATACTAATTTTAACCAAAATTTATGTTACAGCTTGAGAAATTAATATCTAAAAACTACTACCTTAACCAATCTGCGAAGGAAGCGTTCAAGAGTTACTTGCGAGCATACGACTCGCATCATCTCAAAACAATATTCGACATCGACACCATAGACATGGCGCAAGTGTCAAAGTCCTTCGGTTTTGTCGTACCACCAGCTGTCGAACTGAAGGTAGCGCACAAGGGACCCCCACAGAAGAGGAAAGGAGGCGGAGGTTATGGATACTACAAGACGCTAAATGCTCCATCAAACTTTAAAAATAAAGCAGATAAAACTAAAATGTACCGACAAAAGGGCAACAACAAAAAATCTGTTAGATAATATTTATTATTAAATAAATCAGTTTTATTTTGTATAATTGTTGTTTACTTACTCCAATGTCGTACAGAATATTACAAGAACCCGATAACTCCAAACGTCTTGACAATTACGCAATAATTTAACCAACCTTTAGGCCCGTATTTTCAAAGACTTCTCAATCGTATCGGTTGTACTCCAATTATAATTATTTAAGATTATTTTAACTTCAGATCAAAACTTGAGCATCACTACTATTATAAATCGCATTTTAGGTTTAACTTGATTTAAATTCTTTACGTTTTCGCTCAGCTCAGCCAATTATTTACAAATAATTTAGAAGCATAATTTATTGTGTCACTGACTTAGCGACCATTATGGATTAAAAAATGTATTACATAAAAACAGTAGAAAGTCACCGAACAGACATTTAAAAACTTCAATGGAATGACCACATTTTATTCGTAGACCATGCACAAGTGAAATTTATCGATATACTTTTCCGTGAATATTTTTTGTAGGTACGAAACAAGGAATTTGTTAATTAGCATGGCCGTCAATAGGTTAAGTGTTGTTTATAAATAAAATCTCAACATGAAAACAATTTTAAGATTAGGTAAACGACTGAGAAACTATTAAAATAAATAGCCTAAAATTAAGCTCACACTTGATAATCTACGTTCGTGAGGTAATTGTTTATCGTTACGAATTTCTTATTACTTCGTTGAAACTGAAGATGGTCAATACTTAAAATGAAAGAATTACCAATTTTTGACAACTACGATGCTACATACAACGTGGTCTTTTGCAAAAGAAATATAGTTATTAAAAACGCTTTATGCTTATCATTTAATCAACACGGAAATTATTCCGTTTATAACAAGTGCAATAAGGGTGGTTTGAATCAATTGTGAATGTTGTGTACCCGTTTTTCGGAAGGGAGACTAAAACTCATTGTTTAATATTATAAATCTAAAACGCAATCGAAATTAACGATACTTATATATTATTAATAATGTTAAGAGAGATGAATGCCGAAGTGGCAGTGGGTTGGGTTATATGAGTTCTGAAACGGAGACCGAGTCTTGGTAAGCGTAGTGTAGGATGCACCCACAGGCCAGTTGGTGGCACAGGGTAGTCTGCGATGTGATAATGCTAGTTGTAGGTCAACATTAACTAACCACATGTTTCATTAAGAACTTTATGCTTTCTGCCTGGTCGGGGTAGGTCTGAGGAACGTCCCTTTGTATCAAAGACATGACAGTCGTTCCTCTACAACCTCTTTTACAATATTAAACTTGGAATACATTATTGTTTAGGGGTATTTAAAAGGTATTTTCTGAACTAAATTGAAGAAATACAAATAAAGACACCAATTTTTAAGAGCATTGCATTTAATTATTTTGAAGGAATACAGAAATCCACGTGAGGCTGTTCTTGAAATCCAAATGCTTTCGCCGCTAACTTCAGGTCCAAGGTATTCATATCAAATACCTTCTTCAGAGGGTGAGCTCTATAACATCTAAGGAATGATAGATATGCTTTTCTTGCTAACGTTTTCATCACGCCATTATTTAATATTAGGTCTTCTAGCTATAAAAAAAAGAACATAAAAGTTAGATAACTATTTTAAATAGAATTCGATAGGTAGTAGAGCAACGCTGATTACAGCACGTACGGGCCGGCTCGACCGTGGCGGTACTACCCTCGCACAGAATATCAACGTAAAATGACTGCGTTCGTGCTGTCGTGTTTTCGTTGGTGGGTGCGAGACCGGAGGCCCAATAATGCAGAAGCATCACTAGGCCGCCCGTCGACGGTTTGACTGCCTCGGTGGCGCAAGTGGTAGCGTAAGCGACTGCTGTGCTTGAGGTCTCGGGTTCGATTCCCGGGTCGGACCAAATGTTTGTATGATCTGCAAATATTTGTTTCGAAGTTTGGGTTTTTTCTATGTATAAAAAGTATGTATGTATTTATATCAGTTGTCTAGTACCCTTAACACAAGCTCTGATTAGCTTGGGGACTAGACGGAGTTGTGTTAAATTGTCAAAAAATAAATAATAATACCTATTAAATAGTAGCTATGGATGGTACAATAATATTGTTCTTAACAAAGTTTTATCCTCGACCCACCATTTTCCTTTTAAGGGAGTGACCTCACAAAGGTGATGCCTCTGTGTGGCGAGGTGATAATAAAAATTCGACTGTCAAATCAGGGGTTGCGGGTTCGAGTCCTGCCCAATGCAAATACTTGTATGCATGAATATCTGTCTATTTTAGACCAATGTCTGGGTGTTTTAATTAAAATATAATATATATACACTTCGAAAAATATAAAACAACACGTGTAGTATTTTTTTTTAATTTTTGTCTGTCTGTTCGTTCGGCTAATCTCTGGCAGATAGATGGTAATATAAGGAGTACGTAAGTAAGACATCTTTTTTTAAACTGGCGGTTTTTATTCTAAAGGTTAACTGATAAACGCAGATAACACCGCGGGACTCATCATCAACCGACAATTACAAAGATTTCCGTGCGATGTCAGGGAGGGTGGATAGTTACTATACACAGAACTATTGCTTACGTATGCTAGTATTTCTTACCATTTCTTGTACTTCACGTGGAGGCGATTCAAATGTATACTTATCCAAATATACCTTTTCCTTTTTCAAAACATCTATGAACTTTACTTCTTCAGGTCGAAGCAGTATAACTGCATTGCCGGTATTGTTTGTCCCGCGGGCCGTTCTACCAACTCTATGAATATACTCCTGAAAGAAAAACATATGTAGGTATAGGTATTTATTTTTGAACAACCAGTTACTGTTCCATTAAATTTTATTGGAACACAAGACATTTATTAAAAACTATTAAAGCATTTTAAGGTGTGTGAAGTCAAAACAAAAATCTTGAAAGTACCTACATAGTATAAAATGAAGTACTCCCCGCTATCTTATAAACTACTTAATAGTGTGATTCAAGAGGAAGGTTTATATGAATAATATTATAGTTGAGGAAAATATAGAATTTAAAGCCACGTCGTGTAGGTAAAATAGGTAAACAAATCAAATATTTAAAAAGTAAGTAACAATTATTAAAATTAAATAACAAATTTAAAGAAGTAAACAATAATTCAAAAATCTAAAAATAGCTTGAGTTCAGTTTTTACCCGACTATAGCAAAGCAAAAAGAGTGGGTAATGTTTTTGACAGGCCGTATATGTGTTCACATGTTCCCCTTCATAGCTCCTCAACTACTTAATAGAACTGAACAAATGAGATATCGTTAGGAGTGTCTTGATCGTCCGCTGGTTATAGGCTAAATGACGTGTCACTGAATCGAATGTAGCGCCCTCTAGCGGTCATAAAGTACAGTGTTAAAAAAATAATTTGAGATAAATATGCCTGGTTGGCAGTATATGGCATTGTGCTATTTCTATGGTACCTATTTAAAATATACTTTGCAAATAAATTTATATTATAACGGCAGCAAAAAAATTTAAATGAAAAATTAAAAACCAAAACTCAAACTTATTTCATACTTTTTCAGCTTCGTTTTTAATCGTAGTTGGGCTGAAGCTAGTCTGAAAATAGTAGTCTAACTTACTCCTCATGTCATCAGCTATCTGACATTGAAAGTCCCGTCAAAATCGATCCAGTCATTCCAGAGATTAGCCGGAACAAATAGACCGACAGACGAAAATTGAAAAAAAAATATTCTTGTATATCGGTACGAGTGTACATACATATGCAATCACTAAAAAGCGGTTATTTTAATATTACAAACAGACACTCCAATCTTATCTAACTGTAAATAATAATACCAACAATAAAAACGTTATAATAAATTTATCTTAATACCTTTGGTCCAATTGGTGGATCATATTGCACAATCCAATCGACGCAAGGTATATCCAGACCTCTGGTTGCTATGTCCGTGCAAAATAATACTCCAGCTTTGGCTTCAATGAAATCATGATAAGCCTCTTTTCGTTTTGCTTGGCTCAGCCGACCCTAAAACAAAATACCTTTTTACTCAGACTGAGATTTAATTTACAATCTGTGCAACTCAATTTATACTAATATTATAAAGAGGTATATTATTGACAAGTTGTAGGGGTAATCTTCACAGAAAACCGGTCCACGCTGTGTTTCACCGAGTGAGTTAGGATACCGGAGGCCCATACCCCAACCCCGCCCCCCATCCCCAAAAGGCCAGCAACACGACGGGCGACGGTAATCGCTTACCATCTGGCCATTAAAAATAAAAATTCAGTATTATATAGCCCAGTTATCGGGGAAGGCTATAGGTGATACATCATCACGCTGCATCCAAAAAGTGTGGAGTATCGGTATAAAACGGGGGAAAAGAGAGCTTACATTGCGTGCGCTGCCTAAACGTTTTAAAGTTTGGAAAAAAAGCATATGAAAAAATTGTTTCATTTTAAAAGTCGTAAAGAATAGTCCGAGACAGCATAATTATCCTTGAAGTTTGTGAGTTACACTACAACTTGTTTCATAGTGAACAAATTTATTTACTGCGTTATCATGCTACGGGCAATAGGAGACGTAGAGATTGCGTGGGTCAACTAGTATACAATGTAGATAAAGTTAAAGAGTTTGTTAAGTTGAACATATCTCAGAAACTATTGGTTCGAAATGAAAACTTGTTTTAGTGTTGGATACCTCATTTATTAAAAAAGGCTTTAGACTATTTAACATCACGCTACGACTAAAAATGGGAAAAAATAGTCCATAATAGACGCACACGAAGTCGGACGCTGAAAACTGCATCTAAGCCTGTTAAAGTCTAATTTAACAGTAATGAAATCGGTTAAAAACAAGAAACCTTTGCGATTCATTGACCTCTCAGCCGAGACGCCTGCGCCAGTCTGAATTTCTATTGTTTGGATAACGGTAAAGTTTCTTTTGTTTAAAAAATTTTGATGTTACAATAACACCTAGGTAAATTAGTTTTATTATTAATTTTTTGACTGCAATTAGCGTGTTATCTTTCCTATCGTATATATATATATCCTGTTTGTTAGGATATCTTATACTGGATCTATAGCCGGAAGGATATCAGATTAGTTTCGATAACCTAATCGGCCAGATCGTAGTATAAGCGTACCTACTAACACATTATATTCGTCTATGAATAAGGTTTTATATAACAGTCACGCTTCGAGGAGGTGCTTCTGCTAGCCAAGCAAGGCGTGGCTTGTGTCGTGGATAAGATTTGAAAGCTGGGCCTGAGGGTGGCGCCTCAGAAAACTAAGTCGATATGGTTTCATGGCCTACTTAAGCGCCAGGAACCACCCAGCTCATACTTCCGGGTGGATAACATTGAAGTCCAATTGGGCCAGTACATGAAGTGCCTAGGCCTCATCCTGGACAGAGGTAGAGCTTCGAAGAGCATTTCGGGCGGCTAGTCCTTGGTACGAGGACTAGTCACCCGAAATGCTCGGCAGGGGCTCATTGTCTGCTGCCCAATCTCGAGGGACCGCGGGAAGAAGTTCGCTGCCTCCACATGGGCGTCGTGCGACCCTTGGTCACTATGGGGCGCCGGTGGGATGCTCCCGCTGTAATGCTCAACTCGGGAGTCTGATCAACCGTACAATCTCGTACGAAGCGGCGACAATCCTGGCACAATCTCCACCCTTCGACATTCTGGCCGACATGACACAATGGTCTACGACGAAATTCGTTCTGTCGGTCGGAATGACGAAGAGACAGGGCCGGATCATGAGCCTGGAATGCTTCGTCAGAAAACACATACCCAAATCCCTACGAGCTTGGCGGGCACGGCTCGACACCAAGGGTTGTGCCAACCCAACGCGCTGTCGGAGCCGTTCTGCCGTGCTTCGAAGCTTGCATAGAGAGAACCAAAGCGACAAAGGGTGCGCGATAGAGGCCGCTAGCTCCCCAATCGTCGGTTAAGGGTTGTTGCATTGTTGTGTATATGCAGATGATAAGTGGCCACTGCAAACGACCGGACACCCCGGTGCGGCCGGGAGTGCCGTTTCAGGCGATATTCGTCCAGAGACTGTCACAGACGTCTCAAATAATATCAACCTAATAGATTTACCAATAAAAACAATATATATCTATTTAATTACAGGACACTATGACGTTAAAAAAAACATACTCCAAATACAAATACTTACATGAATACTTAAAACAGATGCTTTACAATGTTCCTTGAAGAACTCATAATGGAAATCTACAGATTTACAAGATGAGAAAAATACCATCACTTTTAGTTTACGGCTTTTTTTCAGCATTTTATATAACCATGGCATTCTTTCTTCTACTGGGCAAATGTAGTACCTAAAACAGACATAATTTTAATTTAAATCATGAAAAAATGCTTAGTCCAGGTGACAAAGCTGTAAAAAAGGTACATAACCTTTTTTAACCGACTTCAAAAAATGAGGAGGGTTCTGAATTCGACTGTATATTTTTATCATTGTAGAGCGAAAGCTTATTTAATAAATAATTTAAGACCCAATAGGGTTCAAGTTCAAACATCAAACATCATAACGATCAGTCAGATTTGCGTTCTTTTGCAATCAATGGATATTTATTGAGGATGGGTCTAGGAATTGTAAGATTCTTAAGAACAGGGCTGTGACTGTAAATAGTGGCTTTGACCAGTATTTACTGTCACAGTCATAAATTCAGTTTCAGTCTATTGCAGTCCACTGCTAGACATAGGCCTTTCTCAAGGCACACCACAGAGCCCGGTCTGCTGCTTAAATAAATGGAAATCCATACTAATATTTTAATTTAAAAGTTACTCTGTCCGTATGTTTGTTTTCTCATAAAAGCGTGTGTAGCCGTGGTCAAAAGCTAGTAAAGATATGATATCTAAGGATAGTAGCAGTACATTTCGCTGTCACATGACATTTCATTTTCCATTAGATATAAACAAACCGATTATGATCGGCGATTATTAAAATTAACACATCATCAACTTTTAACAGTCAACAGCTGGACATAGGCCTGGCCCAAGGAAGAAGGTTTTGGCCTACTGTACCACACTGGTCATACAAGTTGGTATAGGGTTTGTTTCAAGCTTTCCTTCTCTTTACAGTGATGTTGTCCTGCGTAGTTTGCTCCTTTAGTCCGGTAACCCTCCGTATTCTTAATCCATCACCACATGTACAAGAATCAACAATACTGTTAGGAAAAAATATTATTCAAGAACAAACACGACACACATATGCTTAAACATCCGAAAGTTTTCGTTGATTTCCTGAGGCACGGATTTAATGAACCTTACATTCGATATACATAGCGTCGAATATAGATTGATTGTAGTGCGGTTGTTTCGAGCGCTTTCGCCGGCGGGTGCGTTCTTGGTACCGTGAACGACCTTGTATGTACGAGTAGTTACTAGAATGCACTAGTAAGTGATTTTAATAAAGTTTATTTTACACGTCAGAAGGTTTATTTCTTGAATCCATCGAACCCTAACACGTAACAATACATTAAAGATTCTTACTTACCCCTGATGAAGTCCAGACACAGTGGATGTTTGCTTATCAGTAGCTGATATTAAAATAGGATCCGATCTCATTGCTAATCTTGCTAAATTTTTCACATTTTCATCTACCGTCGCACTAAACAGGACTGTTTGTCTTTTAGCTAAAAAAAATTAAAAATGGAGTCTTATTCAGAGTGAGAACCACAATTTCAAGAAATCAATCAAAAATCAACGTTATTTTAAAATAGTTATGTGTTGTGTATGTTGGGGTGTGGGCCTCCGGTATCCCCACTCACTCAGTGAAACACAGTGCAAGCGCTATTTCACACCGGTTATCTGTGAGGTCGTGGTATTACTCCGGTCGAGCCGGCCCATTCATGCCGAAGCGTGGCTTTCTCACGGTATTCAAATTTTATGAATGTTCCCAGAAATTACGTACTATTTAAGACATTAATACTCACTTGGTAACAGTTGAATAATACCAGTAATATGTTTTTCAAAGCCTGCTTCCAATAGTTTGTCAGCCTCGTCCAGAACTAAGATTTTTAAGTTATTACAATTGAAGTTTTCAGTATTTTGAAGATGGTCTAGTAGTCGGCCTGGTGTACTCACTACAATATTAGCTCCTGCAAAATTTAATCACGTCAGATCTTTAATGTTCTTTTTTATGTTCACTTTAAGGGCGAAACCCTTTAAGTAGTAAGAGTAAGAAGTATTATAGTTGCACAAAGTCCCTCGGCCCGATGAGCTGTTCATTCAGAACACTGTTATTTAGCAAGGGCATATGAACTTATATTCACAAAGTAGTAAAATATAAAAGCGTTTTAAGTCAGCATGTTGTATCAACCGACTATAGAATTCTATATTGCATGGTTTTAAGTTTTTGTTTTGATGATGATTCATATCAAAGAAAATATCTATGTTACAAAGGCTGCTTCAAATTGAACACATTTAGCAATTTTACAATTTGTTAAGTATACTGCATTTCAATGCTCAGATGTAAAAGCAAGACAAAGGCTGAAGTTAATATTGAATTGAATAATATGTAATAATATTCTATAATATTTATGTACAGTCATGCTCAAAAATAGCTGACCATGTCCAAATTTTTAAAACTGATATAAAACGTAACATACAAAATTCAATTCAATGTTCATCTTTAAAAGTCAAAATTTGCCGAATAACGCAATGCCGAAAGTAACTGAATAACATAGTGCCAAAAGTCACTGAATAACTAACTGTTAAAAGTAGCTGAACATGTCAAAATTATAATATTTATTTATCTTCATTGTAAACACAAAGTAAAATAGATGAGTATCTTTACTATAAAAAAAAAACCGGCCAAGTGCTAGTCGGACTCGCGCACGAAGGGGTTCCTAACTATTATCTAAATAACTAACAAAACCGAACAAAAACATATTATATTTTTTGTATGGGGGGCTAACATTATAACATATACATACACCATTATAACAACATATTAAATATTTGTTTTATTTTAATTAAATCATTAATTTTAAAGTGAACCTGATGCCGTTATCAATATGGGGCAAAAAAAATACGTTTATTGTATGGGAGCTCCTTAAATATTTATTTTATTCTATTTTATACTATTTGTTGTTATAGCAACAACAGAAATACAAAACTTCTGAAAATTACAACAGACTATCATGGTTCATGAGATAGTAGTGACAAACGGACGGACAGACAGACAGATAGACAACAAAGTCTTAGTAATAGCGTGTCGTTTTACCCTTTGGGTATGGAACCCTAAAAATCAACGTTAATATCCATAGTTAAAGTTTACTTTGGAGATTAGTAGTTATTTTTAAATGTTTTGCATCCCTTTTCTTCTTGAATACCCATCCCGTTCATTTCTTGCATTACATAACTGATATGTCTTTAGCTTCGAATAGTTTTTGTAGAAAATAAATAATGTACTTGATTAGAAAAAGAGTACGAATCCAGGTATTTCAATGAGATAAAACCATTTGAAATTGTAACTAAACCGCTTTTGAGGAAAATAACCGTAATCCTTGATTTTCATTAATGCTATAAATTTCCTGTTTACGTACATAATTTCAATATAATCAGTTCAGTCACTTCTAACTGTCCAGGTAATTCTTAATTAATTAATAAATTTATATTAATAACTCGTTCAATTTTCAGTTACATGTATCTAACTATTTGTATAACTATGTTTTCGTTTGAATACATTTTTATCAATCAAATATTTATAAAATATCTAAAAAATAACTAGAATAATAATAACCTACAGATTTTGAAAGTCAATTGATCGTAATTGTAGGAAACTCATTAAGTATTGCTAAAATTTTATATGTTATATGAGCATAGACCATGCTGCATGTATCAGAGAGAAAATGGCAGAAACTTGATTATCCGGCCCCCCATTATACGGACTTGTGTGTTAAAAAATGTGTAACTTAAGTACTAAAGTCCAATTTATACAAGCAGGAACGGGTTGGAACTGGCATTACATTGCCTGCGCTTTTAATTTCTTAATAAACATTGATTTTCATTGATTCGAATCCCTAACGACAAAAATTTGTCCAGTTAATTGAGTTTCTACTGTTTAACATTGTTAGGTTACTTTTGAAATTTTAGCTTTCAGCTACTTTTGGTATTATGTTGTTCAGCTAATTTTGAAGTTTTTAAGATGATCATTCAATGCTAGCACTAAACTTGATAAGCTATTTATGTATGCTATGGTTGTATATGATATTTTGGAACATTATAATGGTCAGCTACTTTAGAGGTTGCCTGTATGTAGAAATATATAAGTATGTTGATCAGCAGTCCAGTTACCTAAATACAGGCTCCACTTTATTTTAGAAATCAGATGGCTGTGTGTAAGAGTTTGTGTAAGTATTACTGAAAAGTATCTTACCTTTTTTTAATTTTATGACATCTTTGGCTTTCTTTTCTCCTCCAACAATAAGACAGCATGACAAATCAATGACAGACAGTAACTTTTCCAAGACTTTATAAGTTTGTAAAGCCAACTCTCTTGTAGGTGACAAAATTATGCATCCAGTTCCTGATGAGAAATTAACATATTCTATAAAATGTTGGGGAATTAAAAATAATTTATTATTATGTTTTATCTATACAGCCAATCCATATTTCTTACCTTTTTTAACAGACATTTTTAAATTAATTAATTTCTCCACAACCGGTATTAAAAATGCTAAAGTTTTCCCACTTCCAGTTTTGGCTGCACCAATAATGTCTTGGCCGAGAAGCAAATAAGGTAGAGTTTCAACTTGAATACGTGTTGGTTTCTCTATCCCCATTGCTTTTAAAGCTTTAAGTATTTTATCATCAATCTTGCCTTTTAACATTGAGTAACAAGACTGAGCAACTATTCCTTCTACATCCATCTTTGGCACAATATTTCTCACGAGGTTTAGTTTGTTGAAATACTATATACATCAGAGTTCACCATACACTATACACAAAAAAATCTATTTCTCACGAGGTTTAGTTTGTTGAAAGACTATATATATCAGAGTTCACCATACACTATACACAAAAAATCTATTTCTAACAATATTTACGATATACACCGACACACGTGAATTCTCTTCTCCTTTTGATGTGATGGTAACCAGCCGGATCAGCTGTTTCTGCCAATGTCAAGTGTTTGTAGTCTTTAATTCTAAGTCTTCGAGTCTTCAAATCTTTATTATTATTAGTTGTTTATGGACTCTATCTCGCGTGTAGAGCTTCAAATCTTCGTCCACGTGAATTCTCTGTTTACATTTTAGTGTTGACGTTGATTTTGACAAAAATGACAGTAAAGAAAACGGAGGAACTATACTCCGCCTCACGATCCCACGGCGATAAATGATACTAATGTGACCAGCCATGATAATTGTTGTTATTTTGTTAGGTTCCTTTCCTTGCTATTGCGTTTTTTAGTTATTTGCTATGCTTAAAAATGTAAAAAGCCTGTCCTGTCCACACAATGCCTACGGTACCTATAGAGTATTTATGATAAATAAATCTAAAGAAGTTACAGACTGTCTTATGTTCCTAAAATAACCATAACAGACATTGAGACATTTAACTAAAGTTTACACTGCTATTAATTTTTCTAAAGAGCATAATAAAATTTTTAAAAACTGTAATCATGGACAAAACAAACCAAAAAATAATACCAAAAACACAGTGGTTTTACGTAAAAAGGTTTTAATTTTCTAGTAATTTTTAAGTTAAAATTTTAAGTTTGGACAAAAGCCACACTATTTGAATTAATAAATAAAATAAAAACTCGAAAGCAATTATAAAATGATAGAAAATTGTTATCAAGAGTGATTTTAGAAGATTGGTTTGTTCAGTACAAACATCTTAAATATTTAGAATTCTGATCTCGGATAAACCCAATCGGTGACCATAATTATATAGTTATATTATGAGTTAAAATTGTTATATTATGTTTTATTTCATCTCTTTACTCTTAGAATTTGTTCAATCTTTCACATAAACACGTAACAACAATTTGTTTGACTTTATGTACTTCCAGGAATCCACCCACTAAGAGTTTTGGAGAATTCAAAATTATGGACGACTTCAGTGCTACGTGTAGGGGACTACTTTCGTGAAACGGAGTATAATTATTTAACAATATATAGTTGCTATTAGTTAAATATCTTTATTCTATTATTATACCCTAGTACTTTAATTTAATATTAAGATAATATATTATAGTTTTAATATCTATCTTTATGTTATAATAGGCGACCCTGCGAACTTTATTTATAGTGTACAGTTGTGAGCAAAAAATCTTCATGTTATATCTTAATATTTTGCCATACAAACCTTAAAAAAATTAAGAATTATCCAATTCGGTGCAGTCGATCCTAGGTTATTCGCGTACACACATTTCGGCGATTATATTTTATTTATATTAATTTAACATTCTAAAACGTTGTTGGTATGTTAAAAACGATGTTTAAATTATCTACTTAGTACAAAAAAAAATTAGCTTAACACACATCCTTATACATAATTTGTTTAAAACAACTGCCATACCAAATTTAAAAAAAAAAATTACTGTACTTTTTTATTATAATTATAAAATGAAGAGCTAGCTGTACCTACTATAAAACATGGTTCTGATTTTTCATTCTTATTAAAAACTAGCTGACCCACGCAACCTCGTTTGCGTCTTCTATTGCCTATAGCGTGAAAATTTTCCCCCGTTTTTTCGGAGCACCATTAGAATTAGCTTGATGACATATAGCCTTTCTCGATAAATGGACTATCCAACACTGATAGAATTATTCTAATCGGACCAGCGGTTCCTGAGATTAGCGACAAACAACATTCAAACAAACAAACTCTTCAGCTTTGTAATATTAGTGTAGATTAAAAATTAAAAATACATAAAGTCAAACAAGTGGGTAATATTAAAACAATAATTTTATTGATCATTCACAATGTTTTTTGTTCTCTTCAATTCTATTCAAACTAAAACAGCCTTGTGGTTGAGGAATGTGAAGAAAAATAAAGCATGTTTACAATTTCAGTCTTTAGACCAGAAACACTGACGAATAATCATTGTAGACACCAAAATATTTTTTGATATTAACAACAAACACTTCCACTTAAATGAAAATAAATTTACTACTTTATGATAATTTCTACTTAATCATGCTATATTAAAATCAAGTTTATTGCAGTACGTGAATATTCACATCTAAAAAGAGTGTAAAGATTTGAAACATATTCCTATTGAAATATGACAAAAGACAGTTTTACATTCTTCAACTTAAGTGTTAAACACATCACAAAAAATAGAGTTATTAAATATATTAAAGTTCATCATGGGATGAGTGTTGTGGGGCGTTACTGACATCATCACAAGCAGCTGGCGTTATAAACTCAATCTTATATTCACAGCGATATGGTTCTGTGACAGATAAGAGTTTGGTTTCCAATCCACAACCAATATTTACAGTTGTCATTCTGTTAGGGCCATTCCAGCAAGCAACACCATTAGTGTATTTCATTACAGAGTATTTATTGTGGCTCGGACCACCCCATTCTCCCCAATTTCCAAGCCCAACTTCGGCACCGCCATTCTTAGATTTTTGAGTTACCTTTTGGAAGAGGCACAATTTATAAACATACTCTTTGTCTTCATACTCCCAGCACTGGTTGTCTAAAGTTGCATATTCCTGTTGTAAACCATAATCTTTTTCTAGGTTTTGTTGAATTTTCCTTATATTAGACTCGATTTCTCTAACAGTGTGTTCAGCTTCTGTGTGTTCACGTCGGGCCTCAGTAGCAGCATCTACCAACTTCTGTGTTTCTTCATCATAGACAGATGGCTGGACTGGTACATCTTCAGGTTCATGGTCTGCATTATCTTGATCACCATGGTCATCACCATCTTCTTCTTGTTCAAGATCCTCATTGTCCAAGTCACCCACAGAATCTTCATCACCTTCTTCTGCTGGCTCCATATCTTCACCCTCTGAGCCAGGTTTACCTGCAGTCTGCTCCATCATAGCCAATTTCACCAATGACCAGGTATTCTCAAGGAAAGTATTTTTATCTACACTTTCTCTTTCACCAAAGAAGTAAGTTACCTCATCTACATCCACTTCCCCATCCTTGTTTTTATCAAACACATTAGATGCCTTGATTTCATCTGTTGTAAGTAGTCCATCTTGGTCGGAATCAATTTTATCGAACTGTTCCATAGCTTCCTTAATTGTATTTTGCTTTTCTTGCTCAGCTTTTTTTTCTTTTTCAAGTTGCTCTGCTTCTCTGTACACTTTTAGAGCATCATTCTCCTTAGCCTCTAGAGTATTCTTCAGAAGTTCTTTTTCTTGTTTAATCTTTTCAGCCTCAGTTTTATCCTTTTCAAGTTGTGAAAGTTGTTCTGCCATTTCATTTCGTATTGAATTACCTTTCTCAATTAATTCTAAACGTAAATGACTACCCGCCTTGTATAGTTCTGTAATTCTTTGGGCTTCAGCTTTAGCTTCCTTGCCAAGTTCTTCACAGGTATTGCTGCACGTTACTGTTGAGGCATACTCATCAGTTCCATCGCAGCAGTCACATACAGCATCGTTGACTCGAGAACTTGGTATATTTTGCGGTCGATGACCGGCGTTTGTACAATGGAAAACACCATTAAGACATGCTGATGTTCCAGGCTCGTCACTGCCATCAAAACAATCGCAGTAATCGTCGTTTACATAACTAAACGGTATAGTCATCGTTCCATCGAAGCAGGTGAAGTCTTTAGTCGGTGAATATAGGGGTGCTTTAGATAAAGAAACCCCCCGAGGTCTTGGCACATCCGACTGAACATAGGCGATAAAATAACTTACTAATAAAATAATTGATCGATAGTTAGTGATCCATGTAAAACAGATCATGGTTATTAAATTAAATCACCGGCACCGTTATATCTAAACACCGGTCACTGTAAAATTGCTGTGGATAAATAGAGAACGTGTAGAAAACTGACAGCGCTGACGTTATCCAACCAAAGTCGAGGAATCTGATTGGAAAAATAAAATAGAGAGGAGAAGTCTTCAAAATACGTGTTAGTAAGGTACGTGGTCAGGTCTGACGCAACATGTTTATCTATGCTGTTATTATAAAAGGTAAAAGTTTGTGAGTTTGTTTGTTAATAGGGTAATCTCCGGTACTACTACTGATCGGACTTCTTTGACTGGTACAAAGGTATTCTATTTTATTCTATCCCTGAGTGCAGTACAGGCTACATAATTTTATTGACTATTATATAGTTTTATTAGTTACTTACAATGAACGTTATTTTGTAGTTGGCAAGGTAGTCCGGGGTGGTACTACCCTCACACAAAACGAACCTAAAATGAGAGTATTCTTGTTTCACTGGTGAGTGCGACACCGGAGGCCCAATGTTGCAAAAGCATCTTAATATGTCGCAATAGTGTGGGTTACCATGCTGCATGTCTGCATTCACAGCGAGTACGGTGACCACCACTCTTTTGCACATTGGCACCTGCCGATGTGGCTCTTCTTTGCCTGATGAAAAAATCAACCTTTGTCATTGTAATGTATAATCACAAATTTTAGCAAGAAAGAAACCGACTTCAAGAACTGGGCTAAATCAAGAAATGGGACTACACGGGAAGCACCAGCTTTCAAATAAAAAAAGAATCATCAAAATCGGTTCACCCAGTCAAAAGTTATGAGGTAACATACATAAAAAAAGTACAGACGGATTGAGAACCTCCTCCTTTTTTGAAGTCGGTTAAAAAGCATAAGCAACAATAACACAAACAGTATTAAATATTTTTGTCATAAATTTTATTCTTCTAGTTCAAACAGTTCAGAAAACATGTGAATGAAGGTTCATACATAAAAAAGACATTTAATTTAATGCTGTTTAGCTCTACATGAAAGTCCGTGACATCGTTTAATATTCCTAAGTCACAAAGACAGAGCGAGTTGCTGGTCTTGGAAAAAGTGAATTTAAATAGGACTTCTTTAGCATATCTTTTGTAGGGCGTTATTTAAGAAAAACATTACTCAAGTTAAAGATTGCAGCACAACATACTTTGTGTATATGTCTATACTTATTAGTATAAATAAATTGTCTTAAAAATCAAATTCTAATTAGTTGTTCGACTAAGTGCAATGGTCTGTACTCTATTCTATTCTATGCCTCTATGGTTTTCGTATTATGTTTGGCTTTGGTTTGGTTTGTTGGTTATGCTTTTATGTCAGAGGAAATATTTACGTGCTCTTATAAAAGTGTTCTGTGCTCTTATTACTCAGATTTTGTGTATAAACTGATATTATTAAGTTCAATACATAAAAAGGCGACATGGAAACCATATTAGAACAACAAAGAGGCTACCATGAGGAGAGGGAAAGAACGATGGATGCTATGGTCAAGGAAATTCTTCATAAAAAGACTGGGGTTAGTGTTTCTATCAATATCTCAGTACTCCTTCTTAAAAGGCCGGCAACGCACTTGTAACGCTTCTGGTGTTGCGAGTGTTCATGGGCGGCGGTAATCGCTTACCATCAGGCGTCTGCTCGTTTGCCCCCTATACAATAAAAAAAAAACTGCATTAAATCCATAAATCTTGTGCGTTAACTAGCGATATTTATAATTTCAGCATCGAGAAACAATAAATGCTGATCATCGTTTGAAGAACTTACATGATGTGAGTAACTTTCGATATATAATGTATTATTATATTGATTTAACCTGGCTGGTCGTCTAGTAGCTGATTAGGATATTGCTATATAGGGATGCTATGACAACAGAACAGCATATGTATGGGATGGTTTGACATCCTTGATTGATACCAATAATAATACAATAATCAAAGTGAAGTAACATTTGTACAAAGGTCCATTATTTATTGTTACAATCATATGTTATAAGGTATCTTTCAAGAAACTAATATCACTGCATCTGTAGTTGAAATTCTGTGAAACCTATTTATGAAGGAACCTTATTGTTATTTCTTAAAAAGAAGTAGTACTATGTATACTTTCAATTGCTATAGCAGACATACATTTAAATATTATTTACTATATAAATAATATTATATTCTAGAGATATGTAGAATCTACAATAAGGCTCAAGGAACTATATGAAGACAAAGATGGACTAAGAAAAGAAGAGATTGCTGCACTATCAGGGCCTAACGAGTTTCAGGAGTTCTATGCACGTCTTAAACAGATCAAAGAGTTTCACAGGAAACACCCCAATGAGGTAACCAGTTCACTTTTTATATTTTAGCTAATGCTTTTATTAATTCATTGTCTTTTCATGTGTTGGTGTTGAAAGACTTGCTGAAGGGACCAAACTTTTCAGGATAACGGTCTGACCAGCGTGGTATAAAACACCAACACCTTCTGTCTAAAGAAAGTTCATATCCAGCAGGGCACTGTTCATTGAGGCCAATTTTATGACATACCTGTTTTATTCAAGATTATTTACTTTAGTTTGAACCAATACAGATATGACTATGATGATATATGTCTATGTGGACAGTGGCCTATTCATAGGCTGCTGATAATGAAAATGATTATTATGAACACTCTATTTTTTGTTATGACATTCTTAAACAACTTTTGGTCATGCAGAATATAAAACTATATCTATAAAAAAGAAACTGATAGGTAGAGGTATGAAATATTGGCCAAATGTTCTTTAGGTGATATGGGTGTGTACTAGCATTGCCAGATTTTTCTTCTGTCAAATGAGTGTTTTTTTTTTATACTAAATAAAGGCGGGATTCTTTCGTCAAAAGCGGGACAAAGTAAAAAATCCCTATCTAATCATATTCTGACGAAAAAAAAAGTTGTTTGCAATATTTTTGTTTGCCTGCAACATCATCCTTAATTCTTGAAAGAACTAGTGCCAGGCGCCATTTGCTATTTGTATAATGGTGGCTGTAGTGCATCTAAATAGTAATTTTTTTATTGCCTTCCAATTTTATTCAGAATAAAGCTCTAAGCACTACGGCTTACTTCAATTTCAGTTTCTTGCTAGTTATCCACAAATAGCGGGACATTACTAATTTGATTAAAAAATCGAGATGTCCTTCCAAAATCAGGACGTCTGGCAACGCTGGCGTGCACTGAGATTAATTTTTCAAAATTGCAGAATGAGGTTTAAAATTTATATGAAATGTTGATTTTGGTACTTACATTTTCGTAGTCATAGTAAACATTTTTTATTAAAATAAATTTTTTTTTACTAATTAAAAAAATCTCTTATTAAAGGATGCTTATTGTATTCTCACAACATGAATGAAGTTGCTAGTAAAAGCTAGTATTGAATGCTGTGTTTCACTTAAATTTCTTTCAGATATGTGTCCCCATGTCTGTGGAGTTTGAGGAATTAGCTAAATTGAGAGAAAATCCAGCAGAAGATTATACAAGTGAGTATCATATATATTACTAGCTTTGCCCCGCGGCGTTACCCGCGGTTGGTGTTGTAGCGTGGGCAACACTACATTACACTTTAAAATCCTTCTGCCATAATTACTTTAACTTCAAAATATAGGACTTTCTTGTGAACTTCCAACCCCCGATTGATGACGCCTTTAGAGGTGGAGTTTCGTAAAATCTGGTCTCAGCAGATGTCTACACCATATCAGGAACCTATCTGCCACATTTTAAGTTTGTAGGTCCACCTACCTTCTTAACTGACTTAAAACAGCAGTTTCTTAATTTGACCATATATTCTCTTTTTCTATGAAAGCTCATGCTTCCCTAGTGGTCCCATTTCAATAAGGTTCAGTTTTTGAAGTCGGCGATTTTTGTGTTTTTAAATTTTGTATTATTTAAAATATAAAGTGTCCGAACTAAATAAACGAAACTCTCTTACAGCACCCGTTGAATTTACTGATGAAGAAGGATATGGGAAGTACCTAGATTTGCATGAGTGTTATGAAAAGTACATAAATCTGAAAGGAATTGAGGTAAATATAATAATTCAAATTTAAAAAAGTATTCATGTATGCACCTTGTGGGTGACGTAAGATCTGAAGGGAGGAAAACATTACATAAAGCCTATGCAAACCCTTCTGGCCAGGATAGTATAATGGACGAAAACCTTCTTACTATGGAGAGGCTTAAATAATAACTGCCTCAGTGGTGGAGTGGTAGTGGTGAATGCGACTGCTGTGCTTGAGGTCTCAGGTTCAAATCCGGGGTCGGACTAAGTGTTTGTGCGATCTACAAATATTTGTCTTAGAGTTTGGGTGTTTTCTATGTATAATATGTATGTATTTATAAAAAAAGTATATATGTATTCATATCAGTTGTCCCCATAACACAAGCTCTTCTTAGCTTGGGACTAGATGGCGTTGTGTGTTAGATGTCCCAAATATTTATTATTATAATGTCCAGTGAATATTGATGAACAAAAAGTTAATAACATTATTCTATAAATAGTTTCTAGATTTATATACTTCTGAGAAAGTATTAATGCTTTTAGCTAAGTCAAAGCACCAATATTTTTTTAAATGACAATAAATGTTGTGTACGAACAATCTACACATTACACTGTTTTACTAATGTTATCTCATCTATACAAATAATTAAATTAAAGTGTGTCTGTCTCTCTGTATGCTGGAAGTTCAAAATCGATCATGTTTGCGGTTGTTAACTAGATATTTAGATTACAGATTTACAACAATTTTTTTTTGTATCATTTTGCTATTTAACTTACTTAGTTAATACTTAATAAACTTATTTGACAACAACCTTGATTCTCTTTTTACAGAAAGTGGACTACATCACATACCTTGCAATATTTGATCACCTTTTTGACATTCCTCGTGAGCGCAAAAACAGCGAGTACAGAAATTACATCAGAGCTCTTCTAACATACTTAAAAGACTTTGTCAATAGAGTGAAGCCTCTACTAGATCAGGCACAAGAGATGGCCAGTGCTCATCAAGAGTTTATCAAACAATGGGAATTGGGAACGTTTCCTGGATGGCCAGTAAGTGTATTACATTTAATTGTAATTTCTTTTCTTTATATATGGGCTTGCCAAACTAAATCTGTATGAACAGAATTCAATAATAGTGGTCATGCAGCAGGACGCATACTATGGTAGCCTATTGAGATGTCTCTGCATCATTGGCCAGTCTTGTGCTTACATACGAAACATGACCGCATAAACGCTGTCATTTTGTGTTGGTCTTCTGTAAAAGGGGTACACACTGAAATATTAATATTATGAAGCTGAAGAGTTAGTTTGATTGATCATGCTAAACTAATGATTCAAATTAAATGATTCAATGATAGAATAGCCCCTTTATTATGGAAGGCTGTGGGCCATATTACAAAAGCAGCCGAGCTCCAGTGGATCAATTAAAAGTGTTGCAAAAACAAGTAAAATTTATTATTTTTGAGAGACACGCAGCTCAAGTTACATGGGTCAGCTAATAAATATATACAACAACTATTTCAAACATGAATACAATAAAAATAACATCTCATACTATTCAGGTTTCTCTTCATTTCCATTTTATAATTCTCTCTCTTAAATAAAATGTTTAAAACATTAATATTTCTTTAAAACTTTCAGAAAGAAACAGGCGGTGCTCTAACTAATGTAGGTGCTCATCTGGACTTATCAGCTTTCTCTTCATGGGAAGAACTCGCCTCACTTGGTCTCGATAGATTGAAGTCAGCTCTTATGGCACTAGGTTTAAAATGTGGTGGCACGTTAGAAGAGAGAGCACAAAGGTTTGTCATAAACAAGTTCATCATATCACTTTTTCACGCAGCTGTCTAATCTGTACATAGATCTATACATAAAATTATATAATATAAATAAAACTGGAGTGTCTGTTTGTACAAAAACACCCTTAAATATTTATACAGGGTTATACTGGTTAAGTCGAACTATTCTTGTTAAGGGTGTGTAGCTTACATCGTACTTACGTTACTTCCTGGGTCGGACCAAATGTTTGTTTGATTTACAAATATTTGTTTTGGACTTTGGGTGTTTTCTATGTATAATATGTATACATTTATAAAAAAATTATATATGTATTTATATCAGTTGTCGAGTACCCATAACACAAGCTCTACAAAGCTTAGGGCTAGATGGCGTTGTGTATAAGATGTCCGAAATAATTTTATCATTATTATTAATTATTGTTATTATTTAAATAATAATAACAATAATTAATAATAATTTCACCCAGGACTACAGGCTAAACTTTTGTAAATGTTTTCAGATTATTCAGTACTAAAGGCCAAACATCCTTAGACAAATCTTTAGTTGCAAAAAAGGGCGGTAACAAAGCGAAAGCGTCAACACAACAAAGGCATAAAGATATTGCTGCTATAGAAGCACAAGTATATAGGTAAATTAATCTAATTAATGTTGTAGTTTTCAAAAATATTGTGTTCATAGCCCATAAGTCTGGAATCATACGAATTAATAAGAAAGATAATATGCGTTAGCAACACCTGAACTAAACATTTGTACAATCATTTATTTAAAAAAAAGTATTGATTTTAACCGACTTCAAAAAAGGAGGAGGCCCCCAATCCGACTATTTGTTACCTCAAAACTTTTGATTGGGTGAATCGATTTTGAGGATATTTTTTTTATTTGAAAGCTGGTGCTTTCCGTGTGATCCCATTTCAATTTGGTTCAGTTGGTTTCTTTTTTGTAATTTTTTTTTATTTAAAAACTGACTTTAACTTAAAAATTCATAAAAATACGTATTCAAATTGTATTGTACTCAGATTCGCCAACATAACAGGCAATACTCGCGGTGCAACTATCGAAAATGTTACACGTCGTGCAGCCCGAGCGGCCGGTGAACGGCGCGATGATAGTGGTGATGAGAGTGATGCATCTGCGGCTCCTGATGTCGATTCTGATGATGATGAAGTGCCTTACAATCCTAAGAATTTACCTCTGGGATGGGATGGGAAGGTAAGTCTATAGTTAGATTGGGAATTGTGCCTCTCTCTCTTTTTTTGTTATTATTGTGTGCTTTATATATATTGTCTATAGTAACATACGGTACAACTCCTTTTATGCATTTTTTTTTAAAAGACAACGTTAGGAATAATTCCTGTCGCAGGGGACTTTACAAACATATGTGGGCTACTGCCCAACAGTTGATGTTGGGATGTTGTATATATGATAATCGGCGCGGGAACTTTATTTGCGCGATTCAGGATTGGTAGTTACTCCGTGTAGTGTAGTTTGTAGGTACAGTGCGTTACTTCGTAGTTCAGTGTATCTTCGGTAGATGGCGCTGTATGTGGAGGTCGCCACATCACTCCCCTCCAAGACTGGAGGTCGATATATGTTGAGTCAGCTGTCTGTGCTCTGATGCGGAGCTTGCCAGTGCCAGGAGTGAGTAGTTCCAGTGAGTCGGAACTGAATGCCGCAAGTTCCAGTGAGTCGGAACTGAATGCCGCTAGTCCCAGTGAGTCGGGGCTGAAGTCCGCTGATCCCAGTGAGTCGGGATCGCATGCGGTGCGCGGTGCTGCGGTGAGGTCCCCAGTGAGTCGGGGCAATTGCTGCGTAGTGGCTGGCTGCTGCGTAGACGGGAGAGATGTGCTCTGCTTACATGGACCGTAGGTGCAGTGTGCTGTGCCTAGACGCTGTAGAGGCCGTAGGGGTTACCAGGCTGGAGCGGTCGCGTCCTGCGTGTGGTATATCCCAGTTGAGGCCAAAGTTACTGGCTGGCTTGAGACTTGCTATGGGAGTGAACATGATGGTGGCGCGGCTTGAAGGCTGCTTCCAATCACGTCGGGGTCACCACTGTGGGGGAACGAGTATCATGTTCCACCCAACACAAAGGGAGGATCCTCCGACCAGGCGAGGTGATCATGCCTGGCGGGCTACTGCCCAACAGTTGATGTTGGGATGTTGTATATATGATAATCGGCGCGGGAACTTTACTTGCGCGATTCAGGATTGGTAGTTACTCCGTGTAGTGTAGTTTGTAGTACAGTGCGTTACTTCGTAGTTCAGTGTATCTTCGGTAGATGGCGCTGTATGTGGAGGTCGCCACACATACATGAAACGGACACAAATAACACCCTGACTTAGAACAACAATTTGTGGATCACACAAAGTGTTATTTCATGTGGGATTTGGACCCACAACACTTGGCGAAGTAGGGAACGGCGTGGCGACCGCTTAACCACTAGGCCAAACGTGCAGTTATAATAAATAAATTTTAATGGCTATTCCCATATTGCTACATCATCTCTTAGTAACAGATTAAGAATATAGTGTGTCACAACCTCTTTTCATTCCATGGATGTTGTAAGAGGCGACACAGGACAAGATTACAAAGACAAGAAAAACTTCAAACAAATTCTATACCAACCTGCCTGGTCAGCGTGGTCAACAGACCAACTTCTCATTTCCAATGAACAGTCCTTGTCCAGCATTGCACTGTTAAAGGCTATTGATATGACTACATCGTAATATAGGTTCGAAATTTGTGTTTAAGATGTGAAGATAAATTGATCTTCAAATGATAAAATTCAACTGTTAAAGTCCGAACCAAACTTTTTAACAGTTCGGAACATCGTGCGTGTTGATGCGCAGAATACAGTTTTAGGTATCAGCGGGACTCAAAGGACGAGTTGTGTCTGTACATTCACACACACATGCACTCATAATCTTGTCTACGTAAATTTGAGTTGTTATAGTCGTTCCAATAGTTTATTTAACTTTTGACAGCTCTAATACTTAATCAAATAGTGATACCCTGACCCGTTACCTATTCGATTTCTTTCATCGATCGATTTTATGCATTAAGAAGTTTTAATCGATTTAACAAACTCATTATTTTATAGATAATTTCGTACTTCATATTTCTATGTGTTTCAATGTGCGACCTCCTTTGTCAAAATAAAGAAGAAATGGATTAAAAGAATGTTGTTCAAATATGACGGTTCTATGTCATGAAAAAATATATAAAAGGAACTGAATTTTCAAAATGTATTATTGTATTGTGTTGTAATTCAATGGTTAATATTGTATTTGTTAAACTATTGATGATCTTTATTAAATCTCTCTATGTTTATTTTAAAATAATCTACAGTATTTCAATGAGTAACCTTCAATATAGTTGAGTATTTATATTCCTCCGTATTGATTTATTTGTGAATTCTCACGTTTGGTTGAGTTGAGCGTATCGTTCCTGCCTTCGTTACTGTCAAAATGCCAAAAAAGAAAGTACTCAAAGGACAAACAAGAGAGTTTGTCTGGCGACTTCGTGAATACTTTGAAAAGGAAAGCCGTAATGGTGGGCCTCTTATACCAGTGACTCAAGTTAGAGACCGTGTTGCAGCAGCATTAGGTATTAGTGCTCCAACAGTGGCAAAAATAACAAAAGAAGGCTACGGCAGCAGTGGCATGGAACAGAATAAGCTATCTACACCTAAGAAAAAACGTCCGCCTAGTAAAGTTACAGCCGTTGACAATTTTGACGCTGATGCTATTCGTCGTCATATATACGACTATTACCAAAGAAAAGAGATTCCAACATTAAAAAAACTAACACAATCTCTTCGAAATAGTGGTTTGTTCCGTGGTCAAAAATCTTCTCTGACAAAGGTATTGAAAGACATTGGAATGTTATTCCAAAAATGTGACAAACGAAAAATTTTAATGGAACGCAATGATATTGCTTTGTATAGATGCGATTTTTTAAGACAAGCAAAAAAAATAGAAGATTGGTCGAATGTTGTTTTCACAGATGAAACTTGGCTCAATGCGAATCATACGCTGTCAAAAACTTGGACTGACAACACCGTTGGCTCCACTTCTACAGTACCAATGGGAAAAGGCGAACGACTGATTATTTGTCATGCAGGAACAGTAAAAGGATTTGTGCCAGGCGCTCTATTAGCTTTTAAATCCCAGAAAACAGGAGATTATCATGAGGAGATGAATTCGAATGTGTATGAAAAGTGGTTCAGAGAAATGCTTACATCACTCGAAGAGCCATCAATAATATTTATTGATAATGCACCTTATCACTCTCGTCAAATTAATAAAATACCAACACAGGCCAACAAAAAACATGAAATTATAAACTGGCTCCGTGACAATGGCGAAGATGTGAATGAGTCCCTACTAAAAGTAGAGTTAGTAAAGATATTAAAAACAAAGAAGCTGCCAAAACGATACGTCATAGATGAAATGGCAGCAGAGCATGGGCATACCGTCCTCAGAATTCCCCCATATCACTGCCAATATAATGCAATTGAAATGATCTGGGCACAAGTTAAAGGATATGCTGCGAGGAACAATACAACTCCTCCTTTCACCGCAAGAAAAATGCTGAATTTACTGAAAAATGCGTGTGAAAAAGTAACTCCAGAAAACTGGGCGAATGTTGTAGAAAAAATAAAAAAGGTGGTAATGTCGGATTGGGATCGGGATGTTGCATTCGACAATTTATCTATCCAAGAAATGATAATCAATATTACTGAGAACTCAAGTGATGATGATTCCTGGTCATACGAAGAAGACGATTCTTTATAATTAAAATTAGTATTACAGTACCTCTTTTGGTTGTTTTATTTTTAATCCGTAAATTACTACGAATTTCAACATTTTGTACCTGTTCATTACAAGTAGGTACCGCAGGTAGTTTTTATTTGAACCAACTATAGTAAGTCTAAACAATTATTTTAGATTCATTAATTTGCGGCGAATATATTCGATCCCATTACTAGGTACGAGTACGATGGAACTGTTTTCATTACGCAAATTATTTATGCATTGAAACACAGACATTTAGGGCATTTTAATGCAAAATAATAAAGCTTTTTACGTGATTTGATATAAAATATAATCACAATAATTTTATTGTATGTTTTATTAATATAATCGATAATCGATTTATTTCAAAACCGTTTTTATAGTCTGTGGTCATTAATTACGAATGACACATCCCTAAGTAGGCGGAGCCCGCCCATAAAGTACAGTATTATCTGTAGTACATTGTATCAAAAATTATTACAAAACTTTATGTGCGTGATCTGTCAAAAGTTAAATAAAGTATTGGAACGACTATAATAGTTTTGTTTCGTAATCTAATAGTTTTGTTAATTTGCTTACTTGTTTTGACTGCGTAGTGGTTACGAGAAACGTTAATTGTTTAGCCTTCTGTAGTATACAATTACCTAATTATATCAATTATGTGGCATATTACCTTTAAGATAGCTAAAGAATTTCTGAATTCGTTTCTTAAAGGCAGTTTGCACAACAACAAAAATATCCTGTAAATAGTGAATAATGTTAATAAAACAAAGCGACAGCGCGCAAAAAACCACGCGGCAAGGAGACCACATAAACCACTATACTATCCCTGTAGTCAAAATCTCTTTAATATAGTTCTTTCCGGGTCTGGAATTACTTTTTTCTTTACGTGTGGAAACCCCCCACGGGCCGTCACCCTACCGGGGTTTGCGGCGGGGCAGTGTCGGTATCGGACCGAAACCACACGGTGTGCCACTCTGCGCCTGAGAAGGTAGGGGTTCGGGAACCGCTGTTATTAACACAACAGGACCCTTCTGGTTCTGGGAAAACCTAAGGTGTTGAATTTTGTTAGATTGTATGATTAAAGCTTTATTTTCTGTTGTGCACAGCCTATCCCATACTGGCTTTACAAGTTGCATGGCCTGAACATCAGCTACACCTGCGAGATCTGCGGTAACTACACGTATAAGGGGCCTAAAGCTTTCCAACGTCATTTTGCCGAATGGAGGCACGCTCACGGTATGAGATGCTTAGGTATACCGAATACAGCCCATTTCGCAAACGTCACCCAGATTGAAGATGCACTTGCTTGTAAGTATCTGTACTAATATTATGAAGATGTTGTAAATTTTCACCTTAGCTACTAATATAATACATCTTAACCAATAAACGTTTAAGTAACTTTTTTGCCAGCAATTTTTAAGAGAAAATAAAAATGAAAAAAAAAGGAAAAAAAATACTACTGTTAATATTTTTTTTTTTGCATTTCGATAGACTTTCGAATTTGAAATAACCAACCCTCTTAGCCAAGATGCAAGTAATTCGCGCCTATTCTCTTTCTACAATCGCTAATGCCTCTATTCTCTTGTTTTATTTGATCGTATTTTGTTTTGATCACGTGATTTAGCAAAGAAATGACGTCATTCCGATATGTTTGTCAGTATTCTTCAGCCTAACCCATTCTTTTTATCTATCATATCATATCATTATTTTCCAGTATGGGAAAAAATTAAACATCAAAAAGAAGACGAACGATTTGTGGCAGAAAATGATGAAGAGTTTGAAGATTCACAAGGAAATGTCGTTAATCGTAAGACATTTGAAGATTTGAAACGACAGGGACTTCTGTAACTTTAAATAGTGTTTTATTGAAATAAAATTATATTAAGAAGTGACTATTTTTTTATTTACAATGATCAAAAACTCGTACCTTTTAAGTTTTTGATATTGCCGCTTAATCAGGTAAAAAAACTATAGAGTAATAAAGCACACTTCTTATATTGCACAAGAAGGTAAGAACTTGGGGGTTCGATTCCCGGGTCGAACCAAATGTTGAATGATCTGCAAATATTTTTTCGGAGCTTGGGTGTTTTCTTAATATAATTGACAAAAAGAAATGAAAATGTAATAATGCGTATTTATATCAGTTGTCGAGTACCCATAACACAAGCTCTGCTTAGCTTGGGAATAGATGGCGTTGTGTGTTAGATGTCCGAAATATTTATTTATTCTAAGTAACTACTCGCTTTTTACTTACAGATTTCTTGCACATAAAGTATTATGACGTTCTTACTTAAGCGTTGTATGAAATTGGTATCTTTATGTAAAAATAATGTCATGTGGGTGGTTTAACTGCCTCGGTGGCGCAGTGGTAGTGAATGCGACTGCTGTGCTTGAGGTCTCGGGTTCAAATCCTGGGTCGGACCAAATGTTTGTGTAATCTACACATAATTGTTTCGGAGTTTGGGTGTTTTCTATGTATAATATGTATGTATTTACATAAAAAAGTATATATGTATTCCTATCAGTTGTCTAGTACCCATAACACAAGCTTTGCTTAGCTTGGGACTAGATGGCGTTGTGTGTTAGATGTCCGAAATATTTATTATTTATATGTCTTTATGAGGATACATTCTTTAAACCTAAACCTACATCCAAGAGTCGGATCAATTCGAATGAGTCTTAATCCCCAGCCAGGAAATATACTTGTCTGCGTCTGCGCTGTCTGCTGTTTTATGTAGTTTGGCAGAGCCACTGCCAAAATTATATAGTTACTATTAATTAATTAAGTATAGTTAACTTTGTAATTTTTCTGTGTTGTTTTTTTTTTGTAAATACATATTATAAATAGAAAACACCCAAACTCCGAAACAAATATTTGCAGATCATAGAAACATTTGGTCCGACCCGGGAATCGAACCCGAGACCTCAAGCTTAGCAGTCGCATACGCTAGTACTACGCCACCGAGGCAGTCAAATAAATAAAATGAATATAATTATATAAACTTAAAAGTAACAGCAACAAACACAAATAACACCAATTATACTTATAATAGACTAGCTGACCCACGCAACCTCGTTTGCGTCTTCAATTGCCCGTAGCGTGAAAATTTTCCCCGTTTTTGAAACATTCTTCATTGGTGCTCCGCTCCTATTAGTATTACCGTGATGATATATAGCCTATAGCCTTCCTCGATAAATGGAATATCCAACACTGAAAGAATTTTTAAAATCGGTTTAGTAGATCCCGAGATTACCCCCTACAATTTAACAAACACACAAACTTTACTTCTTTATAATATTAGTATAGAAGTAGCTTTCCTCAACAATAAGTTTTTTTTTTTTTTTTTATTTTATAGTAGGCAAACGAGCAGACGTATCACCTGATGGTAAGCGATTACCGCCGCCCATGGACACCCGCAACACCAAAGGAGTCACAAGTGCGTTGCCGACCTTTGGGGGATGGGAAAGGGGATGGGGTGAGGGGATGGGGTATGGGCCTCCGGTATCCTCACTCACTCGGTGAAACACAGCGCAAACGCTATTTCACACCGGTTTTCTGTGAGGCCGTGGTATCACTCCGGTCGAGCCGACCCATTCATGCCGAAGCATAGCTCTCCCGCGGTTAAATAACGCACGAGTACAGCACGAGAGAGGCGATTGATTACAATTTTTCAAAAGCTCTGCTTTGCTAGATGATACTGTTAGAAACAATATAATGAATTATTATTTTGAATGTTTGCTTAAGTAACTGTTAATTTTGAACTTTGTGACATATGAAATAAAATTCAGTTTTTATTACACAATATTGTGTTTATTAATTATTTTTTTAAGCATTAACTCTTTTTCTAAAGCCCACATTTCTCTTTTATGCTTCCTTTCCTCTTCTTCAAAGGCCCATTGAAGTTTTTTATTTGCAAATTCCTCCTCTAAAATATGCTTCTGAAGTACAGAAATTTCCATTCTTGAATATGCCAGTTGTTTGAATAGCCGCTTAGGTTTTGGTTTACCTACAACAAAAGCAGAGATGTACAAAATGGTTTTAAAAAAGTATTTAAATACAAAATGCAAAATACTTTTCAGATTTACTATTTCAAATGCAAAAATATCAAATAGTTTTGAGTTTTGTATTTCAAATGCTAAATGCAAAATAGGTATTTTCAAAATAAATAAATAATTATAATAAGGTATATAATAATAATTATAATAAGGTATAATTATTATTAGGAGTAATTAACTCACTTAAAATAATGTAAAAAACTAGACTAACGAAAAGAAAGCTATGGTTCACTGTGCATCTAGTTCTTATTTTATTATTATTACACTTTTTTTTTAAGTGAAAGGAATCTTTCACTTTTTAAAATTAATAAAAAAAGTAAGATATAATAAAATCTTTTCAAAAGATAAACATAAATTTTTATTATTACGGTTTTTAACAATAGCAGTTGTTCGAATATATCATCACTCATTATTTTTGCCATACTTGCGGTACTATTGTTATCAGATTCTGCAACACTACACTTTCTTTTCTTTGTATGCTGGAGTTTCAATTCTTCATAGTCTTTGAGAAGATCATCATGGCCTTTTCTCTAAACAAAAAACAACAATCAGGTTAATTATATATGTTAACACAGAAAAATGACGTAGTTACCTTTACTTAATTAATTATTAGTAATTAATAGTTATTCTATAGCCATGTTATTATATCATATCATACAAAAGCAATTTTTCATAGGGTATACTTACTTTAATATGGTTTAAGAAGTTTGTTGTTGAGTGAAGACTTCCCTTTAATGTTTTTAAACATATTTTGCATACAGCACTTATATTGATTTCATGATCAGCCTCCTTTTTCACGTCTTTAAAACAGTGCCTTAATATAAATGGTAGATTAGGTTTATCCCTGAAATAAAATAAAACACGAATTATTCATTGCATCTAATACTATAGCCACTATTCATTAGCATTACTGGTGTGACATTCATTATTTTGTTTGTGAATGGTGACGCAAAACACAACTGAAAATACAATACTTCACCTTCCAACTAAAAATTAAAGTAGGCTTTGTATGTTGCTATTTGTACAGTAGATATTAACACTAACTGAAGTATTATAATATTTATTTAGCTTAAAATAAATTTAAGTTAGTCGACGTCTTTTGTTTTTAGTATGTATTTTATTTGTTATACTATTTACCTATTTTATTTGTATCTCAGTAAGTACTTACATTTTTTGCTAGAATTGTTAGACACCAGCACCAAACACTAAATCCACGTCTTTTTACAATGTCTAAACTATCTTGTTGTAGTACAATATAAAGCCGTTCCAGTATTGTAGGGATAACAACAACACTTCAATAGTTCGTTTGGCATTGACCCTAGTCAGACATTAGGCGCGCACTCGACCAGAGAAGAGAAAAAAGGGAGCGCATGGCTAGCGGGCGCCTCTATCGGTCAATTTCGGCAATAGAAGCGTCATTCGTTCATTTCATTTTGTTGAGTGATAATGTTGGCTGAACTTAATCACAAAGTATTTTGCATTTTGAAATGAAACAGAAAAATGCAAAATACATCTCGAAAGGTATTTCAAATAAAATGCAAAATGCTTTTTAGTAAAAGACATATGTATAAATGCAAAATACAAAATAGGTATTTTACATTTTGTATTTGCATTTTAAATAGAAGTATTTCAAATAAATCGCATCTCTTCATTGAAAAGAGCGTACTCCTTCTTAAAAGGCATTTGTAAAGCCTCTGGTATTGTGGGTGTCCATGAGCGGCATAACAATAAAAAAAAGCCTTGCCGTTGCCAGGCTTCGGGCCCAGGGCAAACGAATTTAAACAGGAATACATAAATTTATATTTTTGTAAAAAAAATATAATAATGAAATTCAATGCTTAAGGCTCCCGACCATAATTTTAAATTCTATAAAATGATCATAACATATGCCTCAAAAACATTTTTAATAAAAAGTAAAAAAAACAATAAGCCGGGATAAATCACAATTATGAAATCGAATATGAAATGTTAATTTGCATTTAAGCATTACTAGAGATAACTTTCATTAATTTTCATGATGCCTATAGTAGAGATGAAACGTATTTACGCTACCAGGGTTTAAAACCAGGTTTTCAATTCGAAGTACGGCGCCCTGGTACGAGCAAAAAATACTTGCAAGTGTATGAAAGTATATGTGCTGAAGTCGTATGCTCAAAAAACTTGACCACTACACATAAAAATACTGCATAGGAAAATGATTCATATCTTAATAAGAATAAAAAACACAATCGGATTTGTAAATAAAAATACTTTCAAGCCCAAAGTAATTTTTTTTTATACGATTTTGCTCCTTATTCTCAATGAGTTACGGGTCGAATTCTTATGTAAATAAAAAATACTTTGAACCTCAAAGTATTTTTTTATTTGTACGATTTTGCTCCTTATTCCTTATAGAATACGGGCTGAATTCCTATGAAAGTATTTTCAAATTTGGGCACCGCGGCCGGACACGTCGTACGCGTCGCGTCATAAGCAGTACGTACGGGGCTCGGCGTGTTGACGTACCGAGCCCTGTCTGTACCCGAGGCGAGCCCGAGTATTTCCTTCTCCTTTTATCTACAATCTACATTAATATTATAAAGGGGAAACATTTGTATTTTTGTATGTAACGAATAAACTCAAAAAGTACTGCACCGATTTTAATAATTCTTTCACCATTCAAAAGCTACATTATCCACGAGTAACATAGGCTATATTTTATTTTGGAAAAAAATAGGGTTCCGTAAGATATTTGGGTTTTTCGGACACGAGATGTAAAAAATCAACCAGAAAAGTTACTTATTTTGCGTACGCTGCCTAAACGATAAAAGATAGAACCATAAAATGTTCTAATTTGTGTGTCTGTCTGTTTGTTCCGGCTAATGTCTGTAACGGCTGGACCGATTTGGACGGGACTTTCACTGGTAGGTAGCTGATGGTACAAGGAGTAACTTAGGCTTACATTTTTTAGACTAGCTTCGCCCCGCGGCGTTACCCACGATACGACAATAACCGCGGGTAACACCGCGGGGTTCAGCTAGTTTTATATATATTGATACTTAAAAATCTTTGATACTAACAAATACTTTCAAATATTTTTAAAAGCGTCCATAATTGTAGCCCGACTCGATGACATATATATCGTAATTTTGATACTTAAAAGTCTTTGATATTAACAAGTACTTTCAAGTATTTTTAAAACCTGGTTTTTGACCCTGGTATTTTTTCGGACTCGTACTTATAAGCCCTGGTATTCAATTTTGCAAGTATGTCTCATCGCTAGCCTATAGTCGTTCCAATAGTTTATTTAACTTTTGACAGCTCTAATACTTAATCAAATAGTGATACCCTGACCCGTTACCTATTCGATTTCTTTCATCGATCGATTTTATGCATTAAGAAGTTTTAATCGACTTAACAAACTCATTATTTTATGGATAATTTCGTACTTCATATTTCTATGTGTTTCAATGTGCGACCTCCTTTGTCAAAAAAAAGAAGAAATGGATTAAAAGAATGTTGTTCAAATATGACGGTTCTATGTCATGAAAAAATATATAATAAAAGGAACTGAATTTTCAAAATGTATTATTGTATTGTGTTGTAATTCAGTGGTTAATATTGTATTTGTTAAACTATTGATGATCTTTATTAAATCTCTCTATGTCTATTTTAAAATAATCTACAGTATTTCAATGAGTAACCTTCAATATAGTTGAGTATTTATATTCCTCCGTATTGATTTATTTGTGAATTCTCACGTTTGGTTGAGTTGAGCGTATCGTTCCTGCCTTCGTTACTGTCAAAATGCCAAAAAAGAAAGTACTCAAAGGACAAACAACTGTCAAGTGATGATGATTCCTGGTCATACGAAGAAGACGATTCTTTATAATTAAAATTAGTATTACAGTACCTCTTTTGGTTGTTTTATTTTTAATCCGTAAATTACTACGAATTTCAACATTTTGTACCTGTTCATTACAAGTAGGTACCGCAGGTAGTTTTTATTTGAACCAACTATAGTAAGTCTAAACAATTATTTTAGATTCATTAATTTGCGGCGAATACATTCGATCCCATTACTAGGTACGAGTACGATGGAACTGTTTTCATTACGCAAATTATTTATGCATTGAAACACGAGACATTTAGGGCATTTTACTGCAAAATAATAAAGCTTTTTACGTGATTTGATATAAAATATAATCACAATAATTTTATTGTATGTTTTATTAATATAATCGATAATCGATTTATTTCAAAACCGTTTTTATAGTCTGTGGTCATTAATTACGAATGACACATGCCTAAGTAGGCGGAGCCCGCCCATAAAGTACAGTATTATCTGTAGTACATTGTATCAAAAATTATTACAAAACTTTATGTGCGTGATCTGTCAAAAGTTAAATAAAGTATTGGAACGACTATAAAGTTTCCATGCACAGAAGTGTGAGCCAAATTCTCCTGGCCTAATTGGGGAAGAAAAAAAATTTATACATTCAAAATTGGATATTTTTTATCTGTACTCGCGCCATTTGAGTTTTTAAAAAGTTGTCACTAGTTGACAGTTGACAGCAATAACAAAAACACGCGTACGGGCGTACAGTGCAGTGCTTTTAATTTCTACACGCAAGTTATGTAAATAACTACTTTAGCTATCGTTTGGGTATTAAAGTAAATAATACATGTACTATTTTTCACACATATTCACTGTAATTGTTAATTTCTTCGTCTTGTTTTGTGACCATGCCTGAACGCTCAAGCAGTCGGATCTTCACCGGTTCCAGAGTTTTAGGTTATGTTAGCACCCATGTGCCATTTGTTGCTAGATTTATCAAAAGACGTCGTGAAACTCTATTATGTACAAGTGTAGGTAAATGGTTCCATACGTACGGTTGCGATAAGTTTCGTTTGCTGAGCGTAAGTGGTGAACATCCCGGGCCTATCACTTGCATGAGCGGCGATAATTACCATGTCTATACAGCTAGTGAAAATAACATTTATGCATGGAGACGCGGTTGTGAACTCAAACATGTCTATAAAGGACACTCTGCTGCAATACATTTGATGTTTCCTTTCGGCATTCATCTTATATCGATTGATGAAGAAAATATACTAAAAATCTTTGACATCAAAGAAGAGACGCAGTTCTTGGAGCTCGATTTTGATGAAGACAGTTTTAAAATAACTACATTATGTCATCCACCAACATATTTGAACAAGATATTGCTTGGAAGTCAACAAGGTCAGTTGCAGTTATGGAATGTCAGAACTTCAAAGTTAGTGTTCACTTTCAGGGGCTGGGATTCGCCTGTAGTTGTCACAGAACCAGCCCCTGCCATAGATGTGGTTGCCATTGCCCTGGCTAATGGTAAAGTTATATTGCACAACCTGAAATTTGATCAAGTTGTTATGGAGTTCATTCATGACTGGGGAATGGTCAGCAGTTTATCATTTAGATTAGATGGGGCTCCAGTTATGATAACTGGCAGCTCAGAGGGCCATATGGTAATATGGGATTTAGAAGAAAGAAGAGTTCTCTCGCAAGTTCAATCTGCACATTATTCTAAAATAGCTGGCTTGAAGTGTTTGCAATCAGAGCCATTAATGGTTACAAATTCTGAAGATAATTCTTTGAAATTGTGGATATTTGATATGCCTGATGGTGGAGCAAGACTTCTTAGGAAAAGGTTGGTTTTTAGGTTTTTATTCAAAACAATTTTAATTATAAATATTACATTTTAATAACATATAATGTTTTTCTACTATAGATATTCATTAGATTCAATAGTGGTAAAAAAATTAAGTTATTAAGGGCAACAATATGTGAAAATTTTTTGACGTGACAACGTCTTATAAATTGGTTTGCCGGGTGACACTTCAAGAAACTGCGTTACGCTCCGCTCACGTTATGCGCTCACAATGAGAGCGAGTGAGAGGCACGCGTCCCTTCCACTCGGGCATGGTTAGCCCGCCTAAGAGCGAGAGAGACAGACATAAAAAGTGAAAGGCACGCGTCGAATTATATTTAAAACGTTAAAATTAATGTTTTAAATATAATTCTTTGTATAAATAAATGTTTTAAATTGTTACTATTATTTCATCCTTCTTCCTACTATACGAATGAATATTCACATTAAAATTATTTTACCACTCAAAGTCGTTGTCACGTAAAACTTTCGCCCGTATACCGACTTTACAGGCAACCAATTTTTTTTTTTTTTTTCTTAGTAATTTCCAATCTTGTATATGTTTAATATAGGATCTTGTCAAGTAGCATTTAAATTACGAGAACTACATATTGTAATTATAACTATTCAAGTAGGTACATACTTTTAATGAAATATTGCTAACATTAATTTATTAAAGTGTATTATTTTAATTGTTCTCAGGGAAGGTCATTCGGAGCCACCAAGTATGGTTGCCCACTGTGAGCCCACTGGACACAATCTCTTGGCTGCTGGTAGTGACAGTAGTCTCCACATAATGAATACCGTATCAGAAACATTCAACAAGAGCCTTGGGAAAGCATCACACAACAGAAAAGCTTCAAAGAAAAAAAGTAAGTGTATTTAGACAAAAAATAATTAAGGCATTATGGATTGTTGACTCTAACATTGTGTAACAGTATTCAATTAAATCCTCTTAAATGTTATTGTGCCACTTATCATTACATCTTTTAACAGTTCACTGTTGGATATAGGCCTCTCCTCCAGTTTTGGTCTACTATACCAAACAGGCCAGACATTTTGGTATAAAGTTTGTGTCAAGTTATTTCTTATTTTTGCAGTTAGCTTATTTTGGCTCCTTTAGTTGGCATTTGTGATTTTCGAGATATGAATGAATAGGAGGCGCTCATAGCTCAGTTGCACGTGCACATGCAATGTATGCGGTGATATTTTCTCATCACCATTTACATTAGTAAAAATAATTCCGATGTCATGTTAAGGTTGTTATCACAAGATAACAGTTGTGAAGCTTAATTAGAGGCCTTTGGGTGGCTTTTTACAAACATCCAACATCAAGATTTACATAGCCACAACATTGTCATGCCAGTCCCCAAACTGTACTAGGCCAGCGTGCGGATGTATGGCCTTAACAACCTTCTGAGTGAAGACCCAAGCCCAGCAGTGGGACACTATGGGTTTTTGATGAATGAATAGTGGATGACACTTATTCTCAATCCTTTGTGACAAGGAAATACTACCCAAATTTAACAATTTTATTATCTTTCAGAGAGATTGCAGACAGACACCTTAATATTACCACCAATCACAAAACTAAGTTCCTGTATGCAGAGGGACAAGCAGTGGGACAGCATTGCTTCTCTACATGAAGGTTTCTTTGTGGCTACCACTTGGTCTTACAATAAAATGCGAATGGGAGATCATAAGTTAAAACCACCAGCAACTGACAAAGGAGTAACGGCAAATTGCTTGACTGTAACACACTGTGGCAATTTTGTTGTTATAGGTAAGTACCAAGTATTTGTTAAATAACTAATCTAAATACATATTACAAATATATACAATTAGTTGATTAGGGTACCGTACGCAATGGGTAAAACAGTAACCTATTACTAAGACTCCACTGTACATCCATCTGTCTGTTGGTCTGTCACTAGGCAGTCGTTTTTATGGATGATGGTACGGAACCCTTTATGCGCAAGTCCGATTCACACTTAGCCGATTTTTTTTGGTTCTGTGTTTTTATTGTTTCTATACATTATTATATTTGAACAGGATACAGCAATGGCGAAGTTCATAAATTTAACATGCAATCGGGCTTGCATCGTGGGTACTACGGAAAAGAAAACAAGATGGCACACAAAGGTGCACTCAGAGGAGTCGAAACAGATCTTTGTAACCAGAGGGTAATGACCGTTGGAGCAGATGATCAATTAAAGTTTTGGCATTTCAAAGAAAGTAAGTTACTGCATAATTTTTCGATAATAAATAGAATAAAATGAGCATTGCAACTTTAGGGATATGTACAAACGAAATGTTATTGTAATTATTTTGGATTGACTTTTGTGATTATCAACATATTTTGTATATAAATTCAGGGACTAAAAAACTATTGTACCCCTAAATAAGGACGCATACTATAATTTTCACTACAAATTGAGGCTTGCTGTTGGATTCTCAAGCTTTCCATCACGCTTTATATTAATTTAATATTAATTTAATTTTATTTCATATTTCATATTAAGAAGAGCATCGTAATTTTAATTTAGAATTAAGTAGTATTAAGCTCCTTTATTTTCTGTTTTTTTCTGTTTTTTGTAAAAGTTACCTTACTCCTAACACTGTTTGTTAGGCGTACTTTATTTTATCTCATATGGTGAATGTTGTGTGTATCTGTAATAGGCATGCATACTAGAAAATATTATTGTATAAGTTTTTTAAAAGTGTATCGTATGTGTGCTGTTGGTATACCTAAATAAATAAATAAATAAATCACGTTGAGCAGAGTCATTTTGGCAGGTTATCAAATAAAAAAAAACTGCGTTACTCCCGCCGTATCAGCAAGTTTTAAGTATATCATTGATTACAAATTAATATCATGACAATGTTTAATTTATCAATATTACTTCGCAGTACAAGATTTTTCAAAATAGTGTTGTTATTGTTTGATAAATATGTGCATAAGCAGAAATCCAATCCACTACTTTCTTGATGCAACTTGCAAATTCGATAAAATTATCGTAAACTTTGTTTATTTTATACTTTAAAAATCTTTTTAAAATCAATATTATACTATCCTATTAAGAATACATAATAATATATTGCTACTAGCCTATTACCATGGCTCCGCCCTTGTATGTCGGTTATCGCGAAAATTAATAGCCTATGTTCTTTCTCGAGAATCAAAGTTAAGTATCAAAGTTACTTTTGACTTTATAATATTAAGTAATGGTTGGTATGGATATTGTAACTACGAAGGATTGTAGAAATCAACATACGGATATCCATTGTTATCTGGGAAAGTTTGAAAACATAGGAATACAGACAGATGACAAAACATAAATTGGACAGATCTGAAATCAGAAACGCTCGCTAGTACAATAAATAATTTATGTGCAATGGCTAAAACCAAAATACGCGGCCACTGTTTTCCAATGCAATGTTACAGAATTTTGAAATATGAAATATTTTGTTCAAAAACTATGATAGAAGTGAATAATAAATATTAATATTTTTTTTGCCTTTTAGCAACAACTCCCTTCCACATTATAAGATTAGAAGAGTCAGCGACCAGTACAAAGTGTCACAGAGACAGCGGGTTATTGGCTATTGCAAATGAGGACTTTTCAATTACACTGGTAGACATCGACACAATGAATATTGTGAGAAAGTTCGATGGACATAACGGGAGGATTACGGATATTCATTTTGATACTCAGAGTCGGTAAGTGCCTTTTTAAATATTCCTTTATCGGTATTGCAACATTAATTTTTAAAATGTAATTTGATTTTATACGTGACTGTTGCCCGTACCACGAAAATTTTCCCCCGTTTTTGAAACATTGTTCATTGGTGCTCCGCTCCTATTAGTATTAGCGTGATGATACATAGCCTATAGCCTTCCTCGATAAATGGACTATCTAATTCTGAAAGAATGAAGAAACAAACAAACAAACAAAGCTATAGATACTAGTATCTATTTTAGTCGTATTTGGTAAAAAATATATTTGATTACTAGATTTAGTCAATGTTTAAAGTTGTCAAAATACATAATTGAAATTAGAACAGGATAGTCATTTTCATTTTCTAACAGTTTTTAGACTTTTTTTACATAGTTTTTATACGACGAGAGCGGTAAAACTCGTTCGAAACGTCGGGATATAGAAGGTATTACTTAACCTTTTAATCTTTCGAATGCGGGAACGGGTACTTCCGGTTCCATGCACCGTGCGGCGAAAGTGCAAAATTTTGCAACACGGTGCATGGTGTACGAAAATGATCAAATATTTTAAAAAACAATGCTCGGTGGTTATAAAAATGATTATTTTTCAAAAGATGGATAACAAGCGTACATGGTTATGCCATATTTTATTACTAAACTAATGTTATCGCTTTATTATTTACTCACAATTGAGCCAAGTATTAATTTACGCACCTATTGTGTTAATAAACATGATTTTAATATTTTATGTGGTTTATTATTCATTTTACTTATTATCCTCATAAAGTTCGATAACTAAGCTATCTACTGATATAAAAAACACTATAACTGCAGTAAAAATTCATTGAGAAACATATTTGTAAAAATCACATTTCGCTGTCGAGATATTCGCCATTTTGTCACTTTACAATCAAACTATTATTTGCGCCAAAAAACAAATTACGTAGTATTTATATGAAGAAATAGTGTTTTTTAGTTAAATAATTTATTTTTTTAGTTAACTAGTGCAAAAGACAGGAACAATACATAAAAAAAACAACCTATTTATCAAGTTATTTAAAAAAAGGACTCGTTTGCTAGACCAGTTTTCATTTATTATTTTTAAGTTCTGAGAATTCTCTAAACTCTATGAAAATGACTGAATGCTAAAGAGAACAAACTGATCGTTCCATTATGTGACACACAAAGTCTATGGTCAATACAAAATAATTTAGTAAAACATAAACAAAGATCAGTTTACGTCTTGTTCATTGTCCGTCACTACTGTGTATGTGTGGGTGTTAATAGTTCCGGGACTTCCCGCTAGGCTGCGTGCAAACACGAATCAACGGCGATATACAATTTTAAGTGGCGTGCTATTGGAGAGGCCTATGTCCAGCAGTGGACTACGATACGCTGATGATGATGTAGAACAGTAATGGCGTGGGAGCCCTTTGTATGTGTGCGTCTAATTTCGCTCGTCAGGCAAAAAATTAGTGTTTATTTAAATATTTAGCTTTTCTAACACATTTTTGTTGCTATTCTATATTCTATATAAGATTCTCATCGCAATTATATCATTTTATCAATAAAAACATAAGAATAAATGCGTAAAAACCTTCAAATGAGTAAGCCCTTTTCAATAGGTAATAGACTCGGTAACTTTTTGAGTAACACTATTCAAAATTACGCATGATTTATGCCTCAATTCGTATTGATAGTGGTTCCTAAAATAAGTATAATAAGTAAAATATAACAACAAACTACCTTCAAAATCACCTTATCGGCAAAAAATCAGTTTTAAGAGGCACTTGACAGATCGCGTTGCGTCATCGTCAACTTTGAAATTGGAACTCGTTTTTTTTACGGCTCTTGAAGCGCACTTGACAAACGAATGTTTTAAAATGTTGTTCGTATAAAGCAAATGCATAACAAACCTTTCTAGACTTCATTATAATAACTTTAATACCCAAAATTAATTAAAATGCAAGTTAACTGCGGTTATCGCGGATCCGCAATGCCGCACCGACGGGACAATCGCGGATCCGCAATGCCGCACCCCAGAGGTTAAATGATTTTATTGATTGATATATTGAGATTGGGCTTAAAGACTTTTATTGTTACAAAATATTTAGTTTTTAGGTCTAATAACAAAACTGATGGAACACAAATAAATATACAAATAATATTTAGATAAGTTTCAATATTTTTAAGCTTGTTTGTGTATGCAGTCAAACTAAGGTTAATCGAAATTATGAGATAGCAATAGTGGGTCTTTTGCGTTATATGTGTGTACATATAAATATGTAGGTATAAACATATATATATCGAGCAGTGGACTGTTACAGGCTGTTATATCTACAACGAGCTAATTATTTCCACTATAAGATAGATACGTGTTACGAGCGCCATATCGCGTACATCTATACTAATATTATAAAGAGGAAAGATTTGTACCTATTTTTGTATGTTTGTAATGAATAGGCTCAAGAACTACTGGACCGATTTTAAAAATTCTTTCACCATTCGAAAGCTACATTATCCACGAGTAACATAGGCTATATTTTATTTTGGAAAAAAATAGGGTTCCGTAAGATATTTGGGTTTTTCGGACACAAGGTGTAAAAATCAACCAGAAAAGTTACTTATTTTGCGAAAATTTTCATGCTACGGGCTATATAAGACGCAAACGAGGTTGCGTGGGTCATAATTTATAAAGATACTAGCTTCGCCTCGCGACGTTGCCTGTGTTTATTGTCGTACCGCGGGTAGCACCGCGGGGTTCAGCTAGTATATTATAAAATATTTGTTAAAATATTTTACATTGAACAATTGTTATGACAATGGGGTTTACAAATTATTGCGGTACAAGTAGGTACCGCAGTAAGTGGAGAACAATTTGTCTCTGACTACTAAACTAATTGTTATGCATATGTCTATGGTATTATGACGACACGAAATCTTTGCTTAGCTAAGTCTTAGATTATAATGTGACACAACCTAACTGCAGTTTACGAAATAGAAAAATAATACTTTATATTTCTGAGCCTGTATTCAAAAAGTTCGCAAATTGTGATTTTTTTTCTATTATATTAAGATAATTATGTATTTATTTGTAGGTGGTTAATTAGCTCTTCCATGGACTGCACCGTTTGCACCTGGGACATACCGAGTGCTCAACTAGTCGATATTTTCTCGGTAAGTTGTAATTACTTTGATAGTTTTGACTTAGAGTAATTTAATTGACTGCCTCAGTGGATCAGTAGTTATGTATGCGACTGCTACGCGGTCTATGAGGTCTCGGGTTCGATTCTCCGAGTCGGACCAAATGTTTATATGATCTGCAATTATATTTTTCGGATTTTGGATGTGTTTTCTGTGTTGTATATTTAAACTATATGATGTATCTATATCAATAGTCTATTATACTACATTTTTACAATTTATGTCTGTCTGTCATTCTGTCTGTTTGTTCCTTACTAATCTCTGGAACGTCTACTTTTTTTTAGACTAGCTTTGCCCGCGGTGTTACCCGCGGTTGTTATTGTACCGTGGGTAACACCGCGGGGTTCAGCTAGTCAGAAATATTATTCAAAAAAATTGCATCATCATCATCATCATCATGTCAGCCGAAAGACGTCCACTGCTGGACATAGGCCTCCCCCAAGGCTTCCCACAACAACCGGTCTGGTGCTGCTCGCATCCAACAGACTCCTGCGACCTTAACCAGGTCGTCGGACCATCTTGCAGGGGGCCTACCCACGCTCCGTTTTCCAGTACGTGGTCGCCACTCCAGAACTTTTCTGCCCCATCGGCCGTCTTGCAAAAAAATTGCATACATAAAACTAATATCTTCATTTTAGGTAGAGCAACCTTGCACATCTCTTAGCATGTCTCCAACGGGTGACTTCTTAGCAACGACACACGTGGGTGAACTAGGAATATTTCTATGGGCAAACAGATTGTTGTATGAAAAAATATTCCTTAAACCAATAGACAGAGATGCAATTAGCATACCCAAATTGAGTAAGTATTATTTTAATTGTGCAATTTCCAAACTCCTCACTATAACTAAATGTCACTCAAATCAAATTATTCAATATTATTATCACCCGAACCAATACAACCTTCAAACCTTCAAGAAAAGAGCGTACTCCTTCCCAAAAGGCCGGCAACTCACTTGTAACGCTGGTGTTGCGGGTGTCCATGGGCGGCGGTAATCGCTTACCATCAGGCGATACGTCTGCTCGTTTGCCCCGTATATAATACAAAAAATTGAACTAAATAAAATCAAATTATTAGCTTACTAACTTTTGATATTTTTAAAATGTAATAATCATAACTGAAACTATTAGATAATCTGTAATATTAATATTGATAGTCAAATCACAAGATGAAATTAATGGTTGAGTTGAATATTTAATTTTTTTCTGAGAACTAATGTATTTGGTGCCAGCAGTGCTCTTGAAGCCAGTAAACTTATTACAAAATATTTTACCTACTTTGCGTTACTGTACACAATTTGTTTCTAACTTAAAAGCTTACAATAAATCTTATACTCACATTTAGCCTCTGTCACGACTAATGTCATTGTATTTTTATTCTAGAATTACCAAACACAGTTCCAGAGAAACCAGACATAGAAGACATAGGAATCATAGATTTGGGAGAAGAACCCGAATATATATCACCAATTCAAATTAGCGAGGAACTCATTACATTGTCAGACCAGCCTACGTCACGATGGTTGAATTTACTCCATTTAGACGTTGTAAAAAAACGCAACAAACCTAAAACACAGCTCGCTGTACCAAAATATGTACCTTTCTTTTTGCCCACGAAAGCCAGCTTGGAATTAGAGTTCGATTTAGAAAAAGACAAGGACAACAGAGAAACGAAACTGTTAATACCTGATTCCATGTCTACATTGACAGTTTTCGCAAAGGAATTAGTTGTTTGCAAGACAGAAGAGAATTACGAGCAGTGTATCGAGAAATTGAAGACGCTGTCACCCACGGCGATCGAAGCTGAACTGACATGTATGGCGCCAGATGATGGCGGTAATTTTGATTTGATGAATCAATTCCTGTTAATGTTAAACGTTATGCTAAAAAGCAATAGAGATTTTGAATTAGCTCAGTCCTATATGAGTTTGTTTTTAAAAATGCACACGAAACTTGTGTCTCAAAATGAGAATCTTCGAAAAACTTTAAATTTACTTGAAGAGGCCTCAGCGCAGGCATGGTCCAAGTTACAAAGTCAATTAATGTATAATATATGTATTGTTAAAGCGTTAAAAGAAATGTAATAAAATATTGAAAAATATATTTTTATTATTGTCTATTATTTATATGAACCTAGTCCAATGTATTCTTGTGAACACACAAACAAAAAAATGTGCTATGAAATCGGAATGAGAAATGAAGCTACGCTCCTAAATAACACAGATACGAAAAAACTTAAAGTAAAGCTGTACTTACATATACAAAGGCAAACAGAAACGTATCTTAACAATGGAACGTAATAGATGATTCTTTCTTATTGTGAACATTGAAAAAGTGGGTTTTTATGAAAGTCGATGCGAATAATCTCGTTGTATATATCTAGTTATTATTGCCTTTTATATATTTTATTAAATCATAAACCTATCTGACGTCCATTGCGCAACCTCGAAACGTTCAGTCAATGGTGAAAAGATTTGTAAAGATTACGGGTTTTTGATAAAATGTGAATTTTCTTTCGTCTGTGCAATTTTTCACCTCCATTGGATTCCGCCTGTTTGCGGATGATCCCACGCGAGGATCTTTGCGCGTTTATTGAATATTTTTCGAAGGGAATTAAATCGCGGCGGTTCGGTTCACCGGAGCCGGCATTCATTAATGGCCGCTTCATTTTCGCAATAAGTATTCATTTATCCGTCCCCCTTAGCGTCGCGACCCACAAGCGGCGAGAATCTTCAATGAAAATCTGATTGTGCTCCCTTTCCTTTACATTATGAATATCTATCAAATTCCTTCGCAACTTAGCGATTCCTTTATTGAAACTAGATCGAGTATTAAAGAAATAGCGCAAAAGTAATATATTTCATTAATGTGTAACAAAGGCTTTGAAAAGATATTTCGATGTGTATAGTATGCGCCTTCATTTGCAAGCGCTTTAGAAAATGTTAATTTCCGGAGGGTGTTTGGAGCGACTTGCTTCTGTATGCTTTAATGTACGGTTACAGACCATGTAAGCGAATCGTTATTATTGAAATATGAACGTATTCGGATTGTAAATTGCTATTCCTAAAATAATGGCTTGGGGAAACGTTTCTCGTAAATTATAAAATTATTAATTAAAAGGAGGAATAATAAGAGAAGGAACAAAATAACCGCCGACTGTTTGTTCCCCGCAATCAATGATGTTTGAAGTTGTACTAGCAACTTGATCGCAATCTACACTGTTATGCATAACATGCCTGACCTAGTAACTCATATGTGAAATGCTACCTAGTCTCTTAAATAGAAAAATCAATTTCCCACAACAATTTTCAACATTTTATTAGTCATTTCGATTTTTTGTACCTAGATGCCAGGGCAAATATTTAGTGCGTTCAAACACATGAATTTGAGTGCTTAAGTTGTAGCTTGTTCTTTTAAAGCAGGAAAACTTAGTTTACGTATAGGGAACATTAATGTAATGGGTAAATATAATGAAACTGGCCTGCCACTTAGACGCCGAAGGACGACGGATTTAAGACTTACGATTCATGGCAATATCGCTTTTGTTAAAAAACGAGGCGTGATTTTTCTAAAGAAAATATGTTCACATTATATAAATCAATACAATAGATCCAAAGTTTTTGGTTTATTATATCTTTCTACAAAAAATAACCACTTCAGTTTTATAATACTTTATCTTACTTAGTAATTAGCAGTTTTTCAATTGTAATAAAAAATAAATCGAGTTTTTTTCGTTGTGTGTTGTTGATTATTAGGTATAGAGTTTACCGGCTGACTGTTTTAAAAGAAATATTTTTTCACAGTAGCTTAGTTAGCTATGTTATTTAGCCTATAGCCTTCCTAAATAACTGAGCTATCCAAAACTAACATAAATCTGCGATTGAACCAGTAATTCTTGAGATAAATTGCAACCAAATAAATTCTTCAGCTTTGTGGCGACCTCCACATACAGCGCCATCTACCGAAGATACACTGAACTACGAAGTAACGCACTGTACCTACAAACTACACTACACGGAGTAACTACCAATCCTGAATCGCGCAAATAAAGTTCCCGCGCCGATTATCATATATACAACATCCCAACATCAACTGTTGGGCAGTAGCCCGCCAGGCATGATCACCTCGCCTGGTCGGAGGATCCTCCCTTTGTGTTGGGTGGAACATTATACCCGTTCCCCCACAGCTTAAAAATATTACTTTAGATAGAAGAATAAAACCATTGTTTGCTACAGGTATTCTGGTATTCTAACTGTTCTAAAGGTACCTTTAAGCAGTACGTTATAAATCGCTATCTGACCTTGATATGGTCTAATGAGAACAGTTTGGCCACTAAGTAAATAGTCCACTAAATTCACGAAAATGTTTCAAATTTACACAGGGATTTGCTATACGATATGAGTTATTTTATACCGAAATTCGAAAAGATGTATATTTCTTTGGCACGCCCTAGAGCCTAAATGGCTTGTCGTATTTTTATGTGAGTGGTGTCAATAGATTCGTGAGAGTGACATGTGTACATCAAATTTTGACCGTGGGAGAGCTATGCTTCGGCATGAATGGGTCGGCTCGACCGGAGTGATAAAACGGCCTCACAGAAAACCGGTGTGAAATAGCGTTTGCGCTGTGTTTCACCGAGTGAGTGAGGATACCGGAGGCCCATACCCCAACCCCTACCTCCATCCCCTTTCCCATCCCCCAAAGGTCGGCAACGCACTTGTGACACTTTGGTGTTGCGGGTGTCCATGGGCGGCGGTAATCGCTTACCATCAGGTGATACGGCTGCTCGTTTGCCAACAATTAAAAAAAAAAAAATTAAAAAGAAAATTAAAAAAAAAACTTTTCTTTTCAGTTCTTTCTATATTTTCAGTTATTCAATTAATTTAATAAAGATGGCAGATATTGACGCTGTCGGTTTTTTCTTAAAATAATTAGTTAATTGTTTATTTGAAAGTTGGTGCTTCCTGTATGGTCCCATTTCAATTTGGTCGAGTTCTTGAAGTCGTATTTTTTTAAATTTTTTTGTCTACTAAGTACATTTTTTACGGCATAGAGAGCAAACGAGCATATATGTATGTATGTAGATGATATTAAGGAACCTTAAGACTCATGCGCTTTTTGACTACTCCAGAGTCAACGGAAGGGGAGGTATTACCTCACTCAATTTGGAAAAAACAACAATCAAAATATTTTACACCGGTTTTCTGTGAGGTATGACGTCCCTCAGCTCCTGTCAAGTTAAGATTTGAGCTTAAGAAGAGCTGAAGAGACATGACTCTTCCTTTTCTTTACAACTATTTACTGGGACTAACTTTTGTTCTCGGCTCCACCCGCGTGTATGTCGGTTATCGTGGTAAATAAACTAATAAATCTGAATATTATTGAAGGACGATGGCAAGCGTAGTTAGTTGTAGTGGTGATCAATATTTATAGTAACGGAAACATACATATGCTAAAAGACCTTTTTTTTTTTTTTTTTTTTTTTTTTTTTTTTTTTTTTTTCTCGCGGGGAATGCTTTTCGCACCATACCCTTTGTTGGGGAGACGAAGGGCGTGTGTGGGACTCCCGGAGGACCGGTCTACCCACTAAACCCCGCGGCGGCCTACCTCGGCAGTCGGGGGGAGCTCCAGGAACGCATCGGCGGCTTCTGAAGTCCCCCCTGCCGTACCTCATGACTGAGGCACATCCCGGGGTAACCAGGGTTACCCCCGGTGCGGGACACTGTCACGCCTCACACCGTTTTACACAGTATGAGGCACAACACCGACCCGCCTTAGACGACATCCCTTCGGCCGCACCGGAGTGTCACATTCCCGGGTCGTTTGCAGCGGCCACATCTCCCATAGATGTGGCTGCAGCGACCCTTAGACGACGATTGGGGAGCTAGCGGCCTCTACCGCGTCCCCTTCGTTGCCTTCTTCGAGCGGGATCGGCCCTTTCCCGATCACGCTCTGCGGACTCCTTCCGGAGCATAACGCCCTCACAGAAGGAGACCGTGGCTTCCCATCCCACATCACTCGCCAGCATTGCCGCGATCAATGTTAACGGTGACAGATTTCGTCCGATCTGTCCGACCAGGACTCGACGCTCGGACTCCCATGCAGGGCAGTCCTCCAGTGTGTGCTGGGCGGAGTCCCGTTCGGACCCGCAGTGGTGGCATTTTGCTGTGGCCTCCCGTCCTATTCGATTCAGATACTCACCGAAGCAACCGTGCCCGGTGAGTATCTGAGTCAATCGGTAGGTGACACAGTCGGTCCTCCCTGTCCAAGCTTCGAAGTTCGGCAGAACGGCCCCGACAGCGCGTTGGCTAGCACAGCCCTGTATTTCGAGCCGTGCCTGCCAAGCCCGTAGAGCTTGCGTATGCGCGTTCTGCCGTAGCATTTCAGGCTCATGATCCGACGTTGACTCTTCGGCATTCCGACCGACAGAACGAATTTGGTCGTAGACCATAGTGTCCATTTCGGCCAGAATGTCGAAGGGTGGAGATCGCGCCAGAACCGTCGCTGCCTCGTACGAAATCGTGCGGTAGCCCCGTACGATCCGTATGGCCATGAACCGCTGCACACTCCTAAGTTGAGCCTTACAGCGGGAGGAACCCGCCAAGTCTTCAGACCAGACGGGCGCCCCATAGAGGACCATGGATCGTACGACGCCCATGTAGAGGCAGCGAACTTCTTCCCGTGGTCCCCCGAGATTGGGCAGCAGACGATGTAACGCCCCTGCTACCCCTCGTACTCGAGGGACTAATCGCCCAAAATGCTCTTCGAAGCTCCACCGACTATCCAGGATGAGGCCAAGGTACTTCATGTACTGGCCTACTCGGACTTCAGTGTCATCCACCCGGAGGCATGAGCTGGGTGGTTCCTGGCGTTTGCGTAGGCCATGAAACCATATCGCCTCAGTTTTCTGAGGCGCCACCCTCAGGCCCAGCTCACGAATTTTTTCCACAATACAAGCCACCCCCTGCTCGGCGAGCAGAAGCACCTCCTCAAAACAGGACCCTCTCGCCAGTACTAGAGTATCGTCTGCATAGCAGACGACACCTAGGCCAGAGGGCAGACTGGTGCGAAGAACTGCATCATATGCGAGGTTCCATAACAATGGGCCCAATACAGAGCCCTGAGGAACCCCGCAACTTACTTCCCTTCGGTTTTCCATCCCATTCCGATCGATAAACTTCACAGTCCTGTCGCGCAGATAGGCCTCTATGATGGCCTGCAAGTAAGGCGGCATCTCGTGATATTCAAGGGCCGCCCTAATTGCCCGCCAGGGGAGGGTTCCGAAAGCGTTGACAATATCCAGGCTGACTGCCAACGCCACCCCCCCCGATCGGACTGCCGACTCCGACAGGGAACGGACACATCTTATAGCGTCCACTGTCGAACGCCCCCGTCGGAATCCAAACTGGCAGTCCGACAGATTTGGGCCCACTCGCGACAGGTGCCCATTGATACGGTCAGAGATAACTCTCTCAAAGAGTTTCCCCGACTCGTTCAGCAGGCATATCGGTCGGAACGCAGATGGAGAATCTGCAGTCCTTCCTTCCTTTTTCAGGAGCACCAATCTTGCTTCTTTCCAGTCGAGGGGGAAAATACTGAGGCCGAGACACTCTGTGAAAATTTGCCTCAGTTTGTCTCCCAGTACCGACAGGGCTATCACGTTTAATAAGGAGTAGGTACGCTCTTTTCTTGAATGTTTGAGGGTCGTATTGGTCCGGGAAAACGGTAGGCGACAGTTCATTCCACAGCTTTGTTGTGCGAGGCAGAAAGTTTCTACTAATAAAGAAACAACTTAAATTCTTCTTAGTAAATTATTATTAGATTAATTTCGAGTTAAGTCTCAACTATCGGAATGAAATATGGCTAAAGAAAATATGGGCGAAAATCGATTTTATATTATCTTCTAATTTAAAAAGTGTTACTTCTAGACTTTTTAATATACAACTATCAAGGAGGTTGCCAAAATTTTCTAAAAAAGTAGTACTGGCTGTTTTTTTTAGTTTTCTTTTTAATAGTCATACATAATCAGAACAAACATTCATTTCAATAAAATTTTTTTTGAGATTTATACATTTTCTATTTCATTTATTTATTTTTGTATTTTTTGTTGAAACCAATAAGCCTTCGCCTTCGCAGCCAAGCTGGGAAAGGCGGCGCCGCCGTCGACCTTTGGTAAATTCTTTAAACATGCATATAATCTTATCTCCATCTTATGCCATCATCAGGATTGGCATAAAAATACTAGCTTTCCTCTTCGTTTCTATAAAAAAACCATACCATTTTCGATATTAAAAAAGTAAGTTTATTTAAAACTGATATTCGAGAACGTTTTTTATATAAGCCGTGCCATAATGAGTCTACGCTGCCTAAAGACACCATTCTCATTGCGAATGCCGACAATGCAACAATGCAGCATGGATTTTTTATGGTATAGGGGGCAAACGTGCACACGTATCGCCTGATGATAAGCGATTTCTGCCGCTCATGGACAACCACAACACCAGAGGCGTTACAAGTGAGATTGGTCGTATCAATAATGTAATTGAATTACTTCTCTTGTTTTCATCACAAAGACAACTCCCGCATTAAGATTGCGGGAGACTTACGAACAGCGATACCCAGACTAGACAACAATTTGTGGATTAGTGTTGTCCCGTATTGGATTTGTAGAGCTTGATCTGGTTGGGAACGAAACCCACCACCACGATCTGTCTTGCAGTATAAAGTTGCAATAATATCATTTTGCATTTAGCGTCGCCGCCGTCCGCGTCGCCGCCTTCCGCTGCGTAGGAGGCTACACCAACACCGCCGCCATTATAGGCGGCGGCATACAACTTATTTTACGAACTACATAAATTTTTAGTCTAATAAGTTATCTGTTTGTAATATTATTAATTTGAAAATTGATAATTATATTAATTAAGCCCCAATGATATTTTAAAACAAACAAACGGCTTTTTTCATATAATAAATAAATAAAATAAATAATAAATATTTCGGACTGTAAAGAAAGTATTGTTTTGTACTTAATAGTTGTTTATTTCTGGTTTCTTATATACTAAAACAATCTTTACGTTTATTTGGTAAAGGTATGGAGTGGAGTGTAGAGGTAAGGAGAATCATCTGTGTACATGAAAAAGTGTCCGCCGTCCGCGTCGTCGCCGTCCGCGTCGCCAGATACGCCGTCACCGCAGTTGTAGGCGCCGACTTCAACGATTGCACGATACTTTAATTCATTAAGGGCCCCCGCAGACTGCAGACTTTTTAAGCGCAGGTCTTTTCTCGACTTCTTCAATCAACTTTTCGACGGAACTTTCTACAATCAACAATTCAAAATACACGCACATGACGCCAAATCACAGAGCGAACTGAACTATCGGCCGACTAAACAATCGTCATGTATGCGCAGGCGTGTATGCGCCAATACTGATTAAACAGTCGGCCGATAGTTGGCCGACAGATTAGTTTGAATGTAATCGGGTAGCCCATCAAACTTTTTTATCGGCCGATACTGAATCGCTGTAGTGTGCGCATATGCATTCCTCTCCATACTGATTAAGAAGCCGACCAAACTATCGGCCGATAAAAAGTCTGCAGTCTGCGGGGGCCCAGGTTTTCTAAACTTGACAAGTGTTTTACTTGATATCATGCCGTCATTCACTCGCTTGTGTAATTGGAAAGGATTAGACGCCGCCGCAGTTGTGGGCGCGCCGACGTCTTTTGTATTAATAATATAAAATTTGCAATGTGTTTTGTGTCTACCTTATTAACGTGTGGTGCTAATTGTGTGCGATGGATGTCACAGCAGTCTTATTTTCCCAAATATTTATACCTACTCCACTAACGGTCCAGAATAGAAAGCTTTATACTTAAGTTTACAATAGTTTAATAAAATAATAAAATAATAAAGCCTTTTTATTTCCCATAAACCTTATACAGTTACAATATAATAGGTATCCTTAATTCTATGTTAGTAACTTAAAAATAAATGAATTTAATGTTATTTTACTAATCGGGGGGCACGGCAGTGCCCCCGCCAAGTCGAGCGCGAAGCAAACACTGCCGTACCATCCTTTACTGGAACAATTTCGCCGCATTTTCAGGCCCATCTTCAGCGTTCTGGTCTTACCCAGAGGTTCTCAAATAGGGGCCTGAAAATGCGGCGAAATGGTTCCAGTAAAGGATGGTACGGCAGTGTTTGCTTCGCGCTCGACTTGGCGGGGGCACTGCCGTGCCCCCCGATCCAAATCAGTTCAGCGGTTTAGTCGCGATAGCGCGTAACAGAGAGTTACTTTTGAATTTACAATATTAGTATAAATGTAATATTAGTGTGGTTATAATATTAGTGTGGATATGGAAGTATGGATACTAAAATACTTGAAAGCTAATAATGTTTTTAAAGTATTTTTTCTCAGAATATAGTAGGTACAAGGAAATGAAGATTGTCGTCCATTTTCTATTACCGATGCTTTATTCCAAGCCATTTAACTTTTTCAGTTGAAAATAAAGTTGAATCTTCATAATGCGGCGGGAGGGAACCGTGGGATGGGGGCTGCTCGACCACTTGACAGTGTCCGCTGGGTATAAACTCAATATCTAGGAAATTAACTATTGATGCAGAGCACAAAATTCACTTTAACTTACCTGAATATAGGTTTTATTGAATTGAAATACCTAAGTCTTTCAATTTGAATTTATAATTTGTACGTAAAGAAAGTAGGTGAATGTAAATAAGATTTTAAAATTTCCTTTGCAATGCGGAATGGAAGATTTTTATTGTTATAGCTTGTTATATTAAACCGGCCGTTTACTAATAAGTTTATAAGTATTTCTATTTGTACTAACTTTTATTGAGATTTATTCCAACTCATGATATATCTTTAAAATATTTTAGCCAACATTGTTCAGACACTACTACGATTTTTGCCGAGTATTTTGCCAAAGTGTTGAGCGTCGTATCACACAAGTATTGACTTAAAGTGTATCAGACACAGGTTATCTCGGTGGTACGCGTATGCGACTGCTAAGCTTGAGGTCTCGGGTTCAAATCCTGGGTCGGACCAAATGTTTGTGGAATCTACAAATATTTGTTTCGGAGTTTGGGTGTTTTCTATGTATAATATGTATGTATTTACAAAAAAAAAAGTATATATAAAAGTATTTATATCAGTTTTCTAGTACCCATAACACAAGCTCTGCTTAGCTTGGGACTAGATGGCGTTGTGTGTTAGATGTCCGAAATATTTATTTATTATTATTATCTCCGAAACTTCCATTCCCAGTGATCATCAGCGTCAGTTTTTTATATGACAACCTCGTGTTTCTTCTCAAGCCGATCCTCCGTACTGGGTCTTAAAGCCGCAATAATGGTGGTCATTACAGTGAGGGTTGCCTCAGGTTTTTCTTTTCTTTTTGCCTATTGTTCTTCTGAAGAAATGTACAAAAATAATTAAAAAAAATAATTGAAGATTCATGACGAATATTTATCCAACCACTTAAAAACATACTTACTTGAAAACCATAATTTACCCTCTATAAACATCATAATATTCAAAATAGGCAAAAAATTTAACTTACACATAAAAGTTGTTCGTTATTTGTTAAGTTTAAAATCCATACAACAACTAATCTCCACCATTTCACGGGCTTTGTTTTGAGATTAGGCACCCTTTAAAAGTAACAAAATACGATTATGTCGGCGATTGTTGCCCGAATCAGCTATTTATAAAATAAACATCCACTTTTCACAGCTTCGGTGACGGACTAAGTAGGTAAACATCGGGGACCTACCGTGGTACCAATGGAGCTACTCTTTCATTAAACGCATTAATTTTATTAAGGTTGACATACATACTACAGACGACTATTCGCTCACCTGTTCGCTCTAATCACATTAAAGTTTCGAATAAACCGTTACGCAGTTTAATAAAAGTGATTTGTCATTTAGTATTCGTGAATCAAATTGAATGAAGATGTAACTACCTTAATCATGAATGTGTGTTGTTTATTTTAGCAAAATAAAAATGAGTATAATGTAACTAATAAATCTGAATATTATTGAAGGACGATGCAAGCGCAGTTGTAATGGTGATCAATATTTATAGTAACGGAAACATACATATGCTAACAGACCTATACGCTCTTAGCGTTCTAGCTTCACCTCATTTACTTGACATCATCACCATCAGCATATCACAGAGCTCATTGCTGATGGCTTGTTCAGTTTTACAAATCGCTAAATACGTTAAGATTTTGTGAAATACCTTTATAAATGTTTAAGTTTATCCGACCCGAATATAAGTTCCTCATCCCTCATTATAACAACTATGTAAACACAACAATACCATCAACTCCCACTTCTATATATATGTGCAGTTATTGGATTTGTCATTCAATGCTGCATAATATCGCTACTTTTTCGTTTACTGTGGGAGAGCCATGTTTTGGCATGCATGGGCCGGTTCGACCGGAGCGATACCACGGCCTAACAGAAAACCGGTGTGAAACAGCGCCTGTCTGCGCCGTGTTTCACGCAGTGAGGGTGGATACCGGAGGCCTATACCCCAATCCCTCCCCCCAACCCTCTCCCCATCTCCCAAAAGCCGGCAACGCACTTGTGACGCCTCTGGTGATGCGGGTGTCCGTTGGCGGCGGTAATCGCTTACCATCAGGCGAAACGTCTGCTCGTTTGCCTATAGAAGAAGAGTCAACAGTACATAAAAAAAAGAAGAGTCAACTTTTAGAAAGGTCCATCCAAATTCATGCGAAACATTCAAAATTTCAACCAGATTCCTAAGAAAACACCGGTTCTCAAGACAACTCATGTTTGAAAAGACAGCTTAGTTAGTTACAATTATTAAAAATGGATAATTATTGCATTCGGCTTCATTTCAATTCTCACTGAAATGTATACAAAATATTTTAATATGTAATACATAAATGGCAGATGAAGCAGATTTAGTACCATTAACAGTTTGTCCTGAGTTTTGACGCAACCTTATTATACTGTACAATAATTTAATCGACTTCGACAGCTTAGTGACTATTAAATTAAAAAGATTGCGAAGCACTCGCGGACCGCAGTACACATTTCTAAATACCCAGCGTTTAAAATTAATTTTTTGTGATATTAAATTAAGTGTATTGATTATCATTAACAACAAATATTAATGTGAAAGTGTGATTTGTAGTTTGTTACTCCTAATATTGAAGTTCAAAGCAATATATAAGAAAGTCACCGGGCTTCGAGATAAAATAAACAAGTAGTTGACTTGAACGCGTAAGCGACACGGATTGCACGGCGCTTACTACCATTTCGTCGAGAGGTTTGGCGACTAAACAGCTTTGAACGAATCATAGTTCTGTGCTTAACAACCATAATATAAAAAATAAGTTGACCGGACCTATTGAACGCTAAATTAGTTTTTTTTTGAAACGATTTGTTTTGAAACAAACCCATATTAAGAGATCGACAGCTGATCTGTCTCATATATATATTAATAGGTATACTTTTTAAGAATAATAATTATCGTTCGTATTAAAGAATAAACGATATATTAATCAATACCTTCAGATACGAAATGTTACTAACTAATTTACACGCGTTACATTAAGCAAACATTCGTTTTAAATTGCAGTAAAATTGTTTCATGAAAAGTGTATGTGCCAAAACCGTTTGTTGACCATTGGTTAATTAAAAGCAAACAGGCTGGGAGAGTTTATTTTGTCCACAGTAAAACTCCGATATACGTTTTCTGCATATTGGCCTATGGGATATCCTTTTCGTTCCTTTTCTACAGTAAACGGGATTTTCAGATTCGTGACTCGGTGACTGAAACCATTATTCAGTACCTATAGTATATAATAATATTATTAATGCTTGTAATACACGTGATGTAAGTTATATTCATGTTCAATGATTACCATAAAGCAGGTAAAGTATTTGCTTTATTTAAAAAAAAAAAACAGAGTTAAAAGTAATGTTTTTAATTGCCTGTAACTTCATTATCACTAAGGATGTTACGGAGCTCCATAACCGATACGTATGTGGTCGGATAATCTGGACAAAAATCTACTCGTAACTGTAATTTATAATTTTCTAAAATTACAAACAGATTCTGAACGTTGTTGTGAGGCTTTATTATATATACTTCGTGTATCTGTCTGTATATTTATGTTTTAATGTTTAAATTCGTTACTGGTGGCAAAATAGAAGATCAAAGTCTGTGTGGTCGACAAATAAATTTATTAAGTTTATTGATATGAATTTACCTACGTATTTAAATTAATAAAACCATGGAATACTTTTGTTAAATAACAAGACAACAAGAAAATTATACATATATTAAATGTGAATTATCATTTTGTATTAAAATAGTGAAAATTGTAAACAATAGAAATAAGTAGTTTTAAGCATTTGGTAGATTGTATATTTTATAATATATAGTAACTACCAAAGTAAAGGCACCATAGTAATTAAGATAGAATGTAACTAGAATAAGTAAACAATCTTATTAACGTCGTATAATAATTAATTAGCATAAGAAGTAAGTTAAGAGTAAAACTATAGTATTATTACAGAAAATAATGTAAAAAATTAGTTTAGACTAGGTACAGTCTGGTCCGGAATTGCAAGGACGGCCTGTAAGAAAGTAGACTTAGACCCGATCAGGGTCGACACCATAATTGCTAACCGTACCTATATATATATATATAAGCAATAAACGAGCTGTGACACTAAGTTGAGCCACAGGACGCAGTATAAAAAAAATGTGAATTATCTCGCCCCTGAACTAGTGTAAACTGTATTTCAGGGACCAGTGTCTTCGCTCTACACTACAAAGGTTCTTGTATGTCAATTACAAAAAGACAATCAAAATAAATAAAGGAGAAAGAAAAAAACAAAGAAACCACTCACCTCGCCCGTTTATATATTTGTGTGTGCGTTCGTCCTTGTGTGCATGTGTAGTATGTCTGTATGTGTGCGCTTGTGTAGATCATTTACCCGACTACTCATCCAGCTAATCTTTTTTAACATCATGTTCTCAATATCATTGTAGCTGTAGCCATTGTCAGCCATTTTACTAAAATAGATAATTAAACCATAGGAATTGCCTGCGTTGCGTCTTTCTTGTGACTATAGAAGAGTTAGATTAGTTAGATAGGCCTCACTTTTGATGGCTTTAAAGGCTAGGACCATCATTGTCAGCGATAGAACAGGCTATTGTTACTAACTCAAAAAATAAACAGTAGCAAAAGCTGCACAGGCATGCATATTTAGTTTGTTGGAAATTTTAATGCATTCTTCTTGAAGTTATTTCAAAGTGTAGTTTATATTGCTCGATACATAGGGTGCTTAATCAAACGCAGTTTTATAGATGTCCGATGCAATATGTAGTGTACGTTTGCCAGTGAGTATTACAATGGATCAAATTACATTAATACGTAGACATGTCAGTTACAAACTAGTTACCAATTAATTACAACACATACTAAGTATTTAGATCTCTAATAGAAGTTGACACGTATTACGTAAATTGGACATACCTAACAAAGTAAATGATTCTATATAACAACTGTTAATTGTTTACTAGAACAATATAATATGTAAAATGATATGTTTTGACGTTGGCTAATGTGGATAGACAGCTGTAGGTTAGTTCACTGTAGAATTAGGAAAGAGATATGATATCGTTGACCTTTTTACTTAATGCATCCATACATAAATAATATTATAAATTCGAAAATTGATTCGAAATTTTGTCTGTCTGTTACGCTTTTACGACTAAACCTCTGCACCGATTTCAATGAGATTTGGCATAGAAATACTTTGATTCTCGAGGAAGAACATATGCTACTCTTTGCCGCTATAACTGACATATACGTAGGCAGAGCCGTGGGCAAAACATGATCACTTATACAACAATAAGTTAAGATTATTTGATTTCTAAAATTTTTTTACAAAGTTTATCAAGGGTCGGCGTAATTACAATTGATTGTTTTTTGTAGCCGGTCGTCTGTATCACGCTAAGCAAAAGATAAATTATACGTAGAGGA